>CM061747.1:19362689-19962689 GCA_030979885.1 Lolium multiflorum | reverse complement strand
TAACTCATCTGTTGATCAAACTGAAACGATGTGATAACTAATACGAGTTGCGGTGAATCAAGGTTGCATTACACAGAACATTTCAAACATAAGAATGATGATCACTGATGAGTCAAACACAAACAATGATGCTTACAGTTTTCCATGTTTATCTGAAGTCTGAGTGTCACCTCCCCCCATTTGACCGATTGTTTATAGTAGTATTTCTTAGTGGCGTACATCAGAATGGGACACCTGCGGACGATCAGTTGGCAGTGCAAAAGTTGTAGGACGCAGAGAAACCAAGCAATTTGTGGCAGCAAGAATGATTGATCCTACCATTTCAGTTGACCTCTCGACATCATGTGCATATGCAAATCTGTAAAAAAAAAGTTCAAAAAATATGTTAATTAAGTATTTAGAAAATAGCTCAAGAAGGAAGGTTAATAGCTGAACAAAGTAAAAGTGTTTGATGGCAATAGAGGACCTAATTAAAACCAATCTGCTCTCATATTACGTCAACCTATCACTCCAAGCAGCAGTTCTTTTGGTAATCTTATCTACAAGAGGTTGGAGACCAATACCTTTCGATTAAATAGGCAAACCACTATTATTTGATCACCCCTCGTGGTAGCTTTCTTTTGACTTACTAAGATTGTTACAATATTGTTGGCCAATGACAGCTAGTGGAATAAAACTAGAGTGCACGCAAAGCCCGACGAATTCAGATGCCAACTGCTAGCATGGCCAACAGGGCAACGGTAGCAGTGCCAAAAAAAAAAACCTGACTAAATTTTAATTTCCCAAGTTGTTGCCTTCGCTGATGATGTACTGAAACTAAGATGCCACCAGCTCTTGGCTGAATGGCTGTACCCATGTAGTTGAATACTTGAATCAGTTGACGTGAACAAGTAGATTGCTCAGCACTTTTCATCAGTTCGGACTTTTGGTTCAAGTGGCTAGTGCATGAAGCTTAACATGGTATCAGAGCCCCAGGTCTCGAGTTCAAATCCTGGTTTTCCCAATTTATTCTAAAAATTATCTCCTCTCCCCGCAGCCTTCTGTCGTGTGGTCCCGGCCTTCTGCTGCCTCTTTGCCTCTCCTGCCGTGTGGTTCCGCTGGACCCAGAATGCCATATCCTTCCTGGACCAAATACGCCAAAGGTCTCCACTCCTCTTCTAACATTGTACCTCTCAATTGAAATTGGGAACTCTCTCGCCCAGAAGCCATCATCTGTTAACCAAATTGATTAAAAGGATGTGATCACAGGTATCGACGACAGATGCGGGATGATGTATATGTGCAAGAGGGTGGAGCCGTCTGGCGTCATGGTGGCATCGATGGCAGGTCTTGCAAGGTTAATGCGATGATCTCTCTTGAAGATGGAGTCGAGGAAGACGGCGGGAGCAACTACTGTGACGTGTGTGTTGGCGTGCGCTGAGAGTCTACTTGACTGGATGTGTTTCTCACCTGCTATTGGGCGGTTTGGGAAGGCATTCAGTTTTGGATGATATGAGTTGGTGTATTGTCACCCTCTTTATCCCACTGTAGGTATAGTAAGGTTGCTTCGAGTTTGATCTTTTGTATTATTTCTTGTAAAGTTTCGTGAATAATCTAATAATAAAAAGTCGTGTGCATCCTTTGGATGCAGAAGCTGGGGCGATATTTCCCCCATTTCGAAAAAAAGAACTTCGGTCAACCAATTATGCTTACGATATTTGATGGCGTGGCAAACTCGAAAAGGGTTACGCCAAGGGGATCTGTTATCACCAATGTTGTTCAACATTGTAGCGGATATGTTGGCTATACTTATAGAGCGGGCCAAGTCTGATGGTCAGATTGAGGGTGTGATTCCACATCTGGTTGATGGTGGATTATCTATCCTTCAATATACCGACGATACAATTCTGTTTATGGATCATGATCTCGAAAAAGCTCGCAACCTAAAATTAATTTTGGCGGCTTTCGAGCAGTTGTCGAGATTAAAAATCAACTTCCATAAAAGTGAATTGTTCTGTTTCGGTGAAACCCAAGATTATAAAACTTTGTATACAGAGTTGTTTGGTTGTGGGCAAGGCCAATTTTCTATTCGCTATTTGGTTATTCCGATTCATTATCGGAGACTTACAATTGCTGAATGGAAATTAGTGGAAGAAAAATTACAAAAGCGTTTTAGTAGTTCGAAAGGTAAATTGTTGTCCCTAGAGGGAAGATTGATACTCATTAATTCGGTACTGACAAATATGGTACTGTATATGTTATCTTTCTTCCTCTTGCCGAAAGGAATTCTGCATAAACTCGATTATTATCGATCCAGATTCTTTTGGCAAGGGGACATCGAGAAAAAAAAATATCGACTGGTTAAATGGAGTATAGTTTGTAGTCCCAAAGATCAAGACGGGCTTGGAGTTCATGACCTGGAGGTCAAGAATTCAGCCCTGCTGGGTAAATGGCTTTTTAAGCTTCTTACAGAGGATGAGATTTAGCAAACTATTCTTAGGAGAAAATATATCGGCTCGAAGAGATTATCCCAAGTGATTTGGAAACCTGGGGATTCACACTTCTGGGCTGGTATCGTGGCGACAAAAAATGTCTTTTTCGTCATGGTACTTTCTCGATCAAGAATGGAGCACAGATACGGTTCTGGAAAGATGTTTGGTTAGACAATGCCCCTCTAAGTGAACAGTATCCTGCGTTGTATAGTATTGTTCGTCGTAAAGGTGATACCATTGCCACAGTAATGGCTACCTCGCCACCGAATGTGACGTTCAGACGAGTTTTGCTAGGACAAAGGCTATTGGCATGGAATGCACTAATTCAAAGGCTGGGGGATATTAACCTATCACCTGAACCGGACGAATTTAGGTGGAATTTACATGTAGATGGCTCTTTCTCGGTCAAATATTTATACAGCGCTATACTTCATTCTGATTTACCAGTTGATAATAATAATAAAATTTGGAAGATGAAGATACCATTAAAAATAATTTTTTTGGATGGTACCTTCGTCGAGGAGTTATTCTCACCAAAGACAATCTTGTTAAGCGGAATTGGCACGGAAGTACTCGGTGTGTTTTTTATCATCAGGATGAAACCATTAAACACCTTTTCTTCCAGTGCCAATTTGCGAGATCTATTTGGTCTGTCATCCAAGTTGCGTCTACCTTGTATCCTCCGACTAGTGTGGTCAATGTTTTGGCAATTGGCTTCATGGTATAGATCCAAGGTTCAAGTTGCTTCTTAGGGTGGGGGCGCTAGCAGTTATCTGGGAGCTTTGGCTGAGTAGAAATGACAAGATTTTTAATGATAAAAATTGCTCATTGTTGCAAGTCATCTACAGATGTACAGGTATTCTCCGTTTGTGGTTACCTCTTCAGCGCATGGAGAACCGAGACCTATTTACGGAGGTCTATACACGGTTGGAGGCTACGGCGAGGGATACTTTTTTCCTACATGGGTGGCAGCATAATCTACGGACTGAAGCCCCACCCACACCTTAGGCGCTATATGATTCATCGTCGCGATATGTATTCCGCCTAGCTTTTTAGTTTTGATATCTATTGAACTTAAGACTCACAAATGGCTGTGTGCATCCTGATTATGCAGAGACTGGATGTAATTGCTTCTAAAAAAGTAATAAAACATCCTTTACCGAAAAAAATTTGATAGCCTGGCAACTGAATCGACCAGCAACAAGCATGAGTACACTGAACATTTCAAACAGAAGAGAATGGTGATCACTGATCAGCCAGCGCGACAATGGTGCTTGCCAAGAATCTTCTCGTGGTGGTCCAGAGCATAATGGAGTCCTAGGAGGAACAATGGTCAGTGCACAGGAAAAAAAACAAGCAATTCGTGGCAAGAAGCAATGATGAATCCTTGTGACAAGAGAGGGACTATTTAAAACCAATCCGCTCTAGTACTAGAGCAAACCAACCTCTCCAAGAAGCGACTCTTTTGATGATCTTATCTACAAGTTGAAGGTATAGTTTTCGATTGAATTTGCAAACCTAACATTCTTTTAATCACCCGCCGTGGTAGCTTGGTTTTGCCTAGCAAACATCGTACAATATTGTCGGCCAATCACAGCTACTGGAATAAAAATATAGCGCGCACAATGCCGGATGGATTCACATGCCAACTGCTGTAATCGAGGATGTCATCTAGCAGCAGGAAACAACAAGTAAAATTACAAGTGGGCCCGTCAAAATACAACGTTTACAAACCTGCTAGAATCCACAAACTATTATCCGAAGCAAAAGGACTACATTGCTTGAAAGTAGTCTGTCCAGCCTCTTGTTCGCCCTGAGGTGTATATTTCCAATACTCGCAACTACTGGTAGGAAATCGTAATCAAACGCGACCGGCCCAGAGGTCTCCTCCAGCGCGTGTCGCTTTCCAAAATGCAAGCTGCCTGGTCACCCAGGACTGGGTTTTCATACATTAATCCGAGGTCGATTGGGACTTTCGTGCAGCTGGCAAGCATTTGCTCGGTCCATCCAGATCTCTGGATCTGCTTATCTTCCTTTGGTCAATGGTTTCCTGAACATAATAACATCGGCTCGTGATATACAAGACGAGAAGCAACAGGTCTTTGGAGAAGCTCCGTTCCCCCTTCGCCTCCTTTGATCTCCAGGTGAGTAATTAAGATGCTGCTCTTGCCTCCCTCTTCCTAATACTCTTTGCGTTGATTTCAGGATTCCAGATACCTACATATATGAATATGCTGCTTAACTTTGTTTGTGAAGAAAGGGAGGAAGGAGAATCGCTAGCGCTTGCTAGAAAGCGTATTTACTTGCGTACTCGGAAATGGAAGGACCCGGGTTCTATATTTCGGAATTAGAAGAACTGGAACGCGTTGTATCTGATCCAACAGCAAAGGCAACACGTCTGTCGATTTCGCTTCTCAGGCACATAACCGATGATTTCTCAGAAGAACTTATAGTTGGTCGCGGTGGGTTCGGAGTGGTTTACAAGGTACGAAAACTCCTCTTGTTTCTTTCTTACATGCGCGCGGGCACACGAATTTTGATAGTAGTGATTAAGCATTGCATATCTCGTTATTAGCCACTTACTAACGTCGGATGTATAGGGGGTGCTTCCAAATGGGCTAGCTGTTGCTGTGAGGAAGATATCCCAAACCGATGGATTTGGTGACAAGGAATTTCTAAATGAAGTTGGTAACCTAATGATGGTTGCTCACAAGAACATAGTGCGATTCATAGGCTACTGCAGTCAGGCACAATCTGAAAGCGTCCAATTTCAAGGAAGATATGTTTTCGCAGAGTCAATTCAAAGACTCATCTGCATGGAGTATATGCCTAACGGCAGCCTTGATAGATATATCCATGGTAAGCTCAATACAGCTTCGGAAATTTAATTCAGCTCTCGGGTGCATATGTCCCTTCACCTAAAAATCATATTTTTAATTCTCAAAAAATTTAACATTTTTTTGTTGTATATCTCAACAATCTATGTGTGTGCTCGTAAAAATTTGCAAAAAATCGATATTTTTTGTGGTCTATGTAAAAAAACTTATTTTTATCACCAATATCATTCTTTTTTACGCATCCGAGATGATAAGTTTATTTTTCATGGAAAAAAAATTGTGCACACGTAGTATGTGAAGGTGTACATGTGAATTTTTCATTTAATTTTTTTTACATTTCAAAATATATCAAAGCTAGATGCATTTCAAAATAAAGGGAGCATATGCACACATAAGACAAAATAGCACTCCCTATGCGGTTTTGCGTTGATCTAGATGAAGTACACTAATGCGTTGATCTAGATGAAGTACACTAATGCGGCAATTAATTAAGTTATTACAGTTTGGTAACTATGTTGTGTTTAATATGGTAACTAAGTGAAAACAATATGAAAACTCTGTATGATTTTTTTTTTATCGAAAACACGTCAACATGGGATCTAGTTTTCTAAGCCTATCGAGATTTGCTTGGACGGGTTTCCTCCAACATACCCAACGTAATTCACTAAATCGCCGATCACATGTTTCCCCAACTCCAAACTCTCCCAACCAAATCATCTACAAGTGGGCACCTGACCAAAACGATACCATACAAAAAAAAAATTGACTGCCTGCAAGCATATGATTCTTGGCGGAAGTCAAACATCCTAACTGGCTGGCCAAACCCTTTTATGTCAGAAAGCCTAATGATAGGTGGGGCATGCGTGCTAGCTTCACTAACCTAAACAAGGCTTGCCTAGAATATCTATACCCAATCCTTCGAATTACCAAATAGTGGACTTTACATCTGGGTGTTCATTTTCACCTCTTATGGGTGTTTATCTCGGGTATCACTAATTGCACATGAGTCGTGATACGGGCATGGAGGTCTATGTGGAGCCCAGATTCAGGACTCCACCAGCTTAATTATCCTAGTTTATGTAATGGTCATATGTGGACCAATTAGGGTTTTTAATAATTTGAGTCAGTTTGGTTTGGGCCTGTCCAAACCAAGTTAGGAGGCCCACAAGGGCTGGCCGGCTACCCCCCACCCCTCATATAAGGTGGAGGGACGGCTAGGGTTTGGTAGTTCAAGTTTAGTCTAAAGATTAGGGTTTTCCCCATTGCGTGTGTTCACGTGTATCATCCCTCCGGGTACGGCGCTGCCGTTTATCTATATTTTCCACTGTGAAGGTTCTTGTGTTCATCAAAGATTATCTAGCTCTTGGTTTGCGTATCGTTCATCGATCCGTTGCTTGCTGGATTCGTTCGCTCTTCTCCAGGCTGCGTTCATCGCGTTATTGGGAGGATTCTCTACCCCAGGTTCTCGCTGTGAAAGATCGGGCATCAACTAAGGAGGATCCAGTGGGTCGCTCTCTTATCATGTGGTATCAGTTTTCTGGGTTGCTCACGGCGAGGTGTTGTTGATCGATCTCTTTGGATCGGTTTGCATCGGAGAAGATTGGCTCTAGATCGGAGGAGTTTGGCTCTCGGTCAAAGGAGGTTGGTTGGAGGAAGTTTGGAGTTGTTCTGGTGCAGTTTGCAGGATATCCATGGTTGTTTCGGAGGTCAAAATCGCGAAAATTCGTGTCTGGAATCGGGAAGAAGACGGAGAATCGTGACCAGATCCGGTCTCCAGGCCGGTTGACTGGGTTCTGGACCTGTCGGGCCGGTCAAAACCGGGTCCTCGGCTGGTGCCAACCGGCCAGGATCCAGGGCGCCCGGGACAGTCGGCCGGTCACCGGGCCGGCCTGACCGGGTCCCTGGCCGGACCAACCGGTCACTAGGCCGGTCTGACCGGGTCCCTGGCCGGACCAACTGGTCCCCAGGCCGGTCTGACCGGGTCCTAGGCCGGACCGACCGGTTCCCAGGCCGGTTCAGCCGGGCTCTGGGCCGGGCAGGCTACGCCTGTTCCTGTTTCATCTCCGGCGATGCTACTTGATGTTACTGCTGTTGTTGCTTCATTTTCAGACTATGTATTGGGCATATCACCACCATAACTTTTGTCGCGAGTGGCGTGATGGTGGTTAAAGGGGGAAGAAGGAAAGAAAGAGAAGATCCCAAAGCGTGTATAGCTCATCAGCACCAAGGTGTTGGGTGACCCAATGAGTACTACTGGACTGTCAAAAACTCATTTATAATTCCTCCTTTTCAATTTAGGATGCATATTAGGTTTGGTCAAAGTTAAACTTTATAAAGTTGGTCTAACTATATTTGAAAATAGATTAACTTTTATAATATGGAATACATATAATATCAAAATATATTTCATAATGATTCTAATAACTTTGAGATAATGATGTAGATATTGCTATAATTTTCTATATATCTAATTAAAGTTTACAAAGTTTAACTTTGACTAAACCTAACATGCATCCTAATTTAGGAGAGAGGGAGTATTGTGTTAATTAGTGGTGTTTTGCAAACTCTAGCACTACTTTCCAGGTCACATAATTGACATCCCATGTATTTATCTGCACGGGAAGATTATCATGAATCGTGCCTCCTTCGGAACGATACAAATTAGCCAATCGAGGTGGATAAGTATCCCCCATTTCACCTCACACGGTAATTCGGTCCCAAATTGTTGAGTGGGCACAACCAGTGGACCATGTATCGACATCTTGCCCAACAGAAACAGTTAAGTTCTATGTACCCACGTGTTTGGTCTATATTTTTTGTATATTGTTTTATTTATTTTATTATATAAGATTAGTCATATTGGGAAGTAACATGCACATGTTAGTAGCCTATTTACTACCTTTATAATGGGTAGTAACATATATTTGGTATCATGTAAAGTCATATTAATTAGATTGTACACTTACCTTATCCTGAAATGTGTACGGCTACTCATAGTGAGAGTGTACATAGCTAGTACCATCACAAATCTTAAGATATTTTTGGTGACATGGTATGACAATAAATAAATAAAGAGGGTAGTTATGTTACCATAACATCACACACACCAAACCAAGATGAGTCTACAATATCATAAATAACACAATGCATTAAACTACATATAAGTTACTACTAACTCCGATTCAAGGAATAAGGCGTCCTCGTTTTACGTGTTTTTCGTTTGACTAAGTATTACTTTAAATATATAAAGATTGTTTGTATAAAATTAACATTAGAAAGTGTTTTTCAATACGAATCCAATGATACTAATTACATATAATATAACTAAGATTTTGTTTCTCAATTTTTATGGTCAAATTTCGTCTTGGAATACACGTGCGCCTTATTCCTTGGAATGGAGGTAAGAGTGAGTAGTAACATGTGCAGATAAATACATAGCTATGAGTAGCCTAATAATGGTAACATAGCTAGTTACCACAACCCTCTTTTGTAATTAATGATTTTACATGTCACCAAAATGCCATGTACTACTATGTTATTTCCACTATAAGTAGTAGTATAAGAATTTTCCTGCATATTTACGACACTTTATTTCAAGTACCCAGGAGAGCTGCGCGTTTTGTGGTAAGCTTAAAAGGAGAAAAACTTGATCTAATTTATGAGGAAAACTAGACTCAAAACTCTTGCACACGAAGCCTTCCAGTGAGTCATATATACCCGGAAGCGCACGACAAGCACACGCACACCTTGCCCAACCGCTGGCCATGAGCTCTCCACGCCTGAGGATGGCACACCTCAACATGCAACCCACCCATGACGCATAGAAGATCGGGGAGTGGATACACTAGTAGAAAAAGAGGCTTCCGTCCACTCCCATTAGTCCCGGAAATGTTCGAACCGCGACTAAAGGGGGCTTTAATCGTGGTTCGGGAGGCAACCCGCGACTAATACACCATCCAAGACGAAAGGGTACCCACCAACCGCGACTAAAAGGGCGATGGAGGGATGCGGCCGGCGGAAAACCATTAGTCGCGGTTGGGGAAAATGATAGAAAATGATAGAAAATTCAGAAAAAAATTGTTTTCAGATTCTTGTTTGTTATGCAACCTACTATTCGGAGAAATTAAGAAATTCGAATTTTAACTTTTTTTGCAAAAAAAGTTAAAAAAATGGTAAAACCGCAATAACTTTTATACACGGAAAAAACGTATAATATATCAAAAAAATCCTCGGAAAAATTTACATCCGAATTCACCCGGGTTTACCCGGTTAGCCAATTTTTAGATTCTCAAAATTCCAAATGAAAATACAAAAGCAGGAAGATTTTAGTTTTTGCAATTATGGATTTTATATTTTTTAAATTTTTCAAAAAAATAAAATTAATAATTGCATCCAGCATAAAGATTATTAATACTTATACCCAATTTTTAGATTTTCAAATTTTTAGGTTTTAGGTTTGGCAAAAAAATATTTAAAAAATTAAAAAAATTAAAAATAATAAAAATTAAAAAGTTAATGTTCATTTATTTATTCACGATTATTATTACATCATTATTTTTGTTTATGAAAAAAATATTTGAAATTCAAACAATAAAAAAATATAAACATCGACCAACATGTTAATATGATTGATATGATACTATTATGACATACATGTGCGCGTAGCACTTGGATGCGGGACGGAATGGAACTCGGAAGTTAAGCGTGCTAGAGGTGGAGTAGTGGGAGGATGGGTGACCGAGCGGGAAGTTTGACCACGAGTAAGTAATTTGACTAGAGATAAGTATAGTTAGAGATAGAGACTAAGCTATGCAAATAACTGAAATAATAGAAATTCTGAAAAATAGAAAAAACGAGTGAAAAAATTGGAAACCCAAATGAATTAATTTTTTAAACGAAATAGCCTTTAGTCCCGGGACACCAACCGCGACTAAAGGTCCTTCGCGCACGCTAGCCGCCCACGTGGACGGAAAGCGTCAAGAACCGCGACTAAAGGGGCCTTTAGTGATTGGTCGCGGTTGCGCAACCGCGACTAATGGCAGTTGCGAACCGCGACTAAAGGCTATTTTTCTACCAGTGATAGCATGACCTTACCAAACCTGAGGATTGTGTCATCCAAAAACTGTACTTCCTCCGGTTCATATTAATTGACTACATTATGGATATATCTAGACACATTTTAGTTCTAGATACATCCATATTGAAGTCAAGTAACGGAGGGAGTAGAAGAAAGTATTGCGCCCGAGACACCCACGCTTTAGGCGACGACTAACCTAGACACCAACGGTCAACATGGGACTCCACGAGCAACGTGGACAACACCTCAAGAAGGGGATGATGTCGTAGCACCATCGTTGCCTAAACCAGAAACTGAGTCTAGGTTTTCCCGCGTTGCTCAGGAGGAGACATGATGGAGGGGTCTAGACAACGCACTTCAAGAAGGCGACGGCGCCCGCACGTGCCGCCCTCGTTTTGCATCAACACATAGATTTCCCCCAACCATTCCATCCGCCCCACATGCAACTATGGGCCAACCGCTGGCCATCACCAACGAGGGGATGCAGCTAATGCCGTCGAGGGAGTTGCCGACCACCTTGAGCTCCACCCGGATAGCACAAGGACGATGTCGGCCTTCCTTCACATCCCCGATCTGTGAGGTGAGCAACATAGCACATGCATCGGGCCGCCCACCCCAGGATAGGGCTGAGCCCCAAAGAAGCTGCCAAAGCGACCTGAGCTCTGGCCGGACCCAGATCGATCAGGCCCGCCGGAGACCCATCCACCCCCACGCACGACACCGCCGGTAGCCCCCCACACCATGCGTCTGCTACACCACCGCACCACCTCCCCTCCATCGCGACAACCCTTGCGAGTGGCCCAGACTGGAGGTCGTATGCCGCATCAGCGGCCGCAATTCCGCACCAGGAGCCACACCTGCACGACACTCGCTGTCGAGAGCTATCACCTAGCCTTCCCGGCCGCACCGCCGCAGCCCCACCCTGCACGGCTGCCAGAAGCCCATCCCCGCAAAAAGACAAGCGCTCGGGGGTGCAAGCTCCACTCCCTCCATCTTCGACGTTCGGGTGCGCTGTCGCCACCGGCGCTAGCAGTGAGAGCGCGGCCAGGAGAGCAAGGTGGCGGCAGGTCGTTAGTGTTTGTTGGGCGGCGCCTCCGAAGTTGCTCGCACGAGCGACCTGAGAAGCGTTTTGTTCCTATATTTACCGCACTTCTACTAGTAGTGGAGGAAAAGAGGGGAAGATCTATGGTTCCTCAAGGCCTGGAGTTCGTGAATCCACCGCATGGTGATGTTTTCCCACATACCAATCTCCCGTTAGATAGATAGACTCCTGATGCAGGTTTGTGCATGCTAGCATTGAAAATCTAATGGAGCCAGATATCTCAAACTGAAAGGCAAATCTGGATAGATAAAATTGTATGAGTCCGTGCAATTACTCTCGACGCACTTACACGGAGACTGATGCTAGTGAAAATTGGGATCGTACTACTAATAAGGGATGCTATAAAAAAAACTTGCCAAAGTAACGAATATGCAAAAAGGACATGCAAGGTACGACTGAAAAAAGCAAGATCCATACTAGTAGAGATAAGCAAACCAGCAAATTAATGTTAGCATGTCTAAACAAAAGGTCAGTTAATTTGTCTAGTCAACCATACTCCATCCAATGTGAAACTTGCACTCCACTCACATGGGTACTTGTTCAAAGGGGAGTGTGAAACCGTTCGATGTAATGAAGAAATCCATGTAATAAAAGAGCACTAGCTAGGGTTCAAACAGCACCCATATTGGATTGTGAGGGCATATACAATAGTGATATCATAGAAGTCTCGCATAGGATAAACACCGAGGTAGAATAAAGAAAAAGTTGAAAAAATTCTCTTAATTAATAGATGATCTCTTAAAAATAATTTCTCACATCACATATTTAGGGTTGTGTAGTTACAAGAAATAAGACTAAAAGTTCCTAAAAGAAACAATTGTACACAGTGTTTTGTTGTTATATCTAAACTAGGATATATGCCCTTGCGTTGCGACGGGACAACACTAAATTTAGATAAAGGGGATTTACACTGTTTTGAAACTTGGGATCTATGGAAGCATGAGCCTTAGATAAATTGATAGTGCTTTAAATAAATAAATATAATAATTATAATTGGCAATATGAACAATTAATATCATAACATATCATCTAACCATTCCCAAACAATACATTCTTTGCCTTCCATCTCCGCAGATTTTTCCCAGGCACAAATTGTTTTTGTGAATAGGACACTAGCATTAAAAAAAACAATGAATAGTACAAAGCAGCTCAAGAAAAATAAAAATTACAACGAGATCCTTAAGAAGCCCTTCATCTTCAACCTCCCGATCGTGTCGACGGCGTGCCGCCGCTGTCGCTCTTCACTGAGTCGGCCTGACGTTGTTGGTTATGGACGTGTTATAAAAGCGACAAGCAAATAACGAAGAACGAAACAATAACACACACACAGGGAACACAAGATTTTAACGTGGAAAACCCTCTCCAACAAAGAGAGGTAAAACCACGGGCGCTAGCCAGCAAAACTTCACTATATCGGGGAGTGTTTACAAACGCCGTGGGATATCTTATAATATGATAAACCCTAGTCGGCGGCTTACAAGAGGTATTTACAGACGGTGGCATCGGCCCAAGCCTACGCCGCCTCGCTCCGCTCGTCGAAGTTAGCCTCCTTTAAAATGAATTTGGATCACAATACAACAAACTCCACCTTGAGACAAATTCCATCTTGTAGCATGAACTTCAACAATCTCCTGAAGAACAAACAAAACACTTGCTGGAGCCAACAGCCACTTGGGCTAAACAGTTATACCAACCAAGTTTGAGCAAAACTTAAACTTCGAAACAGAACTGGCTTTGTCATCATATCAGCAGGATTATCATGAGTACTTATCTTGTATACCTTTAGTTTACCTTGTGCAATAACATCACGAACATAATGGTACTTGATATCAATGTGCTTTGTCCGATCATGGAACATTTGATCTTTAGTAAGGTATATTGCACTTTAACTGTCAGAAAACAACTTAATGAAAGAATCATCTCCACAAAGCTCAGCATACAAATTTTTCAACCAAACAGACTCTTTGCAAGCTTCAGCAATAGCCATATATTCTGCTTCGGTTGTACATTGGGCAACAATAGGTTGTAATGTTGCCTTCCAACTCACAGCACATCCACCAACAGTGAACACATAACCTGCGAGAGGGACCTTCTCTTATCCAAATCGGCAGCAAAATCTGAATCCACATAGCCTACGAGTCCCTCACTGGTCTTGCCAAACTTCAAGCAAGCTTTGGATGTGCCACGAATGTACCCGAAAATCCACTAAACAGATTTCCAATGTTCTTTACTAGGATTAGCCATGTATCGACTGACCAAACTCATAGCATATGACAAATCAGGGCGAGAACAAAACATGGCAAATATCAAGGAACCAACAGCACTAGAATATGGAACTCGAGACATGTACTCAATATCTTCATCAGTACTAGGGCATTGCAATGCTGACAATTTGAAGTGATTAGCAATATCTTCATCATGCATATTAAAGCGATGAAGAACTTTCTGAATGTAATTTTGCTGACTAAAAAATAACACACTAGATTTTCTGTCTCTTGTAATTTCCATACCTAGTATGTTCTTAGCAGCACCAAGATCCTTCGTCTCAAACTCACTACTTAATTGTTCTTTCAAAGTAGTGATCTCTTTCTTGCTCTTGGCAGCAATCAACATATCATCAACATATAACAACAAATATATTGGTGATCCATTAACAAACTTGATATAAACACAACTATCATACTGAGATTTCTTAAACTTATGTGCAATCATAAATAAATCAAACCTTTTGTACCACTGTCTTGGAGACTGTTTCAAACCATAAAGGGACCTCTTCAATTTCCAAACAAGATCCTCCTTACCAGGCACAGCAAAATCTCCAGGTTGGTCCATGTATATCTCCTCCTCAAGCTCACCATGCAGAAAAACAGTCTTTACATCTAGCTGCTCAAGCTCAAGATCATGCATAGCCACAATACCAAAGAATGCACGAATGGAACTATACTTCACAACCGAAGAGAATACATCATTATAATCTATACTTGGAATGTGACTGAAACCTTTTGCTACTAATCTTGCCTTAAACCTTGGAGGCTCATTAGGAGACAAATCTTCCTTTCTTTTAAATATCCACTTATAGTGGACAATCTTCTTTTGTTTAGGCAAGCGCACAACATCCCATGTGCTATTCTTGTTAATCGATTGCATCTCTTCTTGCATAGAAAAATTCCACTTCACGCGGTCAACGGATGCAACAGCCTCATCATATGTAGCAGGTTTAGTATCATGCTCCACCTGTTCAGCACAACTCAAAGCATGATGAACAAGATTACACTCTTCAATTAAACGAGGACGTGGACCTTTGTTACGCCTCGGTCAATCAGCAACAATGGAACTATTTGTTTGCTGCAAAACAGGTGATGAGTGCTGAACAACAGTGTTATCATTTTTAGCAAATTCATTTTCTTTCTCCTCCACGTGCTCCACCTGCACGTTAATCCTCTCTTGCTCATCATCAGAAACATCTGAAATATCAATAGCATCAAAAATATCTGTAGATGAACTCTTATAAAACATGACAGCCTCATTAAAGACAACATTCCTGCTATGCAAAACTTTCTTAGTTTCCAGATTCCATAACTTATATGCCTTTACTCCTGAACCATAACCAAGAAGCACAAACCTAACAGCCCTAGGCTCTAGCTTTTCATTATCAACATGAGCATAAGCAGTGCAACTGAAAACTCTCAACTGTGAACAATCAGTAGGTGAACCAGACCATAGCTTAAAATAAGTTTTCTTATCAAGCGGAATACAAGGTGACCTGTTTATCAAGTAACAGGCGGTGGAGGCTGCTTCAGCCCAGAAGCGTCTATGCATACCAACATTGGACAACATGCAGCGAGCTTTGGAGATGATGGTTCTGTTCATCCTCTCCACCACACCATTCTGTTGAGGAGTGTATGGGATGGTGTGGTCCCTGACAATGTCTTCATCGCTGCAATAATCATTAAAGATAGTAGAACAAAATTCCATGTCATTGTCAGTACGAAGCAATTTAACTTTCTTTTCTATTTGCTTCTCTACCATAACTTTCCACTTTCTAAAAGCATCAAACACATCAGATTTATGTTTCGGAAAGAACGGCCACACTTTTCTGGAGTAGTCATCTATGATTGTAAGCATGTAATTTGCACCACGAAGAGAAGTCTTGCGGGAAGGTCCCCACACATCAGCATGCACATAATCTAAAATCCATTTGGTGGTATGAACGGAAGCATTGAATTTAACTCTTTTATGCTTACAAAAAATGCAGTGCTCACAGAACTCAAACTTACTCAAATTGCAGCCATCTAGTAGATCTCTCCTGTGTAATTCTGCCATGCCATGTTCACTCATATGTCCAAGACGCATATGCCACAGATTAGTTTTATCATACTCATCAGGAATAACAGCAGCAGCAATACCAGACAAAGTGCTACCTCTAAGAACATATAACTTTGCAGAATTTATATCACCTATCATGTGAATGAGAGAACCTTTTGATACCTTCAGAACTCCGCGAGAACCGGAGTGAGTGTACCCATCAACATCAAGGGTACTGAGAGAGATCAGATTTCTTGCCATGCTAGGTATGTGTCTCACATTTGTCAGAGTGCGTGCCATTCCATCATGCATCTTGATCTGAACGAAGCCAATGGCCACGATCTCACGTGGGTTGTTATCTCCCATACGCACAACATCTCCACTCTGCACAAACTAATAAGAACTGAACCAGTCTTTGTTACAACAAATATGAACGAACATGCAGAATCAAGGATCCACTAATCATTGCCAGAAACACAACTGATGTCTACGCACGCTTCTATTCTTGTAGACAGTGTTGGGCCTCCAAGAGCAGAGGTTTGTAGAACAGCAGCAAGTTTCCCTTAAGTGGATCACCCAAGGTTTATCGAACTCGTGGAGGAAGAGGTCAAAGATATCCCTCTCATGCAACTCGCAACCACAAAGCAAGAAGTCTCTTGTGTCCCCAACACACCTAATAGGTGCACTAGTTCGGCGAAGAGATAGTGAAATACAAGTGGTATGAATGAATATGAGTAGTAGTATCGGCGCCAGAAAAGTGCTTGGCGATTGATGGTAGCAATATTGCAGAAGTAAAGATGCAAAAAACAAGAAACAAGCGATAGCAACAAGGAACAAGGGGATCATACTTTCACTAGTGGGCACTCTCAACATTGATCACATAACGAATAAATAGATAGATGCTAGACTCTACACCCTCTTGTTGGATGATGAACACCACTAATGTGTAGGATTACACGAACCCTCAATGCCGGAGTTAACAAGCTCCACAATATTCAATGTTCATATTTAAATAACCTTAGAGTGCATAACAGATCAACATAACCAAACCAAGTACTAACATAGCATGCACACTGTCACCTTCACACTACGAAAGGAGGAATAGATCACATCAATACTATCATAGCAATAGTTAACTTCATAATCTACAAGAGATCACAATCATAGCCTACGCCAAGTACTACACGATGCACACACTGTCACCATTACACCGTGCAGGAGGAATAAACTACTTTAATAACATCACTAGAGTAGCACACAGATATATTGTGATACAAAACACATTGCAATCATAAAGAGATATAAATAAGCACTTCACTATGCCATTCATAACAGTGAATAAGTATTCTGTGAAATATAGCCTTAGAGACCCACACGGTGCACACACTGTCACCTTTACACACGTGGGACAAGGAGTCTCCGGAGATCACATAAGTAAAACCCACTTGACTAGCATAATGACATCTAGATTACAAGCATCATCATATGAATTTCAATCATGTAAGGTAGCTCATGAGATTATTGTATTGAAGTACATAGGAGAGAGATGAACCACATAGCTACCGGTACAGCCCCGAGCCTCGATGGAGAACTACTCCTCCTCATGGGAGACATCAGCGTTGATGAAGATGGCGGTGGTGTCGATGGAGGAGCCTTGGGGCACTTCCCCGTCGGCGTGCGAACAGAGACTCCTGTCCCCGGATCTTGGCTTCGCGATGGCGGCGGCTCGGAAGGTTTTCTGGTTTCGTCGAACGTCGTAGGGTTTTCGCAACGGAGACTTTAAGTAGGCGGAAGGGCAAGATCGGTGGAGTCCTGGTGGGGCCACACACTAGGCCGGCGCGCCAGGGCTTGGGCCGCCCACCGTCCCACCTCGTGCCCCACTTCGTTTCCCCTTCGGACTTGGAAGCTTCGTGGAAAAATAGGACCCCAGGCATTGATTTCGTCCAATTCCGAGAATATTTCCTTACTAGGATTTGAACCAAACACGATGAAAACAGAACGGCCCTTGCATCTCGTCAATAGGTTAGTTAAAAACGCATAATAATGACATAAAGTATGCATAAAACATGTAGATATCATCAATAATGTGGCATGGAACATAAGAAATTATCGATACGTCGGAGACGTATCAGCATCCCCAAGCTTAGTTCCTGTCGAGGGTAAACGATAACAAAGATAATTCTGAGTGACATGCCATCATAACCTTGATCATACTATTGTAAGCATATGTAATGAATGCAGCGATCAAAACAATGGTAATGACATGAGTAAACAAATGAATCATAAAGCAAAGACTTTTCATGAATAGTACTTTCAAGACAAGCATCAATAAATCTTGCATAAGAGTTAACTCATAAAGCAATAAATCAAAGTAAAGGTATTGAAGCAATACAAAGGAAGATTAAGTTTCAGCGGTTGCTTTCAACTTGTAACATGTATATCTCATGGATAATTGTCAACATAGAGTAATATAACAAATGCAATATGCAAGTATGTAAGAATCAATGCACAGTTAACACAAGTGTTTGCTTCTAAGATAGGAAATGGGTGAACCGACTCAACATAAAAGTAGAAGAATGGCCCTTCACGAGGGAAGCATCGATTGCTATATTTGTGCTAGAGCTTTGGTTTTGAAAACAAGAAACAATTTTGTCAACGGTAGTAATAAAGCACATGCATCATGTAAATTATATCCTACAAGTTGCAAGCCTCATGCATAGTATACTAATAGTGCCCGCACCTTGTCCTAATTAGCTCGGATTACCTGGATTATCACCGCAATACATATGTTTTAACCAAGTGTCACAAAGGTACCTCTATGCCCTGTACAAAGGTCTAAGGAGAAAGCTCATTGGATTTCTCGCTTTTGATTATTCTCAACTTAGACATCCATACGGGACAACATAGACAACAGATAATGGACTCCTCTTTAATGCTTAAGCATTCAACAACAATTAATTTTCTCATTAGAGATTTGAGGATATTTGTCCAAAACTGAAACTTCCACCATGATTCATGGTTTTAGTTAGCGGCCCAATGTTCTTCTCTACAGTATGCATGCTCAAACCTTTCAACTCATGGTAAATCGCCCTTACTTCGACAAGACGAACATGCATAGCAACTCACATGATATTCAACAAAGAGTAGTTGATGGCGTCCCAGAACATGGTTATCGCACAGCAAGCAACTTAATAAGAGATAAAATGCATAAGTACATATTCAATACCACAATATTTTTTAAGCTATTTGTCCCATGAGCTATATATTGCAAAGGCGAATGATGGAAATTTAAAGGTAGCACTCAAGCAATTTACTTTGGAATGGCGGAAAATACCATGTAGTAGGTAGGTATGATGGACACAAATGGCATAGTGGTTGGCTCAAGGATTTTGGATGCATGAGAAGTATTCCCTCTCGATACAAGATTTAGGCTAGCAAGGTTTATTTGAAACAAACACAAGGATGAACCGTGCAGCAAAACTCACATAAAAGACATATTGTAAACATTATAAGACTCTACACCGTCTTCCTTGTTGTTCAAACTCTTTACTAGAAATTATCTAGACCTTAGAGAGACCAATTATGCAAACCAAATTTTAGCAAGCTCTATGTATTTGTTCATTAATAGGTGCAAAGTATATGATGCAAGAGCTTAAACATGAGCACAACAATTGCCAAGTATCACATTATCCAAGACATTTTACCAATTACTACATGTAGCATTTTCCGTTTCCAACCATATAACAATGAACGAAGCAGTTTCAACCTTCGCCATGACCATTAAAAGTTAAGAACACATGTGTTCATACGAACCAGCGGAGCGTGTCTCTCTCCCACACAAGCATTTATTCAAACAAAAACACAAACAAAAGCACACCGACGCTCCAAGTAAAGTACATAAGATGTGACCGAATAAAAATATAGTTTCAAGAGAAGGAACCTGATAATTTGTCGATGAAGAAGGGGATGCCTTGGGCATCCCCAAGCTTAGATGCTTGAGTCTTCTTGAAATATGCAGGGATGAACCACCGGGGCATTCCCAAGCTTAGAGCTTTCACTCTCCTTGATCGTAGTATATCATCCTCCTCTCTTGACCCTTGAAAACTTCCTCCACACCAAACTCGAAACAAACTCATTAGAGGGTTAGTGCATAATAAAATTCACATGTTCAGAGGTGACACAATCATTCTTAAGACTTCTGGACATTGCCCAAAGCTACTGGAAGTCAATGGAACAAAGGAATCCATCCCACATAACAAAAGAGGCAATGCGAAATAAAAGGCAGAATCAAAAACAGAACAGTCCGTAAATACGAATTTTATTGAGGCACCAGACTTGCTCAAATGAAAATGCTCAAATTGAATGAAAGTTGCGTAGAAATCTGCGGATCACTCACGTAAATTGGCATAATTTTCTGAGTTACCCTACAGAGAATTAGGCCCAGATTCGTGACAGCAAGAAATCTGTTTCTGCAGTAATCCAAATCTAGTATGAACCTTACTATCAAAGACTTTACTTGGCACAACAATGCAACAAAATTAAGATAAGGAGAGGTTGCTACAGTAGTAACAACTTCCAAGACACAAATACAAAATAAAAGTACTGTAACAAAATAAACACATGGGTTATCTCCCAAGAAGTTTTTTCTTTATAGCCATTAAGATGGGCTCAGTTTTAATGATGCACTCGCAAGAAATAGTAGTTGAAGCAAAAGAGAGCATCAAGAAGCAAATTCAAAACAAATTTAAGCCTTACATGCTTCCTATGCATAGGAATCTTGTAAATAAACAAATTCATGAAGCATAATGCAACAAGCATAGAAAGATAAAACAAGTGCAGCTTCAAGATTTTCAGCATATAGAGAGGTGTTTTAGTAACATGAAAATTTCTACAACCATATTTTCCTCTCTCATAATAACTTTCAGTAGCATGAGCAAACTCAACAATATAACTATCACATAAAGCATTCTTATCATGAGTCTCATGCATAAAATTATTACTACTCCCAACATAAGCATAGTCATTCTTATTAATTGTAGTGGGAGCAAATTCAACAAAGTAGCTATCATTATTATTCTCATCATCAAATATAGGAGGCATAGTATAATCATAATAAGCTTTATCCTCCATAGTAGGCGGCACTAGAAGACCACTATCATTATAATCATCATAAATAGGAGGCAAAGTATCATCAAAGAAAATTTTCTCCTCAATGCTTGGGGGACTAAAAAGATCATGCTCATCAAAACCAGCTTCCCCAAGCTTAGAATTTTCCATATCATTAGCAACAATGGTGTTCAAAGCGTTCATACTAATATGTTCCATAGGTTTTTTAATTTTCGCATCAAACCATCCATGTCTAAAATCAGGAAATAGAATAAGAAGCTCATTGTTGTCCATTATGTCTAACTAGTGTAAAAAAGAAACAAAAAGATGCAATTGCAGGATCTAAAGGAAATAGCTTCGAGCACACACACAACGGCGCCAGAAAAGTACTTTACCTGGGACCGGAGTATGAGGGTCTTTTACCTTTCCTCCCGCGCCAGAAAAGTGGCTAGTTGCCGGGGTCCGGGTGTGTGTGCCGTTTACCTTTCCTCCCGGCAACGGCAGTGCTTGATGTCTACGCACGCTTCTATTCTTGTACAGTGTTGGGCCTCCAAAAGCAGAGGTTTGTAGAACAGCAGCAAGTTTCCCTTAAGTGGATCACCCAAGGTTTATCGAACTCGGGAGGAAGAGGTCAAAGATATCCCTCTCATGCAACCCCGCAACCACAAAGCAAGAAGTCTCTTGTGTCCCCAACACACCTAATAGGTGCACTAGTTCGCGAAGAGATAGTGAAATACAAGTGGTATGAATGAATATGAGTAGTAGTATCGGCGCCAAAAGTGCTTCGTGGCTTGATGGTAGTAATATTGCAGAAGTAAAGATGCAGTAAAACAGTAAACAAGCAGCGATAGCGTATTTAGGAACAAGGCCTAGGGATCATACTTTCACTAGTGGACACTCTCAACATTGATCACATAACAAATAAATAGATAGATGCTAGACTCTACACCCTCTTGTTGGATGATGAACACCACTAATGTGTAGGATTACACGAACCCTCAATGCCGGAGTTAACAAGCTCCACAATATTCAATGTTCATATTTAAATAACCTTAGAGTGCATAACAGATCAACATAACCAAACCAAGTACTAACATAGCATGCACACTATCACCTTCACACTACGAAAGGAGGAATAGATCACATCAATACTATCATAGCAATAGTTAACTTCATAATCTACAAGAGATCACAATCATAGCCTACGCCAAGTACTACACGATGCACACACCGTCACCATTACACCGTGAGGAATAAACTACTTTAATAACATCACTAGAGTAGCACACAGATATATTGTGATACAAAACACATTGCAATCATAAAGAGATATAAATAAGCACTTCACTATGCCATTCATAACAGTGAATAAGTATTCTGTGAAACATAGCCTAAGAGACCCACACGGTGCACACTGTCACCTTTACACACGTGGGACAAGGAGTCTCCGGAGATCACATAAGTAAAACCCACTTGACTAGCATAATGACATCTAGATTACAAGCATCATCATATGAATCTCAATCATGTAAGGCAGCTCATGAGATTATTGTATTGAAGTACATAGGAGAGAGATGAACCACATAGCTACCGTACAGGAGCCTCGATGGAGAACTACTCCTCCTCATGGGAGACAAGAGCGTTGATGAAGATGGCGGTGGTGTCGATGGAGGAGCCTTCCGGGGCACTTCCCGTCCCGGCGGCGTGCGGAACAGAGACTCTTGTCCCCCGATCTTGGCTTCGCGATGGCGTGGCTCTGGAAGGTTTTCCTGGTTTCGTCGAACGTCGTAGGGTTTTCGCGACGGAGACTTTAAGTAGGCGGCAAGGTCGGAGTCCTGGTGGGCCACACACTAGCCGGCGCGGCCGGGCTTGGGCCGCGCCCACCGTGTCCCCACCTCGTGGCCACTTCGTTTCCCCTTTGGACTTCGGAAGCTTCGTGAAAAATAGGACCTCGGGCGTTGATTTCGTCCAATTCCGAGAATATTTCCTTATTAGGATTTCTGGAACCAAAAGCAGAAAACAGAACGCCCTTCGGCATCTCGTCAATAGGTTAGTTCCGGAAAATGCATAATAATGACATAAAGTATGCATAAAACATGTAGATATCATCAATAATGTGGCATGGAACATAAGAAATTATCGATACGTCGGAGACGTATCAACAACCAACAAACACAACTAGGCAATCACCATCAGAATTATCACTGGAAACAACAGCAGTCTTACCATCACCCTCGGATTTGTTTTTCGGTTGGTAAGTACCGTTTCTTTTCTCTTTGTTCTGCAACTCCAACAATCATCAGTATTGTGGCTAGTTTTCTTACAATACTTGCAGAACTTACCATCTCGTCCCTTGGACTTTGAGGAACCTCTGTCGGTCTTGCTCTTATCTCTGTTGTAGTTGTTGTTTCTGTTCACGATCCTGCCTCGGACCTGCAATGCTTCTGCCTTAGATGACGAACTCTCTGCCTGCACCATAGATTTCATCTTTCCCCTCTGCTGGAGGGCCTCATAAACTTCGGCAAGGGTTAGTTCATCATGACTGTATAACAAGGTGTCTCGAAAATTCGCAAAAGAATTAGGCAATGAGGCTAACAGTATAAGAGCGAGATCCTCATCGTCATAATTTACCTCCATGGACAGCAAATCAGAAACGATCTATCTAAAGATCGACATGTGATTCATCATTGACGCACCTTCTTGCAGCTTGTGCGAGAACAACTTCATCTTCACGTGCATCTTACTGGTTAGATCTTTAGACATGCAGATCGATTCCAGTTTCAACCACAGCGCCGCTGCGAATTTCTCAGATAGCACTTCCTGCAAGATATTGTTGGATATATGAAGGTGAATTAAAGAAAACGCTTAACGGTGTTTCGTCTTTTCATCCTCGGTCCAGGTCTTGGCATCTTTCTTTCCAAATCCATCAAGAGCGTTATCCAGATCTTCACTTGCCACGGAGAAAATCTCGTGGTGTAATCCAGCTGCGGTAGATAACACTTCAAGGAAGACATGTCGCAAACCCTAGGTTTAAACCTGGGCTCTGATACCACTTGTTATAAAAAGAATAAGGAAATAACGAAGAACGAAACAAGAATACACGCAGGGGGGCACAAGATTTTAACGTGGAAAACCCTCTCCAATAAAGAGAGGTAAAAACCACGGGCGCCAGCCAGCAAAACTTCACTATATCGGGGAGTGTTTACAAACACCGTGAGATATCTTATAATCTGATAAACCCTAGCCGGCGGCTTACAGGAGGTATTTATAGACGGTGACATCGATCCGAACCGGCGACGGGCCTCGCTCCGCTCGTGAGAAGTTAGCCTCCCTTTAGAATGAATTTGGATCACAATACAACAGGACGGAAAGTCCGAACGAACGGGTCGAAAAGATCACATCCGTCCTAGAGACGAAGAAGTAGGATGAACTGCCGATGAAGCTCCTTGACGATCCGAAGATCCCCACAGCCAGACGAAATCCTCGAAGACCACACCACACCCACAAGCTTCTCGATGTCGCCGTCGAGATGGGGTTGAAGCCGGAGAAACATTATTACACAAGGCGCCGCCACCACCACCTTAGCGCCGCCCCTACAAACAAAAACCCTAATGAAGCAAAACGAAGCCCCCAAAACTGGAAAACAGAGCTCTCCCGCTGACGAGAGCCATTATCCGCCGCACCTCCATGGCCCAAAGGATATAGAGGCAGCCAGATCGGAGGTGGCCGTCAGCAGGAGGCATAGGAACCCTAATCGCCTGAACACGAGCGAAGGGGTATGTTAGCTCTAGAGACACGTTCACAAGTAGAGATTCATGTAAACATCAGCTCAAGCTCTAGAGCTTAGCGTTTCCTGGCCACTCTGAGTGGACTAAAACCAAAATAAGATTAGTGACATTTAAGGTTCAGAAGTGCCTCTTGCAAATCAGAAAGAGAGACAAAGACTTGCCCCAATCCACTACCATATTTGCTGCAAAGATGGGGAAAAGGGGACAAACGCACGAGGCCGACTTCATTTGATGGCGCTGCTAACATCCAACTGAAGTGCTCGAGCTGCCCCTCACGTGATAAAGAAGGGACGGATACTTGAGCTGCTCCGTCTTTCCTTTCTCATCTTTTCTCCACTCGATTGGAAAATTTACTGAGTCTAGCAGCCGCGCTCGAATGCCCCAGCTGGTGCGCCTGCATGCATACTCCCGCAGCACGCAGCCCGGCAGACGTAAGATTAGGTTCCTTGGAACGGAACACCATAAAACGAGGAAATCCTCTGAATGGATGAGACTCATAGTGGAGGTCTAAAATTTGGAATGGAATACTTGGATCGAACCAAATACTGTCTCAAACTTGCAGTTCAAGATGGAATAATTTTTCATCTGCAAGTCGAGATTTTTTCTTGGACGGTCCATCGCTCCATATATCATCCAAGAGACTCTTACGTCTTCTCCTGCACCCGCATGGAAACCCTCCTTCATGCGGTGCTCCCCAGGGAGCCGTCGGGGGCCCAAATCCCCGTCGGCTCCTTCCCCTCCCTCCCTCGAGCTCCCTCCTGTCGCTGCCATCGGCGTCGGCCGCGGTGGCGGCAGCCCCCTAGAACCTAAGGTGCTGGGAGTGGGGGATTGCGGCGGCTGACCTCGAACATGCGGCTGGGGCGGCGTCTAAGGGATGGCTATGGGCGACGGTGGCGGCGGCGTTCCACAGCTAGGCGGCGGCTGTCTCGCCCAGCGGTGGAGGCATGACGCGGGCCTAGGTATCTTGCCTAGGCCTGCCGTCTTGTGGCGGCTGGTGGCGGCCGGCGACTAGGGCAGCGACGACCCTTGGTGGTTGTTGCCGGCGGCGGTGCGGCCAGGGCCCGATTTGGGCCTAGATGGGCTTGGCGGGCTGCGGTCTCGTGGCCGTCGAGGGCTGCTGTGTGGCCTACTGGCTCCCATCCAAGGGTCGTTTCTTCTGCAGGTTTTCCGGTGAGACATGCGAGGGTGGCCAGTTGCGTGGGGGCTCGGCCTGAATAATGGCGGCGGTCCTAGGGTTCCTCGCGCGCCAAGATGAAGATCTTCCTGATGCATGTCCTACTGGATTTGGCTGGAGTGTCGAGTTTCGGAAGGCTTCGCAAATGAATGTAATAGTGCACTTTATGCCTGAAGTTTGCTGGATCGGGTGTTATTCAGTCGTGCTCACCCACGATTTTATTCTGACCGTTTGATCTGAAGGGAGCGGCGCAAAGCTCGGTTCTGTGTTGCCATCAGATGTCATTCTGTTCCCTGGTGAAATCAGAGGTGGAGAATATCATGAAGGCCGAATTGGAGGATTAGCAATGGAGGATCGAGTCTCTGTAATGTTGAGGGACTTTCTTGGTGTTCTGGATGCATAAAAACTATATGCAAGTGGGGGCGGCAGCATGGGTGAAGTTCAGAGTCTTATCTTTCAGGGTGAAAATCCAAGGTCTAGCCTTAATTGGTTGTGCCTGGAAATAACCTTGTTGAAGGCATTGTTTTGAGAGCGGTGACTATCTTCAGGGTGAAAACCTAAGATCTTTTGGTCGGGTGACGACGGTGCTTGTGCACTGTTCTTTTATTGGAGACGTCGCGTTTGGAGTATCTGGAGTTCAGGTGTTGTCTTGATGGTTGTAGAAAGGGATGCAACTCACAATGTATTGATTAGGTGCATATGGCGTTACATATATATAGGCCACGTCCTCGACTATACAAGGAAGGAGGCGGGCCCAATAATCAATACAAAGATATGTATCGCTATACATAACTACAGAAGATACACATCCGGATATACAAAGATATGTATCTCAACACCCCCCCGCAGTCGAAGCGTCGCCTGGTCGAACGCATAGACTGGACCGGAACTCCTCAAATGATGTCATAGGGAGACCCTTGGTCATGATATCCGCAAATTGTTGGGAGGTGGGCACATGAAGTACTCGAATGTGTCCAAGGGCCACCTGTTCCCGAACAAAGTGGATGTCCAGCTCAATATGCTTGGTGCGGCGATGGTGGACCGGGTTGGCGGAGAGGTAGACGGTGGAGACATTGTCGCAATAGACCACGGTGGCTTTGGCAACAGGACATGAGAGCTCAACGAGGAGTTGCCGCAGCCAAGAGACCTCGGCAACCGCGTTAGCAACAGCCCGGTACTCCGCTTCGGCGCTGGAGCGAGAGACCGTGGGTTGTCGCTTAGACGACCAGGAGATGAGCGAAGATCCGAAGTAGACGCAGTAGCCAGACGTGGAGCGACGCGTGTCGGGCAGCCTGCCCAATCGGCGTCCGAGTAGGCGACGATGTCCGTGGCGGTGGAGGCGTGGAGGGAGAGGCCGAAGTCCATGGTGCCACGAATGTAGCGGAGGATCCGCTTGACCGCAGCCCAATGAGGATCCCGCGGAGCATGCATGTGAAGGCACACCTGCTGGACAGCATACTGCAGCTCGGGGCGGGTCAAGGTGAGGTACTGCAGGGCACCGACGATGGAGCAATAAAATGACGCATCCGTGGCCAACGAACCATCCGTGGTGGAGAGCTTGGACTTCGTGTCGACAGCGTGGCCGCGGGTTTGCAATTAAGCATACCGGCGCGGTCCAGGAGCTCGTGGGCGTACTTGCGTTGATGAAGGAAGAAGCCGTCGGTGCGACGTACGACCTCGATGCCGAGGAAGTAGTGCAGGGGCCCCAAGTCCTTGAGGGCAAACTCAGCGCGAAGACGCTCGGTGATCTGTCGTAGGAGGTCCGTGGAGCTGGCCGTCAAGATGATGTTGTCGACGTAGAGCAGCAGGTACGCGGTGGTGGCACCATTGTTGTACACAAACAGCGAGGCATCGGAGCGGGTGGAGCGGAAGCCGAGTTGGTGAAGAAATGCTGCGATGCGCTGGTACCAGGCGCGTGGGGCCTGTTTGAGCCCGTATAACGAGCGCGAGAGCAGGCACACATGGTCGGGGTGGGCGCTGTCGATGAAACCCGTGGGCTGCTGGAAGAAGACCTGCTCCTCGAGTTGGCCGTGAAGGAAGGCGTTGGAGACGTCCATCTGGTGCACGGGCCACGCACGGGAGACCGCGAGCTGAAGGACGGTGCGGATCGTCCCGGGCCTGACAACCGGGGCGAAGGTGTCGTTGAAGTCGACGCCGGCACGCGAAAGCCACGAACCACCCACCGCGCCTTGTGACGGTCAAGAGTACCGTCCGGATGGAACTTGTGCTTGAAGACCCACTTCCTGGTGATGATGTTGGCGTGAGGGGGTCGAGGAACAAGCGTCCATGTCTGGTTCCGCTGCAGGGCGTCGAACTCGTCCTGCATGGCCGCAAGCCACTGCGGGTCGCGGAGAGCAGCCCGGCGAGGCGGGCAGGGCGATGGAGTGGATGCGAAGGCGCGGAAGTTGGCGGTGCGACGTACTCGTCCGAGGGGTACCGCGTGCTCGGGACGCGAATCCCTGCACGGGCGCGCGTGAGGGCCCCGTGGCCGGCGGCAGAGGAGGCGGCGGCGGAGCCGGAGGCGAGGCGTCGCCCGGCGAGGACGGTGCGGCACCTGAGCTGAGGCTCGAGGGCGACGCAAGCGGCGTCGAGGCGGATGAACCCGGCGAAGAGGCATCGCCCGGCGAGGACGCCGTGGCGCCCGAGCTGAGGCTCGAGGGCGACGCAGGCGGCGTCGAGGCGGGCGTCGGCGCAGGTGTCGGCGCGGGTGTCGGCGTGGGGTCACCCGAGACATGGCTCGAGGGTGACCCAGAGGGTGGCGAGGCAGCGCCCGAGCCGAGCTCAAGGGCGCGGCGGAGAACGACGAGGCGTGCCCGAGTCCGAGCTCAGGGCACCGCAGCCGGCGGACCTGCAGGGGGTCGACGCCGGGGACCATCGTAGTCGAAGGAGGAGTGGCGAGCACCTGTCTCTGTGCAAAAGGAAAGCAATGCTCATCAAAGTACACGTGCGGGAGGTGATGACGCGGTGAGAAACCGGATCATAGCAGCGGTAGCCTTTGGTGTTAGCCGGGTAACCGAGGAAAACACACGGAACGGAACGAGGGGCGAGTTTATGAGAAGTGGTGGCGGCGATACTAGGATAACAACGGCAACCGAAAATCCAAAGACCGTCGTAGGATGGAGGGGAACCGTAAAGGAGGTGATGAGGTGCATAGTTCCAGCGGGGACGACACGGACGAAGGTTGACAAGGAGGGTGGCGGTGGCTAATGCGTCAGGCCAAAAGGTGGGGGAACATGGCTGTGGAATAGGAGTGTGCGGACGCAGTCGTTGAGGGTGCGGAGGATACGCTCGGCGCGGCCGTTTTGTTGGGACGTGTATGGACAGGTTAGACGGAAAATAGTGCTGTGAGAGGAGAGTAAGGTGCGGACGGCGACATTGTCAAACTCTTTTCCGTTGTCAGTTTGTAGGGCGTGGATGGGGTGACCAAACTGGGTGGAAACATAGGCGTAGAAGGCTGTGAGAGTGGTGGCGACATCGGACTTTTTACGGAGGGGAAACGTCCACACAAAATGAGAAAAATCATCAAGAATAACTAGGTAATAAAGAAGACCAGAATTACTCGGGATTGGAGAGGTCCATACATCACTATGAATTAACTCAAAAGGAAAAGACGCATCAGTGGAAGACTGACTAAAAGGAAGACGAACGTGTTTACCAAGACGACACGCTTCACAACTATGTGAAGACTGTTTAGTAGATGAAAACAAAAAACCCCTCATTATTTGGTGAAGCGTGTTGGCACTGGGATGTCCAAGACGAGCATGCCAAAGATCAACGCCTGCGGAGAGAGCACGAGGTGCGGCGCCGGGGGTGGAAGGCAACATCACCGGATACAAATCGCCGGGGCTCTCACATCGATGGAGGACCATCCGGGTGCGGGCGTCCTTAACAGAAAAACCAAAAGCGTCAAATTCAACAGTCACAGAGTTGTCACGAGAAAGAGTTTTAACAGAGACTAAATTCTGAATAAGCTGGGGAGACACAAGGACATTATTGAGAGATAGTGGTTTAGAAGTAGATGGAAAATTAGCAGAACCAATGTGAGAAATAGGAAGACCGGCGCCGTTACCGACAATGATGCGAGACTCGGTGGAAGTGGGAAAGGAATGGGAAAGGTTACCCGGGTGAGCGGCGATGTGAGACGAGGCGCCCGTGTCCATAAACCAGTTACCGCCACCGGCGTAAGAGCCAGTGCGGGCGCAGCGTGGTAGGCCGGGCGTAGGATGGCGGCGTGGCGGTGAAGGCCGGGGCGTAGGGCGGTGTCGCGGTGAAGTGCGCCTGGTGAGTCGGCGGGCGCGGCACCGGCATGTTGTAGGCGTGGATGAGCCCCGTCCATGGGTTGTAGGCGAAGGGGTTGCTGCCGTTGATGACGCGCGCGCGGGGGATGGCGACGGCGCGGGGTTGGGGAGGGAGGCGCGGCGGCGGCTGCAGGTGCGTCGGCGGCGCGGCGTGAGGAGGGGCACACGCGGCGACGGCACAAGGGCGGCGGCGCTAGGGTTGGAGGGTGGGGCGGCGCGCGCGGGGAGAGAGGGGCGCGGCGGCTAGGTTAGGATCGGTAGGTGTCTGATACCATGTAGAAAGGGATGCAACTCACAATGTATTGATTGGGTGCATATGGCGTTACATATATATAGGCCACGTCCTCGACTATACAAGGAAGGAGGCGGGCCCAATAATCAATACAAAGATATGTATCGCTATACATAACTACAGAAGATACACATCCGGATATACAAAGATATGTATCTCAACAATGGTGAATGTATTGTTGCTGCTGACACTGGAATACCGTAGCGAGATTTCTTATTTCTTAGTATTCTTTTTTTCTGTGTGCATCCGTACTACCATTAGAGTATTGCGTCGTTGGAGAGGCTGGGTGTAATTGGTATCTCTCGACATTAATATATTCCCTTATAAAAAAAGTTGAGATTTTTTTAAAAAAATATAGTGTAATATTTCTTTTAGGTAGAAGGATTGAGATGTCCGGCTTTAAATCAACGAAGCCAACAACCAGCTAAGGAGTACACAAGGCCGAACATAGTGCAACAATCTCATACACCGAGGACGAAATTGTAGAGATCTGGAATTAAAGGATGCATATAGTGATCATAAGTAGTGGTCACCAGATATTGCGGAGAGCGGGAGACTTGTATACGTTTATAAATGGGGAGGAGGAAATACACAGGCCGGAATACATACTAGGGCGCTTAAGGAACGCTTATTGACATAATCTGTTTGGGAGGGAAGATGAGCCGACTAATAAGATAAGAACAGTGGCGGCGGCTGCCCCACGGTGACATCCTCCACGGGAGAAGGAAATCGTGCCTTCTTGCCCGGTAAAAAAAACAAAAAAAGTGGCACGGCCTCGCTCACACCAGCGGCAGCCGGGAGGTTGATCGAGAAGCTGGATTAGATCGGGCCGGACGGTTTAGGTTGGCTCTGGGCGACCTCTGCTTTTTTGGGTGGATAACACTTCATGACTTGGCAGAATCTTAACTTGACCGCTTGTTATTTGCAAATTTTTTAATTTCAGGATGATACATGTTTCCTCTCTACGTTCTCTACTTCATCCAGTACTATGTGAACATTTTTGGGTGACAACTCACCTCATTTCCATTACATTATCTATACTGCGCAGCAGATAACTTTCAGGGAGGTCTTGGGTGGAACCTGCGTTTTCAAATTCTTACAGGAATTTGTCATGGTTTACGTCATCTCCACAACGAAGTGCACATTATTCATGGAGATATCAAGCCAGAGAATATATTGCTAGATGAAAACTTCAAGCCAAAAATAAGTGACTTTGGTTTGTCCAGATTACTTGGTGGAAGCTCAATTTCACTTATTACCAACGAGTTAATGGGAACTAGGTGAGCTATCCTCTGCACAGTTTTGATTCGTTTGGGTCTTGCCTAACCAAAATACGGTACAGATTGTCAGCTAAATGCCTTTGGTCTAACGCATGTATATATTGCCATGTAGAGGATATATAGCGCCAGAGTTCATTGATAAAGGTATTTTGTCATTTAAGGCTGATATATTCAGCTTGGGTGTTACGATTATGAACTTATTGATTGGACAGAGATGGGACAGGGAACAAAGTTTTGAGCAAGTAAGAAGAACCTTTCAAACTACATTTGGATCAAAGGGTCGCTATTAATTTACTAGATGTATCATGTGCTAACTCCCAAAGATAGGGAATGCCTCTGAGCCTTGCGACCCATATTTTGGTGTAAATTTGTGCAGGTACTTAGAAATTTGAAGAAAAGATTGGTAAAAGATCGAGTGTTTTCATTATGGGAAAACAATTACCAGCAAATTAGAACATGTCTAGAAATTGGGTATAACTGTGTCGACATGGACTACCGTAAAAGGCCTAGTGCAGTGGAAATTATCCACCGACTTGAGGAAACTGAAAGTCCGGACTATTCTGGTAGCAGCGGCCCACCAACCCTTTGGCAGGTACGGCAACCCGATCGCATGAAAAGATTGTACGGAGTATTTGTTCTTTATCTTACCTTTATGCTGTAGATAACTTATAATCGTTAAATTTATACTATAACCCTTTATCGAAAAACATTATACTACATCCCGAGTGTAGTTACATCTACGCGTATTTCACACAATCTAGGTAGTTGTATTTATCATACCGAAAAATATGTACATGTAATATCAGGGAATAAAAATTAGGATTTTCTGGGTCTAGTACAATTTTGGAAGTATATATACTAATCTAGAGGTAATATGTCTTTTTTACGTATACTCCATTTTTACATATAAATATTTTTTTACATATAAATATGAATGTATTTTAGATATATAGTGCAAACTATCGGTTTTATTTGCATTTTTTTCACCAAACTTTGTTTGACTTATCTTAGATATTGTGTAGGAATATACTCAAATCGAAAAAATATTTACATATACTTTTGTACGGTAGTATATTAGATATGGGTTGTAGCTATACCCAGAAATAGGAAATAAGAGTGTTCAACAAGCAAAAGGTACTTTTTTTTTATAAAAGCAAGAAGGTACATTGTTGATGGTTGATTTCATGTTTAGTTGTTTATAACGTCATCAATTTTGTTACCTCCTCAGTGGAGTCAGGTAAGCGGACTATTATCATCTAAGTAGAATTTTACTTCAGAGTTCATAATAAGATGGTAAATCTAAGTAGATGACTACAGTATATTATCATCTGTATGTACACATTTTTTCTGCATTGAAATATGTACCTACATTTAAGCTTGTATAATCTCTATGTAGGCAAAATATCGCCAATTTGAAAATTTTCACATAGGAAATAGTTCTGAATCACATGCTAAAAAAATAATCAAAAAGAAAATATGAAACATTCTCACGAGAAATTATAAATAGTAGAAAATCAAGGAATTATCTAGATCTACAAAACTCAGGAACTCCAACCAAATTTGTAGTGCAATATAAATAAAGAATTACCGTTCTTGCACCGTTGAGAAAATATTTTTGGAAAGTTAACATCGAGGAATAACCTCCAGTTAAAAAATTACCAATAGACAATAATCGTCGAAATTACTGTTGGATACTTTCTTTAGGAGAATTAGAGTTGGCATGCAGTTTTTTGTCAAAGAATTGCTATGAAAAAATGACCGTTCACGCACTGGGGAGGAAATATGTCGCGAAAATGCCCTAAAAAATTACGCATAGGTTAATTATTGTTAGATAATAATAATCGCTAGAATTACTGTTGGAGAATTACCGTAGGTGGATTCATTTGAGGATGAAGTTTTTTGACAAATAATTACTTTGAAAAAATTACTGGTCGTGCATCATTGAAGAATACTATCACGAAATTGACGCCAAAAGTTTACACACGACTGGACTTTCTATTAGATAACTACCTAGGGAAGCTACCGTCGAAGTTGAAGAATTCACTTACAAATTATGGTCAAAAAAATTGCCAAAGATGAGGATTTCAACAAATAAATTAATGTCGGAAAATATTAAATCCTTGTAAAAGTTATTAAAACAAATATGTCAGAAAATGTACAAAAAAAATAGGGACCCAGGACACTGTTCATGCATGTACACTGTTCATCAGCGCGGGAAAAGGAAAAAAATTACCATTCATGTATCGTGGAGGAAGTGTTGCGAAAATGCCCTCGAAAATTTAGGCACCATTTAATCAATACTCTCTCCTCCGTCTCTAGATATAAGCCATATAGTTTTTTGCACGGAAATTAAGGAACATACTTCGAGGAAAATTACACCAGCTTCGGACGGCATTATCCTTGGACAATTAACATGAGAAAATAGAGATGCTTGCATAAGATAAGAAAACGTAATCAAATCCTAAAATAAGTTGGTCAAACAAGTGGTGGAACACAATGAATCCTATATTCGAGATTTTTTCTCAAAAAACTATAAAGCTTATATCTAGAAACGAAGAGAATATTAGATAATAATCGTTTGAATTACTGTTGGATTATTATTTTTGGTGAATTCAGTTGAGGACGAACTTTTTTCTCGAAGAATTATGCACCGTTGAAAACTTGCTACAGTATTAGATAGGTACCTTAAGGAAACTACTGTTTGTGTTGGAAAGTTTCACTAACAAATTAATGACAATATTTTTTGGCAAATCTGAGAATTTCAATCGATAAATTAAGTAATGTCGGGAATTATGCATCACTTGAAAAATTACTAAAAAATCTGTAAAGATGTAAAAAAAATATATATCCAGGCCAAGGTTCATGCACAGATATTGTTCATCCTTTTTTTCGCGAAAGGAGATGTATTAAACCAACGTTCTTACAGAAAGATCCAGAAAAACAAAGAAATTACAGAGAAGCCCTTCTTCTAGATCTCGACGAGGACGAAGAACTGGGGCCGTCGGTGCCGCGCCGCTGCTGCTACTCCGCTTCATGCCTTGGATAGGAGCCAGCCCCGTGACAGACGGGAAGTCGCCGATCGCCGGATCCAAGGATCCTACCAGCTGGATCGCCGCAGTCGTCGCGCTGGTCTTCAACACCATCTCGACCTTGTTATTCGATCTCCGGATCCACCGCCACTCTGGATCCGGCCGGGGCACACCGAGCGCAGCAGATCCACCGATCCGCCAGCTCGTGGAAGACGGCTGTCGCACGGTGAAGCTCCATGGAGCGCCGCTGGATAGGGGAAGAAGGCCGCCCAAATGGTCCGCTGCGCCGCCACCACCACCTCCATGGCGACGCCATCCGCAGCCCAACCGAGCCCTATACTATGTACATGCCTCGATCCACGGGTTCCCCACCCTCCCACCGCCGGAGTGGCCGCCGGAGGCGGAGGAACCCGCAGATCGGAGACGAGCGAGGTGGGACGACTGGGTTCGTTCTCCCAAAGAAACGCCCTCAGATATTGTTCATCCGTGTATGAATAACGCCTGAGGGGCTGTCGTGAGAACAAAAGCTGCTCGGCTTTTATATATAAAAAAATAGTATCACCTCTATTCCTAAAATGATGTCTTATATTTATCTAAATGTTGATGTATCTAATACTAGAAAAAATAGTTGTTCTATTAAAATTAAATAAGAAAATACATGAGAGGCCGGGAAAACCTGAACCTCCTCCCACCCCCCGAGCCGGCGGCGCCGCGCCGCGCCGGGGCCCAGCCACCGGAGCCCAGCCTCCGTCCCTCCTAGGGCGCCCTCCTCCCCCGCCGCCGTCGCCGGAAGCGCTGCCGGGCAAAGCCCTGTGGCGTGGCGGCGGCGGCCGGCCATGCCTCTCCTTGATGTGGTAGCACAAGGAGGCGACGGCCAGGGCATCGATCTGCAGGCGGCGGCCGGGCGGTGGTTATGAAGATCGGGTCCGATCTAGGTCCGTTGGGCCGGGGCTGGCTCAAATTTTCCAATGTCGTGGCTCTGCCTCCTCGGCAGTGAGGCGTTCGTAGGCATCTCTCGCGTCATGAGGAAACCTGGGGCAGCAGCCTCGGGCATGGTGGTGGTGGTGATCTTCTTCGTCGGAGGTGGTCGGCCAGGCTGGTAGTCCTGTGTGGGGGATCATGGGATCTCCGACAGGTCTCTGGCAATGGTGATCTAGTCCGGGGTGTCATGGCGGCCGGTGAAAACTGAGCCTCGACCTCGGTCTTGGCGGATGATGGCGGCGTCGGTCGACGTCGTTACCTTGTCGAAGGCGTCATCTTGCTTTCCTCGGCACTACACTCGGCGAGGTGGGGATGCGCGGCTGCCGGTGAAAACGTGCTCCGACCTCCTGGCGGGCGATGGCGGCGCTACACGTCGCAACCTTCTTGGAGGCATCGTTCTCGCAGCCTGCATCTACACTCTCGTGCTGCTCCGGGGGAAACCCTAGATCTGTGTCTCCCGGATCGGACGATGGCGGTGCGCCCTGCATCGTTCTACCTCTTGGGGCATTGTTTTTGGAGCAGCTGCTGGATGATTGCGGATGTTGGTGGAGTGGTATTCATCTACCACATTGTTGTCGTTGAGTCTCGGTGGCATGGTGCTGCAGGGTATCGACGACGGATGCGGGATGATGTATGCGTGCAGGATGGTGGAGCCGTCTGGCTTCATGGTGGCATCGACGGCAGGTCTTGCAAGGTTAATGCAATGATATCTCTTGAAGATGGAGTCGAGGAAGACGGCGGTAGCAACTTCTGTGGCGTGTGCGTTGGCGTGCGCGGAGAGTCTGCTTGACTGGATGTGCTTCTCACCTGCTATTGGGCGGTTTGGGAAGGCATTTGGTTTTTGGATGATGTGAGTTGGTGTATTGTCACCCTTTTCATCCCACTGTAGGTCTAGTGAGGTAGCTTCGAGGTTGATCTTTTGTATTGTTCTTGTAAGGTTTGTGAATAATCTAATAAAAAATCGTGTGCATCCTTTGGATGTAGAAGCTGGGGTGATATTTCCCCCATTTCGAAAAAAAAAAGAGAGACAGAGACATAGTGTTGGATAGAGACAGTAACAAACTATTGGGCGTGAAGCAATCGTCTCCACCAAGTATTAATTCTTCTGTCTCTTCTAATCTTCTTTATATTATATTGTCAAGTTGACAAGAAACTTACTACTCTAATCTACATCGCAAAGATTCTTACATGTTGATTTATATATAAACAGTCAGGAGATGAGGAATCCAACTTATCAGACACGGATACTATTGAGCAAGAGCCAGAGCCAGACTCAACAGCCGAGTATCCTCCAAGTGACGAGGAACTCGCCGACATAGACACAAATGGGGAAACAAGCACCCAAGAACATGATAAAGTAGACACGATAAGCAAGTTGCCGACATCGGCGGACCTGTCCAAGCTAACATTCCTAAAGGAAATTACAGATAAATTTTCTTACAAACGAATTGTGGGGAAGGACGGTATGTACAGACCAGGTTCTCACAAGGTATTTGTTTATAAGGTACGCATGATTCTATCTTCGCCTCGACGGAGCCTAAGATGCACTGTTTTGCTTTGCTTGTGTAATCATCCTTTTAAGGGTTTGGTTTCTTCTTTGGTACACCTCCTTTTCCAAAAGTTAAACACATCAAAGACTGAGATCGCTCTGTATCCTTCATAATTAAGCTTATGAAGAGGTACGAAACGATCCTAACCCTTGTTGTGTTTTAGTTCGGGGAAGCTTGAGTTTACATATGAATTCTATGTATATAACTCATACCAAGCATGTATACATATATTTGAACAGGGTGATGTCCCAGGCCAAAAAATGGTAGCTGTGAAAAGGCTTATTGGAGTAGAAATTCCCGTTAATAAGTTCAGGATGGAAGCAGAACAGTTCAAGAGTCTGGATCACAAGAATATAGTAAAGGTTGTCAGCTACTGCCACGACGAATCTAGAAAAGAGAGACTGGTAGAGTTCAAAGGTCAAGAAAAACTAGTGGTCTTTGATGGTCACGAACAACTGCTCTGCTATGAATATATGCTCAACGGAAGCCTTCACGACTATCTTGTCGGTACGATACCGATCACCAGTAATCTCTGGTACTGGACAACCGTTTTTGTGTGAAAGGGTCCACTAATTTATTACTATCGTTGTTCCTAATTATAAGACGTTTTGGGACGTTGTAGGGTGTCTCACCAAGACATCTTATAATTAGGGATGGAAGGAGTAATAATTATCAAGTATAAATAACCTCAAATGTAGTAAAAGTTACACTGAAAGGGAGCATCAACTTTCAATATGAATCATATACCGTTCCAATAAATAAGTCCTATATTATTTTTGAAAAATCAAACCATGTAGAGTTTGAATAAATTTTTACTAAAAATTATTAACATGCAAAATAGAAAATCAATATAGTTAGATACATCATGAAATATATTTTCACATGATACCTATAGAGTATCATAGTAGATGATATATTTCTCTACAAGATTGGTTGAACTTTCCTTAGCTTGACTTTTGAAAAAAAACATTATTCATTAAAACGGAGGAAGTATGATATATATAGTAGTTTGTCAGACCAGATGTGATATTTATATATATAATCTCGTAACTGCTTGCAAAAGTAGTAGGAAAATGATCAATTTTTTAGTTTGCTAACCTAGCTCCGTAATTTATTCTGTTATACTTGCTGTTTATTAGGTCAAGGATCTCGTAAACTTGATTGGCAGATGCGCTACAAATTGATCAAAGGGACTTGCAAAGGCTTACGGTACCTCCACCAGGACCATGGAAATGGTCCAATTGTTCATTTGAATCTATGCCCATCAAATGTATTGCTGGACGAAAACAACGCACCATGCATCACGGGTTTCGATTTTTCCAAACTCATTGGTGAGAAGGAGAACAGATCCATTGCAGTTAAGAAGGATGGACAAATGTATGTATGTATTGTATGCTATCAGTGCAGCCGGTTTCATAATTAGCTCTAGAATTTTCTCATCATGCATGCTTATGTGTTGCGGCCGATCGATCTAGCTACTCTATGGGTCGTAACATGGTTTAATTAAACTCATCTGTTCATATAAGCATCTCCGTACTCTATTTTGCAGATCTTACCTGCCACCGGACTTCTTCCACTTTAGGGGTACTGACTTCAAATATCTAGCTACGGTAGATGTATACAGCTTGGGTCTTATGATCCTAGAGATCACAACACGGCAAGAGATCAAAGGCAAACACGAAATGCTTATCAAGAGTGTAAGATAATTTTCTGATCCCTTTGATCATGAGATACTTTTGTTGGTTCACTGGAAATAGCAATAATTTTATGGCTTTATCTCATTATTAAATATTTATGTACTAGCGATTTATCTTTATATCTTTGATCTAATATATTCTTCAGACAGAGGAAAACTGGAGCGAAGAGTCACAACTACAATCACTGTACCCCTCACTAGAATCTGAGAATCTGTGGCAAGTAAAACTCTGCATTGACATTGGCCTAAATTGTGTAAGGCCAAAGCCTAAAGAGAGACCTACAACTAGGAAGATCCTAACTTGGCTTAACGAAGGGAAGAAACCGGTCCCAGTTCCAAGAGCAGGTCCAGGAGGAGTGCCCACACCTTCAGTCCGTACAAACATCACCCAAGCCGATGACCACATCCAAGGTATTCCGATTCCACAACTCTTGAGTGTGAATTCCATCTTTTAAATGCAACGATTATTTTGGATATAATTATTTTATTTGCTTGGACCCAAAGCAAAGGCCAATCTTAGAGAGCTCACGCTCACTGTGGATTGGGCCTCACGCTCACGGAAATGTTGTGCGTAGGACATTTCCATGTACGACCCTGGTTACGATGCATGATCCACCGGCTTCGAGTGATCTGCCCTTATACATCGAAGGCCCATATGCAACATCGTACAGAAATCGTGCATGATTTATTGTACCTATAGCAGTGCTCGTCCGGTTATGCGGAGGCTGGATTTATAATTTACATAATTATAGTATGTCGTCTTGATAGGAATGTTTGCCTTTACTAAAAGCATCCTTTATAAAAACAAAGTATCCACCTTTCAGCTACAACTTAACCCTATAGTATTACGAGATCATTTAACACATTTAGTATTAAGAGTTAATATTTTTAATCTAACCATCTGATGTAAAAAAATGTTATGCACAATACTAGTCTCCTACAGAATAAAATAACTGAAATTATTCCAATTTAGTATAACTCGTAAATCCAAGATTACATCACCAGATCATTCTTAGGGCGATCATTTCCATCTACTAAATCAACATAGTACAGTCGACGATAAGTTTGTCAAGGCCATCAGACATACCGCAATCACCATGTCGTGTTGGTCCATTCACCCTTATCACGGCATCAGACTATCCTCTTACAATCATGTGTCTAACCTAACGATTTCGTCTAGTCTGTTTTGGCTAGCCACAATGCATGCCGTCTAGTCTGTTTTAGCTAGCCACAATGACTTGTATATTAGCCCAAAGGGCAAAGCCACAAGTGTTCAAGGGCGAAGCTAGAACAAAATATCATGGGGGCACTCTTCTTTGTGTAGTGGTATAATTGGATACTTAAGAGAGTTTTTTTTTTTTTGGTTTTAGAAGAGATCACAAATACCCATTGGTGTCATTTCACACCATCGCTTACATGCTAGCTCCGCCCCTCGAAGTGCTTGACTCCAACACCAACACTACATGTAATCCAGGTCTAACTGTAGACTATACACATATTCGATACAATTAAAATGAACATCACCTTGATGAATATTTCCTTCAACATATCGTCATCTTCGTGCTACATGTTTATGGTTAAAATTTGTCTTTGTTGTCGCTCACTCATATGAGCCAGTGTAAATAATCCTCCCGGGCCGCTCGCGCGAGAGAGGCTCTGGAAGCCCCTAGATCCCGAGAGCGAGGCGGCTTCGATCTCCATCCCCGGCCGCTGCCGTCGCCGACGCCGGCGGTGGCGGCCACACCTGGTTACCAAAGGCGGCGGGTGGGGTGGGTGCTCCTCGACGGTTCCCATCGCGCTAGGTCCTCGTCTCACGGGTGGTGCGATGGTGTTTCGAGCAGCGTCACGGCGGCGCATGCTGTCGCAGGAGGGAGGCGCGGAGGGGGAGGACGTGCGGCGCTGCTCGCTGGTGGCAGTGGTGCGACCTCGGCCTGGAGGCAGCGACGATGCTGGCCGTTCCAGTGCCGCAGGCGCGTGGCCAAGATCTGGCGGCGACAACGCGTCGTGCGGACCGATATGGGTTCCCTCGGCTTGTCGGAACCTGAAGGGGTCAGCCCGCTCCCTCCGATTGCAAGGAGTTGACCTGCGGCGTGGGGGCTACTGGTTTCAGCCGGAATAACAGCTACTGTCCTAGGATTCCAACTTGCGTCAAGTTGATGATCTGCCGGAGGCGTGTCCCCATCGATCTGGCTAGTGACGGGTTCCGGAAGGATCCGCCGACGATCTCCCACGGGTTCTTCATGCCTAGAGATTCCTGGATCGGTGGGATTCGGTCGTGCGCACCCGTGTTTTACTCTGACCGTTTAGTTTCAGAGGTAGCGCTTCGAAGCTCTGCTGGCTATAAATATCATGGGGCACGTTCTTATTCCATGGTGCTAGTGGAGAATGTCATGGAAGCCGAGATCTTATAACTTGCAATAGAGGTTTGAATATTTGGGGCGATGAAGAATTGGCTTGGTGTTTCGTGACTTGGAGTAGCGGCATGCAAAGTGTGAAAGTCCAAGGTCTGACCTTAATTGGTTGTGCCTGGCATTGGCCTTGTTGAAGACATTGTTTTGAGAGCGAGGACCTTCTTCAGGGTGAAATTTTTGATCGGGCGATGACAGCGCTTGTGCACTATTTCCTTCTTGGAGGCGTCGCTTTTGAAGAAGTTGGACTTATGATGTTGTCTTGGTGGTGTTAGTGTTGTTGTTTCAAGGAATAGACCACTGCAGCGGGACTTTTCTTTTTATTTGTAATTCTTCTTTCTTTTTCTGGTTGTGTGTGCATCACGTAACGCTAGGGCAATGCGTTGTTGCAGAGATTGGGTGTAATTGGTATCTCCGCGATATTAATATAAGCTCCTTATCGGAAAAAAAAAATGAGTCAGTCTCCAACTCCTCATCGGATTGTTGCCCTGACTCAACATGTAGCCACAACTTGCTCCCCTTGAAGTCCAACTAGAATGATGCTCACACATACCATGTACAAGTTATTCTTGGTCCTTCTGCTGTGCATCATCAGCCACTTGTCCTTCTTGATTCTCATGACCAACTTGTCACTGTCGACAAGCTAGACAACCTTTACCATGAAGTTCTTCAAGTGAAATTGGATATGTGTGGATCCTTGGGGAAACATAGCATCCTTGAGCACTAGTTCACCACCATCTTTGGCTTGATCTTAATATCTGCAATGCACACAATGCAGTTAGGGTACCACCACCATGATAGACAACTACAAATCATGAGACTTGTAGGTCAAGAATCACACTTTTTTAGATATCAGATGATAAGAGCCCCCGAATCCAATGTTGTCACTTCATAAAAAATCAATTGTTAAGGCTAGAAGTTCACCATCACGTATAGAGTTCACATCTAGATTGGTGGATCCATCATTCTTCTTCTTTGTTGGGAACATCTTCCTTATATGACACCACTCCTTTCAATGAAAGCACGATGACGATTTCTTCTCCTTTTTCTTCATCTTGTTGTATTTCCCATTTCATTAATTTTTACCATTAGCCCATACATTCATCTGCACCAGCACAAACACATTTCTTAGCATTTTTCTTATATCTTTGGTCATAAGATAGCAACACGGTAGTAACCTCACTTGGAGTGATGAGTCTTGCCAAATGCCAAAGTAACAACCATACCCTTCTAAGACTTAGGCAACCGCGTAACAAGGATTAAGGTCATGTGTATTCGTCCTCCATTTTGACCTCTATCCAATCTAGGTATGAAATCACAATAGGTGACTCTCGTGCCCTAATTCATAAAAAAGGTTCAACATCACCTAGTTTTTTTTAGGGAAACATCACCTAGTTGAAGGCACTGATCTGTGCTTAGTAAGGTATGCCCCCTCCTACCTTTTTAGGCTGTAAATCGCATGTTTCATATACAACTTATTGGGAGTTGTCTTGTCCAGAAACTGCACTTCCAACTTAATCTATATTTTCTTGGATAATTGCACCATGTACATCATATTTTTTTTCGATATGGGAGCATAGCCCCGGCCTCTGCATCAATCGATGCACATAGCCATGTCATTTATTAAAAATTGTTCACAGTGTATACTTATTACAATCATGCAGTATCCAAGGTCGCGACAAGGACCAGCCAAACAAAGATGAAAAGAATACAAAGACTATCCATCTTCAATTCTTCTAATAATGCCGCCATCCAGTAGCCTGGAAATAACAATCCCGTGTGACCGTCAATAAATGGTTGCATCCAGTAGCCATAGTATCCCGCTGCTCCTCCGGAAGTAGATATGCCCTTAGCTGTATTCAATGCGCCGCACGAAGAATAACCTGCAAAAAATTAGTACCCTTATGTTTATTAAACACAATATCATTTCTACTAGTCCATATCGACCAGCAAATGGCAGAAACACCAATACGTATATGTTCTTTATCTTTCTTATTCACTCCATTCAACCAATTACCGAACATATTAGTAACGTTGGATGGAGGAGGAATATTATAAGAGAATAAAACCATCCTCCAAATTAGTTTTGCGAACGGACAAGAGATGAACAAGTGATCTATAGTCTCATTCTCATCACAGAAACAACATTTTTGACAACCCGTCCATTTTCTCTTTATCAAATTATCTTTAGTTAACAACACCTTATTATTTAGGAACCACATGAAAAAATTTATCTTCAGCGGAATTTTGATCTTCCAAAGATACTTACGCAGAAATCTAGTATGACCGTTCATAAGATCCAAGTACATAGATTTAACTGAAAATACACCCGACTCTGTTAAGTTCCAGATAAACTTATCAGTTTCATTAGTTAGATGTACCGACATTAAACGCTCACAGAGATGCAACCACCGATTCCACTTATGTTCATTTAGAGATCTCCTAAAACCAATGTTAATAGGCACTTGACCCAAAACCATAGATACCAACACATTTTTTCTTTGGACAATATTGTACAAAGATGGATATTTTTGTGCTAACGGTACAGCACCCAGCCATACATCTTCCCAAAACCTAGTCCTCGACCCATCGCCTATTTTGAATTTGCCCCTCTTGAAAAAATCAGATTTAACCCGCATTAAGACCTTCCAAAATGGAGAATCAGTGGGTTTCTCCTCAACCTGGGCTAAAGTCTTATGTTTGAGATACTTATTATGTAACAATTGTTGCCACACTCCCTCCTCATTTAGTAATTTGAAGAGTCATTTGATGAGCAAACATTTATTTTTTAGATCAAGAACTTCAATACCTAAACCCCCTTGATCCTTCGGTCTACAAATTATGTTCCAACGAGACAATCTATATTTCTTCTTATGTTCATCGGATTGGCAAAAGAAGCGAGATTGATAATAATCAAGTCTCTTTCTCACTCCTATCGGAATCTCCAAAAAAGATAGCATAAACATAGGCAAACTAGTAAGAACTGAATTGATAAGGGTTAGGCAATCTCCATATGATAGCATCTTTCCCCTCCAACAACCTAGCTTTGCAGCAAATCTATTTTCCACCGGATTCCATTCAGAATTACATAGCACTCGGTGATGAATTGGAATACCAAGATATCTAATAGGCAAAGAACCAGATGCACACCCAAAAATTTCTTTATATTGGTGTTCCATTTCTGATGCTTTACCAAAACAAAATAATTCGCTCTTATGAAAGTTTATCTTCAGCCCCGATAACTGCTCAAATATGCACAAGATGAGTTTCATATTAACCGCTTTTTCTAAATCGTGCTCCATAAAAATGATAGTGTCATCGGCATATTGTAAAACCGACACCCCCCCTCAACCAAATGGGGAACAAGACTACCCACGTAGCCAGCTTCCTTAGCCCGCATAATCAAAATGGCTAACATATCAGCTACATTATTAAATAGAATTAGCGACAAGGGATCTCCCTGCCTCAGACCCTTTATTGTTTGGAAATTATGACCAATGTCATCATTAACCTTAATCCCAACACCCCCCCCCCCCCCCCGCACAATTTTTTTAACTCGATCGCACCAAACAGAGTTAAAACTCTTCATCCGCAAAACTTGTTGAAGGAAAGGCCACTTCACCTTGTCATATGCCTTCTCGAAGTCAATTTTAAAAAGAACCCCATCCATCTTTTTACGATGTAATTCATGAATTGTCTCATGTAAAACAACAACCCCTTCCAAAATATGTCTTCCAGGCATGAAAGCCGTCTGAGTTGGTTTTACTACTTTGTGTGCCACTATCGACACCCGATTAGTGGAAACTTTAGTGAAGATTTTAAAACTAACATTAAGCAAGCATATAGGCCTATATTGCTGAATTTGCACCGCATTCTCATTTTTAGGTAACAGAGTAATAATCCCAAAATTTAACTTGAACAAAGGAAAACCACCAGCTTGAAAGTGACTAAACGTAGCCATGAGGTCCTTTTTAATAACATTCCAAAATCTTTGGTAAAACTCCGCGGGAAACCCATCAGCCCCCAGCGATTTGTTATGTTCCATTTGAGATATGGCTTCGAACACTTCTTCCTCAGAGAAATCAGCGGTTAGGAGGGCATTTTCCTCTTCAGAAATTTGTGGAATATCAACAGTATAGTTTCCAACAATTGGATTTTGCTATCTTCAGGAGGTCCAAAAAGTTTCTTATAATACTCGGTGATGAAAACTTTCAAATTATCATCCCCTACAATAGTCCCTTCTTCTTGTTCTAATTGGAATATATTTTTTCTTCCTATGCTTGCCATTTGCAATCAAGTGGAAGTATTTTGTATTATTCCCTCCCACCTGTAAATGTTTAACTTTAGCCCTTTGTGTCCATTTGATTTCTTCTTCACGTCTCAGTTTATTCAAGTGATCATTTGTGTTTTTTTAATCAAGCCTCTCGCTCTCACTTAGAGGACAAGATTCAGCTTGAATGTCTAAAAAATCAATTAAAGTCAACAGTCGTTCCTTCTCTTTCTTGTATTTTCCACTTATATTTTTTGCCCATCCCCTCAACAATTTCCTCAAATGTCTAATTTTATTTTGCCAAGTCTTTATTGGTGTATTGGCAATAGGACCAAATGCCCATTCTATCGCCACAACCTCATCAAAACCATCTTGTTCAAACCAAGATAGTTCGAAAGAAAACCTTGCATTGTTACCCCGATGAGCCTTACTACCTGAATCGATCAGAAGTGGAGTGTGATCAGATCCAGTTCGGGATAAAGCTCTCACCGACACAAGAGGAAATTTTTGTTCCCACTCCACACTTGCTAGAACCCGATCTAACTTCTCATAAGTTGGTATAACTCGCCTATTCGCCCATGTGTATTGACGGCCAGATAAAGCGATTTCACGTAAGTTTAAATTTTCAATGATTGCATTAAACATAAAAGGCCATCGTGGATTAAAGTTCATTACTTTTCTCCTCCGGTTTACGCAATATGTTAAAATCTCCAGCCAAGAGTAAAGGTAAAGACTCAGAATCACAAATCCTAACCAGTTCAGACAAAAAATCAGGTTTGCGATTATCTTGTGCCGCTCCATAGACAGACACTAAAATCCATTCAAAACCATCATGTTTACAGCGGACATGGAACTTAACACAGAAATCCCCATTGTCCACTTTTTTAATTTGAAGAGTGCATTTATTAATACCCACTAGAATCCCTCCTGACCGCCCCATTGGTGGCAAACAAAACCATGCGAAGTCTGTATCCCCCGACAAACTGGCTATGAATGCATTCGAAAAGTTAGATCTTCCTGTTTCCAACAGAGCGATAAAATCTAACCTATACTCCCGAATTGCCTCTTTGACAAAAAGATGCTTTCCAGGATCTCTAAACCCTCACTATTCCAAGACATACCTCTTAGCCCCCTCCATTTTAAGAGTATGATTTTTTAAATTTAGTTCGGGTACTTCGACGAAGAGGTGCCTTATCAATAACCTTCTTCTTTTTTCTAATCCTTTTAGAATTTCCTATGGCTGGCTGCTCAATAGCAAACTCACCGTCTAACAGATTCTCCTCATCATTCAAATCTTCACATAAATTCGAAGCCCTAGTAACTAGTAAACAAATAGGTGCTTCCTCGGTATTCTCATTTGGTTTCAATAAAGTCAAAGCCCTCTTACATTCATTATCAAGGATCAATTTTGCTGAATCATTTTCTGCCTCGGCTGAGAGTTACCCAATGACACCCCCATAGTTTTAGCCTTGTCAATAATATTAGAGCATGTAAGCGATAGCAAAGAGATTTTATTCGGAGTCGACGTACCAGGCAAATTGTACATAGACTTTCGCTGCACCGAGTCCATAGCCCGTTGCATTTGAGTATCATCTACATTGGGTTGAGCTCCGATTCTTGCACTAGATCGAGTCCCCCGAATGCTTTCCTCCGAAATCCCTCCAAATGCAATTATCTCCTCACGAGAGAATTTTTTTGCCTCTCCCAAAACAGAGGCTGCATGTATAGTGATATGAGACACGTTTGAGTCTAACACCGGTAAATTGAAATTGTTTGATACGTTTTTGAAAGAAGTAGATCGATCACCGATCGACATACCTCGAGGCGCACACCCATTGCCATGCAAGTTGGGTTCGGCATGCAGCAAAGACCTCGGGCTGATTTGCTGGTCAAGCATTCCGGGCCCTGGGCTGTTCGCGGGCGACGCACACGCTGCGTTTCGCCACTGTTCACAGTCGCTTACATGCTTTGGCGAGCCATCGCTCACTGCCTGAGAACACCGGCCCGTCTGCCTTGGATCGTGCGCCACATGCACAACCGGACGTGAACCATCAGCGATTTCCCGACGTGAATTCTCCCCCACCGCATTTGCTTCATCTCCAAAATTCCGAGAAATAGACAGAGGTGCAGCGGTCAAATGCTGCTCCCTACCATCCATAGAAAAAACATCAGTACACACAGGTTCAAGCGTTTTAGAAGTATGATACAAATCAGCATATTTGGGGTCCGTGTACCTCACAAAGTCAGATGATTTGGCGACCACACTTGCCCCAATATCATCCAATTTTGAAGTCTTCAAATTCTTAATGTCAGCAACAGTATCATCTAATTGTATTTTATCTGCTGCCACATCCGTGATCAAAGGGGAAGTAGCAACATCAACATCAGCAGATAAACCCTGTACAGTACCTAAATCCTTCGGAAAGCGAACAGCAGGCATTTGCTGTCCACTACCAAGAGACAAAACAGAAGTAAATACAGGTTCTAAAAATTTAGGACTGGGGTATGAATCAACAAAATTCGAACCCAAATACCTTGCCTCATACAAACCCTTGTCTGCCGTATTCAGAACACACCCATCTGACCAATCATTCTTAAGTTTTGTGACATCAAGTGAACCAAAGTGTACAGGTGTATTAGCTAGATTATTTGAATTACCCTTGGACTGAGTATATTTTGTGTTGATATCATTCTGTGTCTCTTTGTTAGAGTCACCCTTGGACCTCTTAATCTCCCGATCCGCTACCTTATCCTCAAACTGACCAGAGCCATTGCCATTTGGGTCCTCATCCTCCCCTGATGCAGCAGTCATGGTTATATCCGGCGAGATATTAGGCTCCCACCCCTCCACCTCAAATCTAAGACGATAAAAATCATTTTTGATCTTTAAGTCCCAAGTAGCTGGTATAAGTGAAGGATCTAGACAAGTGATCAACATACGCAGAACATTGTTTGCGCGAGTGAAAACAATGTTGATATCCTTGGTCTTTCCAAAAACGTCACCCAGAGCCCACATAACCAAAAAATCATCAAGTGCAAATGGAGGTAACTTGTGCACACGAACCCAGATGTCCTCCGGAGCCCAAACCGGTTCTACTTCTTTTTTCTAAAAATCAAAAGATATAGAGATATCTGAATCTGGAATATTGTACCGACCAAAGCGCTGCACTCGTACCAAGTCTAACTTGCTTGGAAAATTCACCCTAAAGACATTGGCCTCCCCTTCTTGCACCTCCCACTCGTACAGATCATCCGGAACAAACCATTGTAGCTGAGTAATCACCTCCATCGACAGTAAGAGACCACCCTGATACATTTACTCTTCCCAGCCTAGTATTTTCAATTCTTGGCTTAACTGAGTCAGAAAGCGGTAACTCCCAAAAAGACAAATCAACATGACCTAAACCATACATGGCCAATAAAGGTCTTGGAGCTTTCAATAAAGGACATTCAGTCGTAATATGACCAGAACGCTGACAACAATCACATAAAACTACCTCGCAATCATTCAGACAATGTCCAGGCTCTCCACAACGATATTCAATACTGGAGGTTGGTGAGTACTGGCAAACCTTTCATTGTATGGAGCTGCTGTGAAGCGCCGCTGGACGTCCATCACCGACAGCATTGTTCCGCTGAAAACCATTATGACGGTATCCAGCTTGATCATATGGGCGCCCTTGGCCTGCCCGGAACACACCGTCGTCGAAGACGTTGCTCCTAGAATCTTGCCCGTCCCGAGAACCACCATCCTCCCCCGCAGTCCCGCTAGGACCACCTTGAACGAAGCTTCCTTGGCCTCCACTGGGACCTCCGTCCCAGCGGCTGCCTCCACGGCCACCTCGCGGCGGCTCTCGTCCACCACGGTTCGGATGTCCTCCGCCACGCTGCATCGCTGCGGCGAGGATACCCTCAGAAGACGAAGACGGAATCGATGGTGACGGCTGCCAATTAGCACGGCCTAACCCTAAGCGACACCGAACACCCCGGTCAAATTGTGGTGCTCGACACGTCAGGAGGCCCTCAATCGTTGACTCCAGGCCATGCAGCCTTTCATATGAGTCAACATATTTTGCTGGCCCGATCGGCCCAAAGTTAGAGGAACACATTTTGAAAATTTCATGTTGGACATCTGCATCGGAGATCTGAACAAAGCAGAAGATCGGCGCTGACCACGATACAGGTGTTTTAACTTGTTTCTCCTACGACGAACAGCGATCCACTCGGCAGCATCAAAACTATCCAACAGGAATGTTGTCGGTGATAGAACAGGCAAAGACAGATTGCTCCGTGTTGGCCTCGATCTGCACAGATTGGAAGAAAACCCACTATCGGATGAATGTAAATGCTGACCTGATCGTAAGGCGATCGCCGCCTGACGTTGCCGCCTCTTTTTGTCTACACGGCGGCGCAGCGCCGAGCGATTCTCCTCCACCAGCGTGTAATCCTTCGGCGCCGTCTTGCCGGCGACATATGGCAACACTCCGGCGATAACCGGCGTGACACTGTCGGAATCTGCATCCTCATCGGAGCTCTCGGCGGCGTCCTCGTCGGAGATCGCCCAGAATCGCCCCTGGTGCGCCTCTAAGGGCTCTCCGCAAAAACCGCTCATGTCTAACCGCCCATGTACATCACATGATATAGGATGTGATCAAATATGACCAACCGTATGGCTCTGGGTGTGCCCCAGTCTTGAACAACCATCCAGGCATGCTTCACGACATCAACATCGATTAAGAAAAGTTGCTCGTAATATCAAACTATGTCACCTCGAACTTTGTTGAAGTGGATATGTTCATGCACCTTGCGGATCTCTCTGGAACAATTAACGTCGATCTAGGTCTGTCAAATTTCATGTACTATTGTACTAACCAACACAATCAAAAGTTCAAACTGATGGAAAGGGCTAGTACAATCCATTTATACATACATCAACACCCCCTCTCACGTGTGGCCGGGGAGGTCAAGGCTAACAAGTGAATAAAAGAAGATCACATGTATGAATGAGCATATACACGGACATAGAAGGGGCAACATCAATTTTTGGATAAACTACGAAAGCTAGGATTCAATTTTTGGCTCTAATACCATACCAAGCTTCAAGCACTAGCTAATGCAGCAAAAAATTCGAAATGATGAAAAGGGCTAGTACAATCCACTTATACATACATCAGCAAGAATAACTAAATCGATATGAAATTTTCCACTGTTTCATCAACGTCTCCTTGTATGCGCTGCCTTAATGATACTCGTGCTCAGAGATTTGACTCTCAGGTTTTGTTTGGTTGAAAGTCTCCTCCGCTTCGTCTTTGTACCACCGGCATTCTTTGCCAAAACTCATGAGATATTTTCTATGTTGCCTCTTCTAGCCCCTTCTTTATGACCTTGTGGTTCCAAACCCTTCCCCGAATCCAAGTCATAGTCGAATACGACTTCAACCATCAACCAGAATTTATCATGATACAATATAGCTTAGATATTTTCTCCACCTTCAATCTGGCTGCATGTGACGGCCTTGAACTCCAAGCCACCTCGTGACATACAAATCGGGTTTCTTAGTTCTATCATGCAAACATAATACATGGCCCGCTTTGTCAAATTGAAATAGTATTTTACTCTCATCGGATGCACTCAAACCTTTGATCTACGTGCGAACATTGCCATTCATAAGAGACCCCAATTATAATGACATCAAAACTCTCCAGATCTTTGCCAACCACTAATTGTACCTCCTCGTCTAGCATGCCTCACTAGTTGAACCGGCAAATTTGACTACCCGAACCCTACCATGCCACTTCAACCACTATGGCTCCCCTGATTGAGCTCCACACCAATCCAACCATGGGTGCCCGTCTATTGATTTGGACTTATTTTAACACACTATGTGTTTGCTTATCCAACGGCCAGTTTCGTATGACCCTCTAGAGGTCTCACTGCATGACTACCCCATACCCTCATGCTCGTGATCCATGTCATTTCTTGTCGATGGTTTTCCACCGCCATCAATGAGCTTACCATTTAGAAAATGACCAGATCCACTTAGTAATAATATCAACCAAGCAGATGACCACATCCAAGTTATTTCAATTCTTGAACTCTCAAGTGTTCTTTCTTGCAAAATTTTACACATAGGCGCCACACCCATGTACGTCCTTTTGGTGCAGATGCCAGTTTGGGAGTTCTTTTACTTTACATGGAGATATCACATGAATGCATGTAGGGAATATACCACCTTTGGCTGACTTATCGCATTAATTGCTAAATTCGAAGATAAAAAATGGTTTAGCTCTTGAAAAGTTAATCTGATTAGCAACTTGTTTACACATGAGTTCATCTTGACAAGAGCTTCAAAACTATATATGTTCCAGTGATTATTTTCACAAGACCGGTTGCTACATTAAAATACTTCGATTGTCAGATTATCACCGACCAGTTACCATGTCAATTGTACATGGATACGGACACTATTTTACAAGTTGTTTAGACATTGCAATGATATGCACAACTGGAGCGGAGAAATGTTTTTTGTTCACACCAGTTGCTATATTACCGTACTATGGTTGTTCGACTGATAGACAACAATTAACAGGATAATGGTACATCGTACAAATAACTTCTACATAAATTTTAGTTATTGCAATGATTTTTTTGATAAAGGAAATATATTAATATGGTGAAGCTACCAATTACGTCCAGCCTCTACACCGAAAATATGCCCGAAGACACCAAGAATGCAAAGAGTCAAAAAATAAAATAAAAGATAAAAAGGACCCCGTCATGTTGATCAAACTCGCAACAACAACACTCTAACCAGCACCAAATACAACAACTGAGAGATTATCCAAAAGCAATGCCTCCAAGAAGGATACAATGCACAAGCATTATCATCGCCATATCGAAGATCTTAGGTTTTGACCTGGAGAGTTTAATTTCACAAAACAATTCCTTTAGCAAGGCCATTGCTAGGTACAACTAGTGAAGGCTGGACCTTGGGTTTTCGCCTATCACGACTCGGTACTTAAGGAGCAACAGCAAAAATAAAATGAAGGAAGAAAAAAGACCTCGTCATGTTGATCAAACTCGCAACAACATCACTCTAACCACCACCAAATACAACAGCTAAACTACAATAGAGATTCTCCAAAATCAATGCCTCAAAGAAGGAAATAGTGCACAAGCATTGTTGTCGCTCGATCGAAGATCTTAGGTTTTCACCCTGGAGAGGGTTTTAGTTCACAAAACAATTCCTTCAGCAAGGCCATTACCATGTACAACCAGTGAAGGCCGAACCTTGGCTTTTCACCCAAAAATCGTGACTCGGTACTCAAGGAGCACCACCAAAATTGTAGTCCTGGTGTGCTTCCACCCCACTTAATGAGACCGCTGATGCAAAGACACCAAACACTCAACACACATGAAAGCCTATGCAACATAGTCTCCATCACATTCAAATCAGCTCTTCGTTATCACTTCACGACCTAACATCACAGCCACCATGACATTTTCTGCCTCATCTATACCATGGAAAACTATATTTGACATGCCCAGGTCGCCTCATGGACCTGCACTTGCTCGAATGGATCATTTCCAATCTAGATATCTAGGAGAGCCATACGCCCATCAGCGGAGATCGGGAAGACCAGCACACGTCAGCGGCAACCGGATTGAGGAGGGCTGATATTAGACAAAATGACAACTTGGCGCAAGAAGAGCTAGGGACAAACCACCATTATTTAGACCAATACAATATCACCCTACACCACCAGCCGACTCCCAACTGGTCCAACCGTCTAACCCCCCCCCCCCGCAGGAAGCCCATAGGCCAGGCCATAGAGGGGATAAACAAGAACCGCGAGCATGCCGATGCTGTCGAGAGAAGAACAACATAGCAGATACACAAGGCAGGCACAAGTTGAGCACTGCACGCCACCACACTCACTTCCTCTCTGCCGCCACGGGCGCCTCCACCAAAGGCCACTTACAGCCACCGCACTCCCGACAAACATGAACCCGCACCTACACCGCTAGAAAAGTGATAAAATCACTGCCGCCACCTCCCTTGGTGAGCCTGACCTTTGCCAATGGCTCCTCCTGTGACAGCGAGACACATGATGCAATATTAGTGGCAGCATCTACTAAGGGTCCCCGAGTCGCCAGAGCAAGGTGACGCAGGGGACGAAGCGGTTTCCTCGATCATCAACGATATGCACAAGTAGAAAGTGGGTGTTCAATCTTGTCCAAGACCTAAGATATGATATGATTCTATACAAAGTAGTATCATGTAACCTTATAATTGTGCAAAATGAAGCTCATGAACCTAACAACGAAGTTATTATAATCTGGCAATTGTATTGTATACTCTACTAAGTTAGTGATAACAATTTGGCAATTGTCAATGATAATTGTGTTAAAACACTTTGACATGTGATCTAGTTTCAAAGATCTCTTCATGATTAAGAAAATGGTGAATACGGAATGTGAATCAGGTTAGCCGTGAAGATATAAATTAAGCGATCTTTGTTCTTATTATATCTGGTTGCATGCATGTGAGAAGAGTGAGAGGTCGCACCACAATGCACTAGTAGAAAAAGAGGCTTCCGTCCACCACAATACTCTTTTACATATGTAAAAGAGTATGAGGTGAAGTAAGATAAATTGAACTTATTTCAAGGCAATCTAACTTGTAAATCCATGCAATAACTGTGTTAGCATTAAGTTACTAGACCATTACCAAAAGTAGACAAACAATATTTGTTAATAAGGCCCAATTGTGAAGTCCTTCATGTGCAATGCTATGGGCGTTTCTCTCCATGTACTAAACTAGAATAGTAAAGTCCACGACAAGCCCGTCGAGGCCATCAGACAATCCCAATCAGCCACGCTGGTCAGGTCAAGCCTAGTACGTGAATCAGACCGTGACCATGCAATCTCATGTTTAATGTAGTAGTTTCGTCTTGTTTGTTATAGATACCCGCGGCTCCTAGATTGTTAGGCCAGGTGACAAGTTCTCGACTCTCAGGGGTGGAGGTAGGAATGTGAGACAAGGGGCGGCAATTACACATAAAATAACTTGGAGGGGTCCATGTAAATAAATTTAGGTAAATTTGACAGTAAAAACGATATATGGGGGCGGGAAAATATCTAATGATACAACACCTTAAATGATACCACGATATCACTTCATTAAATTTGAGTTAATAATTGTTAAAAATTTGAAACAAATTTGTGTCTGTTCACGAGATGTGTGTTTACATTCTATAGAATTTTTATACCCAAATTCAAAATACACAAAAAGAAACAAAAAAAGACAAATGCTATGTGAATAGTGGAATTTTGTGTTTTTATCTTTATGTGACACTATTCATGTTGGATTTCTCTTTTTTGTTTCTCTAAGGGTATTTTGAATTTGGTTATGCAAGTTATAGGGCATGTAAACACACATCTTGTGAACATGTAAAATTTTGTTTCCAAATTTTTGACACTTACAATTTAAAATTTGAAGAGTAGTATCATGGTATCAAATAAGGTGATGTATCACTAGACATGTTCTCTACGGAGGCCATGACCGCAGCGAGGCCTAGCTCCGACCCTGTCAACTCTAACGCCTGACCTATCCAAATTCAATTCTACCATATACACATATTCAACACTATTACGACACAATGGATTTGGGGGAGAGGAGGTGGTGATAAATGATCGAGGAGGAATGACCTCGGGCGACCAAACTTCCTTGTCCTCTAGGACTCCACTCTACTCGTGGAGTTGTGCAGAGGAGGAAGGTGGGTTGGGAAGGAGGCGCCATTTCTGTCATCCATATTGTATACATGTATTGTACTCGATGAACAATCAGAGCTTAGGGAAGCTAATAATGATTACACTCCTTGGTGCTTTTCTTTCATGAAAGTGAATTCGAGATTTTTATCTTCTAAAGCTAATATATATTCTGAGCTAGATCGATTTCTGATGCTTTGGTACATTTGTTTGTTATCAGAAAAGGAGAAGGGGATGGGATTAATGAAACTATTTGGATGGAAGTAACAACATGGGCAACTTTCTTCAGTGAATATTATCGTTCAAGAAACCGTTATTAAGCAGAAAAAAATTGGTCAATGAAGACAAAAGTGATGCTTCCGTAATCATGAGGAAGCAATAAAACTTTCTTGAATTAGCATCTAAGTGATACCCCTCTCAAGACTTTTCGAGTATGTTTTGGTAATGGGTTGAGCATCTCCATGAATTGAGGTGCTCTAGTTCTGGTTGGAGCATCTCCATGAATTGGAGCTGCAGATCTTCCTTGGTCACTACGACTCTTATAGAAACGGAATGATGTTACTTTAATAAGATAAATGTAATTTCTGATGCTGATTATACACTCATGTGCACACTCCTTTATAGTTGGTTCATGCTTCATCGGTCGGAGCACTACGAGTTGGTGATGGCGGCATGTTACGATTGAGTACCGTCAAGACAGTTGCAGCCCTATGAAGCCGTTGATCGATCTTCACGAAACATTGTCTTCCATGTCCACCCCTCCATCCAAAAGATCCTCTTCACTAGCGCCAAGCCCCTCCGTTACCGGCTGCTGCTCGTTGATTGAGCTAACCGCCACCACTTAACTGATCCACAATCATTGGGTCCCTCACTGGAACCAGCGCATGTCTGCCCGACAACTTCGTGTGGCTAGGTTCCACATCAGATACTTCATGACCGCTACCGTATCATCGGTGGTCGACATGACCAGCCTAGGAAGGTTTATATCACGAACGGGATCAAACAACGAGACGTACTTGTTTTAAATGCAATAGGCAATCACAGCGGGAAACACAACACTACGGGAAAAAACGGCACTGACATGCAGCCAATCTTTGCCGTGCGCAGCAAGCAGCACGCACGGCAAACACAAACCGCACGACAAGGCCTGAGCGCAGCGCCCGGAATGAATCCACGCACGGCAAAGTCAGCAGAGGCGCACGGCAACGAATCCGTGCATGGCAAAGTCAGCAGCAGCGCACGACAACGAATCTGTGCACGGCAAAGTACCTACACGCCGCACGGCAAAGAAATAGTGCACGGCAAAGGCTCTGGACTTTGCCATGGCGCACCCTTTGCCGTGCGGACAGACTAGTTGCACGGCAAAGGGGCCTTTGTTGTGCGTTCCTTTCTTTGTCGTGCGCCAACAAACATTTTATTTGTTTTTCTTTCTATTTTATTTCATCTAATACTTATATTTATTTTTTTAATTAGTTTTACTTTTTGATGACTATTTATTAGTGTTACTTAAGACAATGTGCAGTACAAAATTACTCTCCATGTTCATCCCTCCACATATATCAGGGTTTTGGAGCAATCCGCTCTTCAGAATATCTGCTAAGTGTTGTCGCCTAAATGTGAGGAGGGTCACACCGGGGAGCTACTTTTGCACCATTACACCTTCCACAAAACTTCCACACATATCATAGGTCCACATGCAAGATTTGGTGGGGTTCCGGTGCTCGTTCTCCCCCTCCTCCCCCCAAAAACAGCGGTATGTGTGCCCCGGCGGGTCTAACCCCTAGATTTCTCCGCGCGAGGGTGCACCAATGTACTTTTTCATTTTTTTTAGGTTTGTTTAGGACATATACACATGGAGAACCAAGATTGGGACCCTTTGGCACATATACCCGTAGCTAGAGCCATTATCACACGATCGAGGGTGTGCCTGATCTACTGGTTAGGGTTAGCTTTAGGGTTAGGTCTAGGGTTTAGGGGTAGGGCTAGGGTTTAGGGTCAAGGTAAGGATTTATGGTTAGGTATAGATTTAGGGTTTAGGGTTAGGGTTAGGGTTTATGATGCAGAGTTTTGCAGCTCCGGTGTCAGCACGTGTAGTTAATGGTTTAGGGTCTAGGGGTTTAGGGCTCGAAGTCTCCCCAGTTTAGGGTTTAGGGTTTAGGGTTTAGGGGAGCTACTTTTGCACCATTACACCTTCCACCACACTTTCACACATAGCATAGGTCCACATGCAAGATTTGGTGGGGTTCCGGTTGTCCGGTGGTCGTTCTCCCCCTCCCCCCCCCGGGTCTACCCCTAGATTTCTCCGCGCGAGGGTGCACCAATGTACTTTTTCATTATTTTAGGTTTGTTTAGGACATATAAACATGGAGAATCAAGATTGGGACCCTTTGGCACATATACCCGTAGCTAGAGCCATTATCACACGATCGAGGGTGTGCCTGATCTACTGGTTAGGGTTAGCTTTTGGGTTAGGGCTAGGATTTAGGGGTAGGGCTAGTGTTTAGGTTCAAGGTAAGGATTTATGGTTAGGTATAGGTTTAGGGTTTAAGGTTAGGGTTAGGGTTTATGATGCAGGGTTTTGCAGCTCCGGTGTCAGCACATGTAGTTAATGGTTTAGGGTCTAGGGGTTTAGGGCTCGAAGTCTCCCCAGTTTAGGGTTTAGGGTTTAGGGGATCTACTTTTGCACCATTACACCTTCCACCACACTTTCGCACATATCATAGGTCCACATGCAAGATTTGGTGGGGTTCCAGTTGTCCGGCGGTCGTTCTCCCACTCCTCCCCCCAAAAAACAGCGGTATGTGTGCCCCGGAGGATCTACCCCCCTAGATTTCTCCGCGCGAGGGTGCACCAATGTACTTTTTCATTCTTTTAGGTTTGTTTAGGACATATACACATGGAGAACTAAGATTGGGACCCTTTGGCACATATACCCGCAGCTAGAGCTATTATCACACGATCGAGGGTGTGCCTGATCTACTGGTTAGGGTTAGCTTTAGGGTTAGGGCTAGGGTTTAGGGGTAGGGCTAGGGTTTAGGGTCAAGGTAAGGATTTATGGTTAGGTATAGGTTTAGGGTTCAGGGGTTAGGGTTTGTGATGCAAGGTTTTGCAGCTCCGGTGTCAGCACGTGTAGTTAATGGTTTTGGGTCTAGGGGTTTAGGGCTCGAAGCCTCCCCAGTTTAGGGTTTAGGGTTTAGGGGAGCTACTTTTGCACCATTACACCTTCCACCACACTTTCACACATATCATAGGTCCAGATGCAAGATTTTGTGGGGTTCCGATGCTCCGGCGGTCGTTCTCCCCCTCCTCCCCCCAAAAACAACGGTATGTATGCCCCGACGGGTCTACGCCCTAGATTTCTCCGCGTGAGGGTGCACGAATGTACTTTTCATTCTTTTAGGTTTGTTTAGGACATATACACATGGAGAACCAAGATTGGGACCCTTCGGCACATATACACGCAGCTAGAGCCATTATCACACGATCGAGGGTGTGCCTGGCCTACTTGTTAGGGTTAGCTTTAGGGTTATTGGTTTCTTTATCGACATGTAGTTTATTTTACCATAATGGGTTTATCTTGTGTATGTAGAACCCTCCTCAGTACGTCGGCAAAGATGAGAAGTGCTTTTTGGCGATGGTCATGTTGTGGACATGCCCCCAGTACCTCAAGAAGCACGAGGAGGGCAAGCTGAAGCGGCAACAGATGCGAGGTGGATCGCATATCCAAGGCAGCATCCCCATCTCTCTTCACATGCAGACCGAGGTGAGCAAATTGTTCCTTCATTCTTTCAATTCACGTTATATATTGTTAACTCCGCAAGGGTGTGCCACTTCACTTAATTACATGTTCTCTTTTCCAAACGTCTTTAGCTTGCTCAAAAAGATGAAGCAAAGGAAGACGCCGCATCCGGAGATGGGCTCCATATGGGTTAGCCCGCAATCCGAGACCCAGTGTACGTCGTATGTCTCGAAGTTCAAGCAGAAGTACGGCGAGGGCGCCAACCCTGAGGCCGAGGACTTTGACCCTGAGGTTGTGGTGCTTGCGGGAGAAGGCATGAAGCATGGCCGCCTATGGCTTGGTGACGGGTGCGTCGACCCAGTGACTGTTCCCTCTCTCCGCCAGATCCGTCGTGATCGTAAGAGTGGCCAGCCTCAGGTAGAGACCCGGCCACGGGCTTCGGATCTAGCTGTCGAGCGGTTACGGGTATGTTCTTCCTCGGGACTCTACCTTTCCTTTACATTCTTTTCATTGAAATGTTAATGACATCGCGGCAACACAACGTAGGCGGAGATGGCAGCAAAGGAGCAGGCGGCCCAGGAGCAAAGGGCGCAGATGGAGCAGCAGATTCTGGACTACCAGCATCACCATACACAGATGATGCAGCAGATGCAACAGCAATAGCAGATGATCCAGCAGCAGCATGCACAGATGAACTGGCTGATGAGCCAGATCAATCTGTCTTCTCCACCGGGGAGTCTTCATCTTCCTCCTTAATTACTCCTTGCCGTGGATGCCGCCACCGTCCACTCAGAGCCCGGTGACCACACCTTACACCGTGAACAACACGAACATCATCCGGAACATGATCCTCGGTGAGTTCTCCTACACTTGTGCCCAACCGCTTCTTATACTTGTTCAAGTGTAGCCATGGATCCATGCTTGTTCAATTCCATATCAACATGCAAATGCTACTACTTGTTCAATTCCATGTCAATATGCAAATGCAAATGTTAATTCCATCAACCTTGTAGGAAGAGGACAAGGCAATGTCGATAATGCCATGGGAAGCAATGGAGGAGGACAAGGTTGATGGCATCGATTCTATGAACTCGTCGTCGTGCACTTGTCGTTGTTGTAATGGATTGTATGCACTTGTAATGGATTATAATAATGGACATTGTTATTTAACTTGTGTGGATGGACTCTACGTAATGCATTGTATGCATTGATATGTGCGTTCGATGTATTTGTGGTGTTGTCGATGTGTTTGGTGATGATATGTTGAAGATTATATGTTATATATATATATGCTCTATTGTCAATTGCAATATTCGAAATGCAGAGAATATTTAAAAAACAACCAAAAAATGAAAAAAACAGGACCCTTCAAAAGACTTTTGGTCACTTTGCCGTGTGCACACGCACGACAAAGGAACCACGTGACGCTCACCTGTGCTCCTGGGAGCTCCTGGGGTGTGCTTGAAAGGGCTTTGCCGTGCGGGCTGGCATGCGGGCGCAGCTGCACGGCACAATATTCCCACACGGCAACGACGAAGCGCACGTCAAAGAGCTTGCCGCACGGCAACATCGCCGCGCACGGCAAACACAAACCCGCATGCCAAAGTGGACGCGCACGGCAAAGAGCATGACGCACAGCAGCCCAACACACGCACGGCAAAGGCCTTTGCTGTGCGAATCGGCGATGCGCACGGCAACATGCACGTTGCTGTCGGAACCTTTGCCGGCCGTTCTTTGCCGTGCGTCCACGTACGGCAATGCCTTTGCCGGGCGTACAGGGTCCTTTGCCGTGCGATTGTTCGCACGGCAAAGTGCAGTTTTCCCATAGTGCAAGATTTAACGTGCAAAACTCTCTCCAATAAAAAAGGTAAAAAATTATGGGGGTTAGCCAGCAAAATTTTACTATACCAGACATTGTTTACAAACACCATTGGTTAGATTACAAAACGATAAACCTAACCGACGGCTTATAATAGGTATAAAATAGGAAGTGATGATTATCCTTGCTTTGCTCTATCATTAGCTACTTATTGAATTTGAATGAAATATAACAATACCGATCCTTGCCGATTCCATCCACGTGATGATAGTTTTACGGTACCTAAAGAAGTTGTAGGCCTATGAGCAGTGGCGAAGCTAGAGTGTTTAATTATTGGGTTCAGTTTGTTAGATAATAGAGTTTGTATCTGTTATGATCTGTGGTTGTTGTAATCTTACCGAACTCTATCTGTAAAGCCTGTTGACGCATAGCACCGATCTAATATAAATACAATGCACAGGGGCTCGGAGAAATCATCCGAGTAGAACCCTATACCAGATTTCCTAAAACTTAACATGGTATCAAGAGCAGGCTCTTCCGCCGCATCTACCTGATCGCATCGACGGCAATCTTCATCCCCATCGCCGTCGCAGAATCGACAATCCTACCCACCCATCGCGTCGTCATCCTCACGCTCGACCGCCATGGCGTCCTCGAGCAGTACCTCCCCGATCAATCTCGAGAATCCGCCGTCGGAAAAAAAGACGCGGAAGAACTTTCCTCTCTGGCGATCGATGGTCCTTCCGGCCATCCGTAGCGCTCAGCTCGTTGGCCTCCTCGACGGCTCCGACACAGCGCCGCCCCAGGAGATCGCCCCTACCGCGGCTGAGAAGTCCGCAGACGACCAGGCGAAACCGTTGCCGAATCCGGCATACGCAGCTTGGCTAGCCAGGGATGAATCGGTCCTCTCCTACCTCTTGCAGTCTCTATCCCTGGAGATCCTGCCTCACGTTCATCGCATTGAGCATACGACCGGGTATGGAAGGCTCTTGAGGAGATGTTTGGGGCTTCGCTAGCCCGCATTACCAATCTGCTTGTTGCACTTGCAAATACAAAGAAATTACAGATGTCTACTTCTGAATTCCTAACCAAGATGCAGAGTTTCGCCGACGAACTTGTTTCCGCCGGTCACCCTCTGCCCGATCGCCAACTTGTCTCCTACAACCTCGCCGGACTCGGCGGCGGCTACAACTCGCTCGTCGCCGCTCTGGGCGTGTCTACCACGCCTATCACGCTGAGTATGTTGTATTCCCACATGCATGCCTATGATCAGCGCCAAGATATGCTCAACGCATCGCCATCCGAGGAGTTTGAGACTTCTGCCAACATCACCGCGTGCCAGCGTCGCCAACAGTACTACTCCAACAACGGTTCTGGCAAGCCCCGCGGTGACCGCCGGGATGAGCGCCGCGATGAGCGCCGGGATGGGCGCCGTGATGAGCGTCCACAGTACCAAGGCCATGGCGGTGGTGGTCATGGACCTCCAGGCGGGGGTCGAGGGCGTGGCCGTGGCCGTCGCCATACAACTCCATGGGCCAATGTCACATGTCAGATCTGCGACAAGACATTACGCCAAAGATTGCTGGTCACGCTATGAGGAAGCTAATGGCTATGGTGAGAAGGAGATCAATGCTGCCTATGGAGTGGACACTAATTGGTACCAGGATTCTGGTGCCACCCATCACATCACCGGAGAGCTCAACAACTTGTCCATGAGAGACACATACAAAGGCTACGACAAGGTCAACACTGCTAATGGACAAGGTATGACTATTTCCCATATTGGTCAATCAATAGTTCATAACCATGCTCGAAATTTTCATCTCCGCAATGTCCTTTATGTTCCACATGCATCTAAGAATCTTCTCTACGTTCATCAATTCACATATGATAATAGGGTGTTTATATAATTTCATCCTTTCTTCTTTTTGATTAAGGATCAGGTCACCAAGAAAATAATTCATAGAGGACGGTGTGTCGGTGGCCTTTACCCCCTTATTTCCTCCTTGGAGTCGTCAAGTTCTAAGAAGCATGCTTTTGTTGCCACCACGCCATCTCAGTCTCGGTGGCACAGTCGTCTTGGTCATCCATCGTTTGTCATAGTTAGGCATATTATTAGCAAGAATAAACTCCCTTGTGTTAAGGATTCTAGTCATGAATTAGTGTGTGATCCATGTCAGCAAGCTAAAAGTCATCAGTTACCCTATCCTATCTCCACCAGTGTATCTACAGTACCCCTTCAATTAGTATTTTCTGATGTATGGGGTCCTGCACCTACTTCAGTTGGTCGCCATGACTACTATGTAAGCTTTATTGATGATTATAGCAAGTTTACTTGGATTTATTTTCTTAAAAAGAAATCAGATGCTCTTGCTGCATTTGTGAATTTTCAAAAGCTCGTTGAACGTAAATTTGATAGAAAAATCCTTGCAGTACAATCTGATTGGGGGGGAGGGTGAGTACATTAAGCTCAACTCTCTCTTTCAAACACAGGGAATCTCTCATCTTGTATCATGTCCTCATGCTCATTAGCAAAACGGTGCTGCTAAAAGGAAACATCGTCACATTGTTGAAGTTGGCCTCTCACTTCTTGCTCATGCTGGTATGCCCCTAAAATTCTGGGATGAAGAGTTCCTCACCGCCACACATCTTATCAATATGCTCCCTAGCAAAGTCATCCATAATGACACACCTGTTCATCGTCTTCTAGGTACACATCCAAATTATTCGTCTCTTCGTGTTTTTGGTTGTGCATGTTGGCCTAATTTTCGTCCCTACAACAAGCGTAAACTCGCTTTCCGCTCCAAGCAATGTGTCTTCTTAGGTTATAGTCCACGGCAGAAAGGGGTCAAATGTCTAGAAGTGTCCACTGGTCGCGTCTATATATCTCGAGATGTTATCTTTGACGAGGCTGTGTTTCCTTTTAAAAATCTGCACCCAAATGCAGGTGCTCTTCTCCGCAAACAAATTCTTCTACTTGATCCATCCCTTCACAATTTTGAGAAAGGGAATGTTACTATTGATGACATGCATATGGAAAATACTCATCCTACTGATCCGTCGCATAGTGTCAACACCCGGATTTTTAAGTCCAGATGCCTATTATGCCATTCATCGCAATCCCAGGAATAATGTTTTTGCGAGACATGATAGATTGATATCACAACACATCATTTATTACATACCATAATCGTCTTACAACAAGGGATCACATGATCCAGTCTTAATACAACATAGGGGATCTAGAGATCCAAATACAAAACACATAGCGGAAGCTAAGTAGTGGTCTTGTCCATCTGTTCCACAGGCAACTGTTGACGTCAGGAGTGGTCCTAGTTGTCGTAGACGTCCTGCTGTCCTTCATCCTGGTACTGGGGCTCTTCTTCATAGTCTGGCATTTGAATAGCCAGGGACACAGCCATGAGTACTTTAAAGTACTCGCAAACTACGCTAAGGTAAACACTAACAATTATATCAAAGGGGTTCTAAGCTCTAGGTTCATTTGCATAAAGCCAGTTTTATTTCGTAAGCAGTTAATAAACAAAGATTCCTCATTTGCCTAACTTAATTCAAGTGGGAACATTAGGGTCATTCCCACAACTCAGTTGTGATTCAAAGTCAAAGTCACCTTTCAAATTCAAGTCACAAGTCACCATTCATATTTTTAGAAAAGTTCTGATGACGGAACAGTATGGCCTTTCCAAGCGTCCATGAGCGGACGCGGCTATTCGAATAGGTTTACACTCTGCAGAGGTTGTATACTTGTACCACAACAATTGCAATAGTCCGTCAGGGGTAACTGGCCCTGATTTATCGCACTCAGTGCGCGAACTACCAATCCTAACCTTTCGTTTACATACCCTAGTATAGGCACCTCTCCCCATGAGCTTGGCCTCCCGGTGAAAACAAACCGTCAACCCGGGAACTGCACAGGCTTGGGTAGGACATTCACCTCATTTCACGTCATTTCACTTTCAACGGAGGCAGCCTCGGCATAACCCCTATGACGCTTGTTCAGAGGGAACCCATACTAAAATACATAAGTTTCCAGTTAAGCCTTACCCAGATTCAGGTATTGTGGGGATACTTAAGAATTGGAATAGTATCGCATCCGAACCCAACCATCAGTTTTTGGTAAATTTCACCAAGTCATTCACAAGTCATATTCACCTTCAAAATCTTTCAATAGAATGACTCATCATTCCAAGATTTTCAAAGTCATTGGTTTTCACAAATTCCCACTAGAGTAGTCAATTTTAGTTTAGCACTAGCAACTAGTCATGAGGGGTGCTAATCAACTTGTATTGCTCTAGGCTAAGTTTGATACTCTTGTACTACTTCACAACTAAACTAAGTGAACTATGAATCAAAAAGTACTTTGATCAATAAAATTTAGTAAATCTTGTAAAGTAAAAACTTGGGATAGGACCATTAAGCATAAAGTAAAAAGTACTGGTGCCTTGCTCTTGTAGAGCTTTGCACTTAGGTAAATTGGCAAGGGTATAGCTTGCAACAATATAACTTGCATTAGTCTAGCTTGCATTGGTAATAGCTTGCCTTGATTGGGGTAGTGATCAAAGTTTTCTTCTCCTTCCTCTTGGTAGAATACCTCCTCCTCTTGATAGTCTTCGGTACTAGCGTCTATAAACGAATACGAGGATACAATCACCAAACAATACTTAAGTAGACATAATTAGCCCTAATGGCTCACACAAATGATCTAGCATCATCACTTAACATTTATCCAAAAATTGTGCTAGGGTTTTCTTCTTAGGGTTTGAGAAATAATTTCCTCTCATTGAAATGTGAATTAGGGTTTTTCTTTAGTTCTTTGGAGAAATAAATTCCTCTCATTGAATCTTCTTAAGATTTAATCTCCTCAATTCATAAATGTGAGATCATGTTGACCAAGTTCAATACTTCACATTTATCATTTGAGAAAAATGATTTAAATGAGATTCATCATCTCATGCCCTTTAAATAACCATTGTGATTTAATATCTGATACGTCTCCAACGTATCCATAATTTCTGATGTTCCATGCTTGTTTTATGACAATACTTACATGTTTTGCTTGCACTTTATAATGTTTTCATGCATTTTCCGGAACTAACCTATTAACAAGATGCCACCGTGCCGTTTCCTGTTTTTGCTTCCAGAAAGGCTGTTCGGGCAATATTCTCGAATTGGACGAAATCAACGCCAAACCTCCTATTTTTCCCGGAAGGCTCCACCGAAGAAGAGTCGGAGAGGGGCCAGAGGGCCACCACACCATAGGCGGCGCGCCTGGCTGGCCCGCGCCAGCCTATGGTGAGGCGCCCAGGTGCCCTCTTGCGCCGCCTCTTCGCCTATAAAACCCCTTTCGACCTAAAAACGCACAATTGACGAAACTCCGGAAAGACTCCGGGCGCCGCCACCGTCGCGAAACTCCAATTCGGGGGACAGAACTCTCTGTTCCGGCACCTGCGGACGGGGAAGTGCCCCGGAAGCCATCTCCATCGACGCCATCGCCTCCATCATGCTCCGTGAGTAGTTCCCCCATGGACTACGGGTTCTAGCTGTAGCTAGTTGGTATCATCTCTCCCATGTACTTCAATGCAATGATCTCATGAGCTGCCTTACATGATTGAGATTCATCTTATGTAATCGGTGTTGTGTTTGTTGGGATCCGATGGATTGTTACGTTATGATTGTCTATCTATAAAGTTTGTGAAGTTATTGTTGCTGCAATCTTGTTATGTTTAATGCTTGTCACTAGGGCCCGAGTGGCATGATCTTAGATTTAAGCTCTATAATTATTACTTAGATTGTATCTACAAGTTGTATGCACATGTCTATGTCCGGAACCAAAGGCCCCAAAGTGACAGAAATTGGGACAACTGGAGGGAAAGGCTTAGATGTGGGGATCACATGTTTTCACCAAGTGTTAATGCTTTGCTCCGGTACTCTATTAAAAGGAGTACCTTAATATCCAGTAGATTCCCTTGAGGGCTGCCACCGGCTGGTAGGACAAAAGATGTTGTGCAAGTTTCTCATTGCGAGCACGTACGACTATAATTGGAAAACATGCCTACATGATTAATGATCTTGATATTCTGTCTTAATGCTATTTCAATCCTATCAATTGCCCGACTGTAATTTGTTCACCCAACACTTGTTATTGGAGAGTTGCCACTAGTGTAGATAGCTGGGAACCCGGTCCATCTCTCATCATCATATACTCGTTCTACATGACATTGGAAGTAGTATCAACTATTTTCGGTGCCATTGCTCTCATATATTACTACGTGTTATTGTTACTCGCTCTCATATTATCTGCTTTCACATCACCCCTGTTACTAGTGCTTTTCCAGGTGCAGCTGAATTGACAACTCAGTTGTTAAGGCTTATAAGTATTCTTTACCTCCCCTTGTGTCGAATCAATAAATTTGGGTTTTACTTCCCTCGAAGACTGTTGCGATCCCCTATACTTGTGGGTTATCAATATCCTCAAGTGAGCAAGCGTGAGACCATCTAACTAACGATATCACATTACTTCATAACACTTGGGAAGGTGATTTAAATGAGGTGCTACACCTCATAGATTTAAATTCCTAAATTTGAAAATAATTGAAATGGGCTAGTATTGACTACATAGCCACTTTTTGATTCTAGCCCATGATCATGCACAGTAACCATATCATATTTTTGCATAATAAATTAGAGGGGTTGAAACATGAATTATAGCAATTGGATTTACTTCAAAATTCATTAGGGTTGATTTTTAATAATTATTTGAAAGCTTAAAACTCTCTGACTTGTGATTTTTACTATTCAAATTCCATAATAGTTCTACGGTTCAAACCAGTGGGGTTAGTTAGATCATTTCATAAGGATTCTAGAACATTTTGAATCACCAAATTTGGACTTTTATATTTGAAACTATTTAAATTCTAACAAAGGACCAGTATTGAAATTCACTGAATCAAGTTAATTCGAAAATGGACTAACTGGGCTAGGCGGGAAAGCGACTGGGCCGAATTGGTTTGAAAATGGGGAAAACCAGCCCAACAGCGTTTCTCACGCCACGGGCCGCCTGACATGGTGGGACCCAGTGGTCAGTGTGATTTAATAGCCGAAGCGGTACCTTTGGTCGTGGGCCGCTGGATTAGAACGACGATCAACGGTCGAGCTTCGTCGTCGTCGTCGACGAGAAGGGCGTACTGGCACGGCGGAGGTAGGGGGTCGGCGGCGAGCTGGGGCTCCGGCGATCAACGGCGACGAGGCAAGGTGATGTTGCGGACGATGGGGAAGCCAATGGTGGTCGCGGCACCGTCGGGGGTAGACGAATTCGACGACTCCTTCTTCTCCTGCTCCGGCGGACTCCGGCGATCAATTGACGAGCTACGGTGTAAATTGGAGAGGGGAAATGGTTCGAGGAGATCAAGAACAAAGAGGAGAGTCGAATGGTGTGGAGAATGAGGCGCGGGGTTGGCTTTATTTATAGTGGCGCAAGGTGCTGCGAGGGTGCCGTGGAGGTCCTCCATGGCGCCGGCGATTCAAGCGGCGAAGGGGCAAGGTAGGGTGCGCAGGGGGTAGGCGACGTCTAGGCGAAGCTAATGAGCTTGATGGCACAGAGAGAGGTGGTCTGAGGCGTGCTGGCGACGTTGGAGTGCTCACAGTACCGTGGCGGCAGGGGTTTGATCATGGCGACGGCGACGTGGCTTCCGCGAGCATTTGAGCGTGTCTACGATGTAGCTGGTGGTGCGGTGAAGCATGATGCAGAAGTAGAGGGATAGGGGTTGACGGAGGCGACGGCACACGTGTGCGCTCTGGCGCGTCCAGGGCTGTGCCCGTGCGCGCTCTGGCATTGTACTGGGCGTCCTGGGCGTGGTCTGGGCGCGCGTCGTTTGGCCAGTGCCAGCCTCTCCTGAGCAAGGGCCATGTACGACGATCATCAGGGGTGCCAGGGGATTCTCCAGGACAAGAAGAAAAAGAGAGGAGAGGATCAGAGAGAGATTTGGCATGAGTGATGGCATGAGCACGGCATGGCATGGTTTTTGCTTTCTCCTCACTTTAATCATCCAAAGCAAGGACAGGCATTGATGCAGGGGTCATAGAGGAGCAATGATCAACAAGTTGGAAAGGGGTTTAGGCTAAAATCTGGTGGTTAAAAGGGTGTGTGCCAAAATGCAAATCATGCCTACCAAGTGTTTGACAAAATGGCCGCATGAGAATTTTTGTTGAATTTTGAAAATCTTTTTGGTGGAGTTCATTTATATAAACAAAGGAGTAGAATGGTGGTAGTGGTGGTCAATTTGGGGCTAGTTTGCAAGATTTCAAAATGGGGCTAATCTTCTCTTTGTTTCAAAGTCTCCACTTGTCATCTCTTTTCTGGTCAACCTAGGCAGAGTCAACCTTGATGGTCAACACCAAAATGGTTCACCTTGACATGGTCTTGGATGAGGAGCAAAGAAGTGAGAGGTTTTGGTTTAAGAATCCTCCAAACCAGGGGTGTAAAGTGGGCAACATTTTATAAAAGGGCAATTTGACCATTATCATATGTGAGAGAGATTTGATTTTTCCTTTGATTTGAATTGGGTTTCTTTGATGCAAAAGTGTGTGTTATTGATATCTAAGGGTTTCACAAGCAAAGGCACAAGCAATTTGGGCCTTGGTTAAAGATTTGCATAATTGGCTAAATGTGTATGTGAGTGAGATTTCCATTTTCTCACTATTTTATTTCTCTCTATTTGATTTGATTTTTCTTGACTCCAAAGTGATTCTTATTAGTTTAGGAACATTTCCCAACCATTGAAACCATTCCAAAAGGTCTAGTTCAAAGATTTGCAAAAATGGCCATAAGCACATAAGAGGTGAAATGCCAATTTTCTTAATCTTCTATTTTGTTCCCCTTGCTTTACTTGGGCATGGTTTAGGGTCCAATTAGTGTGAGATTAGGTTTAGAGATGGTTTCACACCATTTGGGCAAGGTAGGAGTGCATAGGACAAGATTTGGTATTATGGCTATGTGCCACATATGCCTCTATGCATATGTTTCATTTCTTTTTATTTCTTTTTGTTTCACCTTGGTTTTGATTGGGAAAGTACTAGATTAGGTTTGTTGATGTTTTCAAAACATCTAATCAAGGTAGAAAGGCTTAGGGTAAAGTTTTACAAAAATAGCCATAGGAACATAGGCCTTTTTCTTATTTAAATTCTTTTTATTTTGTTTTAACTTGGATGGTGAAAAGAGGGGTGAGGTTTAGGGTTTAAGATCATTTCAAAATACTTCAACAAACAATCATGGCAATAGCACAAGAGTTAAGCATGCTCACTATGTATCCAACTAAATTTAATAAAAGTTTTTGTTGGTTCCAAATTTTGGAAATAGGGAAATTCATTTTCTTTGTTTTGAAATTTTTGGGATGTTACAAACCCTTCCTCCTTAAACAAATCTCGTCCCGAGATTTTAACAAAAGTTAGGTTCCTAAGAGAGATTGAGCAATTGGATTAACAGGAAAACATACTTGGCATGGCCTGAGGTGCTTCCTGAGCTTCTGTGGCACTCATGTGGTAGAGGCGGCCGTTGGGGTTGTTCTCTTCCTCCCTTGCGGTTATTGCTGGGCAGGGGCAGCGGTATTGGGGGCAGTCTTGGCAAGTTTCTTGGGGCACTCATTGGAGTAGTGACCCACAGTTCCACATTCATAGCAGGTTATTGTTGACTTGTCCTTTGGGGCAATGGGGGTAGCATTGCTCCCAGTCCTCGGGCCAGTGTTGGTATTGTTGTTGTTCCCATTGTTGTTATTGTTGTTGTGGTTGTTGTTGTTGTTACCTCCGGGCTTCGCGGGTCCTCCGTTGTTGTTGGTGTAGTTGGGGCTATAAGTCTGAGCAGGGGGCCTGTTGTTTCTTGGGGTAAATCCTCCAGTTGAATTATTGCGGTGCTTCTGGGCATGGTGGGGTCCATTCTGGTTCATCATTCTTCTCTTGCGGTTCTCGTTGGCTTGATGCAGCTTCCCTTCCATCTGTATGGCTGAGTCCACTAGGGCTTCTAGGTCAGCGAACGGAATGTTCACTAACACAGTTTGCATCTCGTCATGCAGTTCAGAAATCTTTCCTTCCTCTTCTCGTTGGTGTCGGTCTCATCCGGGCGTACCTTGACAGAGTGAGAAATCTGTCGCGGTATTCCACCACAGACATCCTTCCTGCTTGAGTTCACGGAACTCGTCTCTCATCTTCTTGATCAGTCCTTGGGGCACAGGGTATTTGCTAAACTTCAGCTTGAAGTCTTGCCAGGTCATCATCTGTCCCGCATTCATTGCACGGCGCTTGTCCTCCAGGCTCTGGCAGGTCCTGACAGGTAGTGGGTGGCGAATAGTACTTTCTCTGCGGCTTCAACTCCCGCAACTTCCAGGTTGTTCTCCATTGTTTGGAGCCAGTCATCTGCGTCCAAGGGCTCTTCGGTCTTGCTGAACGTGGGTGGGTTGGTGTTCTGAAAGTTCTTCAGCTTCGACCCAGGGTGATCGTGGTTTCCATGGCCTTGATTGTTCTGAGCTATCTGTTGGAGTGCAGCAATGTTGGCTTGTCGTTCAGCTCTCTCGACTTCTCGATCTACCATCATCATCTGGAGCATCTGCATCATTGCGTCCTGGTTGGTGCTGCGGGTTGGTGCGGCCATCTGAACATTGAGGTAGATGATAAGATAAGAGGGAAATTTCTATGGTTTGTTTTGTTAAAGTGTAAAAAGTTCGTAACTTGAAAACTTGAGTAGTGTTGCGGGGGTAAAAACCAACAACACTTTTTCAGTCATACCAAGCATCACACATTATAAATCTAACACACCGTTGGTTTGAAGAACCATTCATTCGTTCTACGATACAAGGGGATCCTGATACAAACTCACACCTACGAAAGTGCTTTGATGATACTACTCTTTAGGGTGGCTTCTTCGTCTTCACGGGTAATGTGCTTGGCGAAAGGCGAGGGCGTTGTCCAACTCCTTGCGGGTCTTGTACAGCATGAAGTCTAGGTAGGCAACATAGGGGTTCATCTCCGGGTGCGGGGGCATGGTTATTGGTCTTCCCAGGGGGTCATGTCTTGGGTAGTAAATGAAGCGGGTATTCTTGAGCTTGTTCATATTCTGTCCGCACAGACGGGCAATTGCTTCTTGCATAGCTCTGACTATTCCTTCCTTCCAAGTGTTTCCCGTTACAGAAAATCATATGGTTTCCCATATTGGGGCTCCAAGCTTTCCTTTCAGATCTGCTGTAACTTCCCACCGAGGTTGTCCTCCCGATGGATTGTTGAGGGGTATTCCGAAGAACTCGGGATACGGGCGTCCTAAATACTCAACTAGTTGCTTCAAATCCTTCTCGAACATGAGGTTTCCTCCGTGGCCAAGCTGATAAGACTTGCAGGTGTACTCCATCTGTGAAGAATTATGATGAGTAAGTTAGAGAAGTGAGTAGTGTGTCAAAATTTTATGTAGTAGTATAAGAAGAATAGAGCATAACTTTCTTATTTTGAAGAAGATCTCAAGGATAAGAGTGAGAATAAGTTTTCATAAATAATCACTTCCTTGTTTTGAAACTAAGTTTTTCAGACGTCCATTCTAACTAGGGTCTCCTAAGGTCAACAATGGCTCTGATACCAACTTGTCAACACCCGGATTTTTAAGTCCAGATGCCTATTATGCCATTCATCGCAATCCCAGGAATAATGTTTTTGCGAGACATAATAGATTGATATCACAACACATCATTCATTACATACCATAATCGTCTTACAACAAGGGATCACATGATCCAGTCTTAATACAACATAGGGGATCTAGAGATCCAAATACAAAACACATAGCGGAAGCTAAGTAGCGGTCTTGTCTATCTGTTCCACATGCAACTGTTGACGTCAGGAGTGGTCCTAGTTGTCGTAGACGTCCTGCTGTCCTTCATCCTGGTACTGGGGCTCTTCTTCATAGTCTGGCATTTGAATAGCCAGGGACACAGCCATGATTACTTTAAAGTACTCGCAAACTAAGCTAAGGTAAACACTAACAATTATATCAAAGGGGTGATACGTCTCCGACGTATCGATAATTTCTTATGTTCCATGCCACATTATTGATGATATCTACATGTTTTATACACATTATATGTCGTATTTATGCATTTTCCGGCACTAACCTATTAACGAGATGCCGAAGAGTCAGTTGTTGTTTTCTGCTGTTTTTGGTTTCTGAAATCCTAGTAAGGAAATATTCTCGGAATTGGACGAAATCAACGCCCAGGTCCTATTTTTGCACGAAGCTTCCAAGACCGAGGGGAAAGGAAGTGGGGCCACGAGGCGCCACACAACGGCGCGGCCCAGCCCTTGGCCGCGCGGCCTGGCGTGTGGGGTGGCCCCCCGCGTTGCCCTTCCGCCTACTTAAAGCCTTCGTCGCGGAACCCCCTGTACCGAGAGCCACGATACGGAAAACCTTACTGATACGTCTCCAACGTATCGATAATTTCTTATGTTCCATGCCACATTATTGATGTTATCTACATGTTTTATGCACACTTTATGTCATATTCGTGCATTTTGTGGAACTAACCTATTAACAAGATGCCGAAAGGCTTGTTTTCTGCTGTTTTTGGTTCCAGAAAGGCTGTTCGGGCAATATTCTCGGAATTGGACGAAATCAACGCCAAACCTCCTATTTTTCCCGGAAGGCTCCACACCGAAGAAGAGTCGGAGAGGGGCCGGGGGCCACCACACCACATGGCGGCGCGGGCCCTGGCCGCGCCGGCCTAGGGTGTGGCGCCCCCGAGTGCCCCCCCGCGCCGCCTCTTCGCCTATAAAACCCCTTTCGACCTAAAAACGTACCTCTTGACGAAACTCCGAAAGACTCCAGGGCGCCGCCATCGCGAAACTCCAATTCGGGGGACAGAACTCTGTTCGGCACCTGACGGGAATTGCCCCCGGAGCCATCTCCACCGCCGTCTTCACCGCCATCTTCACCGCCATCGCTGCCTCCATGATGAGGAGGGAGTAATCCATCCCCGAGGCTGAGGGCTCCGCTGTAGCTATGTGGTTCATCTCTCTCCCATGTACCTCAATACAATAATCTCATGAGCTGCTTTACATGATTGAGATTCATATGAGTTTTGTATCACAATTCATCTATGTGCTACTCTAGTGATGTTATTAAAGTAGTCTATTCCTCCTGCACGATGTAATGGTGACAGTGTGTGCATCCGTGTTAGTACTTGGTTTATGCTATGATTATGATCTCTTGTAGATTATGAAGTTAACTATTGCTATGATAGTATTGATGTGATCTATTCCTCCTACATATGCATGAAGGTGACAGTGTGCATGCTATGTTAGTACTTGGTTTAGTCTTTTGATCTATCTTACACTATAAGGTTACTAAAATATGAACATTAATTGTGGAGCTTGTTAACTCCGGCATTGAGGGTTCGTGTAATCCTACGCAATGTGTTCATCATCCAACAAAAGTGTAGAGTATGCATTTATCTATTCTGTTATGTGATCAATGTTGAGAGTGTCCACTAGTGAAAGTCTAATCCCTAGGCCTTGTTCCTAAATACTGCTATCGCTGCTTGTTTACTGTTTTACTGCGTTACTACTGCTGCAATACTACCACCATCAACTACACGCCGCAAGCTATTTTTCTGCACCGTTGCTACTGCTCATATATATTCATACCACCTGTATTTCACTATCTCTTCGCCGAACTAGTGCACCTATTAGGTGTGTTGGGGACACAAGAGACTTCTTGCTTTGTGGTTGCAGGGTTGCATGAGAGGAATATCTTTGACCTCTTCCTCCCCGAGTTCGATAAACCTTGGGTAATCCACTTAAGGGAAAACTTGCTGCTGTTCTACAAACCTCTGCTCTTGGAGGCCCAACACTGTCTACAGGAAAGGAGGGGGAACGTAGACATCAAGCTATTTTCTCGCGCCGTTGGGAGGAAAGGTAAAAGGTACTCACACTCCGGACCTCGGCTACCAAGCTATTTTCCGCCATTGTAAGTACTCGAAGCTATTTCCTTTAGATCCTGCAATTGCAACTTTTTGTTTCTTGTTTACACTAGCTAGGCATAATGGAAAACAACAAAAAAATCGGTGAGCTTTTTAATCTTTTTCCTGATTTAGAATTGTTTGATGCGAAAATTAAAAAACCTATGGAACCTTATTTGCATGTTAGTAGCGATGTTATTAGTATGAATGCAATTACTGCTAATGCTATGGAGAAGTCTAAGCTTGGGGAAGCTAGTTTTTGTGATCTTTTTAGCTTCCCATCTTTAGGGGAGAAAATTTGTTCTGATAATGCTTTATCTCCCATATGCGATAACTCTAATGATGCTTCTGATATTTTGAATCCACCTGCTGAAAGTATTCCGTATAAAATACCTATGAAAATTATTGAACGTGTTATGGACAATCACTATAAAGGGGATGGAACCGTCCATCCTAGAGATCATTTACTGTTTTTGCACGAATTATGCGGGTTATTCAAGTGTGCAGGTATCTCTATGGATGAAGTGAAGAAGAAGCTATTCTCTGTTTCGTTGTCTGGTAAAGCGGCGCATTGGTATAAATTGTTGGAGAATAGACATTCTCTTGGTTGGGAGGAAATTGCATCTCTCTTTTATTCTAAATTTTATCCTCCGCATGAAGTGCATATTGATAGGAATTATATTTATAACTTTTATCCTCGTGATGGGGAGAGTATTTCTCAAGCATGGGGGAGATTGAAATCACTAATGCTCAAATGTCCCATTCATGAGCTTCCCCGTAATGTTATTGTTAATAATTTTTATGCGAGGCTTTCAGGACAACACAAGGACTATCTGGACGCGTGTTCGGAGGGATCTTTCACAAGCAAGGAGGTTGAAGCTAGGTGGGATCTTCTTGATCGGATTGAGGACAACGCTGAAGGATGGGAGAACGACAAAGGAAAAGAGTCAGGTATAAATTATGATTATGAATGCATTGAAGCTTTTATGGATACCGATAAATTTCGAAATATAAGTGCTACTTATGGTCTTGACTCTCAAGTTGCTGCAAATCTTTATAAAGTCTTTGCTTCTCATTTTCAATTGCCTAAAAAGAATTTTGATAAGTATCATGAACCTTTTAAAGAGGCTTGCATGAAGAATGAAATTGTTGTTAATTATTGCAATAAGCATGCTCAAACTCCTAAGAATGCTATTTCCTATAAGCATGTTAATTTTTGTGGAATACATAGACTTTGTGGAATTAATCAAATCAAAGATGAATATTGTATCCATCATGCTAATGAAAAAACTAGAAAGTGGTTTAGGGCTTTAGATGATCTTGGTAAAAAAGTTTGTACCCTTTATCCTTTTATTTGTGAAGTTTGCCATGAAGTGGGTCATTTTAATTTTCAATGCTCCTCCAATGATAATTTGAACCCAATGAGTGCTGCAAATTTGTATTGTGATGATGAAATTACTCCTAATCAGCATGATGAACTTACTTTATTTTTGGGGTGTGAAGAACTGTCGAGAAAAATCTCTTTGTTACATATGAGTGATCTTGATATTGATGATGTCCTGCATGGGTGTTTTTCTTATTGCATTGATAATAGCCATACAAATACTTACATACAAAATATTTTAGAAGATGACACCTTGCCAAAATATGATAGGACCGCTGTGTGTTTTCAACTAATTAATGAAAAGGAGGGATCCTCCCAAGTTTCTTCTATTGTTTCTGAAAGTAAATCAGGTTATGCGGACAAGCCACCCTTCAAGCCTCTCCCTCCTGAAGAAGGGAACGAGGAAAAGGAGAAGGAGAAGAAGAAGAAGGGAACGAAGAAGAAGAAGAAGAATAAGGGGAATAAAAAGAAAGAGGTAACAACATATCCCCGCGTATATGAGATAACGATAGGTAACCGTAAGTATGTTGCTCCTGATGATTATTGTGATAATGAATCTAAATACGATGATCTTCCTATGCCCTTTACATACATTAGCAATCATGATTTGAATGAGCACACTACTTTTGATATTGCAAATCTCTGGGAAATTAATTCTGAAAATGATGATGATAATGATTGCCATAGTGTCAGTTATCCATGCTTCCTCCCATAATGATATAGAAAGCTCTAAGCTTGGGGAAGAGGTGTTTGCAAATCCTTTAGCTACTGGTCATTATGTTCTTGATACATCTCCTTCTAATAACAATAATGGTGTGGACACAGATAAACCGATTGTGAAAGATAACTATTCTATTTCTTATGATGACACTGTGCCTCCGATCTCTGATGTTCATTACAAAGAATGCTATGATATAGGTTCTAACTATCCTTATGAAACTTGTCATAGTCATGATTGGGTTACCAAAAACAATTCCCTTAATATGCAACTTGTTTACCATGTTCAAATTCTTGATAATAATCCTGCTCCAATTACTATTAATGAAAAGAACTCTCCTTATGCCAAAATTAATGATACTTCTATGCATATGAACCATGATAAGAATGTTTTAAGTGATGGGTATATTGTGGATTTCATCAATGATGCTACTGAAAGTTATTATGAGAGAGGGAAATATGGTTATATGCATCTTAATAATATTAAGTTTCCCCTCTTTATGTTGAGAATCTTGAAGTTACTCGTGTTTTATCCTCTTATGCTTGTCACTTTGTTCTTCATGAATTCATTTGTGTACAAGATTCCTCTTCATAGGAAGCATGTTAGACTTAAATTTGTTTTGAACTTGCCTCTTGAAGCTCTCTTTTGCTTCAAATACTATTTCCCGCGAATGGATTATTAAAACTGCTGAGCCCATCTTAATGGCTATAAAGAAAGAACTTCTTGGGAGATAACCCATGTGCTATTTTGCTACAGTACTTTGTTTTATATTTGTGTCTTGGAAGTTTTTTACTACTGTAGCAACCTCTCCTTATCTTAGTTTTGTGTTTTGTTGTGCCAAGTAAAGTCGTTGATAGAAAAGTTCATACTAGATTTGGATTACTGTGCAGAAACAGATTTCTTTGCTGTCACGAATCTGGGCAAAATTCTCTGTAGGTAACTCAGAAAATTATGCCAATTTACGTGAGTGATCCTCAGATATGTACGCAACTTTCATTCAATTTGGGCATTTTCATCTGAGCAAGTCTGGTGCCATTTTAAAATTCGTCTTTACGGACTGTTCTGTTTTGACAGATTCTGCCTTTTATTTCGCATTGCTTCTTTCGCTGTGTTGGGTGGATTTCTTTGTTCCATTACCTTCCAGTAGCTTTGGGCAATGTCCAGAAGTGTTAAGAATGATTGTGTCACCTCTGAACATGTGAGTTTTTGATTATGCACTAACCCTCTAATGAGTTTGCTTTAAGTTTGGTGTGGAGGAAGTTTTCAAGGGTCAAGAGAGGAGGATGATATACTATGATCAAGAAGAGTGAAAGCTCTAAGCTTGGGGATGCCCCGGTGGTTCACCCCTGCATATATCAAGAAGACTCAAGCGTCTAAGCTTGGGGATGCCCAAGGCATCCCCTTCTTCATCGATAAATTATCGGGTTCCTTCTCTTGAAACTATATTTTTATTCAATCACATCTTATGTACTTTACTTGGAGCGTCTGTTTGTTTGCTTTTGTTTTTGTTTTTGTTTGAATAAATGCTTGTGTGGGAGAGAGACACGCTCCGCTGGTTCGTATGAACACATGTGTTCTTAGCTTTTAATTTTCATGGCAAAGGTTGAAACTGCTTCGTTAATTGTTATATGGTTGGAAACGGAAAATGCTACATGTAGTAATTGGTATGATGTCTTGAATAACTTGATATTTGGCAATTATTGTGCTCTTGTTTAAGCTCTTGCATCATATACTTTGCACCTATTAGTGAAGAAATACATAGAGCTTGTTAAAATTTGGTTTGCATGAGTGGTTTCTCTAGAGTCTAGATATTTTCTAGTGAGGTGTTTGAACAACAAGGAAGACGATGTATAGTCTTATAATGCTTGTAATATGTCTTTTATGTGAGTTTTGCTGTACTAGTTCGTGCTTGTGTTTGCTTCAAACAGCCTTGCTAGCCTAAACCTTGTATCGAGAGGGAATACTTCTCATGCATCCAAAATACTTGAGCCAACCACTATGCCATTTGTGTCCACCATACCTACCTACTACATGGTATTTTCCGCCATTCCAAAGTAAATTGCTTGAGTGCTACCTTTAAAATTCCATCATCACCTTTACAATATATAGCTCATGGGACAAATAGCTTAAAAACTATTGTGGTATTGAATATGTACTTATGCACTTTATCTCTTATTAAGTTGCTTGTTGTGCGATAACCATGTTTCTGGGGACGCCATCAACTATTCTTTGTTGAATATCATGTGAGTTGCTATGCATGTTCGTCTTGTCTGAAGTAAGAGAGATCTACCACCTTATGGTTAAGCATGCATATTGTTAGAGAAGAACATTGGGCCGCTAACTAAAGCCATGATTCATGGTGGAAGTTTCAGTTTTGGACATATATCCTCAATCTCATATGAGAAAATTACTAATTGTTGTTACATGCTTATGCATAAAAGAGGAGTCCATTATCTGTTGTCTATGTTGTCCCGGTATGGATGTCTAAGTTGAGAATAATCAATAGCGAGAAATCCGATGCGAGCTTTCTCCTTAGACCTTTGTACAGGCGGCATAGAAGTACCCCATTGTGACACTTGGTTAAAACATGTGCATTGTGATGATCCGGTAGTCCAAGCTGATTAGGACAAGGTGCGGACACTATTAGTATACTATGCATGAGGCTTGCAACTTGTAAGATATAATTTACATGATACATATGCTTTATTACTACCGTTGACAAAATTGTTTCATGTTTTCAAAATAAAAGCTCTAGCACAAATATAGCAATCGATGCTTTCCTCTTTGAAGGACCATTCTTTTACTTTTATGTTGAGTCAGTTCACCTATTTCTCTCCACCTCAAGAAGCAAACACTTGTGTGAACTTTGCATTGATTCTTACATATTTGCATATTGCATTTGTTATATTGCTTTGCATTGACAATTATTCATGAGATATACATGTTACAAGTTGAAAGCAACCGCTGAAACTTAATCTTCCATTATGTTGCTTCAATACCTTTTACTAAGAATTTATTGCTTTATGAGTAACTCTTATGCAAGACTTATTGATGCTTGTCTTGAAAGTGCTATTCATGAAAAGTCTTTGCTATATGATTCACTTGTTTACTCATGTCATATACATTGTTTTGATCGCTGCATTCACTACATATGCTTTACAAATAGTATGATCAAGGTTATGATGGCATGTCACTCCAGAAATTATCGTTTTACCTGCTCGGGACGAGCAGAACTAAGCTTGGGGATGCTGATACGTCTCCAACGTATCGATAATTTCTTATGTTCCATGCCACATTATTGATGTTATCTACATGTTTTATGCACACTTTATGTCATATTCGTGCATTTTGTGGAACTAACCTATTAACAAGATGCCGAAAGGCCAGTTTGTTTTCTGTTTTTGGTTCCAGAAAGGCTGTTCGGGCAATATTCTTAATTGGACGAAATCAACGCCAAACCTCCTATTTTTCCCGGAAGGCTCCAGAACACCGAAGAAGAGTCGGAGAGGGGCCAGGGGGCCACCACACCACATGGCGGCGGGCCGCACCGGCCGCGCCGGCCTAGGTGTGGCGCCCCCTGTGCCCGCCGCCTCTTCGCCTATAAAACCCTTTTCGACCTAAAAACGTTACCTCTTGACGAAACTCCAGAAAGACTCCAGGCGCCGCCGCCATCGCGAAACTCCAATTCGGGGACAGAACTGTTTCGGCACCCTGCCGGACGGGGAATTGCCCCGAGCCATCTCCACCGCCGTCACCGCCATCTTCACCGCCATCGGCCTCCATGATGAGGAGGGAGTAATCCATCCCCGAGGCTGAGGGCTTCGGTAGCTATGTGGTTCATCTCTCTCCCATGTACCTCAATACAATAATCTCATGAGCTGCTTTACATGATTGAGATTCATATGAGTTTTGTATCACAATTCATCTATGTGCTACTCTAGTGATGTTATTAAAGTAGTCTATTCCTCCTGCACGATGTAATGGTGACAGTGTGTGCATCCGTGTTAGTACTTGGTTTATGCTATGATTATGATCTCTTGTAGATTATGAAGTTAACTATTGCTATGATAGTATTGATGTGATCTATTCCTCCTACATATGCATGAAGGTGACAGTGTGCATGCTATGTTAGTACTTGGTTTAGTCTTTTGATCTATCTTACACTATAAGGTTACTAAAATATGAACATTAATTGTGGAGCTTGTTAACTCCGGCATTGAGGGTTCGTGTAATCCTACGCAATGTGTTCATCATCCAACAAAAGTGTAGAGTATGCATTTATCTATTCTGTTATGTGATCAATGTTGAGAGTGTCCACTAGTGAAAGTCTAATCCCTAGGCCTTGTTCCTAAATATTGCTATCGCTGCTTGTTTACTGTTTTACTGCGTTACTACTGCTGCAATACTACCACCATCAACTACACGCCAGCAAGCTATTTTCTGGCACCATTGCTACTGCTCATATATATTCATACCACCTGTATTTCACTATCTCTTCGCCGAACTAGTGCACCTATTAGGTGTGTTGGGGACACAAGAGACTTCTTGCTTTGTGGTTGCAGGGTTGCATGAGAGGAATATCTTTGACCTCTTCCTCCCCGAGTTCGATAAACCTTGGGTAATCCACTTAAGGGAAAACTTGCTGCTGTTCTACAAACCTCTGCTCTTGGAGGCCCAACACTGTCTACAAAAGGAGGGGGAACGTAGACATCACTTCGAGACGCCGCCGCCAATCCCATCTTGGGGGATTCAGGAGATCGCCGCACCGCCGGAGAGGGGAATCATCTCCCGGAGGACTCTTCACCGCCATGGTCGCCTCCGGAGTGATGAGTGAGTAGTTCACCCCTGGACTATGGGTCCATAGCAGTAGCTAGATGGTTGTCTTCTCCTCATGTGCTTCATTGTCGGATCTTGTGAGCTGCCTAACATGATCAAGATCATCTATCTGTAATTCTATATGTTGTGTTTGTCGGAATCCGATGGATAGAGAATACTATGTTATGTTGATTATCAATCTATTACCTATGTGTTGTTTATGATCTTGCATGATCTCCGTTATTAGTAGAGGCTCTGGCCAAGTTTTTACTCTTAACTCCAAGAGGGAGTATTTATGCTCGATAGTGGGTTCATGCCTCCATTAAATCTGGGACAGTGACAGAAAGTTCTAAGGTTGTGGATGTGCTGTTGCCACTAGGGATAAAACATTGATGCTATGTCTAAGGATGTAGTTATTGATTACATTACGCACCATACTTAATGCAATTGTCTGTTGTTTACAACTTAATACCGGAAGGGGTTCGGATGATAACCTGAAGGTGGACTTTTTAGGCATAGATGCATGCTGGATAGCGGTCTATGTACTTTGTCGTAATGCTCAATTAAATCTCACAATACTCATCATATCATGTATGTGCATGGTCATGCCCTCTCTATTTGTCAATTGCCCGACCGTAATTTGTTCACCCAACATGCTATTTATCTTATGGGAGAGACACCTCTAGTGAACTGTGGACCCCGGTCCTATTCTTTACATCGAATACAATCTACTGCAATACTTGTTTTACTGTTTTCTGCAAACAATCATCATCCACACTATACATCTAATCCTTTGTTACAAGCCGGTGAGATTGACAACCTCACTGTTTCGTTGGGGCAAAGTACTTTGGTTGTGTGTGCAGGTTCCACGTTGGCGCCGGAATCCCTGGTGTTGCGCCGCACTACATCCCGCCGCCATCAACCTTCAACGTGCTTCTTGGCTCCTCCCTGGTTCGATAAACCTTGGTTTCTTTCTGAGGGAAAACTTGCCGCTGTACGCATCACACCTTCCTCTTGGGGTTCCCAACGGACGTGTGTCTACACGCAATCAAGCATTTTTTCTGGCGCCGTTGCCGGGGAACGAAGAAAAGCTACACCACAAAGATTTCTAACTCCCACGTCAACTACACGCCAGCATTTTTTCTGGCGCCGTTGCCAGGGAGATCAAGACACGCTGCAAGGGGAGTCTCCACAATCCAATCTCTTTACTTTGTTTTTGTCTTGCTTTATTTTATTTACTACCTTGTTTGTTGCATTATATCAAAACACAAAAAAATTAGTTGCTAGCTTTACTTTATTTACTGTCTTGCACTCTATATCAAAAACACAAAAATTAGTTACTTGCATTTACTTTATTTACTTTGTTTATTTCATCATGTTTCCTCCTAAGTACACTCTAAAAGACATACCGGTAGGACGTGGGTCTATAATTGGGAAAATAATATAGAAGATTTTTTCACTCATGTTAGTACCACTGAAGATTTTGAAGATAGACACTTGGTAGAACTTGTTCCTACTTATGAAATTGCTGTTGCTTCTTTAGTTCACATGTTGGAAACTAAATTTGTTAACCTTAATCCTATAATCCAACACATGTTTCTCACACTTGGTGATATGGAAGAAGGGGAAAAGAAAGATTTTGTATTAGAAACCCTTCTTAAAGAATTTGGGGGAGTAGCAAGAGAAGCTAGAAAAGTCTTCACTAAATATAATATGCTAGGCTCTTATACCAATTTTGCCAGTACCCTTGAAAAAATGGAAAAAGATAGACAAAAGTATACTAATCAAGTTAATTATGAGGGGGATATTAAAACATCAATACCGTGCAAACTCTTAGGAATGTGCGAGGCACTAGAAAATAATTATGCTTGGCTTGTTCCTGAAAATTTGTTTGATGAGAATAGCAAGCCTAAGACTAATGAAAAGGGAGCCTCTGAAACTTACATAGATAAGATACAATGCATAGTTGAGAAAACTCCCAACACCCCTGGTTATGATGTTGATGCTTCGTCTCTTGATAATACTTGATACACACTTTTTGCGCCTATGGGAGACAACCCATGTTTTTACTACAGTACTTTTATTTTATATTTGAGTCTTGGAAGTTGTTTACTACTGTAGCAACCTCTCCTTATCTTAGTTTTATGCATTGTTGTGCCAAGTAAAGTCTTTGATAGTAAGGTTCATACTAGATTTGGATTACTGCAGTAACAGATTTCTTTGCTGTCACGAATTTCGACCTGCCTCTCTGTAGGTAGCTCAGAAAAATATGCCAATTTACGTGCGTGATCCTCAGATATGTACGCAACTTTCATTCAATTTGGGCATTTTCATTTGAGCAAGTCTGGTGCCATTTTAAAATTCGTCTTTACGAACTGTTCTGTTTTGACAGATTCTGCCTTTTATTTCGCATTGCCTCTTTTGCTATGTTGGATGAATTTCTTTGATCCATTAATGTCCAGTAGCTTTATGCAATGTCCAGAAGTGTTAAGAATGATTATGTCACCTCTGAACATATAATTTTTTATTGTGCACTAACCCTCTAATGAGTTGTTTCGAGTCTGTGTGGAGGAAGTTTTCAAGGATCAAGAGAGGGAAATGATGCAATATGATCAAGGAGAGTGAAAGCTCTAAGCTTGGGGATGCCCCGGTGGTTCACCCCTGCAAATATTAAGAAGACTCAAGCGTCTAAGCTTGGGGATGCCCAAGGCATCCCCTTCTTCATCGACAACATTATCAGGTTCCTCCCCTGAAACTATATTTTTATTCCATCACATCTTATGTACTTTGCTTGGAGCGTCGGTTTGTTTTTGTTTTTTGTTTTTGTTTGAATAAAATGGATCCTAGCATTCAATTGTGTGGGAGAGAGACACGCTCTGATGTTGCATATGGAGAAATATGTCCTTAGGCTTTACTCATAGTATTCATGGCGAAGGTTGAATCTTCTTCGTTAAATTGTTATATGGTTGGAATCGGGAAATGCTACATGTAGTAATTCTAAAATGTCTTGAATAATTTGATACTTGGCAATTGTTGTGCTCATGTTTAAGCTCTTGCATCATATACTTTGCACCTACTAATGAAGAAATACATAGAGCTTGCTAAAATTTGGTTTGCATATTTGGTCTCTCTAAAGTCTAGATAATTTCTAGTATTGAGTTTTGCACAACAAGGAAGACGGTGTAGAGTCTTATAATGTTTACAATATGTCTTTTATGTGAGTTTTGCTGCACCGTTCATCCTTGTGTTTGTTTCAAATAACTTTGCTAGCCTAAACCTTGTATCGAGAGGGAATACTTCTCATGCATCCAAAATCCTTGAGCCAACCACTATGCCATTTGTGTCCACCATACCTACCTACTACATGGTATTTATCCGCCATTCCAAAGTAAATTGCTTGAGTGCTACCTTTAAAATTTCCATCATTCGCCTTTGCAATATATAGCTCATGGGACAAAATAGCCTTAAAAACTATTGTGGTATTGAATATGTACTTATGCACTTTATCTCTTATTAAGTTGCTTGTTGTGCGATAACCATGTTCCTGGGGACGCCATCAACTCTTTGTTGAATATCATGTGAGTTGCTATGCATGTCCGTCTTGTCTGAAGTAAGGGAGATTTACCACTCATTTAAATGGTTAGAGCATGCATATTGTTAGAGAAGAACATTGGGCCGCTAACTAAAGCCATGAATCATGGTGGAAGTTTCAGTTTTGGACATATATCCTCAATCTCATATGAGAACATTAATTGTTGCTACATGCTTATGCATAAAAGAGGAGTCCATTATCTGTTGTCTATGTTGTCCCGGTATGGATGTCTAAGTTGAGAATAATCAAAAGCGAGAAATCCAAATGCGAGCTTTCTCCTTAGACCTTTGTACAGGCGGCATAGAGGTACCCCTTTGTGACACTTGGTTAAAACATGTGTATTGCAATGATAATCCTGGTAATCCGAGCTAATTAGGACAAGGTGTGGGCACTATTAGTATACTATGCATGAGGCTTGCAACTTGTAAGATATAATTTACATGATACATATGCTTTATTACTACCGTTGACAAAATTGTTTCATGTTTTCAAAACCAAAGCTCTAGCACAAATATAGCAATCGATGCTTTCCTCTTTGAAGGACCTTTCTTTTACTTTTATGTTGAGTCAGTTCACCTATCTCTCTCCACCTCAAGAAGCAAACACTTGTGTGAACTGTGCATTGATTCCTACATACTTGCATATTGCACTTGTTATATTACTTTACATTGACAATATCCATGAGATATACATGTTATAAGTTGAAAGCAACCGCTGAAACTTAATCTTCTTTTGTGTTGCTTCAATACCTTTACTTTGATTTATTGCTTTATGAGTTAACTCTTATGCAAGACTTATTGATGCTTGTCTTGAAGTACTATTCATGAAAAGTCTTTGCTTTATGATTCATTTGTTTACTCATGTCATTACCATTGTTTTGATCGCTGCATTCATTACATATGCTTACAATAGTATGATCAAGGTTATGATGGCATGTCACTCCAGAAATTATCTTTGTTATCGTTTGCTCGGGACGAGCAGGAACTAAGCTTGGGGATGTTGATACGTCTCCGACGTATCGATAATTTCTTATGTTCCATGCAACATTATTGATGATATCTACATGTTTTATACACATTATATGTCGTATTTATGCATTTTCCGGCACTAACCTATTAACGAGATGAAGAGCCATTTCTGTTTTCTGCTGTTTTTGGTTTCAGAAATCCTAGTAAGGAAATATTCTCGGAATTGGACGAAATCAACGCCCGGGTCCTATTTTTGCACGAAGCTTCCGAAGACCGAGGGGAAAGGAAGTGGGGCCACGAGGCGCCGACACAACAGGCGCGCCCTGGCCCTGGCCGCGTGGCCCGGCGTGTGGGGCCCTCGTGGCCCCCAAGTTGCCCTTCCGCCTACTTAAAGCCTTCGTCGCGAAACCCCCGACGAGAGCCACGATACGGAAAACCCACCGAGACGCCGCCGCCGCCAATCCCATCTCGGGGATTCAGAAATCGCCTCGGCACTGCCGGAGAGGGAATCATCTCCCGGAGGACTCTTCACCGCCATGGTCGCCTCCGAGTGATGAGTGAGTAGTTCACCCCTGGACTATGGGTCCATAGCAGTAGCTAGATGGTTGTCTTCTCCTCATGTGCTTCATTGTCGGATCTTGTGAGCTGCCTAACATGATCAAGATCATCTATCTGTAATTCTATATGTTGTGTTTGTCGGGATCCGATGGATAGAGAATACTATGTTATGTTGATTATCAATCTATTACCTATGTGTTGTTTATGATCTTGCATGCTCTCCGTTATTAGTAGAGGCTCTGGCCAAGTTTTTACTCTTAACTCCAAGAGATAGTATTTATGCTCGATAGTGGGTTCATGCCTCCATTAAATCTGGGACAGTGACAGAAAGTTCTAAGGTTGTGGATGTGCTGTTGCCACTAGGGATAAAACATTGATGCTATGTCTAAGGATGTAGTTATTGATTACATTACGCACCATACTTTATGCAATTGTCTGTTGTTTACAACTTAATACTGGAAGGGGTTCGGATGATAACCTGAAGGTGGACTTTTTAGGCATAGATGCATGCTGGATAGCGGTCTATGTACTTTGTCGTAATGCCCAATTAAATCTCACAATACTCATCATATCATGTATGTGCATGGTCATGCCCTCTCTATTTGTCAATTGCCCGACCGTAATTTGTTCACCCAACATGCTATTTATCTTATGGGAGAGACACTCTAGTGAACTGTGGACCCCGGTCCTATTCTTTACATCGAATACAATCTACTGCAATACTTGTTTTACTGTTTTCGCAAACAATCATCATCCACACTATACATCTAATCCTTTGTTACAGCAAGCCGGTGAGATTGACAACCTCACTGTTTCGTTGGGGCAAAGTACTTTGGTTGTGTTGTGCAGGTTCCACGTTGGCGCCGGAATCCCTGGTGTTGCGCCGCACTACATCCCGCCGCCATCAACCTTCAACGTGCTTCTTGGCTCCTCCTGGTTCGATAAACCTTGGTTTCTTTCTGAGGGAAAACTTGCCGCTGTACGCATCACACCTTCCTCTTGGGGTTCCCAACGGACGTGTGTCTACACGCAATCAAGGGGTTCTAAGCTCTAGGTTCATTTGCATAAAGCCAGTTTTATTTCGTAAGCAGTTAATAAACAAAGATTCCTCATTTGCCTAACTTAATTCAAGTGGGAACATTAGGGTCATTCCCACAACTCAGTTGTGATTCAAAGTCAAAGTCACCTTTCAAATTCAAGTCACAAGTCACCATTCATATTTTTAGAAAAGTTCTGATGACGGAACAGTATGGCCTTTCCAACTATCCATGACCGCGGACGCGGCTATTCGAATAGGTTTACACTCTGCAGAGGTTGTATACTTGTGCCACAACAATTGCAATAGTCCGTCAGGGAACCTTTCGTTTACATACCCTAGTATAGGCACCTCTCCCCATGAGCTTGGCCTCCCGGTGAAAACAAACTGTCAACCCGGGAACTGCACAGGGCTTGGGTAGGACATTCACCTCATTTCACGTCATTTCACTTTCAATGGAGGCAGCCTCGGCATAACCCCTATGACGCTTGTTCAGAGGGAACCCATACTAAAATAGATAAGTTTCCATTTAAGCCTTACCTAGATTCAGGTATTGTGGGGATACTTAAGAATTGGAATGGTATCGCATCCGAACCCAACCATCAGTTTTTGGTAAATTTCACCAAGTCATTCACAAGTTATATTCACCTTCAAAATCTTTCAAATAATGACTCATCATTCCAAGGTTTTCAAAGTCATTGGTTTTCACAAGTTCCCATCTAGAGTAGTCAATTTTAGTTTAGCACTAGCAACTAGTCATGAGGGGTGCTAATCAACTTGTATTGCTCTAGGCTAAGTTTGATACTCTTGTACTACTTCGCAACTAAACTAAGTGAACCATGAATCAAAAAGTACTTTGATCAATAAAATTTAGTAAAGCTTGTAAAGTAAAAACTTGGGATAGGACCATTAAGCATAAAGTAAAAAGTACTGGTGCCTTGCTCTTGTAGAGCTTTGCACTTAGGTAAATTGGCAAGGGTATAGCTTGCAACAATATAACTTGCATTATTCTAGCTTGCATTGGTAATAGCTTGCCTTGATTGGGGTAGTGATCAAAGTTTTCTTCTCCTTCCTCTTGGTAGAATACCTCCTCCTCTTGATAGTCTCCGATACTAGCGTCTATAAACGAATACGAGGATACAATCACCAAACAATACTTAAGTAGACATAATTAGCCCTAATGGCTCACACAAATGATCTAGCATCATCACTTAACATTTATCCAAAAATTGTGCTAGGGTTTTCTTCTTAGGGTTTGAGAAATAATTTCCTCTCATTGAAATGTGAATTAGGGTTTTTCTTTAGTTCTTTGGAGAAATAAATTCCTCTCATTGAATCTTCTTAAGATTTAATCTCCTCAATTCATAAATGTGGGATCATGTTGACCAAGGTCAATACTTCACATTTATCATTTGAGAAAAATGATTTAAATGAGATTCATCATCTCATGCCCTTTAAATAACCATTGTGATTTAATATCCTCAAGTGACCAAGTGTGAGACCATCTAACTAAGGATATCACATTACTTCATAACACTTGGGAAGGTGATTTAAATGAGGTGCTACACCTCATAGATTTAAATTCCTAAATTTGAAAATAATTGAAATGGGCTAGTATTGACTACATAGCCACTTTTTTATTCTAGCCCATGATCATGCACAGTAACCATATCATATTTTTGCATAATAAATTTGAGGAGTTGAAATGTGAATTATAGCAATTGGATTTACTTCAAAATTCATTAGGGTTGATTTTTAATAATTATTTGAAAGCTGAAAGCTCTCTGAATTGTGATTTTTACTATTCAAATTCCATAATAGTTCTAGGGTTCAAACCAGTGGGGTTAGTTAGATCATTTCATAAGGATTCTAGAACATTTTGAATCACCAAATTTGGACTTGTATATTTGAAACTATTTAAATTCTAACAAAGGACCAGTATTGAAATTCACTGAATCAAGTTAATTCGAAAATGGACTAACTGGGCTAGGCGGGAAAGCGAATGGGCCGAATTGGTTTGAAAATGGGGAAAACGAGCCCAACAGCGTTTCTCACGCCACGGGCCGCCTGACATGGTGGGACCCAGTGGTCAGTGTGATTTAATCGCCGAAGCGGTACCTTTGATCGTGGGCCGCTGGATTAGAACGTCGATCGACGGTCGAGCTTCGTCGTCGTCGTCGACGAGAAGGGCGTACTGGCACGGCGGAGGTAGGGGGCGGCGGCGAGCTGGGGCTCCGGCGATCAACAGCAACGAGGCAGGGTGATGTTGCGGACGATGGGGAAGCCAATGGTGGTCGCGGCAGCGTCGGGGGTAGACGAATTCGACGACTCCTTCTTCTCCTGCTCCGGCGGACTCCGGCGATCAATTGACGAGCTACGGTGTAAATTGGAGAGGGGAAATGGTTCGAGGAGATCAAGAACAAAGAGGAGAGTCGAATGGTGTGGAGAATGAGGCGCGGGGTTGGCTCTATTTATAGTGGCGCGAGGTGCTGCGAGGGTGCCGTGGAGGTCCTCCATGGTGCCGGCGATTCAAGCGGCGAAGGGGCAAGGTAGGGTGCGCAGGGGGTAGGCGACGTCTAGGCGAAGCTAATGAGCTTGATGGCACAGAGAGAGGTGGTCTGAGGCGTGCTGGCGACGTTGGAGTGCTCACAGTACCGTGGCGGCAGGGGTTTGATCATGGCGACGGTGACGTGGCTTCCGCGAGCATTTGAGCGTGTCTACGGTGTAGCTGGTGGTGCGGTGAAGCGTGATGCAGAAGTAGAGGGATAGGGGTTGACGGAGGCGACGACACACGTGTGCGCGCTGGCGCGTCCAGGGCTGTGCCCGTGCGCGCTCTGGCATTGTACTGGGCGTCTTGGGCGTGGTCTGGGCGCGCGTCGTTTGGCCAGTGCTAGCCTCTCCTGAGCAAGGGCCGTGCACGACGATCATCAGGGGTGCCAGGGGATTCTCCAGGACAAGAAGAAAAAGAGAGGAGAGGATCAGAGAGAGATTTGGCATGAGTGATGGCATGAGCACGGCATGGCATGGTTTTTGCTTTCTCCTCACTTTAATCATCCAAAGCAAGGACAGGCAATGATGCAGGGGTCATAGAGGAGCAATGATCAACAAGTTGGAAAGGGGTTTAGGCTAAAATCTGGTGGTTAAAAGGGTGTGTGCCAAAATGCAAATCATGCCTGCCAAGTGTTTGACAAAATGGCCGCATGAGAATTTTTGTTGAATTTTGAAAATCTTTTTGGTGGAGTTCATTTATATAAACAAAGGAGTAGAATGGTGGTGGTGGTGGTCAATTTGGGGCTAGTTTGCAAGATTTCAAAATGGCGCTAATCTTCTCTTTGTTTCAAAGTCTCCACTTGTCATCTCTTTTCTGGTCAACCTAGGCAGAGTCAACCTTGATGGTCAACACCAAAATGGTTAACCTTGACATGGTCTTGGATGAGGTGCAAAGAAGTGAGAGGTTTTCGTTTAAGAATCCTCCAAACCAGGGGTGTAAAGTGGGCAACATTTTATAAAAGGGCAATTTGACCATTATCATATGTGAGAGAGATTTGATTTTTCCTTTGATTTGAATTGGGTTTCTTTGATGCAAAAGTGTGTGTTATTGATATATAAGGGTTTCACAAGCAAAGGCACAAGCAATTGGGGCCTTGGTTAAAGATTTGCATAATTGGCTAAATGTGTATGTGAGTGAGATTTCCATTTTCTCACTATTTTATTTCTCTCTATTTGATTTGATTTTTCTTGACTCCAAAGTGATTCTTATTAGTTTAGGAACATTTCCAAACCATTGAAACCATTCCAAAAGGTCTAGTTCAAATATTTGCAAAAATGGCCATAAGCACATAAGAGGTGAAATGCCAATTTTTCTTAATCTTCTATTTTGTTCCCCTTTCTTTACTTGGGCATGGTTTAGGGTCCAATTAGTGTGAGATTAGGTTTGGAGATGGTTTCACACCATTTGGGCAAGGTAGGAGTGCATAGGACAATATTTGGTATTATGGCTATGTGTCACATATACCTCTATGCATGTGTTTCATTTCTTTTTATTTCTTTTTGTTTCACCTTGGTTTTGATTGGGAAAGTACTAGATTAGGTTTGTTGATGTTTTCAAAACATCTAATCAAGGTAGAAAGGCTTAGGGTAAAGTTTTACAAAAATAGCCATAGGCACATAGGCCTTTTTCTTATTTAAATTCTTTTTATTTTGTTTTAACTTGGATGGTGAAAAGAGGGGTGAGGTTTAGGGTTCAAGATCATTTCAAAATACTTCAACAAAAAATCATGGCAATAGCACAAGAGTTAAGCATGCTCACTATGTATCCAACTAAATTTAATAAAAGTTTTTGTTGGTTCCAAATTTTGGAAATAGGGAAATTCATTTTCTTTGTTTTGAAATTTTTGGGATGTTACACATAGACCTTGTCTTACTGTTTTATAGGACACAGCTCAGCAAAATACAGCAGCAGGCGAAAATTTCGTGCAAAATGATGCACCCAACGATTCTGGAGCTCAATCTGACTCTTCAGGTGCAAACAATAGCAGCAGCAGATCCCAGACTGATTCCCTGACACGATGTCCGTCAGGATCACCGAAGATTGCCTCGGATCGTTAGCATGTCTCTCCTGCCACAGCAGCGACTAGCAGCGGAGCAGCGCACCGCACGCCCGCGTCCACGTCAGCGCGGTCGGCCTCGCATCCGTCCCGAGGCGGAGCATCTCCCGGGCACCGGACTTCGTCCGGATCTTCTGCGCCCACGTCGCCGAGCGGGTCCTCCTGCTCCTCTCGTTCGGCCACACAGCAGTCTGCAGCCACACCAGATCCACATGCTGCTCCGACAGCGTCAGGCGAATCTGACGCGTCTGGATCCTCTGTTGATGACCCAGCTGCATCGTCTGTCCCACCTGGAGCTGGATCTTCTGCGCCACCTAGTGTTGTGCGTCCACCTGCGGCTCCATCGGTCAGACCTGTTACACGTGCTTCTAAGGGCATCGTCAAACCGCGTGGGTACAAGGATGGTACTCAGGTGGATTTTGTCCTGTGCGACTGCTGAGCCAACCAATGTAGCTGATGCCTTGCAAGATCCAAATTGGAAGAGTGCTATGAATGATGAGTTTGATGCTCTTCCAAGAAATCGGACATGGAGGTTGGTTCCATCACATCAAGGAAAAAATGTTATTCACTGTCGATGGATATACAAAATCAAGCGCAAGTCTGATGGTTCTATTGACAGATATAAAGCTCGATTGGTAGCCAAAGGTTTTAAGCAGTGATATGGGATTGACTATGAGGATACCTTCAGTCCTGTTGTTAAAATTGCAACTGTTCGTCTTGTCCTCTCCATTTCTGTTTCACGGGGATGGAGTCTGTAGCAGTTAGATGTCAAGAATGCGTTTCTTCATGGCGTTCTGGAAGAGGAGGTCTATATGAGGCAACCACTAGGGTATGAAGATAAATGCAAACCCAATTACATCTGTAAGCTGGACAAGGCGCTTTACGGGTTGAAACAGGCACCTCGAGCTTGGTATTCACGGTTGAGCACTAAACTTATTAATCTTGGTTTTGTTGCTTCCAAGTCTGACATGTCCTTGTTCATCTATCATAAGTACAAAGTTACAATCTATATGCTCATTTATGTTGATGATATCATTGTTGCTAGCTCCTCTCAAGCTGCAACAGATGCTCTTCTTATGGATTTGCGTCAGGAGTTTGCACTCAAGGATCTTGGTGATCTTAGTTACTTCTTGGGCATTGAGGTGCAGAAGATTGCTAATGGACTAGTTTTGAGTCAGTCTAAATATGCACAAGATATTCTCACACGTGTTGGCATGGCAAATTGCACTGGAATGCCTACACCTCTGTCCTCTTCAGAGAAGATTGTTGCTCAAGGGGAGTTACTGGGTCCTGAAGATAGCACCAAGTACAGAAGTGTTGTAGGTGCGTTGCAATATCTCACACTCACCAGACCAGATCTGTCCTATGTAGTCAACAAAGTATGTCAGTATCTGCATGCTCCTACTACCATGCATTGGACTGCTGCTAAGCGTATTCTGCGTTATGTCAAACATATTATGACAGTTGGGCTCACATTCATGAAGTCCAACTCTACTCTTGTTAATTAGTGCTTTCTCAGATGCTGATTGGGCTGGTTGTGTTGATGATCGTTGATACGTCTCAAACGTATCTATAATTTCTTATGTTCCATGCTACTTTTATGATGATACTCACATGTTTTATACACATTATATGTCATATTTATGCATTTTCCGGCACTAACCTATTGACGAGATGCCGAAGAGCCAGTTGTGTTTTCTGTTTTTGGTTTCTAAATCCTAGTAAGGAAATATTCTCGGAATTGGACGAAATGAACGCCCGGGGTCTTATTTTTCCACGAAGCTTTCCGAAGACCGAGGGAGAAACGAAGTGGGGCCACGGGGTGCCGCCACACTAGGGCGGCGCGGCCTAGGGGGCCGCGTGGCCCTAGCGTGTGGGGCCCCCGTGCCTCCTCCGACTCCTCCTTCCGCCTACTTAAAGCCTTCGTCGCGAATACCCTAGTACCGAGAGCCACGATACGGAAAACCTTCCAGAGACGCCGCCGCCAATCCCATCTCGGGGATTCAGGAGATCGCCTCCGACACCCTGCCGGAGAGGGGAATCATCTCCCGGAAGTCTCTTCATCGCCATGATCGCCTCCGGATCGATGTGTGAGTAGTCCACCCCTGGACTATGGGTCCATAGCAGTAGCTAGATGGTTGTCTTCTCCTCATTGTGCTATCATGTTAGATCTTGTGAGCTGCCTATCATGATCAAGATCATCTATCTGTAATGCTACATGTTGTGTTTGTTGGGATCCGATGAATATTGAATACTATGTCAAGTTGATTATCAATCTATCATATATGTTGTTTATGTTCTTGCATGCTCTCCGTTGCTAGTAGAGGCTCTGCCAAGTTGATACTTGTGACTCCAAGAGGGAGTATTTATGCTCGATAGTGGGTTCATGCCTCCATTGAATCTGGGACAGTGACAAAAGTTCTAAGGTTGTGGATGTGATGTTGCCACTAGGGATAAAACATCGATGCTTTGTCTAAGGATATTTGTGTTGATTACATTATGCACCATACTTAATGCAATTGTCCTGTTTCCAACTTAATACTGGAAGGGGTTCGGATGATAACCTGAAGGTGGACTTTTTAGGCATAGATGCATTGGATAGCGGTCTATGTACTTTGTCGTAATGCCTGATTAAATCTCATAGTACTCATCATGATATCTGTATGTGCATTGTTATGCCTTCTTTATTTGTCAATTGCCCAATTGTAATTGTTCACCCAACATGCTATTTATCTTATGGGAGAGACACCACTAGTGAACTGTGGACCCCGGTCCATTCTTTACATCTGAAATACAATCTACTGCAATACTTGTTCTTTACTGTTCTTCGCAAACAATCATCTTCCACACTATATATCTAATCCTTTGTTTACAGCAAGCCGGTGAGATTGACAACCTCACTGTTACGTTGGGGCAAAGTACTTTGATTGTGTTGTGCAGGTTCCACGTTGGCGCCGAATCCCTGGTGTTGCGCCGCACTACACTCCGCCACCAACAACCTTCACGTGTTCCTTTACTCCTACTGGTTCGATAACCTTGGTTTCTTACTGAGGGAAAACTTACTGCTGTACGCATCACACCTTCCTCTTGGGGTTCCCAACGGACGTGTGTCTCACGCGCATCAATCGTCGCTCCACAGGAGGGTTTGCTGTGTGTTTTGGACCCAATCTTATTTCTTGGAGTGCAAAGAAGCAAGCAACGGTCTCTAGATCAAGCACTGAAGCAAAATACAAGTCTATAGCAAATGCAACAGCAGATGTTATTTGGTTGCAGTCTCTACTTGCCGAGCTAGGTGTGAGATTGACACAGGTTCCTTGTTTATGGTGTGATAATCTTGGAGCTACATACTTGTCAGCAAATCCGTTGTTTCATGCAAGGGCTAAACATATCGAGATCGATTTTCACTTTGTCAGAGAACGAGTGATGAAGAAGCAACTAGAGATTCGGTTTATTCCTTCAAGAGATCAAGTTGCAGATGGCTTTACAAAACAACTTCCATATCAAGCATTTGAGAATTTCAAACATAATCTCAACTTGTCTAAGTTGTGATTACGGGAGGGTGTTAGATAATAGAGTTTGTATTGTTACGATCTGTGGTCGTTGTAATCTTACCGAACTCTATCTGTAAAGCCTAGTGACGCATAGCACCGATCTAATATAAATACAATGCACAGGGGCTTGGAGAAATCATCCGAGTAGAACCCTATACCAGATTTCCTAAAACTTAACACAGTTAACTTTTTTACTGTGCAATTTTTCACTAATACGCAAGATAGAGACTATAATAATGAAACGATTTGGAAATTCCATTGGGTTCAAGTGAACCCAATCGTTGTACTGCAGCTCCGCCACTGCCTATGAGAATCCTATTCTATCACAAAAACTCAGATTACTTCGAAGACTCATAATGCTCCTGTGCACGACTTCTTAGGTGGCCAAACCCTAACCGCAGGACATAGCTAGACGTAGTTTTTTTTTCCGGAGAATACATGTTCTCTTCCTTAACTCCATTGCCACATAGCAAATCATATGTACATACTTCCTCCATATCGATTTACAGGGCAATTATGTATTTTGAGAAAGAAGTTTGACTAGAATATTGGTTAACAAAAAATAAAATATATGCCATAAAAATTATACTATTGGAATTACTAAATTTATAATCAAATTTCTTTCTTAAAATACACAATTATCCTGTAAATCGGTATGGAGGGAGCATACAATATTGTGCTTTGAAACTAGTATTGGGAGAGGCCATAGCAAAAAAAAAAACGTGAAAAAAAACTGCCCACCGTCCGCAGGGGCCAAAATGTTAGCCGGCGAATAATAATGGATCTATTTTATGGCTATAATATAATTAATTGTTCTTTTGGTACTGGGTACTAGCTTGAACTAGACAGGCTGCCAGTACAGATTTAAAAAATGCAGAGATTTGTCCTCTTGGATAATGCATTTATGACATCTCTATCTCAAGATGTTGCAAAACCTTCCTTACCTTGCGATTTCTAAGAGCATCTCCAGTCGCGTCCCCCAAATCGTTCTCCAAAACGATTTAGGGGACATCGGACAAATAATCTCCTCCAGTCGCATCGCAGTCTCCAAATCGTTTTTTCGTCCAGAAGTCCCCAAATCGCGTCCGGCGCCTGGATGCGTCCCTGGTACACAGGGGATGGTGCGGGAACGCCGGACAGCAGCTTTCTCGTCTCCCACATGCAGCAAGCCCACATGTCACCCTCTCTCTCCTTTTTCTCTGTACTTTTTGTCTTCTCCAACAGCCTAATTAAGTGGAAGTAGAACGTCTTGGCGTACTCCTTGCACACCGCGCCGCAGCGGTCGAAGGCCAAGTCCAGCGCGTCGGCATCGCGCCCGGCGAGTCGCGCCATCCTGGGCGGCCTCGCCGGGGCGGATGCTGCAAGACCCGCCTGCTTCATCACGAGCTGGCGCACCCTCTCCTCGGACGACACGGCCACCGCCGGGGCAGCGACGTCGACGTCCATGATCGGTGGCGCGGGCCGCCCGATGCCACTCCACAGCGCGGCCACCTCGAGGCAGCGTACGGGGTTCGTCGAGGAGCTAGCGACGCGCGCTGCCACAGAGTGAGAGCGCGGCCACGGAGCGTGGACACCGCCAGGCAGGAAGACCGCCGCACGCCTCGGTGCGTCAGAGAACGGCCAGCTCCTCTTCCGTCTCTCCCTCGAGTGCACGAGCCACAGCAGCACGGAGAGCAGAACGGCAACCGCGGGCGAGGAGGCCCCGGTACACCTGCTGGCTGTACATGTCGAGGCCGGGCCAGCGATCCTTGCCGACGGCCTGGAATGCGCGGCGCACGAAGGAAGTAGAGCCGACCGGGGCGGAGCTGCGCGTCGAGCTCCAACGGGCGCGCGCGGACGCCTAACAGCTTCACCTGCTCGGAGTCTAGGAGCTGGAGGCCCGGGTGCTCACGCAGCACCGTGCCCGCGTACGCCGGCGGCTTCACTCGAGGGAGTGGCGGAGCTTCAACTGGGCAAAATACTCCATCACCTTCGCGCAGTGGCGGAGCTTCAGCTGGGCAAAATACTCTATCACATTCTCCTCGCCTCTGCTCTGCCACGGCGGTATGGACGGACGAGCAGCTTGCCGGCCACAAGGTGTTTGTAAAAATGACAAAGCAAAAGTGTTAAAAAAACTGTTTGGGGCCTCGATTAGGGGACGCCGCTAGGGAGACGTCCCCAAACGCGGCACGAACAAAACACGTCCCCCAAACGCTCAATCCGACATCGTTTGAGGGACGCTTTTGGAACGTGACTGGAGATGCTCTAAGAGCATATTTAGCCGAAGCGGCAAACCGCAACCTCAAGCTATACAGGCCATCTCAACGCTGTTTTGGGGTTCAACAAACTCGCGCGTAGAGCAGAAACGACATAGAACTGCATATTAAAAAAATGACGTGCAAGATGAAATTGCATTTCATTTCGATAGTTCATGCGTACATAGAACTAAATTCGACTGCATTACAGCAAAAGCATCTCGAATTAGCTAAATTCGAGCTAAAATCCACCGCCACGGCGACCTAGAATGCAAAATCGAATTCGGGATACTCACCGAAACCCTGTACCATGGCGGCGGCGCATCAGAGCAGCCTCGTCACTCCGTGTCGCTGCCGAGGTCGACGAAGACCCTGCCTGCTCCTCAGCGATGCGCCACCATTCGTCTGCCTTGTCCGCGTCATGCTGGCTCGAGCGGGAGACAAGGCTGACCACAGTGTTGAGGTTGCGCTCCTCGACGAAGTCGCCGGGCGCGAGTGCCGTGTTCACGCCGAACTGCGGGAGGAGGCGCTCCAGCTTGGCGTCGTCGAGCTAGTCGCCGGGCGCGGACTGCGGCTGCGGGAGGCGCGGCGGCGCCTCCATCATCACCACCAACACCATCGACGGGCGTTGGCGGGAGCTCGACGACGAGTACGCCGTGAAAGGGGAGGAGGCGCAGCAGCATCGGTAGCGGTCCCTATATGCGCCACGCCGACCGCTATATATGGGGGCTTTTAGGGGATTTGAGCTGCGGTCTAGATCCATTTTTCATGTCAGATCAACGGTGCGGGTTATGATCTGGGTCAAAAAGAAAAAAAAAACGGCCGAAACCCCGTATCAGCCGGAAGTTGCGTTTCCATACTAATTCGAGGATCTGCTAGAGATATTCTAAGAGCATGTCTAACAGGCCCCTTAAAACCCGCCCACCCCGTAAAATTCCGGCGGGATACGGGGTGAGCGCGGTTTGGGCCGTCTAGAAGGCCCCGTATTCGGACCGGCCATTTTCGGCCGAATACGGGCCCCAGCAAATCGACACCGCCGCCCCCTACATATACCGCGCGAAGGTGCGAGTGCGGGGTTCGACCCTCACTCGCAACCCTAGCTCCGCCGTGCGCCGCCGCCTCCCCGCAAAGCTCCGGCGAGCAATCCCCAACTGCACGCCTCCCCATTCCAGCTGCAGGTCGCCATGTCGGGTCGCCGAAGCCGTTCCGCGTGTCCGGCGAGCGGATCGAAGCGATCCCGCTCGCCGGACACCGTCGAGGAGGCGTGGCGGCGCCAATGCAAGCGCTCCACCGCGGGGAGTCGCCATGCGGCGTGCCGGTACGCCGACGCGCTTTACGTGCCGCTGTCGCTCCGTGAGTTCGCCGCGGGCAGGCGGTGGTACCAAGAAGATCCGCCGCTCAAACCGATGAGTGGCGCGGACTTCGAGAAGTGGCACGCCGAGTGGGAGAGAGACCGCGCTTCGAAGGTGGCATGGGCGGCGCGCATCGGCAGCACCAGCGGCGGAGGAAGCGGAGGAGATCCGCGAGCCGCCGAGGAGGAAGCGGAGGAGGCATAGGAGGAGGCGCAGTTCCTGCAAGCGGTGGTCGCATCCGAGAAGGATGACGCCGAAGCTGCTCGGGCGGAGGCAGAGGAGGAGGCGGCGGCCATCGCCGCCGTCAGGGAATTCGAGGCGCGGGAGGCTGCCGCCAGGGGGCCGTTCATCCGGTTCGTCATCCTTGACGATTAGATAGGATAGCGCAATGTAGGATCTCGCAATGTATGTATGATCCGTGGTATGATCAATGATGATGAACTATCGATAAATTTCCCGGGGTTTTAATTTTAAAAAATACGGGGCGAAATACGGCGGAATGGTTCTTCCGTGAGCAATTTTTTTTATACGGGGCGAAATACTCGCGTTATACGGGGCAGAGAAATACGGGGCCTGTTAGACCCCGTATTTTTCGCCAAAACGCAGAGGGCCCGTATTCGATTTCGATCGGCCAAAAACTCGTCCGAGCTAGTAGACCCGTATCCCTAAATAAAAGAGCATATTCCTAAAATATGCCAAATTCATTCTTTTTCTCTTTTCTTCTCCTTCTCCTCACCACCGGCCTTCCCCAGCTCGCCCTGCTCCGCCGGCGCCCCCGCCCCTTGCGCCGCTGTCCGCCCGGCCGACCGCCGCCGCCGCTGGCCTCCCTTCCCGGCCACCGCCCCCTACGCGCTGCCCCGCCCCGGTCGCCGCCCCTGCGTGCTCTCGCTAGCCCAAGACCAAGACGCGCGCCGCCTACGAGGCGCTGCTCGGCGTCATCCAGCAGCAGCTCGGCGGGCATCCTCTACGACGCCACCCCGGCCCCCTGCCGCGACCGACGCGAGGCACGGGCAAGCTCCTGCACCCGTCGCTTGGTCCTAGTCCGCGCGATTTCCTGAAAGTTCAGCGCGCCACGAGTGAGGGGTTGGCCCTGTATTCATCCTCCCGTACAAGTAAGGGGCCAGAAACCACCCCTTAGCCGATACTGTAAAAAATCGACGCGGAGACCTGTTTTACGGGGTCTGCTAGACGGCCGGGTAGAGCCCTACCCCGGATATCGGTGGTTATTATAGGGGTTTGGCCCTTAAGGGGTCTGTTAGCCATGCTCTAAGCCTTTGACCAAAAACACACGTCGGAGTAGAGAAGCAAGAGCCTTGAGGAATGGAGGAGATCGTGCTTGGATTGTCCAAGACGGTCGTGGAGGGGACGCTGGTCAAGGTGAAGGCGGCGATCGATGAGGAGGCGAAGCTGAAACTCTCGGTGCAGAGCGACCTGGTGTTCATAACGGGTGAATTCGAAATGATGCAGGCGTTCCTCAACGGGGCCGACGCGGAGCGAATCAAGAACAGCGCCGTCAAGACGTGGGTGAGGCAGCTCCGCGACCTGGCCTACGACACGGAGGACTGCATCGAGCTCGTCGTCCACCTGGATCCCAAGCCCACCTGGTGGCGCCGCCTGCTCGTCCTGCCCTGCCTGCCGTCGGTGCCGCTGCCCATAGACGTCGCGGCGGCGGAGATCAAGGAGCTCAAGGACAGAGTGGAGTACGTTAGCCAGAGGAACACGCGCTACAACCTCATCACCGACATCGGCGACGGCAGCACCAGGTCCGCCTTGGAGCAACAGCTCGACAGGGCTGCTGGCAGAACGCTCGATATCCCCATCGAGTCTGCAACGATGAAAGGTCGTAGCTTGGTGGATCTCACGGAGCTGATCCCCAACAAGGAAGACCGTCCTGCGCTCGGGGTGATCTCGGTGTGGGGAACAGGCGGCGATCTCGGGGTGGCGTCCATCATCAGGAAGGCCTACGACGACCCTGAGATTCACAAGAACTTCCAAAGTCGTGGATGGGCCACGTTGACCCGCCCTTTCGATCCGCGGAAGGTACTCCGGATCTTGCTCATTCAGTTCTGTACAAACACTAGTGCTCCTCGAAAACATGGAGAGGCTCTAGATGTGGATTCCTTGTTCAGGATGGAGAAGATGGTTGTGGGGGAAGAAGAGCTAGTCAAGGAGTTCTTGAGTCATGTCAAGACTCACAGGTACCTCGTCGTCCTGGAGGACCTGTCAACCATGGCAGAATGGGATGCCCTCCGGATGTACCTGCCGGACATGGGCGACGGGAGCCAGATCATCGTGTCCACGCAGCATTTCGACATCGCCAGCTTGTGCACCGGGCAGCCGCACAAAGTTTCAGAGTTCAGAAAGTTCACAGCTGAGCACTCTGTCTGTGTCTTTTTCAAGGAGGTACGTAATTATGTACCCTGGCTCGGCCGTGACCATTTTATTCACCTGTTATTTCTTCTTTCGCTAAAGAAACATTACTGTCAAAATTCAAAGTTGTTTCTCTTGTCGAGTTGTCAGGTTTCTGAAGTTGGGGGCGATCCTGCAAATAAAGTGCCGAATGAAGGTGACGAAACAAACCTTGTTGGGCGCGAGACAGAATTGAAGGAGCTTAAAGACCAGATAGACGAGGTTTCCCGTGTGATCTCCGTATGGGGGATCGCTGGTGTTGGGAAATCGGCACTCGTCAGAAGTGCCTACAACCAATATCTGCACAACCGCGCCAACTTCGCCGGTTTAAGCATGGCATACATACACGGGTGGGTGAACGTGCCCCATCCCTTCAATCTGAGAGAGTTTTGCCGCACCTTGGTCCTTAACCTGACATCAAAGCCTGCTAAGATCCAAAAGGACGCAGCCGCGGAACTAGCAAACATGACCAATCCAATTGATGTCTGTCGTAGGCTTCTGAGTGACGATGAAGAACATAAACAGTGCCTTATTGTTATCGACGACCTACAGACAATCGAAGAATGGGACACCATCAAACAAGAATTGTCATTTGGTAAATATTACTGTGTCATACTTGTTACAAACGAACCTAGCGTCGCCAAACATTGTTCAGGGCAAGATCAAGATCAGCTCGTCTTCAATGTGAAAGGTCTTGCTGATGACGACGCCTTTCAACTATTCGACAAGGTACTCGCTGCTCTAAAATAACCATTCCTGCAGTTTCATCTCTTTTTTTTTGTTTTCATTTTGCCAGCTTATCCATAGACATTCTCTAAGAGTTTTAGATGCTACATCACAGCTTTTCACAACCCCCAAAAGTAGCTATAGACCATAGAGTACGTGTGCCTCATATATAGTCATACAGTGTCTAATTTTTCACTTTCCTACCACTCATTCAATGCATCTAATGTGTTTTGCTCTAACAAATTATTCTAAGTTACTTGTCGCTTGACAGATTAACACTAATGTCAATTAACCTAAATATCTCTTACAAGTGATAACTAACTAAAGCATTGTGCTTGTAGTTTCATATATGTTGTTCTTAGAAAAAGGATATAATTACAAGGGAACTCTCAAAATTTAGCAAAGATACTAAGAAATTAAAATGTCCAAAAATATGTAGTATTTTAGGAATCCGAAGTCCGGTATTTTAAATTACAATATCTATACCTGTGTTTTGACTTTTGAGCATGAAATCGCAACATGTTGAAACTCCCTACATTTTGGAAGTCAAGATAAATAACTTTGATTCTTACTTCTAGTTTTAGGCATTGACTTCTAGAATACAAGTAAAATACATATGTCGTGAGTCGTGACTTATGCACTTGTTTATCAGGTAACATATTCTTGTTTTGAGTATCCTCCTTCTGGCATACTAACAATGAACTATTGTAGATTTTTTTTAGCATTCCTAAAGCTTGCTCCTAGTATGTTGCAAGTATACTGTTATCCAAATCAGAAAGCTATACTAGAAATCGAAAAGAAACAACAAAACTAGGGTTATTTTTGAGAAAACACTATCTAAAGTTCTTCACTAGACTTTAAATTCAACATTTCAGTCCATGTACAAGCATGAAGAATTTGGATATTAAAATTTTAATTGCAACTATGCAAGACAACCACTTAATAATAAGTACAATTTCAAATTCGTTGTTATGCTTTCTTTGTATTCAAATCTTTATATATTTCTTGAATTTCACAATTTAAGTCTTTGAAAGTTCCACAAATTAAAAAATCTATAACGTTTCATAAGTTCTGCAGTACGAAACGAAATTGAATCTTTTCATTTAGTCAGCTAGATTGTTCTTTTTCTACTAAAAGGGTATTAGTCTCTGTAGAATCAGGGCATCAGGCTGCCAGCCACCATAGCTGGCAGGTAGACATTGTGCTCACACTTTGAACATGAATTGATTTGAGTTTTTTTGTGTGTGTAACATTATGTAGGTATATAAAGGTCAGCTTAACCACGTCGCACGGGACGAGGACATGGCCAAGCAGATCTTAAACAAATGTGGAGGTCTTCCCAAGGTGATAGCTGCAATGGGTTGTTTCTTGGCGAAGAACCTGAATTGGGAAGCCACGAATAATAACTTTATCAACCAGTTGGAGAATAACCCAGAACTGGTGGCTAATGTGCATAGCCTATTTCGATGGCTAGACTCCTACTTCCACAATTGCCCCGACGAACTTAAGCCATGCATCTTCTATCTGTCAATATTCCCTCGACGCCATTGCATCCGGCGGAGACGTCTGGTTAGGCGGTGGATTGCCGAGGGCTACGCCAGGGACACCGACGACAATCTTGCAGAAGTGAATGGGGAACACTACTTCTCCAGGCTCGTCAACCTCAGCATGCTCACAGACGATGAGCGTGGTGTCGATATGGCTGGGAGCGGCAGTGTGAGGAGAATGGCCAAGTGCAACGTCAACGATTTCTTCCACGAGTACATCCTATCACGGCGAATGGAGGAGAACCATGTGTTCGCGCTGGAGGGGAGGTGCAGCCAGCCCACAAGGCGCACCGGACGGCACCTGGTCATCGACAAAAGCTGGAAAGGAGACCAGAACGTGTTCAACAAGATCGAGTTCTCGCGGCTGAGGTCGCTGACGGTGTTCGGGCCGTGGAAACCATTCTTTGCCTCGGACAAGATGAGGGTGCTCCGGGTGCTCGATCTAGAGGGCACGGAAGGCCTGACAGACTATGAGGTCGAAGGCATTGTCACACGGCTGCCTCGACTCAAGTTCCTCTCCCTGCGAAGATGCAAACACATCTTCCGGCTACCGGAATCCCTGGGTCGCCTGAGGCAGCTGGAGACCCTGGATGTCAGGCACACTGGCATAGCCTGCCTGCCGGCGACTGTCGCCGAGCTAAAGAAGCTGCAGTATGTTCGTGCTGGCAACTCACCGTTGCATTGTGTCAGCAGCAACACGTCGCGCTACAGGACATATAAGACCTGGATATCCACCTGTTTGTCATGCTCATCCAAGCCTGCAAATGGGGTAGTCGGCGTTGAGGTGGCTTGCAGAATCGAGGAGCTGATCAACTTGCATACCCTGGGTGTCATCAAAGCCACTATGGCAGGTCTTAAGGAGCTCAAGATGCTTACCCTGCTGCGGAAACTCGGGGTGTCTGGCGTCAATCGGGGGAACCACAATAAGCTCCGCGACGTAGTCTCGGGGCACGACCATCTGGAGTCCCTGTCGATATGGCTTGACAAGGACATTCAGGGGATTGACCCTTCTGTGCAGGATGGTGACTTCGAGACTCCAGAAAAGCTACGGAGGCTCAAGCTCCACGGCCACGGGCATGTTGTTGACGAGTTGCCAGTATGGATTCGCCGGCTCAGACAGTTGGATCTGGAAGTGTCAACGTTTACTGCGCAAGATCTAATTCTTCGGCGTCAATTAAGCAGCTTAGAGGATGGTGGTGATCTTGAGGAAATTGATGAAGCCTCTTCTGAAAGTCGAGCCTCTTCTGAAAACTAGCTAGAACGGGAGATTTCCATGTGACTAAGCACAGAAGCTGATGGCATGGTGTCATGTGAGGGGCTACCTAGCGAGTAGGAACAAGACCTCACCGCCCTCCACATGATTACAGGCAGATTGTGAAATATGTGTCTCTAGTTATGCCTAGTTAGTATTGATTAAGGAATAAGAGTTTGGATATAGAAAGGTAAAATATGTGTCTCTAGTTATGCCTAGTTAGCATTGATTCAGCAATAAGAGTTTGGATATAGAAAGGTTCGTCCCCCTGCTCTCTCCTGATAGGCATTTAATTTTTCATGATCTTCTAAGCATTGTTATAGAAGTATATATTGATGATGTAGTTGTTAAATCGGATGGGTTTGATCATCATTTAGTCGATTTACGTTTAGCTTTTGAACAGATGTGTCCGTATGGATTAAAAATAAACCCACTCAAATGTGCTTTTGGCGTGTCGGCCGGAAAGATTTTGGGTTTCATTATTCATGAACAAGACACAGAGATTGATCTTACAAAGGTAGAGTCAATTACAAAGTTGAAGGAACCAAAGTGTAAAAAGGGTGTGCAAAAATTGTTAGAAAAAAATAGCTACTTTCGACAATTCATATCTAACCTTTCAGGAAAAATTGAATTGTTTGTTCCTTTACTTCGGCTAAAGCATGAGGTCGAATTTTCTTGGGGGTCGAAACTACGGGAGGCTTTTAATAATATAAAGAGATACTTGTCGAGTCCTCCAGTATTGTGAGTGCCCAAGTCCGGTGTGTCGTTCGGATTATATGTTGGTGCACAAGATACATTGATTGGCGTGGTGTTGGCACAAGAAGATGGCGGGAAGGAGTATACCATTGCATACGTAAGTCATCTTTTGCTCGACACCGAAACACAGGAGAGAAATTGCCAAAAGCTCTCAATGAAAGATACTTGAAAAAGTATTATCCTAGCATGTGGCAAGAGGACTGAGGACATAATGGCCGATACATTCTTACAAGTATCGCCCTAAGCAAAATTTGGCCGATATGATATTTGATATATCGCTCTAAGAAAATTTGGCCGATGTGATCTTTGGACATCGTCCTAAGAAATTATATGGACGGTCAAGTGATCAACATCACCCTAAGGTAATGTGTTGTTATAGTGTACAATTCTACTAAAAACAGGGAAACATGTGTTGAATACATAATTTGGCTACTAGGTATGTACAGGCCAAATTAATTTAAAGACTAGGTTGGATTATTAGTTGACATCCTCTACGGAGTTCATGCGCTCGTTGAAAGGATCCGGCACACCCTACGATATTAGGAATTTTTTTATCTATCCACTGACACAAAATGAAAGGTGTACCAACATCTAGCTAGAATTCCTAATTAATTCTGTCGCCTGCATTTAAGAGCGTAGCTGGATCATGGAATTTTTTTATAAAAAAAGCTGTAACTTTTAAACCGTGCGGCAAAATTACTATCCGTTTGACTTCTGGAATCCTCGCGATGAGAGCTTTCAAACTAGATCACACTTGCATATGTTTCGATGAAATTTTGTAAGAAGCAACTTTGGTGTGTGAAGCAAAACTTAGCATTCAAACAACAACTGCATGCCACTTCACAGACAATTACAAGTTGCTAGGAACTTCATTGCTGAAAAGTGTTTTTGGCTCATGGGCACCTGTGCTCATGCTGTTTTAAAAAAATCGAAAATCATACATATTTGTTTCAAAAAAAATTGAAATTAAATCTAGACATAATAAATGACGTAACCTACAAGCGTGTAAAATTTTAATATGAAATTCTTTATATTGTAGTCTACATAAAAAGACAAAGTCTGTTAAATTTGGAGATTTGAAATATGCAGACCCAGATCCACACGTTTGTTATTTTTGTGTAGCCCAAAAACTTTTATATTTGAAATTTAAATGTTGCACGTTTATGGAACAGTTCATTGGCTACACCATGATTTTTTTTCTAATTTTTTTGAAACACATAAATGTGATTTTTATTTTTTCTAAAATAGCATGAGCACTGGTGCCCAGGAGCACCAATCTCTGTCCCTTCATTGCAGCATAACAAGTGTGATTCCTAGTTTGAAAGCATCATGGGCACGCCACAGGAACCGCACGGGAGGCACTTTAGTCCTCCGCTTCTCTTTATGTACACAATATATCTCGTTATACACACAAGAACCCTCTCTTGTTTATTTCCTTGTCCGCCAATTTGTTGCCTAGCACCCTAACCTCATAACATAATTGTTTCATTCTGAAAGAGGCAAAGGAAAAAGTCATTCAATTAACTTCATGACACAATGCGACTTTAGATCACTTGGCAAGCTCCGTTGGGCACCAGAACTATGCCTCAAGGCACCAAAATTTATCCGGGCACATGAGTTGCCCCACCAGGCATCATAATCGTGTCATTGAGTGACCCGGACTTTTGGCTCTCATCCACGCCCCTCCATGATATCTGCACGTTGATATGGTGCTTTGTGATCTGTGGACAAGCTAACAATAAACAGCATAAAGGCAGATTTAATTCAGAATACGGCTTAAGGCCTAGTAGTATACGCCTATGCTACTCATTTAATGAACCTGGTGTCTCTTCCTTTAATGGCCGGATCAGACCTGATTTAATGTGCTATGCCTACATCCGAAGTTAATTCAAAGCTGAAAATGGGTGGTAGCTTACTGTAGAACCGTCTTCAACCTTGAGACAAACATGCCATCGAGAGAAACACCTTCCTTTCCAGACATACTAATCCAGAAGCGATGCTAATAATGGAGTGGAGGTGGCAGCCATTGTAGAATTCTACTTGCGGGATAGTAGCTGATGTTGCACCCGAGAGGTAAGATGGTAGAATCAACGATTCTGTGCTCAGAAATCATATTAAAAGATTAAGATGGGAATCCCAGTTTTATTGAGATGTGGTTTACCTATTCACACATGATGTAAATAGCAAAGTTGATGATTTATCTAACAGTCTTTTTTTAAGTTTGATTAAGAAGCCGTAATCCACATGTTGTACAAACAGTACATTACTGTCCTGGTTTGTTTGGTGCATATGCCATATAATTAGCTATGTCCGGGTGGAGATGAAGAATAGAAAACACACTGGAAGATGAAGCTAATTAGTCTTTGAGAATGGAGGTAGCCCGGGGAAGGAGAAGGTGAACAGTGGTGGGTGTTCGTTGTGTGATGAATGCGTCGACGCCCCGCCAGCTAGTGGGACTAGTAGGTACGGGAATACATGACCGTATGTTAGGAAATATGGGGTGCAGTGAAATACATGAAATTTAATGATATATGTATACTAATAAGGGATGGTTCAAGATGCGGGGTGGATGGTGAGATTTCAGGGAGGGGCGTGAGCAGGTTCTCCATAGCATTTTCGTGTCATTGAGACACAAAGTTGCGTTGTCATACACTAAAATTATGCCGCAAGCACAAAAAAATGGTTTTTCGAGCATCTAAGTTGCTTCAGCGGGTTCAAAAAAACATTTGTCGGACACAAAAGTTGCTCCGTCTTACACCACAATTGCGTCGTAAGGCACAAAAAAATATTTTGTCTGGCACCTAAGTTGCTTCATCGGGCTCCAAAATTCTTTGTTGGACATCAATTTTGCTCCGTCGTACACCAAAATTGCTCCGTCAGGCACCAAACAAAAGGTTTGTCGGGCACCCTAAGTTGCTCCATTAGGTTCCAAAATTTCTTTGTCGGACACCAAATTTTCTCCTTCGTACACCAAAATTGTCCCGTCAGGCAACAAAAAATGGTTTGTAGGGCACCAAGTTACTCCATCGGGTTCCAGAATTTCTTTGTCAGACACTTAAGTTGCTACGTCGTACACCAAAATTAAGCCATCAGGCACCAAAAAAATGGTTTGCCTGGCACCTAAGTAACTCCATCAGGTTTCAAAGTTTCTTTGTGGGACACCAATGTTGCTCTGTCGGGTTTGAAAGTTGCTCTACATGGCACCAAAATTGTGTCGGTAGGCACAAAAGTTACTATGGTGAAAGGCACACAAGAGGTGTGGGTGGAAGGATCTGTAGGCTCCGTCCCCCATTTTTTTTTGTTCTTAGATCGATTGCTCGTTGGGGGAAGAAAGGAATGGGACGAAAATGAAAAAAAGAGAGAACCATCAGGTTCAAAGTTTATTTGTCAGATACCAAAGTTGCTTTGTCGAACTCCAATTATTCTCTGCATCGGACACCAAAGTCAAAGTTGCGCCTTTGGGCACAAATTTGTGTCGTCGTACACCAAAGCAACTTTGTTGTCTGACAAAGAAATTTTGGTGCGATAAAAAACTAATTCACAATAAAGTTTAGACAACTTCACAGCAATAATAGTCAACTTCGCAGGGGGCGCAATCTCGGGCAAAAATATACGATGTTAAGCAACAGATTGTTAGGATTAAGCAACTAATTTCCTGAAGTAGCGCTATAGGGACCGATCGATTCAGAGATACACGGGCACTGTCGAGGACAAGTCTAGCTTGGTTGATTCAGAGTCCTGGATGTTCGGAGATATTTTAAGATCAAATACAGCTGCGTAGGACAAGTCCGGGTGTTGATCAAGCTATAAGGAAGCTAAGAAGAGGTTCTAGAAATCACACATGCTAATATGAAGGTACTGGTGGGGCAAGAGAAATTAACAAGAAAGATCACACCGGTCAAATCATTAATCTGATGTCATTAGCATTCTGGCAGAAATTTGTTACTCAGATAAGCAAGTAGTGCTGTTACGTGAATACGGCCAGGAGGTGTCGTGTTAGCTGGCCGATTCAGAACGTGAAGTTCTATACATCTAGTACTAATACTAGTTGAATGCCCATGCGTTGCTACGGTTCATCTCAAACGAATTTTCTCACATGTGAATATAATGCAAGAAAAAAAATACTAAACCACACTCACATGTGAACATAATGAAGTGAAAACAGTAAACGCACTTGGTATCTTTACTATTAAGCAGCGACTAGGACAAAACCCGTGCTTCGCCACGGAGCAAGTACCCACTATGAAAAGAGAGTTGATGAGCCATCCAGTATTAAACATTTGTTAAGCATGGAACATAATTAGTTAGCACGCTGGCTTAAGTTTACCTTGGCAAAACATGCTTACATGAAAAGAAATAGTATGATAGCTGAATTTTTAACTAAGCTTATCTTGCAAACTTGCAAAATTACGTAGAGACATGCTTGGCCGCATATCTAGCTCTCGATTTCAGCATCTGAAAGAACTGGTCAATCAACCGCATACAACAGGAAAGGCAACAATATGATGGTCCTCTTTGGCAATGCAAATGTACCAGACTAAGAAATAAAGTCATTCGCAAAAAAAAGGTCATTGTCTGCATTGAGGCGCTATCTAGCAACTGCAGAGACAAAGCAGAATGCTCATCATTAACATTTTAATGTAGCAGTTGTGTGAATGCCAAACTATTGATTTGCAGCAAAGACCAGAAATAATGATTGAGCACTCATCATACCCATTATAATTCACCAAGTCCAACTTTATTTGAATGTCCGTTAGTTGAAGAGCATAACTGCTCAGTACAGATATGATGAATCGCCATTTCGTTGAGCACCTAGCACGCGTGCAGTGACAAGCAGCAACGGAACTCAGGCATTTTACTCTATACCTGTGCGCGCCCCAAATGAATTCAGAAAAATATGTAGTACTACAACACCACAAAACTTTATCAGCTGAGAACTTAGAAAAAGATCGATAGATTAGCCAAACACGGGCAGCTCGGTAGTCACCTTCTCCGAAATGCAGTATGCACAACCTTAACACTTGCCGCCGCCGCCGATGACCACCAAAGAGTGATATGTAAGAGGACAATCAGTGATTAACTAAACCAAACTTGCTAGCACCATGTTTAATGAAAGACACAATATCAGGTTTGAGATCGAGCTGAAAATTTCTTCTTAGCTGAACTAAGCATGAGCAGCAATATAAACAGCAGATGCCGATCCATATCTATAACGGAGTTCTCTAGTAGGCACACACATAAAGCTATTCAATTCATCAAGGGACGATAGTATCAGGCACATGATTAAACAAGCTCCGGTGCATAGTTAGAAAACATAGAACAAAAACATGCATTACTTTTCGGTTGGAAATTGATCGACCAGGCTTAGAGCCTCAAACTTTCACATTGGAACAAAGATGCAGGGCAAGTGTAGTTTTAGAGGGACACAGCTTACATCGGACGAGAGGGACAAAGAGTTGTTTGTCTTGCCAATGGCCGCCAGGCATGCGCAGCAAAATCTTGCTCCTTCGCAGGGGTAAGTCGTTGCCGTCTCTTGCGCGGAGGCCGTATGGAGGTGGTTTCTGAGTCGCGTGGCGTGGGGCAGCTAGCTGCTGCTGCCGAGTTTCCGCAGTGTGGGGACGAGCTGCAGAAACCTGGCAGTAACTTCCGAGTACCATGGAGCTCAACCAAGAGCACGACGATGAGAGCACATAGTGTAGTAGCCTGAAGATGCTCTGCCTTCGCTCAGTTATCCACCAACGGCAGCATAGAGAGGGGCAGCCTGAAGATGTTCTGCATCCTAGCGGAGTTTTTTCTAACCATGAAAGGGAGCAGATGCCCGTTCGCTAGCTACAAGCACTGCAGCCAAGGCTGCCGAGCCCTCTCTAGAAGCTCCGGTGTCAGGATAACGCAAAGCCGCCTCGGATTTTTGACGGCGAGTCGCGAGGCATCCCCAGATCCAGGGTCTCCCCTCCACGATCGTGACGCCATAGCTGCCTGTCCTCTATATCGCTGGATTCCGCTCGCCAAGCCCTGCTCATCCTGCAGATTGGTCGATTCAACGTCTCAGAGATAGTAGCCGATTTATCCTGCTCATCTTTAGATCGGCGGATTTCGGGGCGGTTGCCGTCCAGGCGAGCTCTCCGCGTGCCAGGGCTCCGGCGCAGCGACCAGCGGCCTCCATGTTTCTGGCATCCATGGCAGCACGTCTCTACCCATGCTGCATGTACGACGATGGCAAGCTCGCCGGCAGGGGCGCGGCCTCGGAGATTTTTCGAGCCAGAAGAGTTTGGGGGAGATCGGATCTGCGGCGATTTAATTGGATCGGGAGAAGAGGGTTGGGATTTATAGGAGATTGCGATTGTGATGGCTTGGATCGAGCTTAAAGTGTACCAGGACTCTAGACACCGGAAGGCACACGATTTCGTTCCCGTTCGATCTTCAAAACGCTTCGCGCGGTGACGGACGGATTGTAGGAACCAGCTTAGGCGATTGGCGGAGAGTTCTGCTCGAGGCTATGCGAAGGAGAGGAACCGGAACCAAACGAATCGGTACCATGGCATTTGCTGTATTATGTACTCTTGTGGGAGGGCAAAACGGTCCAAAAAAAACGTTGACGAAACTTTTTGGCAGAAACCATAGCTCCTTTATTATTAGGTATAGACTAGGAAATATGCCCGTGCGTTGCAACGGGTTCGTGCACTGAGGCGTCGTCCCTGTGTAGGAACCATCAAATTTTTATGTCGTGCCACATGTCTCATGCATTGTTTTACAACCTTAAACTTTTATGTCCTCGAACACTTCGCATGCTCAATTCTAGTATAACCCGTTCTTTCTTGGTGTCGTAAAAAGTGAAAGAATGCATAATACTCACATATGAGAATCGATAAGTGAAATAAAAAAAAATGAATTGCTGAGCTCCATGGATGTATACTCAAATCTCCTCGAAGATAGATTTTTTTCATTAGTTTTCCTGATTTTTGTTGTGATATTTTAGATTTCTAATTTGCATTATTGTTCATTTACATTTTATGGTATTTAATAAAAAAATGTGTTGAACATCTCCATATCTTTGAATGCACGTATTTATACATATTTCTAACATTTACATATGTATATCTTTTTGGGAGGCGTATTTTTCTTTTTGACCTTGTATACCATGCTCTTATGAAAAAGAAAACTAAATTTTCTACCAAAATTTTCACTATTTGTTAGGAAAGATTGAACTTTTAACTTCTTTATGCAGTACAACCACTGGGCCACGTCAAAACCAACTCCAAACTGGCTGAATACGATCTAAATGTGAGCACTTTGAATAGCCACCCAAATACGATCCCCTTCCATCCCATTTCTTCTCTCTTCTCGCCAGCTTGCCTACCAAATCGAGCGATCATTCATCAAGCTAGGCAGGTCATGCTTTTGGAGGCTAGTTCTGACAAAGGCTGGGATTTCGCCTGGAGCTTTGCATCCGGAGCCGCCCAACGATTCCGGATTCTGCTGTCGCTGATCTGAAATGCAGAGATTGTTCGTACGCTCCTGTTGGTGGCGGGCTCGGGGATAGCTGGAATGCTAGATGCAGCGGCGGCCGACGGCAGCACACAAAGGTCGCGACATAACAGCGGGCCCGAAAACAGGGAGGAGCTGCGAGGTGCGGCATCTCACGGGGATCACGGGAGGATGCCCAGCCTCGCTTGAGAGGCATGGGGACGATGATGGCGGCGCTCGACCGTCGGAGGCGAAGAAGATGAAGTCCAATCGCTTGATCCCGTGCGCTCCGGCTCGATTCCTTCTGGAAGGACGGGGATTTCTTCGTTTCCACCGTGGGGAATTCTTGGTGGGTGGCGGCGTCATCCTGGTACTCCTCCGTGTGAGGCCCTCGATTTCGGCTCCCGCCGCGTTGGGCGTTTGCGGGCGCAGCGCACCGTGAGGATAAGAGACGCTCCGGCGGCGCTCGAGCCCGACGTCCACCGGTGACGCGCGACCGTATCCACGACGCTTAAAGGCTCGACCGCCACTGCAACTCCAACCTCCGCCTATCCGGCTCCATCCCGCAACCCGTCTCAACTCGAGATCCTTCCTAGCCTTCGGCGAGCTTCGTCGATGATTGAGGACGCATGGGCGTGAGCCTTCGTCATGGTCGTTCGCAGCTTGAGACGTCTCAAATCCCCATCCTCCCTCACATCGAGGATCTCTCCGGAGTCGTTTTCCCCGCGCCTTCCCGAGTAGGACGAGCTTCAGCTCGCGGGCGACGCGCCCTGCGCTCTCCTAGAGCCGCGCCTTGCGCTTCCCTGCTGAATCGACCGTGGAGGCTCCCACGGCGGGAAAGCAGAGGAGGACGAAGGTGGGAGATCCTCTCGGGCCTCGAGCTCTCGGCGGCGCAGCAGAGGCGGGCTGGGCGAATTTCAGAGGAGAGCTCCGGCCAATCTGCCCCATTGTTTCACGCGACGGCGGGGCTCGGCGAGAATCGACCGTGGAGGCTCCCATGGAGACGGAGGGGAAGCAGAGGAGTACGGATTTGAGAAATAATAAGAACGAAACGGTACGGTGGCAATCTTCAGTAGTATGGGATTTGGTGGGAGGGCAAAACGGTCCCAAAAAAAGCGTTGACGAAACTTTTTGGCAGAAACCTTAGCTCCTTTATTATTAGGTATAGATATAGATTGTGGTGTCCGTACATCTAAAATCTGTGGTACATCAAACAAAACCGTTCGGTATCGACAAGAAAAACCGGTCCTCGATCGTCCTTCCGTCACGCTCGATAGATGTGGCGTCTAGAAAACCAACCTTCACGCCCGAACTAATAAAAACCGGGCCTGTACGTCACCCGTGCAGCCGACCAAAGTTTGTTTGGCCATGTGGGACAAAACACCGACTCCATAGGCCCTGTGCTCAGCTACCGAGCTGCTCCGTGGGATATTTTTTGCCAGGACGTAGATGGGCCTCCGATCAGATCGCTGCGAGTATTTTATTTTATTTAGAACGTGTCGACTGAAAGGCTTGGAGCAAAATTGGGCCACTTGGACCAAACGCACATACCGTAATCCGACCGAACGCCTCCATCGCCGCCGATCAATCGACAGCCTGTCTCCCTCCCCCGATGGATAAACAGAGTCCATATTGCTTACTTGCCACAAGCCCACAACGTGAGCGATCCAAAGATACGACCATCGTACGTCAATGTCAAAGCCTTTATTACGATCACATGTACGTATAACGTGGAAACGCACCATCTCAAGAATTTTTTTAACAAACACACTACAAACGTAAAACGCAAACGCTTACATACACGCGCATATGTACAATACCAAAATAAACAGTACCCAAATAAACACGTCCAAAAGACTGAGCCGGCAGATTGAATACTGAAATTAACGAAATCATTACAAACACCTCGTTGTCGAAGGGAACGTCGCCTACAATAGAAAGAATATTTCGTATTTATGAGACACACAGATGTGAAACTGAGTTTAAACTCTGGTGGGTTGGGGTTACAACCACCCTCCTAACCACTCAAACTCGAGTTGATTCTCCTCCGTCTGAAGATATATATACTTAGTCGGTTTATGCTCCCATGGAAGGAAACAATTCCACAGTCCGGTTTATCTTTCATAGACGGTGCCTTTCCTAGCTCACTTCTCTAGCTCCCTGATCCCTATATATACACGAGATCCACCATCACGGAAAACGAGGATGACACGACGAAGACGAGGTCTCGGGTCACCAGGTTTTTGTATGGTTGGTTTGTGCAGCGCAATCTGCGTCGACGAGTCACGAATCAATCGGCATCGCATGCAACATGCGCCTTGTCCCCCCTTCCTAAATCAATGGTCGGAGCACGGTGCCCGTGGGTGCCACCAGAGTGTGAGAATACGAGCACGACAACGATGCTACATGCCACAAGAGAATGTGAAAACCGGGGAAAGAGTGGATATCGACTTGGAGGTTTTATGCAAGCCAATGAGATACATCCACAGGTGGAGCTGGTCAAGGAAAACGATGATACAGTATATGTACTATTGTGTGATCCTCAATGAACATGCATGTCTAGGGAAAGATAAATGCCCTGCTAAAAAGAATTCTATATCTAGAATAACATGGTGTTCATCAAGTTACATTTTCTGGGGTCATGAAGCAATACATTGATTCATCTAGATACTGAAGCAACATGGGTGGCATAAACGTTTGCTAGCGTTCTGATTAATTGTGGGATCAGCATAAGAGAGAGACCGAAGATGCAGGAGAGGAGGGTATAAGCCGAGCAAGCAAAACACAATTAAGTACCAGATGGATTAGTGGTGAGATCATCTTAAGAGAGGGACATGAAATAAATTGGGCTCTTGCCTTTTAAACTATACAATATGATTTTATTATCACTCACTACTTGTTTGGATGTGCTATCCGTAGCAATGCATGGGTATTTAGCTAGGATACAAGAATCCAGGCTTGGGACCTTGATTTCCTACCTTGCTTAGCCTACCGTATCAAGTTTGGTCTCCGGACCTTGTAAAGAAAAAGAGTACCACACGATTATCAAAAAATAAAAGTGTCCCAAGGGAAGTCTATTTAAGCTCTCATATATACACCGATCGATCGGTTATACATAGACACCAAAATTGGGTGGCGAGTGAATCAATCGATTTTTTTTTTTGGCATCCAACGAGGCGTCGCGGGGTATATGAGTTAGCGTGGCATACGGTGATCAAATTGTAGGCGTTGATTCCTCAGCTGGGCTGTTGCTGGTGCTATTGCTAGAAGAGTCTGGGCGAGCACAGCGAGAGCATTCAGGCTGCTCTCCATGCCGGCCGGCGCGCCAATCTGCGTGCAGGCTTTTGAGTGTGTGCGGGGACAGCCGTGCCGCTATCAAGGTGATTTCCAAGGGCGTAGAGCAGGGAGATCATCTTGAGTCATGCCAACTTCTTGCATCACAAGAGGGATGCTTTCTTGTTCAGGTGGTGACTACGTTGGGTGCATATACGACACTTGGCATTTATATTTAATAGATTCAGGCATGTGCCAATACATGAAAACGATTAGGTGTTGACTGCCAGGAGCTACGCCGAGAGTTTTTTATCGGGGCCGTCAGCACATAGCCTGGAACCCTACGCCTTGTAAGAAAACCGACAGCGTAGCAAAGGTTCCGACGGCCAGGCCATCGGCGTAGCCGTAGCGAAGTGAGCCAGAAATTGACAGGTCGTCAGCGTTGTGCCGACGGCCAGGTCGTCAGCGTCGCGCCGGCCCAACGTCTGGAGCGTGGAACTGTGCCGACAGCCTAGCCTTCGACGTAGCGCTGTCGTGCTTCTAGAACTTCGTCATGCTCGATGCTATGACGAAGGCCAGGCCATCGGCCTAGCGGAACTCCTAGATCGACGACAGGTATCCCAGGTGTCGACACGTGCGCGAGCGGTGCCGACGGACCGGCAGTCGACGTAGCGTCAAGTACGGTTAAGCCTCCGGGAGCTAGCATGCAGCGTTGCAGTTACGTCGGCCGGGCCGTCGACGTATCTGCAACGCTGTCAGAGGGTTGTGTCCGTGAAAAGTTGAACTGTGCCTACGGCCGAAGGAAAACCGTCAGAGAGACGCCGACGACCTATTCTACGCCCACGGTGTTTTCCGCTGCGCCAACAAGAGATACGCCGAAGGTCACTGTCGGCACACCTGTACGCCGACAACTTTTGCCTCTATGCCGACGGCAGGTGTCTGTCGATGCATTAATGTTTTCCTGAGCGAATAGGTATGTTCAGCCCCTGTGGACATGCAGTAGCCCTTCGGCATTTCTTGATCAATTAATTATTAAATTATAGGAAAAGAGTTTACCAACAACCGAGCTATATTTGTTGTAATTTTTAGTTTGACTAGCAAAAATTGCCTGTGCGTTGCTACGGTTTAATTTCTATTCAATATTTTTGGATCATGAAGAAATTTTACGTGCCGAAGTCAACCATTATGTTAATTTTGATCCTTGTCGTCCTATCCTTATCGATCCTGACAACCTTGGATCTTTTTTATTAAATATTTTAAGACCATCAAAGATTTCACTATCGAAGAACACATTTTCTTGGCTGGTTGAAACATTTCTTACGAGGGAGGCAGCTAATGTTTGTGACCTAAGCATTTACATAATATATATTTTAGTTACGGATGCTGATATTCGTAACCGCTTAATATTTTAGCCAGGAGTACAAAAATTTGTGAACATCGATGGATTTTGGAGCAAAATTTAAAAGAGATAAGCGGTTACGAATGGGGTATTTTGCAACCCGTTGTCATCGGAAGCAACGCGTCTACCGGTTGTCTATGATTTGATGGAGGTGTTGTGCCTTGTAGAGAGGTGTCAGGCTCCCCTGCCCGACTGTAACGTAAATGTCGTATGTATGGCTCAAGGTGAGAATGGTGCGGGTTGTTTTGGGTTTTTGGTGCGGATTCTGCTGTGGCCTTAAATGGTTTGGGCTGAAATGGTTTTAATAATGAATTGGATTGGGGCGGTGCGGGCTCAGCAGCAAAGCAGATTGGGGTGGGGCGGTTTGGTATTAGAAAAAAAAAGTGGAAACGGGCTGAAACTATGTGTTCGCCAGCCGTGCGGGTTCTCCACGAGAGATGAAGAGCACGATTCTGTTCGTTCCCCTGCTACCTCCTTTCCTCCCCAAATTCCCACGGCCACAACCTACCTAGGTTCGAGCACCTCCGCCGCCGCCACCCTGCATCCAAACTTCCGCCGCCCTGCGCTTCCCCGCCCGTCGCCGCTTCGAACTCCGAGCACACCGCGACCCAACCCTAGCAGCTGCAATCCCCACTCCCTCCCGATGCAGACGGAGGCGCGGGTGGGCGGCGTGGTCGGCGGCGGCGGCCGGGCCACCATGGCCGCCCGGAGCAGCAGACGGCCATCGCCGGCGGCGCACTGCCCCTGGCGCCTCCGCCGCCGCCCTGCATCCAAACTTCCGCCGCCCTATACGGTCACCGCCGGCTGACGCCCTACACGTTCACCGCCGGCCGCCGCCCTACACGTTCACCGCCGGCCGCCGCCCTACACGGTCACCGCTGTCGCTTCGCGCGTGGAGGAGGAAGTGCGGTGCGGCTGCTGCACGCTAGAGATGGGAGTCACGGAGGGATGCGCATGCCTGGTTGTCCTCCATGGAATCCACGGGTAGAACCCATGGGTCCAACCCAAATTCTCCGTACGGGGTGGGGTGGTGTGGGTGGAAATATCGTGCGGGGTGGGGCGGTGCGGTTTGACAGAAAAAATAATTGGGTTGGGCTGGACTGGATACTTAGGTTAATGACATGCGGTGGGGGTTGGATGAGAGAAGTCCAATTTACCCCCCTAAACTTGTCTCAAAGTTCATATTACAACCCTCAACTTTACTTTGGTTCAATCTTCAACCCTGAATTCTATAAACCGTTCGGAATTGGACCTTCTACCCTTTTTTGACATGTATTGAACCGTTTTTTCTCGCCAGTTAGCGGTTTTTCTTCCTATATATTGTGCCAACTGATCAACATACAACATACACGGTACAAGAAAAACCAGCTTAATACAATGCAAGGGATAATTTTGAACCGTTTTTAGAATTCAGGGTTGAAAGTTGAACCAAAATAAAATTGAGGGTTGTAAGCTGAACTTTGAGACAAGTTTAGGGGGGTAAATTGGACTTCTCTCGGGTTGGATTAGGGGTGGGTTCTGCCCCATTCTCACACTCGTGTATGGCTGCAGCTCCACCCCTGCTTGTTTTGTGTGTAGCAGCCCGTGACTTCTTCTTCGACTCGGCAAACCCCAGCACACGCACCTCATCGCCTCTCCTCCAACTGCGCATCCCTCTTGGGCCCACGTTAAGCTTTTGATGGGTCTATCTGATCAATCGGACCATGGCACCACCCACAGTTCCGTTTAGCTCGCATTCAACCTATGCGGCCTCTCTTTTTTATTTCCACACAAACTGCACCAGGCCAATCTAAGTAGATGGGCTAAACTGACGGAGAGATGGAGCTGGTCCGGCCTTTGTAGTTTGGGCTGTTGGACCCCGCGCAAACCAAACCACGGGGAGATCTTCCGGAGATCGCTCGCGGGTGAACTGCTCGAGCCACGGACGAAGCAACCATCGGGAAACTTATACGAACCGTTTTTTCTCAGCGGTGGCAAGTCTGGTAAATTCGACAGAATAACAGGGGTAGTTCTATAACGGACGAAAATTTTGGGGAGAAACCTTCCTTCCTTTATTAGTAGGTACTAGCACAGAAAGCCCGTGCGTTGCTACGGCACAACATAAAACAGAATGTGTTTTATATATGTATTCAAATTCGTACATAAGTCAAATTTAAATGGCATTTAGTCGTTGATCGACTTTTTTTTTGTAACGAGCAATAGTGAAGTTCACATTATATGAACTTAAAATGTGTAATCGTGAAAATCATGTCTGACTCGAGAGGTCGGAACTCTCCACTGCCATCGTCGTCGAGTAAAATGGGTGGATAAACTTCTTAGCCACGTCTGAGTACAACTGATCCAGAGAACCATGTGATTGGATGTTTAGGAGGACAATGGCACCCCATTCCACCAGAGTTTAAAATCTAGATTGACACTTCTCATAAAGACGAAATATTTTTCAGTGGAAGCCGATGTTTCCATCGACAGTGAGACATCAATTTCTTGGACTCAGTCTATTGAAGGTGCTCATAGGGTAGAGTGTACGTGTGTGCATCCATAGAAGTGAGTATGCGTGCATCAATAGAAATGAGTGTATGCACGTATTTTTAAACGTATCTAAACTATGTTTTGTAAATAAAAAATTAGAACCCATTCCTACCAAAATTAATGATGTCACAAACGTGGAGAAACAAATTCAAACCATCGTTTTACTCTTGTGGAGCAAATCAATCTGACCATCCAAAATATCTCAGGTGCATGACACAACTCTGAAACCACTCATATATTAAATCAAGCGGATTGCTCAAAAACTAATCCCAATTTACGAGCATAGAAAAAAGTTTCAGCCTGAAAATGGATGAAGAACGTTTAAAGGGAGAGCCGGCCAAGGGGCCAGGCGCCCAGGCCAGTATTTCCCCACGCGCTTCTTCCGCTCCAACCCGCCCCTGCGGCCAGCGCTCGCCACGCCGTCCAAATCCTCTGGGCTCCCCCCTAGAAGGCTACAAATTTCTCGCCACGCCGCCTAATCCTCTGTAGTTCTCCCGGCAATTTCAGAATGATGCTCTTGAGCATATTTTGTTTGTATCTAGTCCCACCAGCATGCTAATCCCACCATCCACTCTATGTCATCTTGGCCACACGAGCATGCAATTCTTCCTGGCCATGCATCCTCGTTTCAGTTAGCTCCCAATATCGCTGGCCCGTGTTAGGATATCTGTTTGTTGTTACAAGGCGACTTGTTCTAACCCAGAAAAATTACGTATATAAGCTGGTGACACTTGTTATATGGAAGCGAGGTGGGATAATTGACATACAATGTACGTGCCTGACCTTTCCTTAGAGCTTACGATGGAAGAAAGACATCAATTCAGCCTTGCAGCCTTTGAACGGGACATACTCCATGAGGGATTGCGGCCCATTGATGCGAACCAGGCCCACGAACACGCAGCTACATGGCCCAAGCTTGATTCGGGACAGCTCGCTGGAACGCGCAGCACCAGCGATACGGGAAAACGTTTAGCGTTCGTTTATGCGGTGGCAATAAAAGTAATTTTGACCGACAAAAAAGGGTACTAATAAAACGGACGAAAATTATGGGGAGAAACCTTACTTCCTTTATTAGTAGGTAAAGATAGATTAATGTGTGTAGTTCGCTGGCTGATGAATTTTTTCTGAAGTTGTGCTCTTATTGTATTTAGAAGTAGTGTCGAGTTAACGTGATACCATAGCAACGCACATGTTTTGTGCTAGTAAAACATTTATTCTTCTAATGCTAGTTTGCCAGTTTTATATGGTCAATCATCCAAATAGTTCTACTTTATATTCGTCACGTAGCGTTGCGAAAATTTCGACAATTGGCTTAATGAGGCAGATCATAGGTTTAAAATACTTACTAAGGTTGGAGCGCTTGCCTTTATTTAGTCGCTTTAACTATTTAAAATGACAAGCTTTAATGATAAAAATTCTTCTCTCATCTACTGGTGCACCACTTTGCTTTGTTCATGATGGTCTCTTTAGCGTGCGGAGAATCGCAACCTTTTTATGAAGATGTCTGTACAGTTGTAGTACACGGGAGAAATTTTATAATCCAACATGGGTGGCAGCAATATGAAGATTGGACCTCCACCGTCTTAGGAGTCGGATACAACTTCATGTTGATTCCTTGTATCAGATCTGTTTTTCTTTTACTTTGGACTTCGTACGGCCGTGTGCGTTTTTGTTATGGAGAGGTTAGATGTAATAATTAATTTTATTAAGTAGTAAAACGTTTATTTTGCCGGAAAACATGCTCCAAGCTGTCATAGTAGGCATTTGTAATTTCAGTATTTGTAGGCTTAAAGACACATGGTCCAATCTATACCTATCTTTACCTACTAATAAAGGAAGGAAGGTTTCTCCCCAAAAATTTCGTCCGTTTTTGAATTACCCTTCGTTTTCAGTTCAATTTACGAGCAATGCCACCGCCCATGTTACATAACGGTTCGTTCAGTCGTCGCACGTTCGTTCAGTCCTCGCACAAAAAGTAGTTCACGTCGCGTGGTTGTCCTGGGCTCCAGCAGCCCAAACCTCTCCGTAGTGTAGTTGTCCTGGGCTCCAGCAGCCCAAAAAGTCCCTTGCTGAGCGCCTTATGGGCTGTCAGCTCCAGCAGCCCAAAAGACCACTGCTGAGCGCCCGTTATGGGCTGTCAGCTGATGGACGTATGCATACTGCATCTATTGTTTCGTACGTACCACTTCTACCTTTGATCGCACCACATCCAGGAGGTTCAGGATCTAACAAAACGACGACAACGTACCAGAGAAAAACTCTTGCTCTCCTGCATGTACACGCAATTTTGCCCGTTCCTCTTCCTCAAGCCAAAGTCTATATCTATACCTACCTACTAATAAAGGAAGTAAGGTTTCTCCCTCAAATTTTCGTCCGTTTTTAATTACCCTTCTTTTGAGGTCACACTACAAGAAATCTGCCATAAGTTGACAAAAATAAGGTGTCACTGAAACGTCACTGATGGCTGCTTGTGACGTTACCGTGACGCTTTTCAAAACGTCGAAAGCTGGGAGTCAAGCAGTGAGTGCTTAAGACGTTTCACTTGAAAACGTCGTAGAGCTTTGTGACGTTTTAAAATGTCACTGACGGCATGACGTTCCCAAAACGTCATGGGCACCGCCCGAGTCCAGCGTGGCAATCCGACGTGGCAAAATTGTGACGAATTAGAAACGTCGTTATCTGAATTCAGCCCGGTCCATTCGGCTTATGTGGGCTGAGCCCATTAGTTCTGATTATTTTTTCGGCTTTGTTGGGCCTTGGCCCGTAACTGGCCCAATTACCTAAGCCTTTTTAGCTTATTTTTTTCAACGGCCTTTTTAGCTGCTGTACTTCTGGGCCTGGGCCAATTTTCATTGGGCCGTGGCCTTTTTAGACCCATTACACTTTTGGGCCGTGGCCTTTTTAGGACCCATTACAGTTTTGGGCCGTGCCCTTTTTAGGACCATTACACTTTTGGGCCTTGGCCTTTTTAGGGTCCATTATGGTTTTGGGCCTTGGCCTTTTAGGGTCCATTAAGATTTTGGGCCTAAGCCTTTATAGGGTCCACAAAGGTTTTGGGCCTCAGCCTTTTTGGGGTCCATAAAGATATTGGGCCTTGGCCTTTTTGGGTCCATAAAAGTTATGGGCTTTGGCCTTTTTACTGTCCTGCAAGTTTTTTGGGCTTCGGCCTTTTTTGCCTTTTCAACTCCCATTTTTCGAAAATGCAATTAATTATTTGTTGGGCTCTAGCCTTTTAAGAGCCCACAATAGCCCAACAGTGCATATATTAAACTAAGAAATTCAACAGCAAAATATAAAAGACAACATTTCAAATCTGCAAATTTCAGCAGAGTGACAGCAGCAACATGACCAGGTTCACAGATTCACCAACATGTCAAGAAAGTTCACATATTCACAGTAAGAAGTTCACAGATATGACCAAGTTATTTCACATGCCAGGATATGACCAAGTTCCATGGCGGGACACAAAAAAGGGATGCGACCAGCAGCAGGAGCTAATTCGCAGATGCTCCGAAGATGGACATCATGTGAGCAAGCCTCCTATCACTTTCCTCAGTCCGCTTGAGGAGCTCCATGTAGTCCTTGTCACGCTGAGCTTGTGCGGCTTCATTTGCCGCTTGCTTCTCCTTCTGGGCAGCTGCTTCTTCCATGATGGCAGAACCTGCTGCTTCATCTGTCAGCTTCCTCCTGGGACCTCTTCAGCTGTGCTTCCAGGTCATGAACATGCGCCGATGGCAGTGCGGTGGGCTTGTTGAGCTTGACAGTGGAACTGGGCTGAAGTCCAGCATTCTTCAGGAAAGTGCTGTGCTTGGCTTCCTTGCTAAGAACCTTTGCAACAACAGCGACTGCAGACCTTGGCGGTGCACCTTCTGGCACAGGAATAGCCAACTCAGCTTCCATATCAGCCTGGAGATCCATTTCCAAAAGATTCATCAATTCAGGAAACGCACAGGTCCAAGAATGGTTCACAAAAGTGAAATGAACAAGTCACTTACTATTGCAGCTAGAGCTTCCTCAGAGAAACCATCCTTCTTGCTGTGATGGGTCGCCTTAAAGATGTCGACTGCATCTAGCTCTTCACCTCTGCGCTCCTCCCTCTGGAAATGATGTTCACCAAGAATCAGAACATAAGCTTGTGGAGACAAGAGTAAGATGCAAAAGGAAATTCTGTAAGAGTGTTCTTACAGTTGCATACAGATGAGCAGCATAGCTACGAGAGCCAGTCTTTTGGCCAAATTTGACCGCAGCACGACTGTCCTTGTTCTTGGTACATGTGTTCTGCAGAAGGGCACAATCATGATATTCATAATGTGCACACTATAACGATGAGCATCATGTCTACCATGCAAGCACTAATGACTGCAACTGAAGCAAAGAACATACCCTGTGTCTTGGGGTTACCCACAGAGCAGTTAGAGCTTCCCATTCTTCATCTGAGACATCCTTAACAGGGGACTTGATGCTGACTTCATTTGCTGGTACTTTGTCGAAGTAGTCCCTTTTCAGGATGTAGCGCCTGTTCTTCGACACTTTCCGCAGTACGTCATAGCAAGCCTTCTGGATGACTTCCGACTCTGTGTCCATGTTGAAATTTGCCTACAAAGCAAACAAGGGCAAGGACGAGGTTAGTTATCATGAACTATGAACAATCAAGCAAGCACTCCTATCATCTAACAAATGAACTGGTGATGAAGAAGATTACCCCCATCTTTCCAACAAAGTCGGCCAACAAATTCTCATCCCTCTTGTACAACTTGAAATGCGGAAGGAGCGGCATCTGGCCTCTTGCAAGCATTCCACCCTCCGATGCAAACTTGGCAGCAGGCAAAGGCTTCTCAGGACGTTTCAGCCCTGGAGGAATCTCAATGGTAAGCTTGACTCCCATCCCCTTGCAAATCTGCTCCAGCCGGTGCCCTTCCTTTTACGGCCACCTGCAGCAGTGGTTCCTGAATAGCATACATACAAAGATCATGTCAGAAAGCAGCACCCACAACCAAAAGAGTTTATACAGATAAACAAAAAAGGCAGTAGATAGTGTGGACAGCTGTCCAACAAAAACTTGCCTTCATCATCCTCAGGATCAAGAAAACCATCAGAATCAAAGTGCTGATGGACCATGACATCAGATGCAGTAGGACCTGTGTTTGCTTCATCGATCCTTTCATCAATCTGCGGTGAGCTACTGCGATTGTTGGGGCGGAGTATCTTCATTGTTGGTTGCAGACGCTTCACTTGATGTCCTCCTGGTGGCTCTTTTGGAAGGAGCTTCAGCAACAGGTTCCAGATGCCTCTTTCTCCCTCCTGGAGCATCAGCAAACACTCTAACAGGAGGCATTGAACTTTGTTCCTTTTGCAACCTCTTACTCCTCCTCCCTGGGCTTGTCTTTCTAACAGAAGCCTTTTTCTTTCTACTCTTGGGATCCTTCAATGCCTCGCAAAAATAGCAAAACAAAATGGCATTACATCACAGGTTATAGCAAAACATAAATAAGAAAACAAGATACAAGCCCTCCAAAGATGATAAGCAGAATGCACCTTCTCAATGTGTTCCCCTATACTCCCTTCAACCTCCCCATCCTCCTGGTCAACCAATTGGTCATTGCTCGGATGATAATCTGAGCTGTCGCCTTGTGTTATGGCAGATGACTCATCATTTGAAAGTGTGGAACGACCTCCACCTCGACCACCATGTGACTTCCTAAAAATTGACACTACGGCGGGGATACCCAGGGATTGTAAGACACGGTTGTTCCGCATCATTGTCCTAGCCCTGTCCTTCTCTATCTCGGTGAGTGGCGCTTCTTTACATGTATGAGAGAAATATGTAACCATTAGATTGATGGTTGAAATGCATAGAAGCAAGCCAACTCGAACAACTAAGGTAAATTGTTTAATCATAGCAATTTTCAACTTTTAGTTTCATTTAATCCTAGGGTACAGAAATATTCAGACAGAGCCAAAAAAACCCAGCACCCGATTAAAAGCATCAATTAGACACAATTATGTTAGGATGAAGCCGCATACCAGCCAGCTTCTTCCCAGTCTTTGCCATGCCTGATGTTGATGGGTTGGATATGTGCTGGCACGAAAAGAATAACAATTAGTGACAGCAGATACAACATATGGATGCAATTAAAGAACCAAGCAACATAGGTTCATGTGGATCAACAATCACCTGGTTCACCTTGCTCCTTGAAGTAGGTCAGACCTTGATAGTATTACCTACGAAGATAACAGGTTATAATCATTAGACATATCCCTTCATACAACAATAGACATGTACACAGAAAAAGCTGTAGGCATGTACAGATAAACAGGGCTCCCAAACTTTGTTTGGGAGAAGTTTCATCAACACAGGATAGAAGGGCAATATAAATGTTCATCGACGAAATATAAAAGGGAATGCCTTGGTAAAGATCTGTACCAAGCAAGATCCGCAGCAGGTAATCATATTATGTACTAGTTGCAGCAAGAAAGATCTGTAGAAGCTAATCATATATGGACTGCAGTAAACTAGATGTACAATCTACAGAGCCCAAGCCAAGTAAAATCCCCAACAATCACGGACTGGTTGCAGCGAGACCCACGCCAGGCAAGATCCGCATCACTAATTGACTGGTTGGATACAGCAAGCAAGATCGAGGTAATCATATAGGGGCAGTAAACAGATCTAAATTCTACAGAGCCTGAGCCAAGCAAGATCAGCAATCATCGACTGGTTGCAGCAAGACACATGCCAATCAAGATCCGAAGCAACCATGGACTGCTTGCATATAGCAAGCAAGATCGGCAGCAGGTAATCATATAGGGACTGCAGAAAACCAAATCTAAAATCTACAGAGCCTGAGCCAGGCAAGATCCGCAGCAATCATCGACTGGTTGCTGCAAGAACATGAAAAGCAAGATCCGAAGCAACCATGGACTGGTTGCAGCAAGAACCATGACAGGCCGAGCAACCCTGACCCTGGACAAGCCAAGGAAACAAGCCATGCCACGAAATCCCTAACCCTAACCATGACATGCCAAGCAAACCGTAACCCTAGCCATGGCCGACGAAACCCTAAGCAGGCCAAGAAAAGGCCATAGAAGAGGGGGGAGGGGTCGGGTTGAGGAGGGAACTCGCCTGAAGATCTTGTGGCGAGCGTCTACGCACGCGCGGCCGTCGTCGGCGGGTAGCTCTCCGCTCGTCCGCTCGTCGGAGCGCCGCTCGTCGGTGGGGATGAGCGGAGTGGGAGGGGAATTGGGGTTCGTATTGCACCGGAGTGGGAGGGGAATTGGGGAATTGAGGGAGCTCGTACGGGATTTGACTGAAATGTCCCTCCTTTCCAGCTTAGGTTAGTGGCGTTTCGGACATTTGCCCTCCTTTCCAGCTTAGGTTTCAAAACATTTCGCTGGAGCTGGCGGGTGGATTCAAAACATTTCGCTGGAGCTGGCGGGAGAAGCTGGGCGGGAGAGTTTTGGGGTTTTGGAGGGTTTTGGGGTTTTGGGGTTTTGGAGGGAATTTTTGGGGCTTTTTTGTGCAAAACAATAATAATTAAATGCGCAATAATGCATATAATTTGGTGTAGATTAAAATATTTTTAAAAACAGAATATCATGTAATTAAACGTGTGTCACCGTCATTCCTTTAATGATAATAATATAGGGATATATGAAACTCCTAGAATCCTTAATAATTAAATTATTTAAAAAAATCAGAAAATGTTTGGTTAATTAGGTCAAATAATATATGTCTCTTGCACACACTAATTATATGTTATCATAAGGCATATGCAAGCTTTATCCCATTCTATATACATCAAGATTCCGAACGTGGCAGTTCGATCGTGAAGGGTTCTAGCTCCTAGCTAGAATGTACGTCGTCTCCGCTCGACTTTTTGGCTCCGTTTAATTTGCCAACTGCGCAAAAGGGCCGCCGGGACATGCGGTATGGCCGTGCGGGCGCGCGCGTGCACCCATCCGCCAACGCGCGAAACGGAAAACATTTAGCACATAAAATGACGCGTCCTAGACCTAAAAACATTTTTCACTCCATTTATTGAACCAAGGAAAGTGTGGCCCCAGTTCAAATCCCCGGTCAGTTTTCGGCGGATTCGGCGGGACACCGCGAAGCGGGAGGGATTCCCGATGGCTACCGCGCGCATACGGCATGTGATAGGTGGTGCGTAGGAGGTATCCTGCCGCGCGGAGGTCTCGCGCAATACTAAAATGCGCACCATGTAGCTCCTTCACAAAAAAAAGCCCTTCCGGCACCCGAAAATGGAAAAACCGTCGCCGTGGTTCGGATTGGAAATCCGCGACCCTTGCTTCCCATCCTAAGGTGCACGCACGTGCTAAATATGGCCTCGTTAGACAAACTATGTGGTGAAAGCAGGCCGTTTCCTTCTCATTCCCCCTAAAAGCCATAGAACTGGACGTGATAGCCCTACTCGTGAAGGGTTTTTCAAGATAATTGTCGTATCCCAATTCCGTCTTTTGAAGTGGTTACTAGGACACATAAAATGACGCCCGCGGCTCCGCTCGATTTTTTGGCTCCGTTTAATTTGCCACCTAGCAAAACGGGGCCGCGGGACATGCGGTATGGCGGCGTGCGCGCGTGCACCAGTCCGCCTTGAAACGGAAAACATTTAGCACATAAAATGACGCGTCCTAGACCTAAAAACATTTCCCCTCCATTTATTGAGCCAAGGAAAGTGTGGCCCAGTTCAAATCCGGTCGGATTCGGCGGGACACCGCAAGAAGCGGAGGGATTCCCAGATGGCTACGCGCGCATACGGCATGTGATAGGTGGTGCGTAGGAGGTATCCTGCGCGGAGGTCTCGCGCAATACTAAAATGCGCACCATGTAGATCCTTCACAAAAAAAGCCCTTCCGGCACCCCGAAAATGGAAAAACCGTCGCCCGTGGTTCGGATTGGAAATCCGCGACAGGGGCCTTGCTTCCCATCCTAAGGTGCACGCACGTGCCAAATATGGCCTCGTTCCGACAAACTATGTGGTGAAACGGGCCGTTTCCTACTCATTTCCCCTAAAAGCCATAGAACTCCGGACGTGATAGCCCTACTCGTGAAGGGTTTTTCAAGATAATTGCCGTATCCCAATTCCGTCTTTTGAAGTGGTTACTAGGACACATAAAATGACGCCACGCGGCTCCGCTCGATTTTTTGGCTCCGTTTAATTTGCCAACTGCGCAAAACGGGGCCGCCGGGACATGCGGTATGGCCGTACCGGGCGCGCGCGTGCACCCGTCCGCCAGCGCGCGAAACGGAAAACATTTAGCACATAAAATGACGCGTCCTAGACCTAAAAACATTTCCCCTCCATTTATTGAGCCAAGGAAAGTGTGGCCCAGTTCAAATCCGGTCGGTTTCCAGCGGATTCGGCGGGACACCGCAGGAAGCGGAGGGATTCCCAGATGGCTACCGCGCGCATACGGCATGTGATAGGTGGTGCGTAGGAGGTATCCTGCCGCTCGCGGAGGTCTCGCGCAATACTAAAATGCGCACCATGTAGCTCCTTCAAAAAAAGCCCTTCGGCACCCCGAAAATTGAAAACCGTCGCCCGTGGTTCGGATTGGAAATCCGCGACAGGGCCTTGCTTCCCATCCTAAGGTGCACGCCGCAAATATGGCCTCGTTCCGACAAACTATGTGGTGAAACGGGCCGTTTCCTACTCATTCCCCTAAAAGCCATAGAACTCCGGACGTGATAGCCCTACTCGTGAAGGGTTTTTCAAGATAATTGCCGTATCCCAATTCCGTCTTTTGAAGTGGTTACTAGGACACATAAAATGACGCCACGCGGCTCCGCTCGATTTTTTGGCTCCGTTTAATTTGCCAACTGCGCAAACGGGGCGCCGGGACATGCGGTATGGCCGTACCGGGCGCGCGCGTGCACCCGTCCGCCAACGCGCGAAACGGAAAACATTTAGCACATAAAATGACGCGTCCTAGACCTAAAAACATTTTTCCCTCCATTTATTGAGCCAAGGAAAGTGTGGCCCAGTTCAAATCCGGTCGGTTTCCAGCGGATTCGGCGGGACACGCAGGAAGCGGAGGGATTCCCAGATGGCTACCGCGCGCATACGGCATGTGATAGGTGGTGCGTAGGAGGTATCCTGCGCGGAGGTCTCGCGCAATACTAAAATGCGCACCATGTAGCTCCTTCACAAAAAAAAGCCCTTCCGGCACCCGAAAATGGAAAAACCGTCGCCGTGGTTCGGATTGGAAATCCGCGACGGGGCCTTGCTTCCCATCCTAAGGTGCACGCACGTGCCAAATATGGCCTCGTTCGACAAACTATGTGGTGAAACGGGCCGTTTCCTACTCATTCCCCCTAAAAGCCATAGAACTCCGGACGTGATAGCCCTACTCGTGAAGGGTTTTTCAAGATAATTGCCGTATCCCAATTCCGTCTTTTGAAGTGGTTACTAGGACACATAAAATGACGCCACGCGGCTCCGCTCGATTTTTTTGGCTCCGTTTAATTTGCCAACTGCGCAAAACGGGGCCGCCGGGACATGCGGTATGGCCATAGGCGCGCGCGTGCACCCGTCCGCCAGCGCGGAAAACATTTAGCACATAAAATGACGCGTCCTAGACCTAAAAACATTTTCCCCTCCATTTATTGAGCCAAGGAAAGTGTGGCCCCAGTTCAAACGGCAGGGGGGATTCGGCGGGACACCGCAGGAAGCGGAGGGATTGGATGGCTACCGCGCGCATACGGCATGTGATAGGTGGTGCGTAGGAGGTATCCTGCCGCTGCGGAGGTCTCGCGCAATACTAAAATGCGCACCATGTAGCTCCTTCACAAAAAAAGCCCTTCCGGCACCCCGAAAATGGAAAAACCGTCGCCCGTGGTTCGGATTGGAAATCCGCGACAGGGGCCTTGCTTCCCATCCTAAGGTGCACGCACGTGCCAAATATGGCCTCGTTCCGACAAACTATGTGGTGAACGGGCCGTTTCCTACTCATTCCCCCTAAAAGCCATAGAACTCCGGACGTGATAGCCCTACTCGTGAAGGGTTTTTCAAGATAATTGCCGTATCCCAATTCCGTCTTTTGAAGTGGTTACTAGGACACATAAAATGACGCCACGCGCTCCGCTCGATTTTTTGGCTCCGTTTAATTTGCCAACTAGCAAAACGGGGCCGCGGGACATGCGGTATGGCCGTAGGGCGCGCGTGCCGTCCGCCAACGCGCAACGGAAAACATTTAGCACATAAAATGACGCGTCCTAGACCTAAAAACATTTTCCCCTCCATTTATTGAGCCAAGGAAAGTGTTGCCCCATTCAAATCCGGTCAGTTTCAGCGGATTCGGGACACCGCAGGAAGCGGAGGGATTCCCAGATGGCTACCGCGCGCATACGGCATGTGATAGGTGGTGCGTAGGAGGTATCCTGCGCGCTGAGGTCTCGCGCAATACTAAAATGCGCACCATGTAGCTCCTTCACAAAAAAAGCCCTTCCGGCACCCCGAAAATGGAAAAACCGTCGCCCGTGGTTCGGATTGGAAATCCGACAGGGGCCTTGCTTTCATCTAAGGTGCACGCACGTGCCAAATATGGCCTCGTTCCGACAAACTATGTGGTGAAACGGCCGTTTCCTACTCATTCCCCCTAAAAGCCATAGAACTCGGACGTGATAGCCCTACTCGTGAAGGGTTTTTCAAGATAATTGCCGTATCCCAATTCCGTCTTTTGAAGTGGTTACTAGGACACATAAAATGACGCCACGCGGCTCCGCTCGATTTTTGGCTCCGTTTAATTTGCCAACTGCAAAACGGGGCCGCCGGGACATGCGGTATGGCCGTACCGGGCGCGCGTGCACCCGTCCGCCAACGCGAAACGGAAAACATTTAGCACATAAAATGACGCGTCCTAGACCTAAAACATTTTCCCCTCCATTTATTGAGCCAAGGAAAGTGTGGGGTTCATCGGTCGGTTTCAATGGATTAGGCGGGACACGCGAGAAGCCGGAGGGATTCCCAGATGGCTACCGCGCGCATACGGCATGTGATAGGTGGTGCGTAGGAGCCACTACGCGGAGGTCTCGCGCAATACTAAAATGCGCACCATGTAGCTCCTTCACAAAAAAAGCCCTTCCGCACACCGAAATGGAAAAACCGTCGCCCGTGGTTCGGATTGGAAATCCGCGACAGGGGCCTTGCTTCCATCCTAAGATGCACGCACGTGCTAAATATGGCCTCGTTCCGACAAACTATGTGGTGAAACGGGCCGTTTCCTACTCATTCCCTAAAAGCCATAGAACTCGGACGTGATAGCCCTACTCGTGAAGGGTTTTTCAAGATAATTGCCGTATCCCAATTCCGTCTTTTGAAGTGGTTACTAGGACACATAAAATGACGCCACGCGGCTCCGCTCGATTTTTTGGCTCCGTTTAATTTGCCAACTGCGCAAAACGGGTCTACCCCCTAGATTTCTCCGCGCGAGGGTGCACCAATGTAACTTTTCATTCTTTTAGGTTTGTTTAGGACATATACACATGGAGAACCAAGATTGGGACCCTTTGGCACATATACCCGCAGCTAGAGCCATTATCACACGATCGAGGGTGTGCCTGATCTACTGGTTAGGGTTTGGTGTAGGGTTAGGGCTAGGGTTTAGGGGGTAGGGCTAGGGTTTAGGTTAAAGGTAAGTATTTATGGTTAGGTATATGTTTAGGGTATAGGGTTAGGGTTAGGGTTTATGATGCATGGTTCTACAGCTCCGGTGTCGTGGTTTAGGGTTTTAGAGGGTTTTAGTGCTCGAAGCCTCCCAGTTTAGGGTTTAGGGTTTAGGGAGCTACTTTTGCACCATTAGACCTTGCACCACACCTTGACACATATCATAGGTCCACATGCAAGATTTGGTGGGGTTCCGGTGCTCGGCGGTCGTTCTCCCCTCCTTCCCAAAACAGGAACGTGTGCCCGGGTCTACCCCCTAGATTTCTCCGCGGGTGCACCAATGTAACTTTTCATTCTTTTAGGTTTGTTTATAGGACATATACACATGGAGAACCAAGATTGGGACCCTTTGGCACATATACCCGCAGCTAGAGCCATTATCACACGATCGAGGGTGTGCCTGATCTACTGGTTAGGGTTTGGTGTAGGGTTAGGGCTAGGGTTTAGGGGGTAGGGCTAGGGTTTAGGTTAAAGGTAAGTATTTTATGGTTAGGTATATGTTTAGGGTATAGGGTTAGGGTTAGGGTTTATGATGCATGGTTTTGCAGCTCCGGTGTCGTGGTTTAGGGTTTTAGAGGGGTTTTAGTGCTCGAAGCCTCCCAGTTTAGGGTTTAGGGTTTAGGGGAGCTACTTTGGCACCATTAGACCTTGCACCACACCTTGACACATATCATAGGTCCACATGCAAGATTTGGTGGGGTTCGGTGCTCCGGCGGTCGTTCTCCCCTCCTTCCCCAAAACAGCGGAACGTGTGGCGGGTCTACCCTAGATTTCTCGCGAGGGTGCACCAATGTAACTTTTCATTCTTTTAGGTTTGTTTAGGACATATACCTTTGGCACATATACCCGCAGCTAGAGCCATTATCACACGATCGAGGGTGTGCCTGATCTACTGGTTAGGGTTTGGTGTAGGGTTAGGGCTAGGGTTTAGGGGTAGGGCTAGGGTTTAGGTTAAAGGTAAGTATTTATGGTTAGGTATATGTTTAGGGTATAGGGTTAGGGTTAGGGTTTATGATGCATGGTTCTACAGCTCCGGTGTCGTGGTTTAGGGTTTTTAGAGGGGTTTTAGTGCTCGAAGCCTCCCGTTTAGGGTTTAGGGTTTAGGGGAGCTACTTTTGCACCATTAGACCTTGCACACACATATCATAGGTCCACATGCAAGATTTGGTGGGGTTCGGTGCTCGGCGGTCGTTCTCTCCCCCCCAAAGCAATGGGTGTGCCGGGTCTACCCCTAGATTTCTCCGCGCGAGGGTGCACCAATGTAACTTTTCATTCTTTTAGGTTTGTTTAGGACATATACACATGGAGAACCAAGATTGGGACCCTTTGGCACATATACCCGCAGCTAGAGCCATTATCACACGATCGAGGGTGTGCCTGATCTTTGGTTAGGGTTTGGTGTAGGGTTAGGGCTAGGGTTTAGGGGGTAGGGCTAGGGTTTAGGTTAAAGGTAAGTATTTATGGTTAGGTATATGTTTAGGGTATAGGGTTAGGGTTAGGGTTTATGATGCATGGTTCTACAGCTCCGGTGTCGTGGTTTAGGGTTTTAGAGGGGTTTTAGTGCTCGAAGCCTCCCAGTTTAGGGTTTAGGGTTTAGGGGAGCTACTTTTGCACCATTAGACCTTGCACCACACCTTGACACATATCATACGTCCACATGCAAGATTTGGTGGGGTTCCGGTGCTCCGGCGGTCGTTCTCCCCTCCTTCCCCCAAAACAGCGGAACGTGTGCCCCGGCGGGTCTACCCCTAGATTTCTCGTGAAACTTGAGGCATACACATATATTATGGAGATGTACATGTAATTTTTTTGTCAAAATCTTTCCACACTTCGAAATACGTTTTGTTGGTAGAGGGAGCATACGCACCCGGGAGCCGAATTGAATTTCCGAAGCCTGAAAAAATGACAACACACATCGATGTTATATATGCAATGCCAAAATCTGGGTGTGAAATATTCAACCAGATCTGACACTATTCACATCAGCAAAAGTATGATTTATCTAAGTTGATCCTATGATCCTACCTAATGGGGAGATCCTATACAAGTCTACCCCGAGCTGTGCCTCATAAACAAAGAGACGATAGAAGCAAAGTTTCTTGACAAGCAAATACAAATAATTAACTAGGCATGGATCTTGGAGAAGTCGTTGTAGGATAACGTAGCATAGAAAACAAAAATTTTCCTACGGTGAACACGCAATCCAAGCCAAGATGCAATCTAGAAGACGGTAGCAACGAGGGGATTGTCGAGACTCACCCTTGAAGAGATTCCAAAGCCTACAAGAGGAGGCTCTTGTTGCTGCGGTAGACGTTCACTTGCCGCTTGCAAAAGCGCGTAGAAGATCTTGATCACGATCGGTTCGGCGCCACGAACGGGCAGCACCTCCGTGCTCGGTCACACGTTCGGTTGTTGATGAAGACGACGTCCACCTCCCCGTTCCGGCGGGCAGCGGAAGTAGTAGCTCCTCTTGAATCCGACCACGACGGCGTGGTGTCGGTGGCGGTGGAGAAATCCGGCGGAGCTTCGCTAAGCGTGCGGGATATGGTGGAGGAGGCGCTAGGGTTTGGGGAGGGGGTGGCCGGCCACTATGGGGCGGCCAAGCTTGTGGCTTTGGTGGCCGGCCCCCTCCCTTGGCCCTCTATATATAGGTGGATCCCAAGTGTTGGTGTCCAAGTCTTCGAATAAGACCCGAAACCAAAACCTTCCATAGGAGGGGGAAACCTAGCCCAACTAGGACTCCCACCCAAAGGTGGGATTCCCACCTCCCATGTGGGGGGTGGCCGGCCCCCTATGGTGGAGTCCACTTGGGACTCCACCCCCACTAGGGCTGGCCGGCCATGGAGGTGGAGTCCCTTGTGGACTCCACCTTCCTTGGTGGTTTCTTCCGGACTTTTCTAGAACCTTCTAGAAACTTCCATAGAACCTTCCGCATCATTTTATTCACATAAAATGACATCCTATATATGAATCTTATTCTCCGGACCATTCGGAACTCCTCGTGATGTCCGGGATCACATCCGGGACTCCGAACAAATATTCGAACTCCATTCCATATTCAAGTTCTACCATTTCAACATCCAACTTTAAGTGTGTCACCCTACGGTTCGCGAACTATGCGGACATGGTTGAGTACTCTCCGACCAATAACCAATAGCGGGATCTGGAGATCCATAATGGCTCCCACATATTCAACGATGACTTTAGTGATCGAATGAACCATTCACATACGATACCAATTCCCTTTGTCACGCGATATTTTACTTGTCCAGGGTTTGATCATCGGTATCACACTATACCTTGTTCAACCTCGTCTCCGACAAGTACTCTTTACTCGTACCGTGGTATGTGGTCTCTTATGAACTTATTCATATGCTTGCAAGACATTAGACGACATTCCACCGAGAGGGCCAGTATATCTATCCGTCATCGGGATGGACAAATCCCACTGTTGATCCATATGCCTCAAATGATACTTTCGGATACTTAATCCCACCTTTATAACCACCCATTTACGCGGTGGCGTTTGATGTAATCAAAGTACCTTTCCGGTATAAGTGATTTACATGATCTCATGGTCATAAGGACTAGGTAACTATGTATTGAAAGCTTATAGCAAATAACTTAATGACGTGATCTTATGCTACGCTTAATTGGGTGTGTCCATTACATCATTCATACAATGATATAACCTTGTTATTAATAACATCCAATGTTCATGATTATGAAACTAATCATCTATTAATCAACAAGCTAGTTAAGAGGCTTACTAGGGACTCTTTGTTGTTTATATATCACACATGTATCAATGTTTCGATTAATACAATTATAGCATGGTATATAAACATTTATCATAAACATAAAGATATATAATAACCACTTTTATTATTGCCTCTTGGGCATATCTCCAACAGTCTCCCACTTGCACTAGAGTCAATAATCTAGATTACATTGTAATATACCTAACACCCATGGCATTCTGGTGTTGGTCATGCTTTGCCCTAGGGAGAGCTTTAGTCAACGGATCTGCTACATTCAGATCAGTGTGTACTTTGCAAATCTTTACTTCTCCATCTTCGATGTATTCGCGAATCGAGTGGTAACGCAGCTTGATATGCTTCAGCCTCTTGTGTGACCTTGGCTCTTGTGCATTGGCGATGGCACCCATATTATCACAGTAGATGACAAATGGGTCCAATGCACTAGGAACCACACCGAGCTCTACAATGAACCTCTTCATCCATACCGCTTCTGATGAAGCCTCTGAAGCCGCTATGTACTCCGATTCTGTTGAGGATTTCGCCACCGTGCACTGCTTCGAGCTTGCCCAGCTTACTGCAGCACCATTCAATATAAACACGTACCCAGATTGTGACTTAGAGTCATCAGGATCAGTGTTCCAACTTGCATCGGTGTAACTTGTTACAACGAGCTCTTGGTCACCTCCATAACAAAGAAACATATCCTTAGTTCTTTTCAAGTACTTCAGGATATTCTTGACCGCTGTCCAGTGTTCCATTCCTGGATCACTTTGATATCTGCTAGTCAAACTAACGGCATGTGCTATATCCGGTCTTGTACATAGCATGGCATACATGATAGAGCCTACTGCCGAGGCATAGGGGATCTGACTCATCCTTTCTCTTTCTTCTGCCGTAGCCGGTCCTTGAGTCTTACTCAAGACCTTGCTGGTAACATAGGTAAGAATCCTTTCTTACTTTCGTCCATTCTAAACTTCTTCAGAATCTTGTCCAGGTATGTACTCTGTGATAGCCCTATTAGACGTCTTGATCTATCTCTATAAATCTTGATGCCTAATATGTATGATGCTTCACCAAGGTCTTTCATTGAAAAACTATTATTCAAATAACCCTTTACACTGCTTAATAGTTCTATATCATTCCCAATCAATAATATGTCATCTACATATAATATCAGGAATGCTACAGAGCTCCCACTCACTTTCTTGTAAATACAGGCCTCTCCATGACACTGTATAAACCCGAAGTCTTTGATCACCTTATCAAAACGTCGGTTCCAACTTCTCGATGCTTGCTTCAGTCCATAGATTGAACGCTGAAGTTTGCATACTTTGTCAGCATTTTTAGGATCGACAAAACCTTTGGGTTGTACCATATACAACTCTTCCTCAATGTCTCCATTAAGGAATGCCGTTTTGACATCCATCTGCCAAATCTCATAATCGAAAAATGCAGCTATTGCTAACAAAATCCTCACAGATTTTAGCTTCGCTACAGGTGAGAAAGTCTCATCGTAGTCAACACCTTGAATTTGTCGGAAACCCTTTGCGACAAGTCGAGCTTTATAGACATAATATTACCATCAGCATCTGTTTTTCTTTTGAAGATCCATTTATTCTCGACAGCCTTGCGGCTATCAGGTAAGTCTACCAAAGTCCATACTTTGTTATCATACATGGATCCCATTTCGGATTTCATGGCTTCTTGCCATTTGTTGGAATCTGGGCTCATCATCGCTTCTTCATACGTCGCAGGGTCTTCATCATTGTTATCCACAATCATGACATTTAGACAAGGATCATACCAATCTGGAGTGGCACGATCCCTTGTCGATCTGCGAGGTTCAGTAGCTGTCTCATATGAAGTTTCATGATCATTATCATTAGCTTCCTCTGTTGTCGGTGTAGGTGGTACAGGAACATTTTCCGGTACTGCGCTACTCTGATCAACGAGTAGAGATTCTTCAATCTCATCGAGTTCTACTTTTCTTCCAGTCACTTCTTTAGTGAGAAATTCTTTCTCAAGAAAGGTTCCGTTCTTAGCAACAAAGATCTTGCCTTCGGATCTGTGATAGAAAGTGTACCCTATAGTTTCCTTAGGGTATCCTATGAAGACGCATTTCTCCGCTTTGGGTTCTAGCTTGTCCGGTTGTAACTTTTTTACATAGGCTTCGCAACCCCAAACTTTTAGGAACGACGACTTAGGTTTCTTATTAAACCATAATTCATACGGTGTCGTTTCAACGGATTTTGATGGTGCTCTATTTAAAGTGAATGCGGCTGTCTCTAATGCATAACTCCAAAATGATAACGGCAAATCAGTAAGAGACATCATAGAACGAACCATATCTAAGAGAGTTCGATTACGACGTTCGGACACACCGTTTCGTTGTGGTGTTCCCGGCGGTGTCAATTGTGAAAGTATTCCGCATTTCTTTAAATGCATGCCAAACTCATAACTTAGATATTCACCTCCGCGATCAGATCGTAGAAATTTAATCTTCTTGTTACGTTGATTTTCTACTTCACTTTGGAATTCCTTAAACTTCTCGAAAGTTTCGGATTTATGTTTCATTAAATAGATATACCCATATCTACTCAAATCATCTGTGAAGGTTAGAACATAACGATAACCACCGCGCGATGCTACACTCATTGGTCCACACACATCTGTATGTATGATTTCCAATAAGTCAGTAGCTCGCTCCATCATACCCGAGAATGGAGTCTTAGTCATTTTTCCCATCAGACATGCTTCGCATCTATCAAGTGACTCAAAGTCAAGTGATTCAAGTAATCCATCAGTATGGAGTTTCTTCATGCGTTTCACTCCAATATGACCCGACAGTGCCACATATAAGTAGAATTATCATTCAATTTAATTCGCTTAGCATCAATGTTATGTATATGTGTATCACTACTATCGAGATCTAATAGAAATAAGCCATTCTTTTCAGGTGCTCGACCATAAAAGATATTATTCATAAAGATAGAACAACCATTATTCTCAGACTTGAATGAATAACCGTCTTGCATTAAACAAGATCCTGATATAATGTTCATGCTCAACGCGGGTACATAATAACAATTATTTAGGCTTAAAACTAATCCCGAAGGTAGATGTAGAGGAAGTGTCCCGACTGCGATCACATTGACCTTGGATCCGTTTCCAACGCGCATCGTCACTTCATCTTTCAGTAGTTGTCGTTTATTCTTTAGTTCCTGTTTCGAGTTACAAATATGAGCAACCGAACCAGTATCAAATACCCAGGTACTAGAACGAGAACTAGTGAGATAAACATCTATAACATGTATATCAGATATACCTTCTTTCTTTTTCTTGATAAGGCCGCTCTTCAGATCCGCCAAATACTTGGAGCAATTACGCTTCCAGTGTCCCTTCTCTTTGTAATAGCACTCATCAGGCTTAGGGCCGGACTTAGGTTTCACAGGAGGCGTGGCAGCTTTCTTGCCACTCTTCTTGTTCTTGCCTTTAGACTTGCCCTGTTTCTTGAAGCTGGTGGTCTTGTTGACCATCAACACTTGGTGCTCTTTCTTGATCTCAATCTCAGCAGCTTTTAGCATGCCAAAGAGTTCAGGAAACTCCTTGTTCATGTTCTGCATATTGTAGTTCATCACAAAGTTCTTATAACTTGGTGGCAGTGATTGAAGGACACGATTAATCCCCAGTCTGTTAGGAATCACTATTCCCAAGTCACTGAGTTTCTTCGCATGCCCGGTCATAACGAGCATGTGCTCACTGATGGAGCTGCCTTCTTCCATCATACAGCTGAAAAAGTGTTTCGATGCTTCATAGCATTCCACGGCCGCATGAGTCTCAAAAATAGTCTTCAACTCTTTTATCAACTCATGAGGATCGTGGTGCTCAAAACGTTTTTGAAGATCGGATTCCAGACTGCATAAGATGGCACACTGAACTTGAGAGTACCGAGTTTTCCGAGTCATGTAAACATTCTTTACTTCATCGGTTTCAGTTTCTGCAGGAGGGTCACCTAGCGGTGCATCAAGCACATATTGCAGATTTCCGCCATTGAGGAAGATCCTCACATGACGGAACCAGTCGGTGAAGTTGCTACCGTTGCTCTTAAGCTTTTCTTTCTCTAGGAACTGGTTAAAATTGATTGAGGACGCCATATCTACAACATATTTGCAATAGTTTAGACTAAGTTTATGACAAATTGAGTTCAAATTTTAATTCTACATAATTAAAAATCTAGGTGAACTCCCACTCAAAACAATATCCCTCGCATTGTCTTAGTGATCACACGAACCAAATCCATCACACCTATGCCCGATCATCACGAGACAAGATGTAATTTCAATGGCGAACACTCAAAGTGTTCATCATATCAATCATATGATTCATGCTCTACCTTTCGGTATCACGTGTTCCGAGACCATGTCTTTACATGCTAGGCTCGTCAAGGCCACCTTAGTATCCGCATGTGCAAACTGTCTTGCACCCGTCATATGTACTTATCGAATCTATCACACCCGATCATCACGAGATGCTTCGAAACGATAAGACTTGATAACGGTGCTACTAAGGATGAACACTTTATTATCTTGAGATTTTAGTGAGAGGGATCATCTTATAATGCTACCGTCGCGATCTAAGCAAAATAAGATGCATAAAAGGATTAACATCACATGCAGTTCATATGTGATATGATATGGCCCTTTTGTCTTTGCGCCTTTGATCTTCATCTCCAAAGCACGGACATGATCTCCATCATCAACGGGCATGATCTCCATCATCGTCGGCGAAGCACCAAGGTCAATGGCGCCGTCTTCATGATCGTCCTCCATGTAGTAACTATTACAACTACTTTGAAATACTACTCAACATGAAATTTAAAGACAACCATAAGGCTCCTGCCGGTTGCCACAATACAATAATGATCATCTCATACATATTCATCATCACATTATGGCCATATCACATCACCAAACCCTGCAAAAACAAGTTAGACGTTCTCTAATTTGGTTTGCATATTTTACGTGGTTTAGGGTTTTCGAGCAAGATCCAATCTACCTACGAACATGAACCACAACGGTGATACTAGTGTTGTCAATAGAAGAGTAAATTGAATCTTCACTATAGTAGGAGAGACAGACACCCGCAAAGCCACTTATGCAATACAAGTTGCATGTCAAGCGTGGAGCAAATCTCATGAACGCGGTCATGTAAAGTTAGCCCGAGCCGCTTCATCCCACTATGCCACAAAGATGCAAAGTACTCAACTAAAGATAACAAGAGCATCAACGCCCACAAACCATTGTGTTCTACTCGTGCAACCATCTATGCATAGACACGGCTCTGATACCACTGTAGGATAACGTAGCATAGAAAACAAAAATTTTCCTACGGTGAACACGCAATCCAAGCCAAGATGCAATCTAGAAGACGGTAGCAACGAGGGGATTGTCGAGACTCACCCTTGAAGAGATTCCAAAGCCTACAAGAGGAGGCTCTTGTTGCTGCGGTAGACGTTCACTTGCCGCTTGCAAAAGCGCGTAGAAGATCTTGATCACGATCGGTTCCGGCGCCACGAACGGGCAGCACCTCCGTACTCGGTCACACGTTCGGTTGTTGATGAAGACGACGTCCACCTCCCGTTCCAGCGGGCAGCGGAAGTAGTAGCTCCTCTTGAATCCGACAGACACGACGGCGTGGTGTCGGTGGCGGTGGAGAAATCGGCGGAGCTTCGCTAAGCGTGCGGGATATGGTGGAGGAGCGGGGCGCTAGGGTTTGGGGAGAGGGGTGGCCGGCCACTATGGGGGGCCAAGCTTGTGGCTTTGGTGTGGCCGGCCTCCCTCCTTGGCCCTCTATATATAGGTGGATCCCAAGTGTTGGTGTCCAAGTCTTCGAATAAGACCCGAAACCAAAACCTTCCATAGGAGGGGAAACCTAGCCCAACTAGGACTCCCACCCAAAGGTGGGATTCCCACCTCCCATGTGGGGGTGGCCGGCCCCTATGGTGGAGTCCACTTGGGACTCCACCCCCACTAGGGCTGGCCGGCCATGGAGGTGGAGTCCCTTGTGGACTCCACCTTCCTTGGTGGTTTCTTCCGGACTTTTCTAGAACCTTCTAGAAACTTCCATAGAACCTTCCGCATCATTTTATTCACATAAAATGACATCCTATATATGAATCTTATTCTCCGGACCATTCCGGAACTCCTCGTGATGTCCGGGATCACATCCGGGACTCCGAACAAATATTCGAACTCCATTCCATATTCAAGTTCTACCATTTCAACATCCAACTTTAAGTGTGTCACCCTACGGTTCGCGAACTATGCGGACATGGTTGAGTACTCACTCCGACCAATAACCAATAGCGGGATCTGGAGATCCATAATGGCTCCCACATATTCAACGATGACTTTAGTGATCGAATGAACCATTCACATACGATACCAATTCCCTTTGTCACGCGATATTTTACTTGTCCGAGGTTTGATCATCGGTATCACACTATACCTTGTTCAACCTCGTCTCTGACAAGTACTCTTTACTCGTACCGTGGTATGTGGTCTCTTATGAACTTATTCATATGCTTGCAAGACATTAGACGACATTCCACCGAGAGGGCCCCAGTATATCTATCCGTCATCGGGATGGACAAATCCCACTGTTGATCCATATGCCTCAAATCATACTTTCCGGATACTTAATCCCACCTTTATAACCACCCATTTACGCAGTGGCGTTTGATGTAATCAAAGTACCTTTCCGGTATAAGTGATTTACATGATCTCATGGTCATAAGGACTAGGTAACTATGTATTGAAAGCTTATAGCAAATAACTTAATGACGTGATCTTATGCTACGCTTAATTGGGTGTGTCCATTACATCATTCATACAATGATATAACCTTGTTATTAATAACATCCAATGTTCATGATTATGAAACTAATCATCTATTAATCAACAAGCTAGTTAAGAGGCTTACTAGGGACTCTTTGTTGTTTATATATCACACATGTATCAATGTTTCAGTTAATACAATTATAGCATGGTATATAAACATTTATCATAAACATAAAGATATATAATAACCACTTTTATTATTGCCTCTTGGGCATATCTCCAACAGTCGTCAGTAATTGCCTGGCTTCGTCAGCCACGGATTATCACTCTTCGGGCTCTGCTGATCACTCTCCGTCGTCCACGGATCATCACCCCACTGATCAGCACCAGTCCACGTTTTCTTCCTCAGGTCCTGCCAATAATCACTACTCTTCGGCGCATCACTACCCTCCAGCCACTGCTCATCATTCATCTTCGTCCGTTTGCCATGAAGGGGACTTGTCTGCTGGGTGTTGTCGCTGGAAGCTGGTGCCTTCAAGATTGCTAGTTCAGCCTGCGCGCTTGCAAGCTCAGCATTTAACCTTGCTATTTCAGCTGCAGCATTTCTCTGTGCATGTTCAGCTTCGATCTCTGCTGCATTGCATTTGCGACACAGACGTCCCCTCAGCTTGTCTTCCTTCTTGCAACCGGGGCAAAACACAAGGTAACGCAGGAAGAACCATATCTTAACGTAGAGCTGGTAGCTCACGTAAGCATCTTTAGCTGCATACTCCAGGTTTAGATCAGACAACGGCTGCTCTTCCCAGTAATTGTGCCTGTCTCGAGGGAATTTGCTCTTCATCTCGCTGTACGACTCGTCCAAGATGCTAGTTGCAAGACTAGCCATTCCATCCCTCAATAATTTTCCTCTCTCGTTGAGACCTTTGACGTTGACAATTTCCTGGATATCGATCCAGTTCCGACTAGGAATCATAATCTTCTCGTAATATAACTTTATAAAATCTTGTCTCTTGTCAACGCTGCAGAACACAATTTCTTGATTTTGAAGGAATGAGCGCAGCGCCGGACATTCCCCGTTGGTCCTGAAAACAAAAATTTAGTACTTGCGAGATCAACACTTGAATAAAATTTGGGACTACGAAGCTAGTCTATATGCAATCTCATAGCTTGAATATAAAATTTGAAACTACATAAGTTTAGTAAGTTCATGATCAACAGTCTGAATATTATCTAGTCATAATTCATTTGGTACTAATAGAATGCATGAACAACACTTTTATGAAATGTGTAAGTGCAATTGTTTAGTCATTGAAATTTCATTTTGCATCATATAATTTTGAAACTAACAAAATTCTATTAAATGCAAGATCAAGACTCCGGAAATTTGCTTGTGATAATTAATTTGGTATAATGAAATCCAGTACATGCTAGATGAGCATATGGATAGATTCAATTTGATGCAAAAATTTAGTACTTGCGAGATCAACACTTGAATAAAATTTGGGAATACGAATGTTTAGTCTATGCAATCTCATAACTTGAATAAAATTGACATAAGTTTAGTAAGTGCATGATCAAGAGTCTGAAAATTATCTAGTCATAATCCATTTGGTACTAAAAGAATGCATGACCAACACTTTTATGAAATGTGCAAGTGCAAATTTTTTAGTCATTGAAATATCATTTTGCATCATATAATTTTGAAACTAACAAAAGTCTATTAAATGCAAGATCAGGACTCCGGAAATTTGCTTTGTGATAATTAATTTGGTATAATGAAATCCAGTACATGCTAGATGAGCATATGGATAGATTCAATCTGCAAGATCAGGACACCATGCTAGCACGGTTTGTAGTTTAATTTGTTGCACCTAGCCCAATGAACCAATTTGTAACTTGCTGTTGCACGAATTCCCCTCTCCACAATTTCTTTCAATAACACAAGAATTCCCCTCTCCACAATTTCTTTCAATAAAATGCACAATCCCATATTCTTGAAACTGCCTTGCGAATTATGGTGCATGTGAGTTGCAATTTTCTCTCAAACAGAGAAACCAGAGCACTCGAGATTAACTAAAACAGATCAAGATTAACTAAAACAGAGCACTCGAGGGTGACTTGGTTCATCATGCACTAGCGATTAACTAAAATCTGAGCAAGATTAACAAAATCAGAGCAAGATTAAGTAAATCAGAGCAAGATTAAGATCTACAAACCAGGAAAAGTGGTAGACGAGGACGTGGTTCCTCATGCACAGCTGAGCGACGGCGAGGTAGTTGTCTACTTCGTGGTTGGGGTCCTCCCGAGTGTACTCGAGATCCAATCCTACAAATTTGTTCTCTTCTTCTTCCGCATACCACTGCGCGTACATCTTCAGGTACTTGCTCATCGTCTCCTCCTCGTTTGTGTAGACCACTTCGATCTCCTTGCCGCCATGGACGGTGAAGGTCCTGATCTGAGTAATGTGCTGCAGCGGAACAGAGGAAGAGGAAGAAGAAGCAGCGTCCATGGCGCGGAGGAGGCAGAAGCGGAGGAGGCAGAAGCGGCGGAGGAGGAAGCGGCGGAGGAGGCAGAAGCGTCTTGGCGCGGAGGAGGGTTTTTCGTGTAGTGGGAGTAGTGGAAGCGGAGTGGAACCGTCAAGAAGCGGAGAGGCGGAGGAGGGAATTTCTGATTTATTATAATTAGTAAAAACGGAGGCGCGGAGGAGACCATTTTACCTGCTGGCCCCTAATCCACATAAAATTACCGAAATGGCCCAACCCAGTGGTATCTACTGCTAGATGGCCCCACACGTCAGTGGGTGCCATTTTGCCCCCCCCACCCCCAAATGTCCCCATAAAATTACCGAAAAGCAACTTTCTCCCCTGTCTCACTCTCTCTCTCTCCCAACCCAGCCGCCACTGCCGCCTCTTCCTCTCCCAACTCCGTCGGCCGAAGCTCCGTCAAGCAGCTCCGTCAAGCTCCGTCGGCCGAAGCTCCACTGCCTCGATCCGTCGGCCGAAGCTCAGGTTAATTTGGGGGATGAGCGGGGGATTTTCTAGGGTTAGCCGTACTTAATCTCGGGGGATTTTAATTGGGGTTTTTTGTCCGAGCGGCGATTTTCCTAGGGTTTGATCGATTCAAAGTAGATTCTAGTGCTAGAGTGATTTTCCTGGTTTAGATTGATTCAAAACATGTGTAGTGCTGCTAGTGCGAATGTCAATCTGAAACTAAACATCCCAACTTAGTTTTAATTAATGTGTAATTAATAGTTTCATAGTTCTCAAATTGTTCACTGCTTGTTATTAGGTCGACACCATGGACCCCTATGACTATGAAGTTGCCATTTTGGTCCCATCCAAGAAGGCCGTGGAGACCATCGACATCAGCTCATCCTCCGAAGGTGAGGATGGTGCTCTAGATAGGGTTCATGTCAAGCAAGAGAAAGCTGATGATGCTGCAGCAATGGATTGTGCAGCTGATCATGAGGAAGTTGCTCCTCCTCCTGCTGCTGATGTCCATCTGACTCGTCGAGGTAAAATATATATATAGTAGTTATAGATGCAGGATATAGGTCAAATGCTTAATTAGTCTCGGTTTGGCATAATAGCTAGTCAATTTGTAGCATTCAAGGAATATACTTCAGTTTCTATAAATACTGTTGGTTTGATATATACTTCAGTTTTAGGAAAACTTTAAACTAGGCCTTATTCCCTGGTTTCTTTGTATGTAGGTCCCAGGATAGAGGCAGGTGAGGAATGGGATGACTTTTGCATGTATCCCAATCTAGTGGAAATGAATCCTACACAAGTTGAAACCCTGAGATATCTTGTTGACCAAAAGCGCCCCGCAATTCCTTTTTATGTGTGCACTATAAAGAGTGCAAGTTCCGTGGGAGGCAGTTCCTCCAGAATGGTAAATAATTACTCCATCTCAAGGATGTTTTTGCATCTTTATATGTTGACAATTACTTCATCTGAACGAAGTTTTGCATCTTATAATCTGCAGTACTTCAACCGGAAGTTTACCCAGCAGTACATCTCGACGAATATGCAGCTTCCAGACAATGACTTTCTTGTCTCTTACAGTGAGAGACATGGTGTGAAAGTGAGGATTTTCCAGGGCAAAGGGAAGTGTGACGGTGCAGTGATCACAACAAACTGGAGTGCTGTGGTGCGGAAGAGCAAGATGGAGGCAAATGATATCTTTGTGTTTTGGTTCCGCATTCGCGCCCGGGGCGGTCTCAAGTTGTATGTCAGGAAGCTCGAGAAATGAGCTAGCAGGCTGAACCTCTCTAATTAAGCTAGTAGTACTATATATATGTGTGTATGAGCTCAAGTAATATGAGCGTTGAACCTCTTATCGATCGATCTGGTACTATCTAATGGCCTGTTGGTCGATGTAATGTGCTCAAGTAAATGAGCGTTGAACCTCCTCGGTAGTATCTATAATTAACGTGTCCTTTTGGTACTATGTTATTGAGCTCAAGGCTGCACTATATATGTGTAATATAATGTGCTTTTGGTGGTCTATATATGCTGGAGTATATATAGATATATATAGTTTGCTGGCCGTAATTAATTATTAGTCTATATATTAGCCTGTTGCTTAGCTAATGCTCCTGTACAAATTAACTGTTGTCCTAAATCAGTATCCCCTCTGATAGATTATGTAACAAGATCATATCCATAACTATAAAAAAAAGAAGTTGCCTTAGTTTCACTATGTAAATGATAAAGGATGGTAAGCTGACAAGATCTCTCCAATAGCTCCACTGGTTAACTAGCACGTTGACACATCTAGAGGTGCTGGGTTCGACTCCCAGCCCTCACACTTTTTGATTTTTTTTGGCGCCCAGGAGAGGCCCAAATATCCCTTCCGAATCCAACTCCCTTCGATAACCTAGCAGAAATTCGAATCCAACTCCCTCCGCAACTCGGCGGCGGCGGTGGCGGTGGTCACCGGCCCTGTCCCTCTCCGACGACGAGCCCCGGCCCTCTCCGACGACGAGCCCTCTGGTGGGGCATCTCCCGGTCTGCACCCCTCTCATCTCTCCCCTCTCGATCTGTTCTTCTTCGTCAGTTCACAATATCGAATCTCTGTGATCCGAGGTGACGGCGGTGGTGGGTGTGCCAGCGCTGCGTCCGAGCAAGGGATGTGCTGTCCATCTGGCTCGCCGACGACGACGACGAGCCCTCGCCGACGACGAGCCCCTCGCCCTCGCCGACGACGAGCCCCTCGCCCTCTCCAGGACGAGCCCCTCGCCCTCTCCAGGACTAGCCCCGTCCCTCTCCAGGACGAGCCCCGGCCCTCTCCCACGACGAGCCCCTCCGCATCTCCCGGTCTGCACCCCTCTCATCTCTCCCCTCTCGATCTGTTCTTCTTCATCAGTTCACAAAATCGAATTGAACTGCTGTGCATTGCTTGAAATTGGAACTGCTGTGCAGTTAGGTGTGTGCTAATTGCATCATTTTGTTCTTCCGCAGATGGACAGACGCTGGATTACAACAAGAATTAGAAGGCTTTCCCCTGAACACACAAAGGGAGTGGCAGAGTTTATGCAGTTTGTTCGCTTGAGTGCTGCCAATGATGATCAGGTGCTGTGCCCATGTCGTAGCTGTCTTAACCGGTGCACAAAACCTCTAGATGTAGTAGAGGCTCATTTGCTTCTTTTTGGGATGGCAAGCACTTATGACCGATGGGTCTTCCATGGAGAACCATTACATCCTGTACCTGAAGCTGGACATGGAGGACAAGGAGGTGCACCTGAAGCCGGACATGGACATGGAGGTGAACCTGAGGCTGGACATGGAGGTGAACCTGAGGCTGGACATGGAGGTGATGCAGGGGCACACCATGTTGGTGGAGGTGATGCAGAGGCACACTATTTTGGTTTGCAAGAGGAAGATGGTTACGAAGATGATAGAATTCCTGATCTGCTTGCTGATTTGTACAAGTCAGAACCGCAAGGTGCTGGAAAGGACACTATATTTGCTGAGTTGATAGAGGAAGCCAAGCGCGCAGCCAGCGATGGGGGTACAATGTCAAGGTTTTCACTCACAGTCAAGTTACTTCAGGCCAAGTCGTACTACCGGATTAGCAACGTTGCATTCAACGCGATACTCCTGATTTTGGCCTTGCAATACCCTAATAGCTCAATACCAAAGTCATACGAGGAGGCACTTAGCATAATCGGCAGGTTGGTACTTGGTTATGATAGTATCCATGTGTGCCCGAATAACTGTGTATTGTTCCGGAAGGATTATGCCAAGGAGAATAATTGCCCCAAGTGCAAAGCCTCCAGATGGAAAGATGCTGATGGTAGGAGACAGATCCCAGAGAAGGTGCTGAGGCACTTCCCATTGATTCCAAGGCTGCAAAGAATGTTTCTTTCAAAGGAGCAATCAAAGGAAGTACAGTGGCACAAACTGAAGCGGCAAGACGTGGAGAATGATCTCAGTCATCCAGCAGACGGGGATGCATGGAAGGATTTTGACAATATTCATAAAGACTTTGCCGCTGATGCCAGGAACATAAGGCTTGGACTTGCCACGGATGGTTTTAATCCCTACGGGAATATGAGCAACTCCTACAGCATGTGGCCTGTATTCGTGGTGCCATACAACCTTCCGCCGTGGGCATGTATGGATCAGTCCAACTTCATGCTTGCATTGCTAATCCCTGGTCCATCCTCTCCAGGAAAAGATTTTGATGTCTTCATGGAGCCTTTGATGGAAGAGCTGCAGGAGCTCTGGAAAGGTGTAAAATCGTATGATGCCAATAGTCCAGACAAGTTTGATCTCCGTGCTGCAATCTTATGGTGTATTCATGATTATCCGGCACTGCACACATTGTCAGGGAGGGCCACAGCTGGTTACCAGGCATGTGTGCGTTGTGACAAAGAGAATTGCTCCAAGAAATTAAGGAACAAAATCTGCTTTATTGGGCACCGCCGTTGGCTACCTCGGCGACATCCTTGGAGAAATAGCAAAGAATTCGATGGTGCTTCTGAAAGCCGTGAGAAGCCAGCGGAATTCACTCCAGAAGAGCTGAGGCAACAGCTTGATAGGGTTAGAGATGTGATACCAGGCAAGCTTCAGAAGAAAAGGAAACGTGAGGACGGTCAGTGTTGGAGCCGTAGATCATGTTTGTGGGACTTGCCATACTGGGAAGATCTAAAGCTGAGGCATAATCTCGATGTAATGCACATCGAGAAAAACATCTGTGACAATTTGATTGGTACTTTCATGAACATACAAGGCAAGACCAAAGACACTGTCAATTCAAGGCTTGATTTGGAAGACATGGGCATAAGACGTGACTTGCATTTGCAGCCTGTTTCAGCTGACTCTTTTGAGATGCCACAGGCGTGGTATACAATGAGTAAACAAGAAAAAATTGCTTTTTGTGAATTCATAAAAGCTGTGAGGTTTCCAGATGGGTACGCGTCTAACATATCCAAGTGTGTTGCTTCTGATAAGTGCAAGCTTCAAGGGCTGAAGACCCATGACTGTCATATATTGCTTCAAAGGATCTTACCGGCTGGCCTTCGAGGAACAATCCATGAAGACATATATGAAGCGGTTGCTGAGCTTGGAAATTTCTTCAGAGAGCTGTGCTGCAAAACAGAAGAGAGACGTTCTGGACAGACTTGAAAAGGAAATCGTAGTTATTCTTTGCAAACTTGAGAAGATCTTCCCCCCATCTTTCTTCGACGTGATGGTGCATTTGGCCATCCATTTACCAAAAGAGGCAAGGCTTAGAGGCCCAGTGCATTACGGTTGGATGTACCCAGTCGAAAGAAGGTTGCTAACATTGAAGCGTTATGTCCGGAACAATGCCAGGCCGGAGGGATCGATTGCCGAAGCATATATTGTTGATGAGTGCCTGACATTTTGCTCGAGATACTTCGACGATGTTGAAACAAGATTCAACCGTCCAAGTAGAAATCCGGAGCGGGATGATTCACATATTGGTGATCTGTCTGTTTTCAAACACGGTGTGAAATTTATTGGAGCCTCTCAATATGTGTATGCAGGTGAGGACTATGACAACATGGTGTGGTATGTGCTCCGAAGTTGCCCTGAGGTTGATCCATACATCGAGTACGTTTCTCTTCATCCCCATATATAGATAGGTTATTGCAGCATGTCCAAATAATAATTAGGATCTATTTTCTGTTGCCATTCCAGCCTGTGCAAACAAGAGTTGAACCAACGAGGTGGTCAGATCAATGTTGATAGATGGCTTGCCAAGAACTTTGCTAGATGGTTTCAGACTCATGTGAGATCTTTAGCTGGTTTATTTCTGAAGATTGGAAAAGTTCATGATATAAATTTTCTGTGTGTGTTACTCACCCCTGGTTGATTTTTTGCAGATTGGAAAAATGCGAAATGATGTCTGTCCTGATCTCTATGCTTTGGCGTGCAAACCAGATTTTAGAGTGAGACTATATTCGGCATGTGTTGTTGACAGTGTTCGGTACCATACTGTTGACCGCGAGAAGAACAGAAAGACACAAAATAGTGGAATCGTTTCTGAGGGAGATCATGATGGCAACATCATTGACTTCTTTGGTCAGCTGAAATCCATCATCAGATTGCAATACAACTCCAGCGGTGGCGTCCATCGGTCAGTTGTCCTCTTCCGGTGTGACTGGTTTGACCTTGGTGGTAGGAAACCCGGATTCGACGATGATGGACACTTCAAGAGTGTTAACACAGAAAAGTTTTGGTACAAGACTGATCCTTTCATTCTGACATCACAAGCAACCAAGGTCTTTTATGTGCCAGACACTAAGTTGAAAGGAAAATGGCAAGTTGTGCAGAAATTTCACCATAGACATCTATGGAGTGTAAAAGAAAATGAACAGGGACCCGGTGTTGCTGTACTATCATATCAAGATGAAGATTCCAGTCAAGTTCCTGTGCAAGAAAAAGAAGGCACTGCACGGAGTAGGACGAGAAGTGACCAGGAACGTGTGCTACTTGAAAAAGTCATTGTGGACAAACTGAAGAAACGGAGCAAGGAGGTTGTGCCTGAAGAAATCGAGGAGGTTGATCAGACAATGTACCAATATTGCAGTGATGATGGTGATGATGGAGGAAATAGGACTAGGAATCGTCCAGTTTTCGAAGAAGATGAATAGCAGTTTGAATCTGTAGTTTGTGTAATGGATGAATAGCAGTTTGAATCTGTAGTTTGTGTAATGTCAGTTTATTTCAGATTATGTGTCAGGTTGTTTGGCCCAGAATTTATGTTGAACATGCCAGCTTGTTTTTCCCAGAATTTATGTTGAATATGTCAGCTTTTTGTTCCCAGAATTTGTGCCCAATTTTTTTGGGGAATCCATGCCCAATTTTTAGGGGAATCCATGCCCAATTTTTTCAATACATGGCTGACGCCGGCGACCATATATGGGCGGCGCCGCCGTGCATGGCTGACGACCATATATGTGGCGCCGCGTACACATTTTCAACAGAACTCATTTTTTTCAACTGAACAGAATTGCACACATACATAGACATGGTTCAAATTCAGGAACTAAACATTGTGGCACGAACAGACAAATGTTTGGAATTACAACACAATAACTCTAGCATATACTCTAGCTTCTTCTCCTCCTGACCAACAGATCTGAATTCACCCTAATTTCAGTTCGTACACATCACCCAGTACAACAGATGACAAAAGCTACAGATAGCACCCAAACCATGAAGCCTCTCATTTTCTTTGGTTCAGGGTTGCTCTGTTTCCTTGCAGCAAGCAGAAACTTTTCTTCCTGGAGCCTCTCAATTTCTACCTGGAGCCTCTCAATTTCTTCATCTCGATCCCAAACAGCATCACGCAGATCACGAACTAACTCTTTGTGACGTGCATCCGGATCATCAATCCACTTAAACACTTGACACCCTATTCCACCAGCAATCTGACAGATGAAGAACAAAAGAGGATAAGTAAGGCATAGTAGAAAAGAAACTTCAGAAGACGGCGGGCTCCAAATTCAGAATGGGGGCGGGGGGGCGTGCTCGAAGACTAACCGAGCGAATTTTGCAGTTCCGGTATCTTCTCCCAGGATTCGGATCACTCCAAGAAATCCATTGCGGCATCTTCTCGCCACAGTCACATACGTCGGCGGGCTCATAATCGAATGGCCGCTGCCGATACGGGATGGGCGTGCCCGGCCGCCGCCGGCGACGCGACGAAGCTCGACCTAGAAGAACTGCCGGTGGAGAACTGATGCAATGGTCGGAGGGATTTTGGTCGGAGGAGGAACCCTAGCTAGATGCACCTGGTCGGAGGGATTTTGGTCGAGGTGGAGGGATTTTGAAGACAATGATTAGTCTATCATGTCTATATACATGGACAACCATACTTTTGTCAACAACACTATTGTAGCAAAGCGGTAGGGAGTGGTAGTGCGGCGGCCCAGGTCGAGGGTTCGAGTCCCCGCAAACGCAATTTTGCCAGTTATTTCCATGGAGCCACTCCAACCCCGGATGGGCCGTCGGGCCGCAATTCAACCCCGGATGGGCCGTCGGGCCAGCAATTCAACCCCGGATGGGCCGTCGTGGGGTAGGCCCCAGCAGCCTAGTAGAGGACGACCAAAAGAGGAGGATATCACCAGTAGCCCATTAAAATGGTGGACGGCACAGAGAAAAAAATAACAAGACGCCTTTGTCCCACAAGTATCAGTTGGTCCTACATGTCAGTTAGTTCAAGCCAGTTGCTTCCAGTGACACGTGTGAGGCGCGTGGGACCGAAAAGGGACACATAGGCAAAATGGATGACATGGCAGCCAAACACATACCATTGTATTGAGCCAAATGCCAATGACGCTATTGATTTGTCGCAATCGGCATCGGGAAAACGTCGTAGGCCACTTAATTTTGCTAATGACGTTTTGACCTAAATTGGCAATGACGTTTTTGCCCAATAACGTCACGATTTTCTAGGGTTTTGCCCCCCGGAGTGGCCAAGGACGGTCAAAGCTAGGAACGTCATAAAGCTATGACATTTTGATTTCCAGTCATAAAATAAACGTCATATTATGGCAGATTTCTTGTAGTGTCATAATTACAACAACTGCCACCGCCTTAGTCCACTTGTTTATTTTCCGATCGATTAGATGCAAACCAAGCGTTTTCTCGTAGCAAACATGTACAAGCCCAGGTGGCTTAGCTGCTAGCCAGCTCTTATGGGCCGTAAGCCAGGCAGATGGCCTTTTTTTCTTACCAGCCTGTTGGGAATCGAACTGTGTCCGTTCCAAATGTATAACCAATATATTTTGTGCTATCAATAGTCCCACCTTGCTTCTTTAGACTAAATTCGGCCAACTTATATACGTTCTCAAATGCCGTAATATCAGCAAGCAGCCTCAGAAATAGCAGCACGAGGATGAGGGTGCACCAAGGAAAGAGAACGATCATGTGGGACAAAGAAGACGAGGGAATCGGTGTGAGCTGAAAATATTGGCGGACTATGTCTGCCCCGTCCGTGTGCGAATTGAATCGAGCCCCGAATGACCACTGCCTCCTTGCAAAGAAATAAGGAATCAAAAATTGAGGGAATAAAAAAAGCACAGGCAGCGACTACCTAGGGTTTGATTGACCTGTCAAAGTTTCAGAGGTGTGGAATACAAAGCCTGCGATAAATGGGACCAAACAGTTTCAGAGGTTACAAGTCAAAATAAATCAAATTGTTGGGCACAATTTAGATTTACACGAAATAGAAAGGTCAATCTATTTTGGTACACAATTTAGGTTTTTAAATTTAATTATTTTATTTCATGGATCATGAACATCTGTACAACTTTAGAGCCTAAGATAAGAGCATATCCACCAGCGACACCAATAGCTATTTCGAGATTGGGTTTGTTCTTTTGGTTCACAACAGCGCGCCCAAAAATAACCGGCTTCTTTTCCAGCCCAATAAAATCATCGGCAACCCCGCGCTGGCCCCAACCAACAGGGCATCGAACGGGCGCACCGGCACCTTGTGGCACGTCAGATTTCAGGGGCTGGACCGGCATATCAACGACTCCACGACTGGCTCCATCTTTAAATTTCACGCCTCGGATGCTCTGCTGTGGGTTCCCGTCTTTAGTGAGCCCGCCGGTTCCCCAGTCGGAGACGTTGTTGTAGATGCACACATCGACCACCTCCGCCCCTTCGATTTAGTGCGCCCTCTCCGCTCACCTTTGCGGCACTCGCCTCTAAACCACTTCCGCACTTCCCTCCTCCGCCACATTCGCCTCCAAACCATAGTGTCGCTTTGGCTCGCCACCACCTATCATGCTAGGCTGGAATGGACTCACGCCACGGCGGTGCCGCAGCCCGGCAATGAGCTCGAGCTGTCGGACTTCAACTTCTACGACTTCTCCAACGACTCCGAGTTTGACAAGTGAAACGAGGTGTTCATCGCGGAAACAGATGTTGAGGTCAAAGAGGAGCGGGCGCAGTGGAGCGGCGAGGAGCAGTTCGAGGGTGACTCTATGCAGGTAGCGATTCTGGCCTCCTTCAACGCGCAACACGACCGGAGGATCCAGGAACATGCTCGAGGAGACCAACGCCGCCAACTTCGAGCATGTCGTCTAGATATCGAGCGAGCGGGCGGCCGCGGAGGAGAAGGAGGTATGTCGCCTCCTAATGGTGGCCGAGTGGCAGAGGTTGCCTGAGGTCAACGCTCAGCACTAGACCGAGGCGGCCACCCACGAGGAAGCCAGGATCACCCAGAATGAGGAATCTTGCTGGTCGTGGGCGGCACTGAAGGCCTAGCATCGCCTACATCGATGCTGCTATGCGTGAAGCAAAGGCGAATAGGCGGGTGCTGGAGGAGGAGAACCACGACGAGGCAGGCCCATCATGCTCGTTGACGATGATGGCCGGAGTAGGAGGCGAAGGTGGTGATCGACGGCGACCAAAGCTGCGGCATCAACACTAGCTAGGCCTCCCTTAGAGCACGAGCCAGTGCCACGTTCGCGGGGCATGAATATGTAGAGGAAGACGACAGAGTGACACCGGGGTGGTAGACGTCGGGCGATGGAGTAGCGGTGTCATGTTTGAAATATTTATGTATGCACATGCGCCTATGCAAAGTATCTGGTCAAACACTATATTATATTCATAGAACCTCGATGATCTACAACTTCGCAGCAACGCGCGGGCATTGTACTAGTACCTACCTAATAATAATAAAGGGAGGATTGTTTCCGTCGTCCAACACTTTTTTGGACAACTTTACCCTCCCACCACCGAGAATAAAATTTGGTACGTCAAAAAGACTGGTCGTCTGTGTTGCCCCTACATCGTCGCGCACCTACCTATCTTGCCTCCTTCTCCTGATCGGTAACCACAGGCGTGTTAGGTTCGATCTCTCCCAAAAAGAGTCCAGATCGAAGTATGATTGCCGTATGTAACGTAGGCTATGTTGCCGGAGGCCAAGAAATCCAACTCCCTAAGGAGAGAAGAACTCCAGATCGGCTGCACAAGAAACAATCGTAGGAAATAATCACCTGTTCCAGGTAGGCGAGCTGGATGTCGCAGACCTGGAGCAGTGCCCGACGGCGGCCACGGTGCCATGCACTATCCACGTTTCTCCCTTTATCCTAGAGTCCGGCACTCCGGCGGGCAGCAGAGTCCTGCTCGAGAGCAGAGTCCAGTTTATAGGCTGTCGATATACTGCTCTCATATGAGAAATCAGTCGACGTCGGGATGCTCGAGGAGGCCACACAGCCGGGGGATTTCCTTGGGAAGCGGCAACGAGTTCTCAGACGAGCACAAATAGGGACTGGAGCCGGACACGAGGACGACCATGGGCTGCTGGACAAGGCCACAACGCCGGCGCCTCGCCATGGCAAGTGACAACGAGGATTCGATCCGGGGCGGCGCTGGCTCTTCGGATTTTCGCCGGCGGCGGAGGTGATAGCTACGGGAGAAGAGAACAGTACGGGCCGCATCCCGTGTGTGTATGTACGAGTACGACGGCAGCTCCCATGGAACCCGCGTTCGCATGCTTTACTCGTTGGCCCCGACCGCCCCAACGCCGATCAGCGGATGGCCCTCGCGGCGGACCGCGCTCTGGGAGTCTGGGGTGTTCTTCCAGATGAAACGTATGAGTCCTCGCTCGCGCACGTCAAGTACCGGCCGTCGGAGGTGTACACTGCAGCCATCGTTGCTCGATCGTGTTGTTGATTCCTGCACCATCCATGTGATTCCGGTTTAATGCTTCTTCAGAGGAATCGGATTTTACTACTAGAAGAAATCCATCGACCATCGTCGATCATATTATAAGACGATCAATCGGCTATGCTCTTGTACAGTTGCATGCTGCGATAAAGTAATACGAAGTACTCCGATCGGCCGCCAGGTCTGGCATTTTTCCGGCTGATGTGATTACAAATGTTGATGTAGGGTGCATCGGCAATTCGGCATGATTGCGTTTATGTTGGTGAAGATAACTCTGTCAAGTGTAGCTCAGAGTGCAGGTACCATCCCAGAATGGCAGAATCCATCTTCGGCCTAACACTGAACCAAGACCATATTTCACAATTAAGGGTATTCTTGCCTAGATGCAAGATCCGGGACAGGTTAAGACGTTGCTGCTCATATTGATCGATACATTCTGCAGTGTGTACATGCAGGAACTCCCAAGATCTGAAGACTGACTGACTAGCTAGCTCTATGCGAAGGCCACAGGTTAGATTGAAATATTTAATTCATCGCCAGGCTATACAGGTATACCGGATAGTCCGATTTTTTATTATTATCTGTTAAGTATCAAACATAATCACTTATTGGTTCTCTTATTATTAGGACTAGCTGTAAAGAACAGAAGACCTCTTTAGATAAACCTCTTCCATATTTAAAGAACTCTGTTAGCTACTGATTTATTATACTAAGGAGTAAATATATTGGTTCCGTGTAAAAGGTGTAGTAGTGAAATGCTGTTGGGGTTAAACTAAAACCATCATGTTCCACTCTTTTTATTTAATGCATATGTTAGTTTATATGGATTTTTTAAAGATATCTTGTTTTTCTTACTAATTATGAGATGCAAATATTGTCGTTGTCTCATGGTCACAAAACTAAAAATCACATAAATAATATATCCGTATTCCGTAGCAACGCACGGGTATTTTGCTAGTACCCATATAAAACCAATAAAAGTACTTCAACTGAAATCTTGCAAGTCTACGGGATTATCATTGGGTACATCCAGATTTTATTACGGTACAATTTTTAAAATTATAAATATAATTTTCCAATATTTAGGAGAAGCTAGTACAGAGAAACTGAAAATTTCGAATCGCATTCCCGGATTCGCCCCAAATCCGTCCTCTCCTCCCCGCCCGGCGAGCTCTCCAGCGGCAGCGATGGCCAACAAGCTGGTCTCGGAGATGCGGCTGCCTCCCCACCTCGCCCACCTCCTCGCCGCGCGCCGCCTCACCACCGCCAAGGTCAGCCATCCCCTTCTCGCCCCACCGTGAAACCGGCCGCCGCCTCTAACCTCCTCCGCCCCAGGACGTGCTGTCGCTGCCGGAGGTGGAGCTCATGACCCTGCTCGACGCCGGCATCCTCACCGCCCGCGCCGCCGTCTCCCACGTCAGCGAGTTCGCCTGCCCACCCTGCCAAACGGTACCCCCGCCGCCTCGCCTCCCTCGCCGTTCCGGGTTTCCGAGCGATTAATGTGGGCTCGTTTTGCCACTGATTGCGCAGGCGCTCACGCTCCTGGAGGAGCGGGTCCGGCTGGGAGGCGGCGGCCGGCTGGCCACCACGCTCTGCGGGCTGGATGAGGCGCTGGGCGGAGGTATCCCCCTGGGGAAGCTCACTGAGGTCGTCGGGCCCTCGGGGATCGGCAAGACGCAGGTGAGACGCTCCGCTTGAGGATTTGCACCGAGATTTGCTCGCGGTTTATGTGTGTCTGGTGTGTTCCTGAATGTTAACTAATTCGTGTATCCGCGTGCTTACATGGGCATGCAGGATGCAACAGAGAGTAGAAGTAATGGACTTCGTGTGTTTATATCGAATCTAAAGTCATTAGCTTTCTCTTCAGTAATTGTGGTACTATTTATAGATTTAGTAGAGATTTGTTGAATGTTTGCACGCTCTGCAGCTCTGTCTGAAGCTTGCACTGTTGGCAACATTACCAGAATGCTACGGCGGCTTAAACGGTCGAGTTGTGTATATTGACACTGAATCCAAGTTCTCTTCACGGAGGTAGCTTAGTTTCAGCTTGCTACTCACATGTTCCAAGCATGTCATTTAGGAAATATTTGGAGTCATCAACCGTCGCGATATTTGCAGGATGATCGAGATAGGTCAGAAAAGCTTTCCTCAAGTATTCAGGCAAGAAGGCTTGGCACAGAAGGTTATTATAATTCATCATCTACATCATAAATTTCTTGATCTTTCAGGTTTGAACTTTTGTGCTTACTTAGGTGACTTCTTCAGCTGTTGTTTCATGCATTCTCTTTCTTTTGCCGCAGATGGCTGGCAGGATCCTAGTGATGCGACCAACATCATTATCTGATTTCACGAAAAGGTATGTTTTTTTTTCTGACACTCAACCGGTCGAAGGCTGATGTCCAGTGATTGATGTTCTAGTGTCCGTGAAGGATCATACGATGACTCTCGAAATGCTCTTCTTCTACCCAATACGTTATGGTCATTGTTTTAATTTTTGTGAATTACTAGGATGTTCCTCATCATTTATGTGTGTAAGAGAAATTCATCATACTGCAAAACACTCAAATGTCGTTTTGATGTTTTCCTCGCACTTGTACAGTTTGGAGCAGATGAAGGTGACTCTACTCCAGAACGATGTCAAGTTACTTATTGTTGACAGCGTGGCTGCTCTCACATCCTCGTAAGATATGAACACTAGAATATATTGTTTTCCTTTTGCTTTTGATTCGAACAATGATATTTTTAGAATGATCAGCTAATGATAGCTTTGATAATGAGTATTGCAGTTGCTTTAGCATATTCGGGCATTCCGCATCTACCATTTTAGAATGTTATCTGACTCAATCGAATTTCATTCATTGAACACTGATTGCCAATTCATTGGTATGTGCAAACTGTTGATAGCTGGCAATTTCTGCCATATATTATGGAAAACTTTGAAATATTAAATCAATAAATTGTCCCAAGTTCCTAAAAAATGACCAGATATTTGGTGCTACGTTAACATGCTAAACAGTGTGCGTGCTAGGTTTTATATAGAACTATGAGTTAAATAATCTACAGTGCCTTTTATAATTATAGCTTTTGGTCTCAATTACAAAGGACACTGTTTTAAATATCTGCCCAAAGCTGAGAAAAGGCTGTGACAGTGGGACTGCTATGCTCTCGCTCTTTATTGCATTGTTGTAGAAGCTTGTCCCTCTACATTGCAGTTGTGTAGTGGCGCTTTAGTATGAATGGTTGCCATGTTTTAACGCCATCTTGATATCCCGTGCAAGTTTGCCTCTTCTAGTATTGTTCATTCTTATGTTAACAAGAGAATATTTAATTTTCTAATATCTTACTTCAACATACATGTGGCAGGGAGAACGAAAGAGGTACAAGTACAACAGGTTTCACGCAACACCCTCTAAGATGGGCTCTTTCATTTCTTAAGTGTGCTTCCTAGACCTAATATTCATAGCTTCCCTTATATATTTGTTTTGGCTACACTGGTGATCCTGCTAAATGCTTCTCGTTTTCTTTTCTGTCCTGCAGGTCTATAGCAGAGTTCGCAAGAATTCCAGTTGTAGTTACAAACCAAGTCCGCAGCCAAAGTAACGATGATGGTTATCATTACTCGTTTGAAGGTTTGTGCGTCATTCCAAGAAAACAGATTATCATTTGGACAATTTGTTGAACTTGACTTGATATTCCTGTGCCCTGCAGTAAAAAAGATGGGTGATGGCAATGGTGCTGAAAGAATTGAATCTCATCTTGTTGCTGCTCTAGGAATTCAGTGGGCTCATGCTGTAACTATCCGTCTAGTCTTCGAATCCCACTCAGGTTTTGTATATACATGTACTGTTAATTACCTCTTTTTTTAATCTTCATCTTATAGTCTACGACTGTTGACCTACAAAACAAGTGGCGCACACCGAATCACGCACGAACGTGCGCACACAGAGATACACACAAGGGTGCCAATTCTAAGATTTTCAAAAACCAACTGCCTTTTATTCTAAGATTTTCAAAATTCGCAGGTTACAGTTTCGGATGTAGAAAAGATACAATTATGTGCATTTTGGTTTGGAGGATTAATTAGAGGTGTTTAGAGGAGTGAAAAAAATCGTTTTTCCAGAAACCGGATCCAGGCAAGTTGGGGTTCGTTAGTTTGGTAACTTGTGGTTCGTGACGCTTTTGGAATCTTCAGTGGCACGGTTCAAACCTTGATCCAAAGAGATTTCCGAAACGTGTTGAAAGCCATATGCTCGTTAAATGAATTGGTGTAACTAAACGTGGCACTCAGCTTCCATTTTTGAACAGCCCCAGTCAAACCTGAGGGTCTGCAACAACTCTTATTCGGTTTTCAACTTCCGTAATAGCTGTTAATTCATATCTCTTTGATCCATTATAGTGATCGGTGAACTATCTGGTTGAAAAGCTGCAGGAATTCACGTAACCATATTAAGCCACATAACAGTGTTGCATTTACCTGTTGCCCACAGGTCACAGGTTCATCAAGGTGGCGAAATCTCCCATGTCTCCAGCTGTAGCATTTCCTTTCATTGTGGAATCATCTGGCATTACATTGCTAACTGATGAAGGAATTGATGTGTCAGGTCCTGAGATAACCTCGATCCGCTGCCAAGGTACAGTTATTATTGTCGACACATAATGAGCTCAAGCCTTTGCTCTTCCTTCCATTGGTCATTCTAACAGACTTTTCTCAGGGCAAAATCTGCTGGGTCTGGGAGAATGATCATTTGAATGCTACTGCAGTTGCAGCAACATGGACAATCCTGCATTCTCATCTGTTAACCGGTACCAGTTTTGAGAACACACGTGAATGTATTTTGGTGGAAACTGTGCTGGGCCTGTGCCCTTTGAAAACTGAGGACGAATCCTCAACACGTTTGCATTCGTGGATCTGCAGGAGATGATAGGAAAGAAGCTTAAGAATGGTGATGAGTGTGCTTATGCCACTTCCACTTGTCATGACGAAAAGCAGAGGCAAGATATGTGCATAGTATATTGGGTAGAAGCCTTGTTAGTATATAGGCTAGAGTATTAGGATTTTCTAATCTGATTATGTTTGTTGAAGGGATCATTAGTTGCTAGAGATAAAAATCTCATTTTCTCCTCCAGTTTAGATCAAGTTTCTGTAGACAACTCTGATTCTTGCAAGTTGTTATGTACGGCCGCACAAAAATCCAAGTGAAGTTTTCCTTTTAGTATGTAGCACCAAGCTCAGGGAATTCGCTGCCTATTCTCGTCTTGAACCTGCCTGTGGTCGTCTACGGCAAATTTGGAGTCGCCATATCGGAGGCGATGGGTAATGGGTAATGATGATGATGTTTTTCTGTCAACCTCGACGGATGTTGCATTCCTAGTGATGTGTGTGAGGACTGAGGTTGACTTGGTGTGCCCTGTTGGTGGCGGTCAGTTGGTTTCCACTAGGTTTTTCTCTAATTAACAAGGCAGTTCTCTTCGCCTGAATTAGTCGGCTTGTTTGAAAAAATATTGGCAGGGCGTGCACTACTGGGCCATGCACATCCGACATACGTAACACCGGACGCCTTCCTGATGTCGATGTCTTGGACATCATCATCCTCCTGCTGCTCACTCCGGCACATGTCAAAGCCTTCTCCAAGGGCTGAGGTCGAGGCATAGAGTTCATCTGCCGTGGCTGCCGTCCAAACACAGCACCTTGGCTAAAACCAAACACGACCTGGCAATAAACACCAGACAAAATCTGTCTGCCATTCCAAAACGCAGGCCGGCGCAGATTACACATGCAAAAAAGTTGTCCTTGACCCGGTTCTGCCCGCGCAAACTCGCATTGGATGCTCCTCCGCCCTCTACTTAACCAGCCGTCCACCAGGTTAACCACACGCAAAAACTGAGCTCAGCTCCGTTACCGGTATTGGTAGTTTCAAACCAGTGGCGGTGAAGCCACCATGCCGGTCAAGAGCGGCGCGAGCTTCCGGCTCGCCGCGCTGCCGGTGGTGCTCATGGCGCAGCTGCTCGCCGCTGCCGTGTTCACTCTCACGCTAGTCTGGGTGCTGCACTTCCGGGGCGGCGTCTCCTGGGAGATGAGCTCCAACCCGCAGCTCGTTTACACGGTAAAAAAACAACTCTACGCCGCTCCCCAGCACTAAATTCAAATCCCAATTCAAATTCAGTTTCACTTTTTGGCCGGCTTGTCCAAAAATTAAATGAGGAAATCTGCACGAGTACCATGCATGAAGTGATGATCTTCTATATTGTTGGATATGGACAGGCACACCCTCTCTTCATGGTGATCGGCTTTGTCATCTGCACCGGAGAAGGTAACTAATTCAGCACCCATTTTACTCTGCAGCAGAAACGGATCAAAGGACTCACCTAACTAGCTTTGCGATGGACTATCGATCGATGTGCAGCGGTGATGGCGTACAGGATCGTCCTGGGCCCGCGGGCGGCGAAGAAGGCGGTGCACCTGCTGTTGCATCTGCTCTCCCTGGGCTTTGCCGCCGTCGGGCTGTACGCCGCCGTCAAGTTCCACAATGACGCCGGCCTCGCGCACATCCGCTCGCTACATGCTTGGCTGGGGATAGCCACCATAGGCCTCTACGCCCTTCAGGTTCCTCATTGCTTTGCTTATTCTTCCTTTCAAGTTGTTGTTGAAACAACACAAGTATAATCCATATTACTATTCCACTAAAGCATACTGATTGCAGTCCAAGACGATTACAATCTAAAATATCCATCTTCTGTGTACGGCTACAATGTTATGTAGTAAAAATCGTAACAAGATTTTAGTAGTTGTTAACGAAAACATATTTTGGTTCTGCAGTGGCTCGTGGCCTTCGTGTACTTTGTGTTCCCCGGGGCTATGATGACCATGAGGGCAGACTACGCGCCATGGCACATCTTCTTCGGCATCGTCATCTTCCTCATGGCCATCTGCACCGCCGAGACAGGCCTTGTGAGGTTCATTTTCCCTGGCAACTACCCGAGCGAGGCTTTCGTGATCAACTTCAACGGGATCGCCATATTCATGTTTGGCGTGGCTGTCGTCCTAGCTGTCATCCTTCCATCTAGATACTAGCTTACTGCAACTCTCTGCGTTATGATTGAGACTATACATCGAAGGGCAGAGAAGAAAAGCAGTCTCCCCTTTAATTTGTTCGTCGTTTATCCCACTTTTTTAGTGAGAAAATGTAAAGGGTCTTATTGCTGCATGATACAACTCCCACATGTATAGACAAGACTGTGACTACTAGAAACATGAACAACATTTGAAACACACTCCTGCAACAATACTTTGGAACATACACAAAAAATCTTATTTTCATGCAAGAGATCTTTGAATAATGAATGCCATAGAACTAACACATGCAACAACAAAGATTTAACTATGAAAAATCGACGAACACATGTGAACATGTAAAATCCATTCTATGCACTCAGATACTCTTAGATGAAAATGAACCCTTTGTATCTTAAGGCCATCGTTACATGTTGATTAGAACCTATTTCTGGTGCATGGACACACACAAATTACATGTTGATTAGAACCTTTTTTGCACCCTTTCTTGTGTTTGTTCTTTGAGCTACAAATCCATGTGCCGAACCCCATCTTGTAAGCATAATTATTGTAAAGTTTCCGGGCTTCATCAATATGGTCAAATGTCATGCCAACATAATGCACAACTAGCTACGACGATGCCTCCTCGCCAATGTTTCCAACCTCCCCTACGTCACCATTCGAGAGTGTCTGCTCATCAAAGTCAACATCATCAAAGTTGAGCGGCATTGTTTATACCAAAGTGGCTTCCGCTAAGTTAGAGGAATCACCCACAACATTTTGTTGAGACAGCAACAACAACAATGTTAGAGCATTTTCTTATATGTCTACTTTCTTACCTTTATGATGCAAACCTATATATATATATATGTTGCAAAGATAAGAGATATGGTTTTTTTTCTTCCCTCAATTAAAGCAACACAAATGAAGATCATAGACATTGTTGGGGAAATGCTGGCATGGAGAAATTTTGATTAAAATGTTCACAGAGTACTAAAGATTTATACATCATGATTTTTGCAACAAATTGAATTACTCCAAACTAGAGGTTCACAACGTTTTTTTTTTTGCAACGAATTATCTCTTCAAATCTTTACTATTAAATTGCAATAGGTGACCGCCTGGTGTCACACTTGGGCTTTCTTTTTTCTATTTTCGTCTGGCCCAAAGAAAAACCGGCGAGGCCCAACTCTTGTCGGCAGATTTATGCTCATACGATTCTTTTGCCTTAGCCGTTATATCGTCCACTCCGATTTGGCCTGGACAAAAAATCACATGCATATGCATTGCAGTCCGATCCGATCACGCCAATGCTCGTTTGTTAGTCTTTAACCATTCCTAATAGGAGTACGCAGATTCTTGTTACGAGCTACGTAGTATTTAGCAACACGTCATAACAATCAAGGTAGAAAAACACATCGCTCCCCTAATGACCGGATCCCCCAGTCCCAGATGCACCTTATCCGGACGCACATAGATGGAAGAGAGGAGAAGGGCGCTATCGCTGCGAGCTCGGGGCCGTGCTCGGGAGGCCGGCGGGCAGCAGGGCGCGGAGTGCGAGGCAGGCGGCCCAGCAGGACGCGGTGGGGGAGGTCGCCGCACGACGTCGCCGCCGAGCACGGAGCGGAGGGCGAGCCCGCTGCCGATCACGGAGCAGCGTGGAAGGCCGCCGCTGAGCACGGAGAAGCGGTGGAGGTAGTCGTTGCCGCCAAGCACGGAGCTGCGGTGGATGCCGCCGCCGTCGCGGCCACCGACCACGAAGCTGCGGTGGAGGCCGCTGCTGACTACCACGGAGCTGTGGAGGAGGCTGCTGCCGACGACAACGGCGCTGCTGTGGAGGCCGCCGTCTTGGAGCGTGGAGGAGCTCCACAGCGACGCAAGGATATGTGCAACCAGACAATCGGGCAATTAGATGTTTTGAACCATGCATTTAGACTTAATTAATATGGCAATTGCGTGGTTTGAGCCTGACAATTAGGATTTAAGTAATCTGGCAATTACTAATCGGGAAAGTATTGTATGAAAATTAAGAACAGTTAATTCAGAAATTAGGTAGTAAATAATCTGGCTATTAGCAAATATTATTGCAATTACTCCTACATTGGCACCCAAGTGAAAAAAACAATCAATCGGCCAGGACTTCGCGCCGGTGTATGTGTGCATGTGCCGTTAGGAATCGACTAACGCAAAAATAAGAATATAATCCAAGGATTTAGAGATTCGCAAAAAAAAAACCAAAGATTTAGAGAGAAATTCCATGTACGAGCCACTTTCCTCTTGCTTGGCACGCACACCCTGCATGAAATCGATCAATACAGCGGAGCGATTACCGTAGAAAGAGGAAAATCAAAGGATCTAGAGAGGTGCCAATGCACGAGCCACTTGGCAGTCCTACAATGCACATACTACACAAGATGGGCAGCAGAGAGATGAGAGGATTTGTTTGACAATTTTATATTCAGACCACTGATTAACGATGCAAAAGTAACCACTGATTAATCCCAGGATGATAAGATCTATTTGTGAATTTTAAATATGTATTTTTTTACCCGCAAAAAAACTTTGTTTGAAACTATACGCACAAAGAAACATTGTGATGTGGTCTCGAACATGGCGAACCACCATGATGCTGTATATTGTTTCTGCCGAACACAGTGAAACAATGTTAACTGTACCTTTAAAAGCAAACATAAGAGCCAATATTATTCGCACTGTAATGTACTATGAAAAACTTGGCAAGTTATGAAAAATATTAACGTGGTTATATCAACTTATTTTGGAAATAAGTTCCTCGGATTTGTCTATTTGCATGTATCTAAACACTAAAATGCATCTAGATCTAGATATATGCAAATCTTGAAAATTCCAAGTCGCTTATTTTCGAATGGAGAGAGTATTAAATTTATGTAAAGTTTAATACTCCCTTTGACCCTAAATACTTTTGACATGTTTTAGCCAAACTTTTACAATTTGCGACAATAATTATTTGATCAGGCCGTAGCAACGCACGGGCACTATGCTAGTGTACTTAGTAGCTAATGTATTTCTTCTCCCGTTACACTCTTGGGCCAGTATCAGCCCTGAGGAGGTCCAAATTTCCGAAGAGGGCCCAACATCCCAAACGGAAAGCTCGGAGAAGCCCTACCAAAAATGGAATCCCTACGGCGGCGGCGGTCTCGTCGATGGCCCCGGACGGCAAGACCACGTTGGCCGACCTCCTACTGGCGCACGGCGGCGAAAGCCAGGTCCACCACCGGATGATGGCCGGCAGCCTCTCCGCTTCATTACTTTGAGGAGCAGATGCTGCACCACATAACGATGAAATCGTCTCCGCCGCGTGCGCCTGATCTACCCTCCCGGCCACATCGATTTCTGCTCCGAGGCCTCTGCCACCGCGCACCTCACCGCCTCGGCGTCCTCCTCGTCGACGCCGTCGAGGTCGTCCATGACGCCACGCTGCGCCAGGCATTGCTTCGCCGCCGGCATACCTTACCTCGTGCTCACCAAGTTCGACCGCCTCGTCACCGAGCTCAACCTCGAGGCCGTGCTGAGGGCATGGCTACCGCCCGCTCAGGGGTTGGTGCAGATTGCGGCCCTCGTTGCAGGGCAGAAGTTGTTTGGTCGGAATGCACACGCATTTGCTGGAGGTCGAGCTGCAGGGCTTGTATGAGATTCTGGGACAGGGCCTGCGGCCAGTTGCTAGCATAGCCGTGGGAATGTTGTCACTGTCCATTCGAGTGTTTCAGGATGGACTGAAGGGTCCACATGAATTTGTCGATAGGACTACTGCAGATGGGGAAATTTATAAAGTTTTCAGGCTTCCAGATGGCAAGATGATCTGATTCAGATACTTGAGGAAAGTCTACTACTTCTTGGTGAAGCAATCAAGGGGAAAACGACGAGGAGGAGCAGTGTGATGGGTTTACAGTGTTCCCACGATGACGGTAGCTATTTGATCAGTGCTATGGACAGGACAGTGAACTGGTATCTGTTTCTGCTCAAGTGGAAACAGAAAAGCTCTAAGAGTCACAGCAAGACACTTCTCAAAAATCTGGGCCCTAGGTACTTCCCAGAGAGGGTCAAATATTCCTCTCTAGCCTGAAGTAAAATGAAGGGGTGCCTTGTGTGTGGTATATGTCATGTCTCTGAGAGATTGGAGTTCGTCAGCGTGTCTGTTGGAGAAACTAACATTGATAATAGTGACTCATCCTCAGATGTATATGATCCTGTGGCTAAGGAACAACATCCTCTGGATTTCAGGTTGCCACATATACGTGAGGTTAGTAAGTTTTTCCTGGTGCCTTCTTTTTTTAGCCCGCAAAAACCCATATCAAGCCCTACCCTCGTATAGATATACTAGGTGTACTCAATGTTCCTATTAGTTGATCTGTCCAACGGAATATTTTACCAACGGATGTTTCAGTTTTTAACTTACATCGTTGTCTGCACGTCTGACTATATACTTAAACGGACCGTACGAGCTACTCTAGGGCTTGTACTTATGTATTTTTATTCACTTTTAATCATTCTGCCCTGCTTACAAAGAGGTACGAAGTTTCAGTTCACCAAAGTTTGAAGGGGGGGGGGTCACCGAAGCGAGTCGTACATATTTGCGGACAACTCTGATGGTGTCAGTTTGTCAATTTATACTATCAGTTATGGTACAGTGAAGGAACATGGCAAGCAGTTGGCTTCAGAGAAAGCGAAGACTTGTCAAATCCATTTTTTTTTGTTAAATCAAGGAAGCATGAAGAGCAAGTAATTACTGCAGTCTAGGAAGCATGAAACCAAGACTTGTCGATCCCATCTACTTGTGTGAATTCACCGCACCTACAGAGCAATTAGGTGCAGTATATGGTGTTTTAGTTCACTGTCGAGCAAGCTGCTGTCAAAAGGCATGCAAGAAGGAACGCCGTTGTTTACGGTGTATGTATATTGCTAGTTGCTTAGCTTAGGAGTAGAACTGCAGGTGCAGACAGTACTCTTCTTGCTTTAAGTAACCGGGAAGCTTTTCCTCAGGATCCTTTCTTTGTTCTGAAACTCAGGAGGAGATGCGAGGTAGAGAGTTCCACAACCTAGTGCTTTCAAACATCCAGCGTACTGTTGCAGGATGACAGTTCCGAAATTTCCAGTAGGCACTCTTGACAGTGTTGATTTCAAAAGGGCCTGATAAGATTTATATGTTGTTTCAGGATCATATTGGGCACAATCCTTCATTGCCGTTGAAGCTCTTTCAAAGCTTATGAACTCTCATGACTTTGCAGGGTATGCCCGTTTCTTTTCTCCAGCATTTTTTGTTATAATGATTCTCACTTTGTCACTTTCTTTTGTCCTCTATCAAGTAATTGATCTTTCATGTTTTTTTTACGTTCTTTGTGCACATAGAGACAGGGCCTACTTTTTATGGATGTTGTAAACATAATTACTACCACTATTGAACTCCCACAAGATTTGTCTGTAGCACATATCTCAAATTGCACTCGATCATGTCCAAATATTAAGGCTCACTCTTGTGATTTCTGTTGATTCAGTTTGGAATTGATTGATAACAACACAGATTACAGTGCTGGCATAAGTTTGCAGATTAATTCAAGCTGATGGTTAAACAACATTGTTTTAATTTTAATTCAAGTGGGCGATTTAACATCAGCTGCATTTTCTCTAGGAATATGAAACATCTGTTTGTGTTTGTGCTTTCACCAGTTAAGTTGTATTGTTATTCCAATGGGAGTGAGTCCCTTCTCCTGGTCTTTGCATTTTTCAGCTCTATTTGTTAATGCATGTGATATTGCAAGCTCTTGTTCCATGTTCTGCATCATTGCAAAATAATTTATGTGCAAATATTATGTTTCAGTCAACAACCATTTGCTTGTTCTGGACTTCTAGTGGGTCAATTGCTCCAGTCAATTAGTGGGCATTTATTGTTGCCTATTGTTCACTCAGAAGAAAACCCTATTATGGCTGACTAACCACTGTATTTTGTCTTCTCTTTACAGGCTAATAATTGGCTATGGTCATCGCACTTGGTATATCTTCAACTTTCAACAAATTCCTTAATCTCCATTTTGTGTGTGCCTTATAAGCACATGCAAAACAGACACGTGAGAGTCAGAGTGTTTTCTTACACAGACTCATCTGATATAAGATTATAAACGGTGAGTGTTTCTTTTTCTTGTATGTATGCTTAACCAAAACATTCTTTTAGTTTGGATACTGTTAAATCTATTATTTGTTATAACTTAAACTACTCTGGTTCTTGCATGATGATTAAATATTTAAAGTTCTGCCTACTTACTCCAAGATCATGACTGCAGAACTGCACGCTTGTAGCCTGCTACCTCGATTACTCAACATATGATGATTGACTTTCACAGGAAATTTCAATCCAAGACTTGAAGTTGATCCATTTTCATCCTGGGCAAAGTCCATCTTATTGTGATTGTTGGTGCATGTCTGTTTAGGTATTTATCTACTGTGAATTTTGTACTCATACAATGCTTTGAACATGCACATTTTACTGAGGAACTTGTCTGTTATATGTGCAATTAGCAAATATAACGGTCTAAAAAGAATACCTTAGATAAAAACACCTTCAGCGTTTTTGGAGATGGAAACCCATGTACGTGCTTTATGATTCCTACTTTCTATCCAAATTATATATTCCTGACTTACCAAGTTGACTTAAAATGTTCCACCATCATCCTGTATTCCCGAGTGATTCCTAACAATGAGTAGTTACATGATTTTGGTGAGTTAGGTGTGGAAACCAGTTAGACACAATCCAAACATATTTAAAAAAACTGGGACTGATAATCAAATACAAAATGGTTAACGGCCCGGAACCAGCTGTACTTATTGACTACGAATATACCACTTTGTAATTCCTATCTGTTACGGGGGTAGGTCAGGCCGGGCCGGGCCGGGTTTGCACTTCGGGCCGGGTTCGGGCCTGAAATCTGAGCCCGAATGTCGGGCCGGGCCAGGCTCGGGCCTTCATTTTCGTGCATTTTAGCCTGGTCGGGCCGGGCTTCTCGGGCCGGGCCGGGCTTTTTGCTTGTTTGGGCCGGGTTCGGGCTTAAATTACAGGCCCGACGGTCGGGCCGGGCTGGGCTCGGGCCTGACTTTTTACCCGTGGGCTTTTTTAAGCCCGGCCCGAAACCCGGCCCGGCCCGAACTTTGCCCAGGTGTACCGTCAGGGCACAGGAGGCATCAGCGCTGGGACGCCGCCCGCAGCCAAGGCATTGCCGCAGCTGTAGGTACGGCCGCACCGCACAAACACGGCATGCCGGCCGAAGGTTCAGCAGCCGGCAAGCGACGCTGCGAGCGAATCGAGCTGTACTCTTCTCCAATTTCCTTGGAAGGGACATTTATTTCTTTCCGCAAATTTTTAGTTGGCAATTTGATAGCACAGACAATTGCTTACTGAATTTTTTCTTCAATTTTGCAAATTGCAACAACATGAGAAAGGCCACTCGGCGAAAAAATAATTTTTTCTTAAAAAAAGATGACATTAGTGAGGTTGAATTCGATTGAAACAGCAGCAACATAACCACAACACAGGACTTCAGAGTGACAAATGAGCCGGCTACTTTTCAAAGTTTCAAAACAAACTTTTGTGTGTTTCTTCAGTCTGGGCTGCCCATGGAATTTTTTCAACCTCCACCAGTGGTGTTGAGGCTCCAACTGATTATGTTTGTCATCTTCGAAAGGCTCTTTATGGGCTGAAACAAGCCCCTCATGCTTAGTTTGAGCGATTCAGTTTTGTTGTTCAAGCCGCTGGCTTTTCTTCTAGTGAGCATGACCCTTCACTTATCACTCACAGCATCTCTACATGGATGATATGTTGATCGCTGGAGATGATCAAAAGTACATTGCTTTTGTTAAGAAAAATCTTATGGAGCAATTCAAGATGTCAGATTTGGGGTCTATGGGCTACTTCCTAGGAATTGAGGTTGATTGCACTAATGATGGCTACTATCTCTCTCAACATCGATGTACTTAGGATTTGATCTCATCGCTCGGGTCTTAGTGATACACGGACTGCTGCAAGTTGCAGCTGCAATTGCGTCCCACTGATGGTACTACCCTTTCCATAAGTTCGGACTTTTGTGAAACAATGGGCTGCTCGATAGCTCGCCTCCTCTCCCTCTGTTTCTATTTATATGCACAAGGACTTGAGGCACAAGTCAAGTTTACAAGTATTGTTATACAAGATATATGTCCCTAACTAATCTTGGTTAGCCGCACGGGAGGATGTCTCCCTAACACGCCCCCGCAGTCTGAACTCGGTGCTTCGCTGACGTGAAGACTGGAACGAAATTCATGAAATAAGACAGACGGTAGTCCCTTAGTGAAGATGTCAGCAAACTGGGAACTGGAGGGGACATGTAGCACTCGCAGAGCCCCAAGAGCCACCTTCTCACGCACAAAATGGATATCAAGTTCAATGTGCTTGGTACGCCGATGCTGAACTGGGTTGGCCGAGAGATAAACAGCGCTCACGTTACCACAGTAAACAATCGTGGCGCTGTGAAGAGGACGCCGGAGCTCCTGCAGAAGATTACGGAGCCAACAAGTCTCGGCAACGGCAGTGGCAACAGCACGGTATTCAGCTTCAGCGCTAGAGCGTGACACGGTGGGCTGTCGGCGAGATGACCAAGAGACCAGGTTGTCACCCAAGAACACACAGTACCCCAAAGTTGCAGTACCCTGACGTAGACCGGCGAGTATCTGGACATCCTGCCCAATCAGCATCCGAGTAGGCAATGAGAGAGTGAGAGGTGGAGCCGGAAGGGAGACGGCGGCGGCGTTGGTGGCGGCGAGGATCTGCTGGTTGATGGAGGCTTCGCGGTCATCAAGGGCTTTGGCACGGGCCTCGAGCTCGCGCTCCTTGGCGGCGATCTCTTCGGGAGTCATGGTGGGAGAGGGGAGGGAGGTTGGCGGCTAGGGTTAGGGTTTTTGGAGAGGAAGGGAGAGGGTTTAGGCGGCGGGGAGGATGACCCGCTCTGATACCATGAAACAATGGGCTGCTCGATAGCTCGCCTCCTCTCCCCCTGTTTCTATTTATATGCACAAGGACTTGAGGCACAAGTCAAGTTTACAAGTATTGTTATACAAGATATATGTCCCTAACTAATCTTGGTTAGCCGCACGGGAGGATGTCTCCCTAACATTTTGGTTGCATTGGGTAGTGCATGAAGGTTGACAAGTGTACCTGATCCACCTCGAGTTCGTGTGTGTGTGTTGAAATGCTGTGTTACCTGTTGATTACGGTTTGCATGGATTTCTACATCCAGTGCAGGATCTCTTTATTGAGTTACAAGTGCTCTTAATTGAGTCACAAATAAGGGGAGCATCTAGTTTATTCTGGCTGGTTGGAGTGAACAAATCGATGGTATGTTGCTGAACCATTTCTGCGTATATCAAATACTACGTCCTGAAAAAAAACACCTTGTTTTAAACAGGAGGCACAAAGTGCCCAGCTTTAAATTAATAAAGCCAAAACGGCTCGAAGATACAAGAATGCTGAAACAGCTTACAACATCCAACACCACAGCAAACACAAGAAAAACAAGAAACCCAGCTGAAGTCCTCGATAGTAATATTGTCTTGTTCCCTAGTTTACTAACATAGTTATTACCTTGTGCAATCCTCGTGGAAGATGGGAAGAAAGATTGTTTTCTTGATTCTTAGTTTACTAGCGTAGTTATTCACTACATCGAAGGCATCATATTCTCCATATGGAATTATCTCTATCTGCAAATAACATTGCAATTGACTGAAATTTCTAGGGTTAATCCTTGCAAGGTGATCAGCTGTCTTCATTAGTACTAAAATATGGTCCAACTGAGTAGCCCATAAGCTTAGTTACCTCTTTTGTGGAACTAATAATCTTTCCGCATCTTTTTGCAGGGGGTCTTTCCGCATTTATGTATGCTTAACTCTGCTACTCGATCCATCTATTACTAGATAACCTGATAAAGTACAACATCCTGTGGAATCCCTGATTGAGCATTTATTATCATACACGGAAATGGGCGTTGCTATCAGGGAAAACAAATGCGTGACCCGTTCAGTCTGGGACTAGTGGACTTTCCAAGAATGGACAGCAATCTTCCACGTCTCGCAATACAATTTTATATACCACTATAACCTCGTATTATATGGGCGCCACATCACTGTCTATGTTCCATTTCCATTTCCGCACACAGAAAACAACAATAAGCCATATCTAGCCCACATTTGCCACCTCGTGGGCTCCTTTCCCTTCTAAAATTCTTATCAACTTGGCCCAGATGTAAGACTTGTTTAATCGTCTCTAGGTTTTGTTTATTTTTTAATCTAGGAGCTGAGCCATCATCTTCCCTAGCTGCAGTTAGCATCCCAACTAATCTTCCCGACAGAAAGGAAACCACTAATCTGAGAAAAAATGTCCCACATCTTGCTGCTGATACTATGCATGGTATATGCTGTAGGATTAGTGTCTGCTAAAGTAATTAACAGTGTTTGCTTTCTGAGAGCTTAAAGAAACAGAACTAGGTTCCAGGGAACCTATATATTGAGGTCAAGCAACTGAACTGTCTTGTTGGTAGACAGGAAGAATCACTTTACTGGGTGTCAATTGCCCGGAAATTGAACCATTGAACCAAAAGCCTAATAATGCTTTCTTTCATGTGATTTCGATGGGCTGCCATGGTCACTTTTATAAGGGATTTTTTTATCATGATTGGACAAAATGAGTATGCGTCTAGAAGCATAAAATTTGTGCATGCACCTGATTACTGATAGGACACATCTATAGCACTTGAAATAATTAGCACCTGTTAGGACATTGAGAGGACATGATAACTTATTCCCCAATATTCGTTCCAAAAGCAGAACATGTTCAACATCTGTGCCGGTGCATTTCTGCATTTGGTGAATCAATACCTGAATAATTGCTCAGATTGTTGCTGTCACTCGAGTGCAATATACTTTACTTACCCATTGGAACATAATAATTATCTAGGAACTCTGTGATGTATCAAGACTAGATTCTGTTTAGAGACAGCGCTCCAAAGTGCGGATTCTCCCAAGGTGCATTGTCTAATCGGTTGATCGTAAGTAGTAATCGAGTTACTTAATTAATCTGTTACCTGATGATTCAGATAATTAATGTAAATTACCTAAACATACCCAGGTAGAATAAAAGAATAAAGGCAAAGTATTGCTATGTTTTAAATCTAGGAGTCAAACTTGTATGGGTTGTCTAGCTAGCTAGTTGTTTGGCAGTCTCACATTGGATGTTAATGTGTAAGGTTTGGAAGGAGGCATGATATGAGAGTCTACCTACCTACCTAGCCAACAACATGTGTGTGAGAGCGAGATGTGAACCAATTAGATACATTGGGTCGTTGCTGAATAGGAGCAAGAGAGGATCATGCATGCATAGGTAAGTTTTTTCTTTGCACAAGAGTAGGTGTTCCCTTGCAAGTAGCTAGTCAAGTACACCTCCATGATGCATCAGTTGCATCTCCAGCTACTGTTTGTATGCTTTCCCTCTACCTTATCCTAGAAGCAACTACCCTGCAAGTTGCAACACCCTGTGGCCTGTAAGCAAGTGGTGGTGCCTTTGGTGCTGCACCAAAATGTTTGTCAAAATTTTAAGCTATCTTCTTTTTAACTACCCAAGTTGACAAAATTTTAAGCTATCTTTTTTTCTTTTCTATTGACCTGATGGGCCTTCAATCTAATCTGATATAGGTGGATCAAAGCGGGGCATCCGGGCATCCTACTGGGGGCCCTTTTGCCTTTGCATCTCACCGTGTCGGCACTACCATTTCTGGCTATTACACGAGTGATTGCATCTACAGTGTTGACGGCAAAAAGGTACTCACAGAAGCCACACGAGTCATACCTGTCACACGAGTTCATGTGCTGTAATATCTGGATAGTTACATCACATGAGATTGATCATTTGCCTTTTGCTCAAATGACACTAGCCATATTACATCTACATTATTATTACCTTCTTATTCAGGAACCTTTACATTTTTACATTGAGCACAAACCTAGTTCTCGGTTGAGAAATTTTGATATGTTGTAAAGGCATGCATGGACCGTGGGAACGAAACTGTTTCCTGCCGAATCATTGCAACATTCCTGCGTTTCACTCTCTAACTTTAGCAAGATTCTTGAAATTTCCTGCATAACACTATCTAGGTTTGTACTTGGCGAAAAGAGAGTTGATTTTAGGGCAAAGCATATGAACCAGATCTCTTGTGTCACCTGTTTCTGCATAGCCATCATTGTCTTCTCCACTATAATTTCCTGTCTATTACCGTTGTCACTACCCACATATATTTGAACTTTCCTGTCAAGCACTCAACAATAAGAGTGGCCTGCAATGGCGTTGTTCCTGAGTTGAGGTTTCTATTTTTAGTTCAAGCTAGACCGCCGCAATCAGTGACTGTGAGCCCCATTATGGGATTAGAAAAATATTCCTAGCTTGTAGTTCCAGAGGTTACCGTCGGCAGACAGTAGCTTGCTGTATGCCGTAAAATATAGTACGGAGTACATCACTCTTCTGTTCAGTTTATGCTGTCGTTTCTGCATGCCCTTATATGGTCACCCCCTGTTAAATCTAGACTAGATGACAATTACAGAAATAACTATTTAGCTTAGCTGTCACACGGTTGCTGGCGCTGTAGGAGTTGAATCTACAGGCCATTACGCCCAAACAAGCTAGTACCACAAAGTAAATTAGCCACTTGTGCACCGGTGGGCCATGAATGAGAGACAAGTGCACTCCTGCCTCCTGGTACGCCTCAAAGGTCAGATGCAGAAACCTGTGTGCTTAATTAGTTGCATATGCAGCCGGAAACCTGAAAGCGATGTCAAAGTTTTCTCCTCCTCTTCACTTTCTTAACCTATCAGAAGAATATATTAGTAATTAAGATAGCGAACTCGGAGGAGGAGATAACAGAAGGCATGGTGAGCGACCTCCGAGGTTGTGTAGCAGAGTTGCAACTGGCATCCCGAGAATGGCAACTTGCGCACCTCCCCTTTTTGTATTCCATATCCCTTTCTGTATCGCATTATGTACTACCTTTTTATCCTTTTGTCTCATGTTGCGCTGCACTGCACATCTTGCTGCATATGTATGTCTGCTTTTTGTGGCCTCTTTGGTTCAAGGGATAGGGCTGGAATCTAAAAAAAGGAATCTATATCTTTTCTAAAAGGAAAATACCTCTGGTTTGGTTTTTATTTCACAGGATTTTTCTTGTGGAAAGATTCTGATATTGTTTTTCTGGGAAGATTCTGATGCACTATTTTTCTTGAATGATTCTGATACTTCCCTGTTCTTCTAATTGTATTGGCAGCATGGATTCAGAGGGGGCTAGAAAAACATCCCAGGACGGAACTGGTGGTGTGCGTTGCACATAATCCTTGAGATTCAGAAAACAATGTTTCTCCGCAGTCATATATATGGCCCAGCAGTACCATCCTGTGTGCGCCAGGAAACCAAGGGCAAATTTGACCACGCAAGAACGCAAGACTCGTTCTTTGAACCTTGACACTACTGCTGCTACATTTAAATACGTTGTCCATGCGCTTTGCATACATAGTACTCTATGATTACAACTGTATGAGCACGATAACAGTTAAATAAATAGTAAGATTCTGCAGCACGTATGTGCAGGCAGCTTGGTCAGATCGTGCCCCCCTTCAGTTCGATGCAGTGCTACTAATTTACTTATGGTTTATAAATCTATGGCAAATTGCAGTGTGCCTTGAGTAGAAAAATCGGCATATGCTCGTGGGGATGCGCAAAGGATTCTGGATGATGCCTGTGAACCCAATTCAATTTAGCCGGAAGCGAACTCCAACAAGCATGGTGGCGCTGAATTGGATTCCAAGTCTGTAAGTACACTGTATCTCTCATTGAGCTCTAGAGTATTATTTTCAGTAGGTTCAGGTTTGCTTGGATTCTTTCCCAACCATCTTTGGCAATAAATAAGCTTGCTGCAATTGTTTCGTAAAAAAATATATAGAAAAATACACTCAGTTTTCATGAACGTTGCGCAGCAATGAGTTGATATTCTCTATTTTTACTCCGTCCCAGTTTATCAGGCATACACGTAGTTTAAGAAATTGCTTTGACCATTATTTTGATCAGGAAAATATGAAAAAAATGAAAAAAATGAAAATTATGTCACAGAAATTATATCATTGAAAAGCTTTTTTGCATACGAATCTAATGATATAGATTTTGTAGACATCAAATTTATATTTTATTAACCAAATCAATGGTTAAAGTTTATCTTAAATGCGTGAGAATCTCAGATAGCTCTTCAATCTAATTAACTGTAACTAGAGACGTAGAAACATTTAGCTGCAGAGTGAGCATGTGGGTGTGTGCGGTCTTCACTGTGCATTCGCAAAAACAAAGCCAACAGGGAAATAAGAAAAGCATTAGAGCCTGGGAAGAGTAGATATTTTTCTTGGTGCCGTGGAATAAGGCATATTTCGCACGTTGTGGATCGGAAACAGAGGCCGATGATTAAGAGGACAGCAAGTACGGCGGGGCCCACCCACTGGCCCGAATTATTGGCACGCGTCCACCGGCGGCAGCCGGTCACCTTTCTCCCCAAGCAAGCACGGCAATACGAGGTCGGGGAAGGAGGAAGTTACCAGATCGAGCGAAACCAGGCTTCCTCAGACATGTACTACCTGCCTACCACTTCCATGTAGCAGCTGGACTAGGATTTTTCTCCCCTCCAATCTCCATCTATCTAGCTAGCACTAGCAGCGAGTGATCCCATTGGATCCCTTCCCCATGCCTATCATTTCCTGTGGATGGATTGGACCAGCTCTGCTCTGGGTCTTCTTGTCACTGTTTTTGCTCCCCATCTCGATCAATCCATCGATTGGGTTTGATGGGGAGAGAGATTCATGTCTATCCTGGCCTCTGTTGCTGCAAGCCACACAAATGGAACGTGTGCATCATTTAATATAGGTATTCACACACACACACACCTTACGTATATATATGAGTTTTATAAGGTTGTGTCCCCATCTCTCAACGTCTTCTCTCCTTCGGATAGTAATTTGGATTTGTAATTTTCCGTATAGACGTAGACTCTTGGGCCATATTTGGATGGTGAGATTGAGAAACATATGAATGAGGAAAACAGAGGATTTTTACGGGTTTGCCGGTGTTAAACCAAAGATTGCTAGTACACTAATGAAATATTAATCGCATGGAACACGGGGAAAACTAAGTCTGCGCAATTTAGCCTTACAAGACACTCAAACGTTCAAATTCAAATAGAAACAAGGCATCGGAATCTTGTCTGATCACAAAACACTATCCATGGGGATGGAAGAGATCTTGTAGAATTCATGCGAAACAATGATGCCCTGACCTTAAACCCTTCTGGCACAACAATATGCATTGGTTTCACAAAACGATGAACCTGAGTTGACAGGCCTTGGTTTGGCTCTCCCCAAAATAATCACTTCTTTCTGACTTTGATATGACATGATTGTACTTGTACATTGTAGTGCAGTGCTTGCCTACTCAAACTTTGAAAAGGTCGAAGAACTATTATTGCATCGACCTACTTGTACAGTACGTATTTGTCTGTTGAATCTCGAAGTACACGTCCACACATGATTACCAGCCGCAGAAAAAAAGGCATATAAAAAGGTCTTTCCATTTTTCTTTTGTTATCTACTACAGGGTTTGCTCATTGATGGTTACATGTAGCTTTTGATCCAATCCTTTTCCATTTTTTAAAACTATATTCTACTGTCTAACCAACTAAAGAGGCTACAGAAGAATACAGTAATGTGCCAAGCGTGATCGGTCATGAAGCTCCTACTACTGTTGTCTACTTAATTACATCTGCGGGTGTTAATTAAAAGCTACACAGTACTACACAGTAGCTTGTTTCATCCTGTGATCCTTCATCCGTCTGCACATTTTAATTTATCACATACTATATATGCACTAAGTTATTTCCTTACTTATGATCAAATTGAATTTAATTTTGTGAAGAAGTTTGCGGTTAGCAGTTTGCACGTCCATGTCAGCGAAAGGACGACGTACGCCATGGCTTGGGAAGCTAGCTAGGACCTGGCTAGAGCAAGTACAGCGCAAATGTATCCATCGTCAGCCTTTCCTCTTTTGGTCCTCGTCGTTAACCTTAACTCTAGGCTGTATTGGTTTGATCGATTTCGTGGCGACATCGACGGCGGGTGGGGTGGTGGCCGGACGGCCGTACGCTGGAAGTTCCATGGAAACGCGACGCGTTTGATGTGGCTGGGCCAAGGTAGACGCTAGCTGCTGCGAGTGCGACACCTCTTGAAAGCTCAAGAAAACCTAGACACATTTGGTTGGTTCTTGGCTGGACCAGTCTCTGGTAATTTATAGGTGAGTGAATAATTTTCCCGTTGGTCCAGCAGAGATTATGGCAGTACTGTGGGCAGATCGGAACAAACAGAGGACATACGAAATTAATTGGGGATTATCTTTGTAGATAGATTTAGATGCCTGCCTCGGCTCTCACCAGCAAGTTCTGCAAGCATCATTACTAGTGTTTTGGCGAATTGAGACCACCTGATCTACTACCTGCAAAGATCGCACGAATTAATTTCGCCACAAGTGTATCAATCATGGTAAACAGGCAAATGTATATAGAACTCATTCATGATTCATGCATGCACAGATCCAGATGGTTAGAGGCGCCGTATCATGTATCTATGGAGCCGCCTTGGCAACTAGGGCAACTGCATATTAATTTACAGGGTTGCGTCTGGTCTGTCTCCATGCTTTGCCACTCTTCTACACTTCTCTCAGGGCATCTACGACGTACGGTAGAGTGAATAATAGCGACATGTTATACTATGTGCTGTGTCTATCTCCCTCAACAAAAAAAAAGTTCGGTGTCTATCAACTGGTCTACACTTAGAACTGAAACAATCTTACGTATGAAAATGTTGATATGGCCCTGTTGTTTTGAAGGATTAGGAAGGACGATTTTCTAACGGAGCCGCTACGTGGCGGAGAAGAATTGGCACTCACCCATGGTATGAGATTACTGAGAGATTTCAACAATTATTACAATACACGAAATATCAGTGAAATGTTCGTGAAATTGATTTGGTATGAGTAACACAATTTGATTTTTTGTGAGTATATATTTAACATGCTTGTAAACTTCTTTCGAATCCAGAAGATATCACAAAGATATGGATCTTTTGTAAAATTATTTTTTGACATATCAATGAAATATATGAAAATTTCTAATAAAGAAGGAAATGAGACATCTAACCTTTATGAAACATTTCTTGAGAAAAATGTTCAAAAAGTTAGGCTCACCATGTTGGCCTAGATATCTCTTGAGTGCCTATTCTTCCGATCCATGCTATTTCAGCCAGGTCATGGCGAAGAGGATGAAGATCTTGTCTCGAGTAGGTGCATCGGAAGGCGGCACTAGAAACAATCTCGTGGAGATAGGTGAGGATGTGCATGTTTTTGATGGTTTAACGACCCAGGTTTGTGGTTGTCTTGCTTCTTTGGGACATATATCCCTCATCCACAATGATTCCAGAACGAAGGCTTGCCGACACCTTCATGTAGGGGTGGTTGCCCTAAAATCCCAGCGGTGGCAAGAGGACCTGATGATGTGGTTGCATTAATTGCAAAGTTCGGATCTGCGCGACGACTATGATGTGGTCATGGTACGTATAGTGGTTGGATATGTTCAACATTTTGTCTAGCATCTCTACAAATTTATGTAATCGACGAAAATTGAAAGAGGTAAGGGAGCCATCGGAAATAGGACATCAAGGGCTTAAATACCTGCATCCGGTGTCTTCTCTGGTAGCATGGATGGCCTTTGGACCCTCTTAAGGAGAAGTCGCAAGGGGTAGCTACATATTTTTTGGTAGTACCGGTTTCGGTGACAAGTATACACGTATTTCTGGTGAGAACACATGATTTTGCCTTCCAGCAAGATCAGACAATGCCTCGTGTACTTCCCTAAGGTGTTGACTCGAAGCTCAGCTTTGGGATAGAAGTTTTCCAGTTCAACTTTTTTGAGTCTTTCAGCTTTTTAAAGAAAAATATTACTTTCTTCGATCCATATTACTTGATGCTAATATAAAAGTATCTAACATTGTATTTGTTTTACACATTCAGCCTCGAGGACTCGGCCCACCTGTCTTACACGCCAACCACATGCCATATATATCTGCCAGCCAGCCGGGCCCGCACCTTCCTCCCCTTGATCCCATCTTGTACGTACGTACCCGCTTCTCTGCCTCTTGGAGTCTCTCAAGGGTTAGACACAAGCAAAAATATCTGGGAATTGTGCATGTGATGTCGTAGGTTTTCTATTGTTATCCATGGATTCGATCCTGCGTTCCCGCTTGCAGTACAACGTTAACTAGCCGCAACGCCGGTGGTAGTACAACTGAATAACCTATATTTTTCTCCACACAAGTGGGGATCGGGACTGATAACCAGAGCTGATTGATTATACCGTTTGTTTAGTCCCGTGTCTGAATTATTGGTTACTGCTGCTCCTAGGTTACGTGGTCTTGGTCAGCCGGTCAGGCTATCGCCGTCCGTGCTCATGCACACTGACGTGACCTGTCTGCTCGTGATTGGCTGGAGACAGGGACACGTCATTGCCTGAAATGATGCTTTGAGGTGACCCTGATGTGCAAAAGTTCTACATCTACATCATTTTTATCATTTTAGTATAAAATTAGGGAAAATCAGTCCATCTTTAATTAAATAAACAAAAAGATAAAATGAACCAGAAGTGGCGCAGAAGAATCCGCTTATAACCCTAGTCGGCTGGCACTAGAGAAGAAAAAATGCCAGTTTTTATCTTATAAATTACATGTCATTAAAAGGTAGGGTTTATGGAGGGACAAACGCACCGGGGACAAGGACGAAAGGGGAATGGATCGAGTGGCAATCTCTTGATCAAGTACATATAAGACTTTTGAGCAACCATGACATGGAGGCCCCGTACAAGAGTGAAGACTGAAAATGACAGGGTTTCTTCTATTTCTTACTTTGTATATAAAAAGTGATTTTCTAGAATATTGTTAGTTTAAAAATGAACTAACGGTTTCTTATTTTCACTTGAAATTTACTTGTTTTCTGAATTTCCTAAATTTTCCAAAATTTTATGGTAAACATTCGTTTAAAAAACAATCTTGATGCTTTTTAGCTAAAAATTTGATTCATACTTATTTCTAATATTTTAATCATTTTACCACTTTTTTCTTCAAGTTAGCTCAGCTTCCAAAGTATACTATTTCTTTATTTATCTTTTTTTTTGACAATCAATACCACATATATTTATAGTAACAAATAGTACATGGTAGAGATACAAGAGCTATCTCCAACGATTACAAAATACTCCCTCCGGTCTCTTTTAATTGACTCGGATTTAGTACAACTTTATACTAAATTCGAGTCAATTAAAAAGGACCGGAGGGAGTAAAATCTAAAAGATACTAGCAAATCTTTGAGGTATTTGAACGCTTTCTTCTTCCAAGATAAATTCTTGTACTTTTCTGAAGGCAGCCAAAGATAGATAACAAACCATAGACGTTTAAATACCAACGAAGGTTCTCCTATAATTTTATTTTGAGCTTCGATGTTAAGGCTGCGTGAGCGCGCGTAATCATTAAATCAGTCATTTTACATCGGCAAGACTACCAACACCGGTATGTCCTGGAATAGCAACCGACTAGCCTTATCAACATTGATGGAGAGCAGAGAGTACGAATCACCATTGTCGGGGACGTAGCAGCCGGGACAAAAACTGCGAGGATATTCTCCTCGCGACAACTACGAGAAAAGATCTAAAATTGATCTGGCGAAGCGAGATATGAAGGCTCGTACCTAGATGATTGTAATCTTTCAACACAATCATTGACGTCGAGAAAGAGATCTCATTGTCGAACAAAAGGCCGAAGATCACTTATTGCAGATGATACCATATCCATCGAGGGGAAACCAACAAGAAGACGACTACCAAAACTCTAACATAAGCTACTGAAAATACTACTTTTATTGGAAACTCCATGCATAGATCGGGTTCCCCACTCCTCCCCACGCTGGGGAAGCCGAACGGAGGAGGGGGAACCCTGAAGTGGAGGCGGCTAGGGTTTTAGAGAGGCGGCGGCTGTCTTTTTCCTCTATATCTTAATTCCCTCTACATATTATTTTGTTAAAACAATTAAGTTGGTTTTGCTAGGGCTGAAAAAGTCCTGCTATGCCATAACTAAACCGCTTCCAATGGGGACAATGGCCAGATTTAGATCGTTTTAACACTTGATGAACGAAAATTTATATCTTGTAGTTCATGTACCAAAGAATATTTTGATAATTTTTGAGAGACCTAAAATCCCCCTTATATCCCTTTAAGTATTTTCTTAGGTTTTTATTATAATTATTCTTTCTTTTTTGTCCATGTTCTTCTGTAGTGCCGCTAGGGCAGTACGTTGTATAATTTACAGGAAAAAAAACTATCAGGCCCTTCGCATGGATACTCATTGTGCGTGCGGTGTACAACATGAGAGGTCCCTAATTTGAAAACCCCATGGTCCTGAACTGGGAAGCCCTAACGTATCTTCAATTTGTCATGACCACGACGGCGGCCGCCACTGTCGACTTTCGAGCCTCCACCTAGTTTGCCTACGGCGGCGATGGGCTGTTACGACCGATGATGCCCAGCCGCCTCCGGTCAATGGACCATCCCTAGGAAGAGCAACGGTGCACCATCCACAATGAAGTCTGCGTCCGTCCTTCCCCGCCACGGAGGCAACTCGCGTGCAGCCGGTCAACTCACCCGGCCACATCGACGTCAATTGTCCTTGTCGACGCCTTATATAGATGGGATGCACATCCAAATCCACGCCATGCTGCCCCAGACGTTCCACCCTCCGTTTGGCGCCTCCGGCCTTGCCTAGTCGTGCTCAATAAGCAAGACAATGCAGGGGCGAAGCTCCCCTGAGGGCAAGGTATGACAGCTTCCCTACCTTGATTTTTGTGAATACATTGATATACATGTGTTTCTTGTGAACAATTGGATTGGTCATATGTCAAAAAGGATTCCATATGAGAAATTTATGCTTGTTTTAGCGCAAAAATGACTTCAAACAAAAAACAAAGACTACGTGCATAGATTTATCATATCTTTTACTACATAAAAGATAAGATCTATTCATTATTCATACGTTGAGAATTAGAGACTTAACATTGAGCTGGTATAATTGGTATGTTTGTATTTCTATTGTATAAGTGATTGTGTTTGAGTTATATATCATTAATGTCTCCGGAGTCCAGACTATTTTATTCTTTGCATCACTTTTTTAGAGTTCGTCCTAACTCAAATTATTTCCGTCCTTCGCCATTGACGACAGCCTCAAGCCCACTGCTCTGTGAAGGGCAGGAGTTGTTCATGCTATAGCCGTTGTGTGATCCTAGTGGAAGAGGGACGCCAATGCACGAGCACTTGCAGGAGGTCGAGCTGCATCACTTGTATGAGATGCTAGATCAGGGCAAGCTGGCCAGTAGCTATTGGGAACGTGATCGCTATGCAAAACACACCGTCACGTGGAACACCCCCTCGCGTGGAGATCGAGCTGCATCACTTGTATGAGATGAAGAATTACATATGCCGGCCACAACGTCGCCCACAAAGAAATGTTGGCATTTTTCGATCATGATGTTTCGGGTGTCCCTGGTACTAAAGGTTTTCATTGCGTTATCATTCCAATCTGTGAAACATTATGCTCCATTCAACTGCCATTTACTTGTTTTGGACTTTTAGTTGGCCAAGTCTTCAATCAACCAGTGGCCTTTAGTATTATCTATTGTTCACTTTGAAAAAAAGAGTACCGTATAACATGCCGACTGACTGCTGCATCTTATGTTCTTACAGCCTACAGGCTATAATAGTTGACTTTTTGCCATCTCACTTTGTAAATGATCAACTTTCAACGAATTTCTCAACGATGATCATTCATCCGATATACGATTATAAACGGTGAGTATTGTTTAAATAAAGGTTGTATGTATCTCTTCGATGCAGAGTCTGGGGTGTTTTCCCCCATTTCGAAAAAAAGGTGAGTATTGTTGTATGTTTAACCAACCAAACTTTTAGTTTATATATTGTTATCTCTACTCATTTGGTATAATTATACTATGGTATGATGACTAAATATTTAAATGTGCACTACTTAATTCAAGATGTCACTAGTACATACCTGCTGTGTGGCCAATTTAGTACTTAATATATGATTATTGTGCAGCCTGTTCTCATATTTTTATTGCTGCACGTCTTCTTAGGTATTTAACCATATATTTAATCCCGATTTTGTTACTCAGAAAATATTTTGAACATGCTCATTTTACTATATGTACTTTTGTCTTATTCTGGCTGATTTGAGTGAATAAATTAACTGATGTAATTATGTCCAATTTATATCAAATACTACCTCCTGCTAAAAAAACAGCTTAATATTTACTAAAGTCTACTCGTGCCAAGCAAAATACTTCTTTAAGAAGTCATGATGAATTTGCCTTCATATTACTAGATAAAATGCTCTGGAATCATGACGAATTTGCTTCATATTACTAGCATTTGCTTGAATGTCAAAAGCTCAAAATCTCGAAACCAATGTTGGTAATGTTGTCATGATCTCTATTTTACTAACATAGTTATTGACTTGTGGAGTCTTTGTGGAACATGATATCAAAGGTTCCTTCTTGATTTTTAGTTCACTAACATAGTTATTCCCTGCATCGAAGTTGTATATTCTTCAAAGGAAACTATCACCATCTGCAAATAACATTGCAATGGCCGAATTTCTAGCGCTGATCCTCGAAACGCTTATCAGCTGTCTTCATTAGTTCTGGAATGGTACACAAGTTTATCACATATCGAGTTATCTCTTTCGAGAAATAATAATAATTTTGCTGGGTATATTTATGCCTGATCCATCTTACCAGATAACCTGACAATGTTTATAAACTCTTTTAGAATCCCTGGCATTTGTTATCATGGTCTTGGACTAGTGAACTATGTAATATCGGATATTGCGTCAAAAAATATGTAAGAACGGATACCAATCTTCCACGTCTTACGCTAGCATTTTGTATATCCCTATAACCTCGAATGGGTCCCTGTCCATTTCAACATCACTTTCCTGTTTCATTCCTATCTTGGCACACAGAAATAATAATTGGACACATCTAGCCCACGTTTGCCACCTTGTGGTCTGAAATTACGACTTTACTCCTCTCCGAGTTTTGTTTATTCCAATCTAGGAGCTGGTCTATCGCCTTCTCTGGCTGCAGGTTATACCCCAACTAATCCTTCTGACAGAAAAAAAACACTAATATGCGAAAAAATGACCCACATTGTGGTGGTGATACTATGCATAGTATATGCTAAAGGATTAGTGTCTTCTAAAGGAACGAGAGTGTTTGCTTGTGAGAGCTTAAAGAAACAGAATTAGATTCAGGGGAACCTAATGAGGTGAAGCAACTGAAGTGTCCTGTGGATAGAGACAGAAAGAATCACTTTGCTTGGTGTTGATTGCCAGAAAATTGAAAAAAATCTAATGCTTCCTTTCGTGTGATTTCGATGGGTTTGCTATGATCAGTTTTGCAAGGATTTGTTTATCATGATTGGCCGAAATGGGTATGCGTCCAGAAGCATCAAATTTCAGCATGCACTTAATTGCTGATAGGATTACCTATCTTAGCACACTAACAGAAGCTGACTTATTCAACACTACTTATAGGCACACAAAAGCAGGAAATTCTCACCATATGTGCATGTGCATTTCTGCATCTGCTGATTTGGTATTTGAATAAGAGATGGTTGCTGTCTTTCAAGGACAACATATAGACTTTACTTGCAAACATATTAATCATCTATGTAAACAAGCATGTATCAAGACTGAATTATGTCCAGGGACAGTGCACCCTGCTCCCTAGGAACCAGATTCTTCCAACGGTTCATTGTCTTATCGATCTGAAGTACTAGTAGGCCTAGTTGTCTGGCTGTTTAATCTGTTCACTGATGAGTCAGCTAATGTAATTTACCTAGACATGTTGAGGTACTCCTTCGGTTCAACAAAGGATGCTTCAACCTATGTCTGAATTTGGATGTGTGTAGACATGATACATCCAAATTTTAACAAAGTTGAGGCATCCTTTGTTGGACACAGAGAGTACTACAAAAGAGCAAACGCAGGTTATTGCAAGTTCGAACCTAGGAGTCAAATTATGGGTTGCCTAGTTATTGGCAGTTCCGCATTGGCTGTTACAGTTGTCCCGTCTAACGTTTGGAAGGAGGCATGACATGAGATTCTACCTATCTACCTAGCTAAAAACATATGTTTGAGAGGGAAATGTGAACCAATTAGATTGGGTTGCTGCTGAATATATATGAGACAGGTTAGGACCATGCAGGCATAGATAATCTCTTGTTTTCACAAGGGTAGGTGTTCCCTTGCATGTAGCTAATCAAGTACACCTCCCATGATGCATCAGCTGCATCTGGCTATTGCATGAATGCTTTCCCTCACCTTATCTTAGAGGCAACTACCCTGCAAGTTGCAACACCCTGTGACCTCTGAGCAAGTGGTGGTGCCTTTAATATAACATCAAAATGTTGGCCAGAATTTTAAGCTATATAGCCCCTTTAACTACACAAGTTGTCATTTAATCAACCCTCTAGTTTTTACAAATTGCTTATGCAAATGAACACTGAAGTAAGGGTATGCCTTTTTTTGGGTACTATGATGTTACACGATCTCTTCTAAAACATCTTACTGGACCGATTTTATTAATAGTTGTCAAGATGAAGCACCTAAAGATTAACTTCTGATTAGTATGCTAACCTTAACATAGCCGGTGCAGTCTGAGAGCATCTCCAGTCGCGTCTCCCAAACCGTCCCCAAAGTGATTTGGGACACGCCGGATAAAAAAATGTTCCCAGCCGCGTCCCTCAAAGCCGTTTTTTATCCGGTGCGGTTCGATACGGTGTCCGGCGCCCCGAGCCCGTCCCCGCCCCACAGGGGACGCTCCGGGCATGAGGGACAAAACGAAAAGCGAGGCGAGGCATGGCGGGACCGACGCGTCAGCAGCTCGAAAGCCTAAAACCCCGTCGCCGACGCCGGGCACGGAGTGCTGGAAGGACGCAATCAGGGCCCGACGGGCTGAACTCGACGCCGAGGAGCGGGCCGATCCGACCTGGGCGGCCAAAAACAACGACGCCTAGTGGGGAACCTACTTCCAGTACGACATGGAGATGCGCAGCACCACCGGCCTCGTCGGCGGGCTGAACAGCTAAACAGGACGGGCGCCTGTTCGGGGTGTTCGGGCGCCCTGGAGCGTCATCCACGGCATCCACAACGGCGCCCAAGGTTGGAGGCTCCGTCCTGCCGCCACCATCTCCCGCAGCGCAATGGCAGCCGAGCAGGACGTACTCGTCCTCCTCCAACTCTTCCTCCTCGGGACCGGCCCGATTGACGCCGTCCTCGTCGTACCGCTCCGCGTCCTACACCGTCCCCAATCGCGTGATGAAGGAGGAGCCGGCGACGCCCATCAATCCGAGGCGTGGTGGCAGCGGCAGCCGGCGGCAAAAGAGGCGCGGCGGCGCCCTCCATCATCCCAAAGCCGGAGGTGAAGGAGGACGGAGGAAGCGTCGAAGCCGCCGCGGGTGCGGCAGCGGCCTCATCGCCGCGAAGACCCGAGGACTGCCTGGGGCTGCGAGCGGCGTGCTTGGCGTGCTGAACGACAAGGACGCCTGGAGGGGCGACCTCGACATGGCGATCGCCATGTCCATCCGCGACACCGGCAAGCCGCTCGTGGACCTCACCGACGACGGCGAGGCAAGAACAATCAGCCTGGTGAAGGACGAGCACGTCGATGAGTCCGACGAGCGCGTCAAGCAGGAGGTCGTCACCGACGACATGTACAACTTCCACCAGAACTACGACGCCTCCGACCGCCGCAAATACTTCTAGATTAGGTTTAGTTTAAATTTAGTCGAATCTTATTCAAATCTATGTAATATATGCCAAGTTTGGATGAATTTAATCGAATCTCGCTTAAGTTTTCAATTTCTGAAATTTTGTTTGGTGGACGCGACTGGGAACGACGTCCCCCAAACGCGGCATGAACAAAACACATCCCTAAACGCTTAATCCGGCGCAGTTTGGAGATGGTTTGGGGGATGGAGATGCTCTGAGATTGATTGTTTTATGTGGGGGCTAATATTTTTTTTCCTATTTGACCAGATGGGTCTCCAATCTAGATGTGTCTGATTGAGGTGGATGTAAAGGGGGGCATCCTAGTGGTGGTGCCCCTTTTGTCTTTGCATCCCACTGTGTCGGCACTACCATACTATTTCTGGTTACTACGGCTGCAGTTGCATCTTACACTTGTTGCGAAAGAACAAGTGCTCACAGAAACCTCATGACAATCATACACTGTAAGCTCCAGATGTCCCTGTCTCATGCTCTATTTATTTATTTATCATAAAGTTCACGTGCTATAATATCTGGATAGTTAGATCACTTGATATTTAGATAATTCTCGTTTTGTTGAAACAACTCTGCCCATGTTACATTTACATTATTATTTTTCTTCAGAAAAAATTACAACCTCAACCACACGACGACTTTCTATAGTTTTCAGTCAAAAATTTGGAGGTAGGTTGATTACACGGTTCTGTTTGTAACACCGGAATCAACCGGTTTGATTTCTGATCCTTGCAAAATTTAATTCCTGTGGTCCAGGACAGGGTCCAAAGAATTTTCAGCTTTATCTAAGATTCCTGGAATTTCTCGCATAACGCACTTCATAACAGTTGATTTTTGTAGTGAGATGGCAATGGAATACGAACAGGATCTCTTATGTCTCCTTTTTCTACATAGTCATGATGCCTTCTCCACCAGAATCGGGGTCTTGCTCATTACCACTGTCACCCTGTCGCTATCTATATACAGATCGTGGATTTTATCAAGTATTTGCTCATGTACGCGAAAATCGTCAAAGCCGGGCACATGCAAAGTTAGGCAGACCCTACATCATACTTGTACACATATGTTAAGGACAGATGCAAATTTTTCAGCGATTTCGACGCTCCGGTGATCTGTATCTTGGAAAACCCTAGGACGGGAACCCTGCAGATCTACCCCTAGGGTTAGGGTTAGGGTTACCAATGAATTTTTTCCTTTGTTTTGCTTTGTTTTAAGACATATGTATATGGATAGCAGATGTTGGGCCTACAGGCTCCGGTTGACCCGTCTGCAAAGAGCGTCACGCGTGGAACCTACATCTGCCATCTACCAATTCTTAAAAAATAGAACCATTTTTATATAATTCAGACTAATAAGTAAATAATACAAACATAATATAATGTAATATGTGAGAGGGAAAAAAGAAAAATAAAATGCATGTGCCGAGGGTGGCCGTCGGCATAGGTGGGGGCGACGCTCTGCCGAGGGTAACCCTCGGCGTCTGGGATGACGTCGTTGATGCATCGTACGACAGGGGCGGGAGGGGACACGTGGCATGCGCTACGCCGATCGACGGCCGGGTGGACGTCGAGGGCTGCCGTCGGCGTAGCCCTCTCTACGTCGACGACCAGTCTACGCCGACGGTCGTGGTTGGCGGCTGCCCTGGCCAGGCCGTACGCCGATGGCCCCGACATTTGGCCGTCGGCGTACAGCTTGGCCCTCGGCATAGTGTCGCATTCCTGTAGCGTATATACTCTCCGGTCCACAAAGGTTGTCCAAGATTTATCAAAGCTTGAACATATCCAGATGTTATTTAGTGTCTAGATACGTTTAAATTTTAACAAATTTCACACTACCTTTATTGGGCGCAGAGAGATAATTCGAACTCTCCTGTCTAGCACTCAGACAATAAGAGTGACCCGCAAAGGCATTCTTTTCTAGTCGTAGTCGGGCGGCGGATGGCAGCGTGGGGGTCTGTTCGTCCACGTCGAAGAATAAAGGTGATGGTCCTAGGATTCTTCTCGCACCAAGTTTGAAGATCTGTCGGATGCTTGTTTCCACAAGTCTGGGTGGATTGTCGTGTTCCGGAAGACCCTGCCGGCAAAATTCATTGTGCGAATAATGCCTAAAGATTGCTGGATTGGGTGGTTTCGGTCGTGCGCACTCATGTTTTTTATCTAGCCGTTTGGTTTCAGAGGGAGCGCTTCGAAACTTTGCTGGCTATTAATATCATGGAGTTCGTTTTCTTTCCATGGGGCTAGCGTAGAAGGTCATCAAGTCGCGATCGGTGGAATAACAATGATTGTCGGATCTTGGTGGTGATGTGGAATTGACTTGGTGCTTCGTGACTTGAAACTGCGACTGGTATGTGGAGGCGACTGCATAGGAGAAGTTCAGAGTCTTATCTTTCAGGGTGAAAATCGAAGGTCTGGCCTAAATGTTCTTGTTGAAGGCATTGTTTTGAAAGTGATGATTTTCTTCAGGATGAAAACCTAAGATCTATGATCAAGCGACAACAGCGTTTGTGCACTGTTTCCTTCTTGGAGACGTCGCTTATGGAAAAGCTGATCTTCTGGTGTTGTCTTGGTGGTGTCAGTATTCAAGTTATGGATCTATGTAGCGGGACCTTTCTTTTTTAATTCTTTTCTCTTTTTTTTTTGGATGTGTGCATCCTTTATGCCATTAGGGCATGATGTTGTTGCAGAGTTTATGTGTAATTGGTATCTCGGCGATAATAATATAGGCTCTTTATTGAAAAATGACAGAAAGAAAAATACTCCCAGCTTATAGCTCCACAGTTTCCTGGGTTGCCGTCATCCGATTTCTGGCTATAAGTTGTAAATAGCAACCTTGTAATCCACTGAACTTGCCGATATTTTAGGCCATATATGTATATTAGAGCATCTCCACTCGTCCCCCCGACGAGGCCCCCGGCGATCCTTTTTTCCATCCGGACGGCGTAATTCGGCCCAGTAGCGCCCCCGGTTCCTCGTTTTCATCCGGAATTGGGCTAATTTCATCCGGCGATCCACGCCATCCCGGCCCCGGGGAGCGCTCGGGGACTCGGATGAGAGAAAATCGCGGGAAACGTTGGTGGCCCCGACTGTCGGCGACAATGGCATGGGTTTCTACGGCAATACCCTCGTCTTCCCGATCTACGGCACTACCCTTGTCTTCCCGATCTACGGCAAGACCATCGTCGAACGAAAGATTTGAACTCTCAACATAGTCAAATTATATATAGTTCGAATAAACATAATTATATATAGTTCGAATAAACATAAAAATTACATATAAAAACATAAAAACAAACTTAAACTACTACTTCTTCCTAGATGGCCCCGCCTCATCGTCGTGGCGGCGACGCTTCCGGCTCGTCACCTCCTCGTCGGAGGAAGGTGCCTTCGCCCTGCGTCCTCCTCCTCCTCCGCCGCTCCTCGGCTTCTTCCTCGGCCTGCTCCTCGGCCGGCTCCTCGGCCGGCTCTCGGGCTGCTCTCGGCCGGCTCCACGCCGGCCACGGCTGCTCCACGGCCTCCTCCTCGTCCTCCTCCTCGTCGTCGTCCCATTCGTCTTCGCTGGACGGCGGGGAATCTCCGCTGCGGACGATGCAACCATGCGCCACCCTGCTGCCTGTGATGGCCTCGCCGGGTCGCTCACGTTGACAGAGATGGTGGAGAGAAGATGAATAGCGAGGCCGTAAACCGTTATGTGTTCTCTGGACGAAGAGAGCGGCGGTTGCTCTTCCGGTCGCGGTTCACGGCCATTACGACGGGGAGCGTGAGGCGACGGCCGTTCCGCGACCATTACGGCGGAAAGCGACGAGGGCACTCCGACGGTTGCCCTCCCACGGCGTCCTTGAGCGTGGGTGCAGCGACCATGGGCCGCCACTGGGAAAATGGGCCTCCCCAGGCCAAAAAATACATCCATCCGGCGCTAAATAACGCCGGATTTCGGCCTGGGGAGCCCCAACGGCTGGGGATGCTCTTAGTCAACCTGTTAAACTTATATCATAAATTACACAGAATACTACCTGCATGTCGTTGAGAGTACTTCTATATCATTTTTTATAGATGTATATCATTTATTTGTAACATAGCGAACTAGATTAAATGGTAAAATTCCAAGTACCAACCGTGTCGAAGCCTGAAACGAAGTGAAAATGTTGGTAGCATGTATAATAGTAAACCCGAGTACCTGAAAACCATCAAATAGCAGAATATCAAGCCTGGAGTAACTAAAATGAAGAGAGAGTATCTAGTGCTACAAGCACTATGTGTACTACTGATTCCACGGCAATCTAGACCGCCAATTGTTGTTCAAGGGACAGGATTCGAAACATACCTTCCAAACTTAAACCGATCATCGCACATATGCGAATAGGACCCAATAGGGGTACTGCTGAGGATCCTTCGGAGGATTATTTTCCCCGAACCTCCGAGTCCCCCGTCTGACACGTGTCCCTCCAGGACCACCACCCCACGTACACCTCTTCTATTCTCCACGGAGAAAAAAAAAAGAAAAGTAAAACAAAAACGTCATGCAGAGACAGCGCTTGGCCGCACCATCCTCCCGGCACACCTAGAAACAAGTCCGGTGAGGGATCTCGCCGGCGACGAGTGAACTCCGGTGGGATGCACCGCCGACTCTCCTTGCAGCATATGAGCTTCCTCCTTGTAGTAGCACTGCCTCCCACCGATGGAAGCACCATCCTCCTCCCACGGCAGCACCGTCGGAAGCACCACCCGTAGCACCGCCCGCCCGGCTGGTCGCACCACCGCTCGCGCCTGCAGCAACGTTGCCCCCGCTGGCAGCAACCACGATTGGCCTTTGTAGCTCCGGCGGCGGGCCTTTGCAGCAGCCACCCTTGGCCTTTGCAGCTCCGCCGGCTGCCGTTTGCAGCTCCACCACCGCCTTTGGCAGCACCCACGGTTGGGATTTGCAGCTCCGCCGCTGGCACTTTGCAGCACCGGCGGTGGGGATTTGCAGATCCGCTGACGGCCCTTTGCAGCTCCGCCGGTGAGCCTTTGCAGCTCCGCCACCGGCCCTTTGCAGCACCGCTGGCCTGGTCTTGTAGCGCCGCCGTGGCGCCGCCTTCCCGCGCAGCAGCTATTACCGCCGCTCGAAGCAGCATTGGCCTTCTGTAGCAGCACCGGCGGCATGGCATTGCAGCACTGCCGTGGCGCCGCCTCGCACTATGCCTTGGCCACGACATCCTGATCGGCGGCCGGCCTGCGCAGTTGACCTTGTCGGAGGCCGCGCGAGAAGGGGAGGGGCGGTAAGAGGAGCAGGGGAGGGCGAAGGTAGGAGGTGCATGGGGAGCGCTGGTTCTGCTGGCGGTGCGCGGCTGGGATGAGATGCGGCTGCGGCGTTCGGGCGTGAGATGTGAGAGAAACAGAGCACATGAAAAGTGTGGGGAGGAGCCGAGGAGGACGATGAACGCATTGAGGACATGATAAGGTTGTGGTGGACCCCACACACTATCGTTTGTTTTCGTCCACGCAGATGGGACGCGTGTCGCTCGGGCGACCCGGAGGCCGCGGCGCTAGCAACCTCCGAAGGAAACGAAGTATTTCCCATAGTTTAACATATTGTGGCAAAGGATCCTTGTACCTCAATTATGCTCCTTACCAGGATTAGGGCTTATCAGTATTTTGTACTGCTGTCATCCCTAATTTAAAATTGGCATACACGTAAAGCAAGAACATAAGAAGCGTGATTTTTAGGGATCACGTGCACAAATGGTAATTGAAGCTACTAGGGAGGTGCGAGCAATTTACTATAGATGAAAAAAAAACATAGAACAAATTGGAAATAAGTGCTTGTCCGCTGAAGCTTGCCAATGGCCCAGATTGGTACATCTCCACGGGTGCAGCAGCGGCGGTAGCCGGAGGAGGGTTGAGTTTTGAGCTCCGGCTGGGTTACACTTAATCCAGGGACTATTTCGGGGCGATATATATACAAGAGAGAGAGAGAGCTATGAGCTGATTTTTTTGATAAAGGGAATATATATATTAATATTAAAAGATATCAGTTACACTCAGCCTCTGCAACAACGCAATACCCTAATGGCAGTACGGATGCACACAACCAAAAAAGAGAAAAAGAAAACTAACAAACAAAACTCCCGCTATAGTATCCCAACCCTGGCAACAACAATACATCCACCACCAAGACAACACCTGAAATACAGACTTCCCAAAAGCAACGGCTCCAAGAAAGATACAGTGCACCAACACCGTCGTCGCCCGATCAAAGATCTTAGGTTTTCACCCTGAAGATAGTCCGTGCTCTCAAAACAATGCCTTCAACAAGGTCATTGACAGGCACAACCAGTTAAGGCCAGACCTTGGGTTTCACCGTCAAAGGTAAGACGCTTAACTTCACATGTGCAACCGCCCCCACTTTCATACCACTGCTGCGAAGTCCGGAACACCAAGCAATTTTCCAATCCGGCCTCCATGATATTCTCTACCTCTGACTTCATCATGGACCAAAATTTCACCAGATGACAACACAACACAAAGCTTCGCGTCATTCCCTCCGGAACCAAACGGCCGGAATAAAAACATGGGTGTGCACGATCGAATACCACCCAATCCAGGAAACTCTAGGCAAGAGGTGCACTGTTACATCCGCCGGTGGAGCCTTCCGAAACTCAACACTTCGGCCAGATCAAGAAGGACATGCATCAGGAAGGCCTTCATCTTTGCATAAGAGAAACCAAATGACTGCCACCTTTATTAAAAATCGCACCAGTAGCCCCACGCTCCCAGCTGGCAGCGGAGAAGACGACGTGCCGGGATGCCGAACAGGAGACTGACGAAGCAACGCGCGGCTGCCAGGCGCCAACCGGAGCACAGTGAGCGACCAAGGCCGCGTCCCAACCAGGAGATCTGGCCTGCGCCGCCGCTGGTGTGGGAATGGTGTGCCGCCGCCGGCCACGGTGCTCATGAGGCACGACAGCTCGACATGATGCCATAACCAGCCACCACAGACTCCTCGTCGGTGAGACTGCCGACAACATCCCTGGGCCATCGCCACGACGCCAGAGGCCCCAAGAACGCTCCGCTTCCACGCCGCTGCAGCTCCACGACTCCCACGTTGCAGGAGAAACATATGAACAAAGAGAGGGTCTAAAATGTTTATGTGCCAAGGTGGGAGAAACATATGAACTGCATTCGATCCTGTTCCTCGAGCAACAATGGATGAGCCAGATTGGCGTGGAATCAAGCATGTAGCAGTGTAGCACACATAGTGCTTGTAGCACTAGATATTCTCTCATAAAATGCGGTCGTTAGCTTACCTGCCACACATACAGTCACAGGTTTGATGTCCAAGTAGAACTACTACCAAGTAAATTAACCACTTGCGGGCTGTGCGCGAGACAACTGCACTGTCTCCTGGTGCATCTCAAGGGCCAAATGAAACCTGTGTGCTAGCCAGATGTATCTTGCAGCCGGAAACCTGAAAGCGATGCCAAAGTTTTCTCCTCCTCCCTTTCTTAACTTATCAGAAGAATATATTAATCAAGATAACGAACTCAGAGGTGGAGGAAATAATTAACTGGCGCAACAGAAGCTAGACAGCGCGCCATGGCGACGACCTCTCCTAGGTTGTGCGTGCAGATCATCCCGAAAATGGCAACTTGCCCACTTCCCCTTTTTGTATGAATATCGCATCTCTCCATATGTGTATGTGCCTTTTCCTTTGTCTCATGCTGCCAACCCTATTTATATTCACATGATAATTTATATACAGATGTATATGTTCGTGCATATCTGTCTCTTTTGGAGAGATTCTGCAGATTCTCCTTGTTTTTTCGATGTATTAATTGATAACTTGTAATATATGATTCGCGACATACAAACAGGAGGTAGAAAAATATCATATCCTCAGTAGGTATCCCACAAGGTTGGTGGAGTGCTTTGCACACATAGTCCTTGAACCACCAAAGATTCAGAGATGTTGAGTAATAAGCTAGCAATTAAGTACCAACGGCCAATTTGACCAAGCAAAAAGGTAATAACCATTCTTGAACCTTGATATATATATATGCACGCTACTACATTACTTGATATAGTTGTAATGTTAAATAAACAAGATTCTACAGTGCATATGTGCAGCTAGTGTGGGCCAGTTCGCTTCACCTTTCGTTTGATGGATATATAATCAATTAATTAATGGCTAAATTATAATTCTCTTCCAAATTTTAGTCTTGCAAATATAAAATTGGCAATAGTATGTTCATGGTTATGCGTAAAGGGTTCTAGATGATGGCTTTGAACCTAATTCTTAGCAAACTTCATAGGTGGATTAGATTAGTCAGTAAGCACTAAGCAGAGAAAGATTCTATTTAGTGATCCAAATTAGTTGTCAGTTGTCGCAGGCTCAGACAGATTTAAATAACATTTTACCTAAATATGCGGCATTTAATTTAGATCAGAGGAAGTAATACTTACCTCTCTCTAGGTCTCCCTCTCCATGTTTTTAGATTGTCATTGATCGATGCATGCATTTGAGTTTGAACTGACTTTTGAAATGTAGAGTACACGAGTCAGTTTGGATTGCATGTTCTTTCACACAAAAGATGAAAAGAGCCTGCTTTTTTGTGTCAAATTATCTGACTTGAACATAAAGAGACGGAAATATTTTTGTACTTACATGAATGGGCGTGGGTGTTTCTATCACCGTTCATTTTTCTTTGAGATTCGGATAAAATAAGGAGAGAGAAAATAATATTTGCATCTACCAAGATGGGCGGGGCTCTCGAGGAATAAATCACGGTCCGTAACACACCCACACCCGCGCGTGTACAGATGTAATATCTAGCATAATGTTTTTGATATATGTAAAACCCTTTTTCTGTTGACCCTAGAGAGCATGTAAATTACTCTGAGTGTCATTTCATAATGCCTGTGTTATAATTTTGTTTTGCTCTTTTTTACTTTTCGATTTGGCCGCAGAGTGGTGGTGCACGTGAAAGATAAAAAAGAAGATGGTATACTGCTAGAGCTACAATAGGAAAAGGTGGAGGCATTCAAGTGGCCTGAATGCAGGAGGGCGTCCGACCCGCACGTTTGGGGCAACAAACCTAGGTGACGAGGACGGAGGTGGATCTACTCATCATGAACGCCATTGAGACACCCACCCATTGGTACTGGTAGACCCACCTTCCGAAACACGGCATACGAGGTCGGGGGAGCAAGAGGTAGTAGGCACATCCGGCGAAACCGAAACCCGGTCGAAGAAAGGCATGAGAACTTCAGACCATTTCACCTATCTATTCCCGTCTAGAAGTTGGCCTAGATTTTTCGACTCTCCACCCACCATGGAATGGGAAGCACTAGCGACAGCACTTAGCAGTGCAGTGATAGCTATAGATTGGTCTCTGCCATTCCCATTGGATGGATCACTTTTCCCATGGTGATCTTCTTGCCTGCAGTGCTGCAGCGCAGGTATCCTTTTTCTGGATGGACTCAGAGCATCTTCAACGCGGCGACTCATCCCGCGCCTGCGTGTCCGGATGGATCGAATCGAACAAAAACCCGACCCAGCGCGTGGACCCATTCCAAAAACGGATGACCGCGGCGTCCGGGACGATCCAAAGCCGGCCCAAATCTGGACCGCGTTTGCGTGGCCGCGGACGCCGATCGCTGGCCGCTCGCGTCCTCCCCTTGTCCGCCCCTGGCCCGCGTGTCATAGGAAGATAGCTTCATTTTTCATTAAAATTAGATATTATATTTTTCTTAATACTAGTCTAGCTACGTACGGGCACTAGTGGAAAACAGGGCTTCCGTGCGAGCCTTTTGTCGCGGGCGCGCATGCACCCGCGACAAATGGCCTGGCCACGTCGCCCCGAAACCATGTGGAGCGGGCAGGTCCTTGTCGCCCTTTTGGCGCGCCGTATTACGACCCGTGACAAAAGGGGTCGGGCTGGCGCCCGTAACTTTTGCGGGTCGTAATACGGCGCGAAAAGGGCCATGCCTATATATATAGAAGCCCAGCCCACCCCACCTCATTTTTTCCTTGGTGGTGAAGGTGGAGGTGTATGCTAGCTCATTTTTTCTACATGTGCACAAGAGGTGTTTGATGGAATGCTTGTGAGAGGGATGCCACTTGGTTTTATTTGATAAGATTTCTCCTTTTTTTGATCCTAAAAGGTTAGCAACTATTTTCTCGACTATATATATGCATAGTCCGTACAATACTAATTTTAGCAAGGTGATTGCATCTGATACATATATAATTATACTTATGATGCAGATGAGTCATCCATGGATGTACGGTAACCGATGTGCTCCCGCTTTCAGAGAGGGCGTGAATTCTTTCCTGCTTGTGGCCGAGGCCAACAAGTCGAAGCAAGGTTTTATGTGCTGTCCATGTCTAAAATGTAAGAACGAGAAGGATTACTCTTGCTCAAGAGACATTAAGAGCCACCTGCTTCGGTTTGGATTCATGTCCAGCTATAATGTTTGGACCAAGCACGGAGAAGAAGGGGTTATGATGGAAGACGGCGATGAGGAAGAAGATAATGATGACCAGTACCGATCTATGTTCTCTGAATGCTTTGATACCGCAATGGACGACAATGAAGAAGAAGGAGGTGAAGAACAGGCATCAGATGATCCTGTTGATGATGATCTTCGTCGGGCCATTTCTGATGCAAGAAGAGACTGTGGCACGGATAAGGAGAGGTTGCAGTTCGACAAGATGTTAGAGGACCACCACAAATTGTTGTACCCAGGTTGTGAAGATGGGCATAGAAAGCTGGGTAGCATATTGGAATTGCTGAAATGGAAGGCAGAGGTCGGTGTGACTGACTCGGGATTTGAGAAATTGATGATAATATTAAAGAAGCTGTTTCCAAGAAATAATGAATTGCCCGTCAGTACATATGAAGCAAAGAAGCTTGTCTGCCCTCTAGGATTAGATGTGCAGAAGATACATGCATGCATTAATGACTGTATCCTCTACCGCGGTGAGAAGTACGAGAATTTGAATAAATGTCCGATATGTGGTGCATTGCGGTATAAGATCAGAAAAGATGACCCTGGTGATGTTGAGGGCGAGCCACCCAGGAAGAGGGTTCCTGCGAAGGTGATGTGGTATGCTCCAATAATACCACGGTTGAAACGTTTGTTCAGAAACAAAGAGCATGCCCAGTTGTTGCGATGGCACATGGAAGAACGTAAGAAAGACGCGATGTTGAGGCACCCCGCTGATGGTCGGCAGTGGAGAAACATCGGGAGAGAGTTCCCGGATTTTGCAGGTGAGGCAAGGAACTTATACTTTGGTCTAAGTACAGATGGCATGAATCCTTTTGGGGAGCAGAGCTGCAGTCACAGCACCTGGCCCGTGACTCTATGTATCTACAACCTTCCTCCTTGGTTGTGCATGAAGCGGAAGTTCATTATGATGCCAGTGCTTATCCAAGGCCCAAAGCAACCGGGCAACGACATTGATGTGTACCTAAGGCCATTAGTCGATGAACTTTTGGAGTTGTGGGCCAAACCAGGTGTACGTGTGTGGGATGAGCACACCGAGCAAGAATTTGACCTACGAGGGTTGCTATTCGTAACCATCAATGATTGGCCTGCTCTCAGTAACATTTCAGGACAGACGAACAAAGGATACAATGCATGCACACACTGTTTAGATGAGACTGAAAGTAAATATTTGGGAAAAAGCAAAAAAGTTGTGTACCCGTTCAATCGTCGTTACCTTCCGCGCAAGCATCCCTTAAGGAAAAAAGGAAAGCATTTCGATGGCGAGGCAGACCGCCGTCCGAAGCCTGTCCCCCGTAGTGGTGCTGATATATTTGACATGGTCAAGGATTTAAATGTTATCTTTGGAAAGGGTCCAGGCAGTCGACCTGTTCCGAAAGACGCTGACGGACACGCGCCCATGTGGAAGAAGAAATCTATTTTTTGGGAGCTAGAATATTGGAAAGTCCTGGAAGTCCGCTCTGCAATCGACGTGATGCACCTGACCAAGAATCTTTGTGTGAATATTCTAGGTTTTCTGGGCGTGTATGGAAAGACAAAAGATACACCAGAAGCACGGGAGGACCAGGAACTTCATAAAGGACGAAACGGCAAACATCCAGGGCAGTTTGTAGGGCCTGCCAGCTACGCTCTTACCAAACAAGAGAAGGAGATCTTTTTTGAAGCCCTATTCAGTATCAAGGTTCCGTCTGGTTTCTCGTCGAATATAAAGGGGATAGTAAATATGAAGGATAAAAAATTCCAAAACCTGAAGTCCCATGACTGTCACGTGCTTATGACACAATTGCTTCCGGTTGCATTGAGGGGACTTCTACCAGAAAATGTTCGACTAGCCATTGTGAAGATATGTGCATTCCTCAACGCAATTTCTCAGAAGGTAATGGATCCAGAAACTTTGTCAGGATTACAGGAAGATGTGGTCGAATGTCTTGTCAGCTTCGAGTTGTTGTTCCCACCATCCTTCTTCAATATTATGACGCACCTCCTCGTTCACCTAGTTGAAGAGATTAGAATTCTCGGTCCTGTATTTCTACACAATATGTTCCCCTTCGAGAGGTTCATGGGAGTCTTAAAGAAATATGTTCATAACCGAGCTAGGCCGGAAGGAAGTATCTCAAAGGGCTACGGAACTGAGGAGGTCATTGAGTTTTGTGTTGACTTTCTTCCTGACCTTAAGCCGATTGGTGTTCCTGAATCTCGGTATGAGGGGAGGCTGACTGGAAAAGGCACACTAGGAAGGAAATCAATGGTGTGCAGGGACAAGATTTCTTTCAATCAAGCACACTACACAGTTCTATACAATTCCATCTTGGTGGCTCCGTACATCGAGAAACATAAGAATGCTTTACGAGAAATAAACCCGGGCCAGCCCGAGTCCTTGATTACACGTCAACACATGAATACCTTCGGCAGTTGGTTGCAAAGACATCTCATTAATGACCCATCTGTTGTGGACCAGCTGTTCTTGTTGGCCAGGTTACCATCTTCAAACATATGTACATTCCAAGGGTACGAGATAAATGGGAATACATTTTACACGATCGACCAAGATAAAAAGAGCACCAACCAAAACAGCGGTGTCCGCTTCGATGCAAGACGAGAATGGGCAGACCACCACATATTATGGATACATAGAGGAGATATGGGAACTTGACTATGGTCCCACTTTTAAGGTCCCTTTGTTTCGGTGCAAATGGGTGAAGCTCAGCGGTATACATATTGACGATAAGTACGGTATGATAACAGTGGATCCCAACAATCTTGCGTACCTGGACGAGCCATTTGTCCTAGCCAGCGAGGTGGCTCAAGTTTTCTACGTGAAGGACATGTCTAGCAAATCAAGAAAAAGAAATCAACAAAAGAATACATCAACCGAGGAGCCAAAGCGCCACATAGTTCTTTCGGGGAAAAGAAACATCGTGGGAGTGGATGAGAAGACAGACATGTCAGAAGATTATAATAGGTTTAAAGAAATTCCGCCCTTCACGGTGAAAATTGACCCAAGCATCTTACTAAATGATGAAGATTCTCCATGGCTACGGCGTAGAAGATCACAACACTAGATGGCGATGTAATAATGTATTCTTCATATATAGTTCCCAAGACAATCTCTACATTTATGTAATAATGGGAAATTTTTCCGAGGAGCAGCTTCCGAAGATGCCGTAGGGCGTGTGCACCAACGACATCTTCGAGAAGCTGCGCCACGGGAGATTTCCCAACCCTTTCCTTCATCAATGGGAATGAAACTGTGCTTGGCTTGTTGATCTGCTTGGCAAGGCGTATTGATGCTCCTTTTATAGGCACGGCACCGCTTCTACTTTGTCTTGTTCCTTCGACAGGGCGTCGTGCGCTACATGCTTTATCTCATCGAGCAGTGCGTCCACCGACGCATCCTTATCCTGCCGACAGCTTTAGTCCCGGTTGCAGCCACCAACCGTGACAAAAGGTTACCCGCACATCATCCCCCCAGATAAGGCCCTCCTAGATAAGCCTCCCCCAGTCTTTTGTCCCGGTTTGAGCCTCCACCCGGGATGAAAGTTTCGCGCGCCACTTCGTTCCCGCCTATTTTCTTCCCGCATTCCCGCCATTTTTCCACTATATATATGTAGGCCTTGGACTCATATCTGCAAACCTCATCACTCTCTCCCATGGCTTCCATCGTATGTCTAACACCCCGGGAGGCGGAGGCGCTTTGCGCCTCGAACTACCCCTGCCCGCCCGGCTACCGCGTCCCGACCGGCTGGTTGCTGAGCGTCGGAGGCGTACCGGTCCCTCCTATCCCTGTAGGTGTGCCACGCGAGATGGCCATCACGAACCACTACTATTTCGAGCTCACGCCTGAGCAGCGGAGGAATCCCCAGTGGCATCCCGACTACAGCCCGACTTGGGACAGCTTCTTCATCAATCGGCGTGAGAGGGCGGTTGCCAGGTACGAGGAGGACGGCCCGCCATCTTCGAACTTCAACGAGGCCGGCCGTCGGATGTGGTGGCGCGGCCGGACTCTCCAGAGCGTCATGGCCTATCGTGGCCCCCGCCTGCGCTACCCTCAATCCCAGCCCACGCGTGGTCATCCGCCGAGGTTCGACAACCGCGACCTCGATGGTAGCGACGATGACAACATCCGGGAAGTTCATGTCGTGCCCTGGCCGCCGAAAGCGCCACGCCGCCGCGTCGTAAGCGCGCGCCGCCTCCTCCGGCGTGTTGTACGTGCCGAGGGTGAGGCGGAAGCCACCGGCGCGTATCTCGGCGGTGAACCTACCGCTCGGACGCACTCGAACGCCACGGAAACCGGACGCCCCTCGACGACGTGGAGGCATCCCGGAGATGAATGAGCGGAGGCGGTGGTGACGTGTGGTTGCGCCCGCACTCGTCGCTCTATATAGCGCACGCGGGGCATGGCACGTGTAAGCGGTGGCTACACGTCGCACGCCGGCGTCGGCTGGGCGAGGCACGTGGTAGCGGTGGCTACACGTCGCACGCCGGCGTCGGCGGGGCGAGGCACGTGGAAGCGGTGAAACATTTGATATGATGCGAGATGCAAATAGTTATATCCATGTCATATTCATGTTCATTGGATTTTTCTGATCAATTTTCATATATAAAACTTTTGTATTTGAGGTACCATTTAAAAGTTATTGAAATAATAGTTTTATTAAGTTAAAATAGAAAAAAAAGGGGTGAAGAGGGGGAGATGGTGATCCGTGGCACAACCCATCCAACGGCTCTAGGCCGTTGGATTCAAACGGCCAGAGCCGTTGGATGGGCTGTGCCACGGATCAGCCAACTCCCCTCCTACCCTTTGTCGCGGGTCGTGCTATGGCAGGCCACCTTTATCGCGGGTGGAGGCACGGCCCGCGATAAAGGGCCTTTTATCGCGGGTCGTGCCACCACCCGCGATAAAAGGGGTAGGTATATAAGGTGGAGGCCGCGGGCGGTGCCTCCACCCGCGATACCGGGAGGCCGGCACTTAGCGAATCGACGCCGCCAGGCTGCCGATTCGCCGCGCCGCCGGCCATCTTCCTCGCGTCCGGCCGCCGCCCCGCCACTGGCGGCCTCTTCGCCGCCGCCCTCGCCGCCTCGCTGCGCCCCGCGCCGTCGCGCGCCATCTCCCCGCGCGCGGCCTGCGCGGCAACTCGGCCGCCGCCCTCCGGTACCCCCCGCCGTCCCGCGCGGCCGCCACCTCCGTCCCGCCACCCTCCGCCGTCCCGCGCAGGTAGCGCCACCTCCGCCGTCGCGACGCGGTGCCGGCCATGCGGCATTTTTTTCATTAAGTTTTTTCATTAAGTTTTTTATTAAGTTAGTTAGTTAGTTAGTTTAGTTTAGTTAGTATTAGTATTTAGTTTTAATTAGTATTAGTTAGTTAGTATTAGTATTAGTATTTAGATTAAATTTAGTATTAGTTAGTTAGTTTAAATTTTGTAGTTAGTTAGTTTAAATTTTGTATTAATTCAAATCTTGTAGTTAGTTAGATTAAATTTTGTATTAATTCAAATTTTGTATTAACAACCGACGAAACACTCTCGCGAATAACACTCGCCGACACCGCTCGATCTCCCTCTCTCCACCGACACCGACACCCTCTCTCCACCGACACCGACACCCTCTCTCGCAAACCGACACCCTCTCTCGCAAACACGCGTCCACCGACACCCTCTCTCTCTCGCAAACACGCGTCGCCGACACCCTCTCTCTCTCGCAAACACGCGTCGCCGACACCCTCTCTCTCTCTCTCGCAAACACGCGTCGCCGACACACTCTCCCTCTCGCAAACACGCGTCGCCGACACCCTCTCCCTCTCGCAAACACGCATCGCCAACACCCTCTCCCTCTCGCAAACACGCGTCGCCGACACCCTCTCCCTCTCGCAAACACGCGTCGCCGACACCCTCTCCCTCTCGCAAACACGTGTCGCCGATTAGGGTTAGGGTTTGGTTTGTGTTTGATTAGGGTTAGGGTTTGGTTTGTGTTTGATTAGGGTTAGGGTTAGAACATGTACTTATCGATTTAATTCTTTTGCAGAAACAATGGATCCATTCGAACGGGACTTGGAACAGGAAGACATTTTCGCGAAGTTAATCCGCGATGGTGATGGAGAAGCCGGCGGCTCCGGTGATCATGGAGATGCCGGCGGCTCCGGTGATCATGGAGAAGCCGGCGGCTCCGGTGATCATGGACAAGCCGGCGGCTCCGGTGATCATGGAGATGCCGGCGGCTCCGGTGATGGAGAAGCCGACGGCTCCGGTAATGACGAGGTATACGATCAGTTGAGGCATTAATGGAATTCTATATGTACTTATGTATATAAATTAACTGATTTTTATTCTCTTAGGCCTCCGAAGATAAGTTGGACAAACGAGGCCCGGCAAAGAGACTGGGCAAAAAAGACCACTTCAACATTGAAGCTATATCACCGGAAGGCCAACCTGTGGCACCCGCGAGTGTCAGAGTGACATTTAAGAATCAGTGCGGAGTTGTGGTTAGAGATCATATCCCGATCACTGTTAGAGAATGGAACAAGACCAAGAATGTGTCAGAAGATCATGTTGCCGATAGGTACAAGAACACACTTTTTGACGACCTCATGTCACATTTCACTTTGCCAAATTTGGGATCCGAGTCTGAGAATGCCAAGCAGAGGGCGCTAGTGAAGAAGTGGGCTCTTAAGAAGATGGGGGAACTTTTCCGGGCGTATAAGAACCGGTTATGGCAAAATTATAAGAAAGCCAAGAAGCCTCCAGTATTCGAAAACTATCTAGCGAAGCAGGAGCATAACTGGGAAGATTTTGTGAAGTACAAAGAATCAGAGGAGGCTGTGAATCTGTCAAAGAAAAACAAGAAGAATGCAAGCGAAAAGAAATATCACCATCATACGGGGCGAGGGGGCTACGAAGTAGCCATGCCTAAGTGGGATGCACAAGAGGCTGAGATGAAGCTGAATGGGATCACTCCAGAACCAGAGCGAGAAGGATGGGACACTAGGGCTCGGAATTGGTTCCTCGCGCATGGCTGTGAGTATGATATGAAGACAGGGAACATTGTTGAAAGTGACAGCAGGGTTAGGGTACCCAGGGAAGAATGGATTAAAGTGACGACAGAAATAAAGGCGGGAAAACTAAAGTTTGCTCCCGATAGAGAGAAAGACTTGCTGACGCTTGTCCTCGGTAATCCTGAGAAGGGAGGACGAACAAGAGGATTCGGCCCTAGTGTTCCGTGGTCGCTTGGGTTTCCGGCCGACGCGGAGACTTATAGAAGCCGAGCGAGAGCTAAACAACGCCAGCTGGAGGTGCAGAATGACCGGATGGCCGAGTTCCAACGCCGACTTGACCAGCAGCAGCGGGAGCTTCAGCAGCAGCAGCGGGAGATAAATGAACTAAAAGGACAGCGCCCGCCAGATAATACCGCTGACATATCTCAGCGACGAGACAGCAGTGTGGCCGACTCGGAGGCCCCTTCTACACGGATGATGATAGATGCCGGTCCTGGCGACCCCTTGGATGGAATCAAGGAGCAAACACCTTGTGATCTCCATGAGGTGTTCAGGAAGGTTTCTGTTAAGGTGGCGGTCGGCTATGTCTTACCGGCATTTGGACCTGAAGGTGAGCCGGCAACATGGCATGGCAATCCGATTCCAGCTGGCTATGCTCGTGTCGGGGTGGATTCAGTTGTCCCGTCGTGGGAGACATTGGAGCTTGATATCCCTGGAGGTGATGGGGGGCTTACACTCAGAGAGGTGCTGGGAGAAATCATTCTCTGGGAAAAGAAGAACATCAAGCTGCCAGGCTGGGTAGCCCCTACCAGTCGTCCGAGCAGGTCACCATCACCTCCTCCAGATGATCGCAGGCCACCATCACCATCACCTCCTCCAGGTGATCGCAAGCAACCATCACCTCCTCCTACTGATCACATGTCGACACCATCACCCCATGGGTACGATGTCGACCACGACATCCGTAGTCCATCTCCATCTCCAGCGCCGCCGCCTCCGCCCACTAAGACTCGGTATGCACCCGGCCGGAAGCGTTTCAAGAGTCCTATCCGCAAGTTGTCGCCCCTCCCAAGAGTACCAAAGGTTCCTCCCCCCGTCCTTGGGATCTTACTGTCGAGCAAAATGCGGCCGCTGTTGCGAAACACAACTATGATCATTTCCATAAGCCAAAACCTCCAGTGCCAGAGCCATTCACCGAGAAGCAAATAGCATATGCTACTTCTTTTCTGAACACACCATCGCAATATGACTTGCACGAGAAAAAGGATGACTATACACGCCACCTTGCGAAGGTAATTGATGACAAGGCTAAAAAGAAGAAGGAGGATGACGAGGCTAAGAAGAAGAAGGAGGATGACGAGGCTAAGAAGAAGGAGGATGGCAAGGCTAAGGAGAAGGATAGTGCTAGCACGAGCAAATCATCAGCCGGGAAGAAGACAAGTGCACCCCTCAAGGCGCCCAAGCAAACGACAAAAGGCAAAAAAAGAAAGGAAGTTTCCCAGCTCGGAGAACAGGCCAAACAATCGATCCCAGCACTCAAAGTGTTTGATGTTCCCAAGCTGTACCAGCAACATGGTGAAGGTTTCAATCTGGATGAAGCTCAGGCGCTAGCGGCTTCGATGGATTGTACCGTGGAGGAATTGCTGAGTGCCGCAGATGTTGCACTACCCTTTGCTGACATAGCTCCTACATTTGTCTACGGGGCCGACTTGGTCAGCAGAGAGCGGCTGCAGAAAATGCCAACGCATATGCGGAATTTGCATCAGTGGTACCTTGATGCGTGCAAGGAGAACCAAAGGTTCATCGTGGCGAAGATCCCACGTCAATATTACTACCGAAAGGAGGAGATCCATATTGAGATGAATGAACTCTGGCAGTTATTCAATTTAGATGCCCTCGACAAATCTCTCATGAGCTGCTATTGCTTGTAAGTTTTTAACTACATATAAGTTCATTTTCATTCAGTTCATGTTCGTTTTCATTGCATATACTCATTATATCTTATGTGTTCTCTTATGCAGACTGAAGATCAGTGAATGCAAAAGTAATAATATTATCAATATTGGGTTTGTTGACCCCGATAAAGTACATGTTGAAACGGTAAAGCATCAACCCATGGATACGGGGGGAAACATACTAAGGTTTTTGGGGGAGCAAAATTTCTGTGATTCAATACTGTTTCCTTACAACTACGAGTGAGATTCTTAATGATCTTTTATGCACATTCAGTTTTGCTTACTCGATGTTAAGTGTAATTCCTGACGTATATACATAAACATGTGCAGCTTCCACTGGATTCTACTAGACATTCAACTTGATAAGGGAATAGTTGAAGTAAGGGACCCAATGAGTAGAGGCCTGGACGGGTTCCGCGACCTGCAGAAGTTGCTCCAAGTGTAATTTCCTTCATCGCCGCGCTATATCTTTCGTGAGATATCAATTAATTATCCACTCATTCAATCATTCTTTTGCATGGCAGGGCTTGGATAGGTTTCAAGAAAAACATTGAGGGTACCTGGGCAGAGAAGCTAACATTTACTACTGTACCGTGCGCCCAACAGCCACAAGGGACGAATCTATGTGGATACTACGTTTGCGAGTTCATTCGCATGTTAACCACTGAGAAGCAGAACAATAATAAATTCAACGTAAGCAATAACATTCACAACTTTATTTATTTTCGTCAATATTTCGTTATCACATTGATATAGTCATACTCATCATCTCATTTTCCTATATAGGTCGACTACATGCGGGACACACTCGAACCAAAGGAACACCTACTAGGAATTGCGGAGGAAGTGGCGGGAGTTTTGCTTAGAGAAGTAATAGACAACAACGGCTTGTTTAGTCCTAATAGGCGCTCTCCCTCTCCCAAAGTTTAATTAGTCCCGGTAGTCGTGAGCTCATGTATATATATATGTAAGGGGAATCGACTTTTGTTTCCAATATTTGGTTGATCAATCTATATATAAATGAACGTGTGTACAACTTCTAGTAGCGTATAAATATATGCAACTTTTATTTCGAATAAAAGGGGGCGGTGGCGGCGGGGGCGGGGTGGGGGGGCTGCATCCCTCAAACCCTAAAGCAGCAGGTTTCTGGGAGCGCCACGTCGAGGACCTTTTGCCGCGGGTGGTAATACCGCCCGCGACAAAAGGGTCTGTCCACTGCGCGCCCCGCGTCTGCCACGTGGTTGACCATATGTCGCGGGTGGTAAGTGACCCGCGACAAAAGGTGGACCTTTTATCGCGCCTCCGTTGTCGCGGCTGGCGCCCGCGACAGGGTCTTACCACCCGCGGCAAAAGGCCTCTTCTCCACTAGTGGGGGCCGGCGGCCTCGCCGGCGACTCGCCGGGCGGCTCCTAGTTTTTGAATTTTTTGAAATATGCTTCTATGTTTCATAAAATCATAAAAATCATTTCATGAATATATACACATGTACTAAATACTCGGGGTTTTGGTACAAATCGTGTTGTATTTGGAGCTGCGGGGAAAAAATCAAATTCATGGAAGTGTATAAAGATAGTTTTTGTGAGAAATTTGTCTTTTTATATAGTTCATAATATAATATATTTTCATCCGAAATTTCTACCGTTCCTTTAGAACATTTCTATGTATGTGAGTATTTAAACTCATTTTCTTGAAATGCCAGAAATATGTTTTTAAAAACCGGAAGCACTTATGCTCATGTGCCAAAGACACTTTTCGCACTACAATACCAGTTGCAGTTCCATCTTACACTTACAAGCATACACTGTAAGTTCCAGATGTCCCTGTCTCATGATCTGTTTATTTTTGAAAATGCTCATGAGCTAAAAAAATATCAGGATAGCAAATCATTTGCCTTTTGTTGAAACAACTCTGGCCATGCTATATCTACATTATTACCATTTCAGAAAACATTAGCAATATTAACTTGAACAAAAGAATTTTCTAGTTCTCAGTTGAGAAATTTTGGGTAAGCATGATTAGCCTGTTGTATTGCAATTTTATGGATTTTGTTTTTTAGATTCATCTTTTGAAAGATGCTTAAGAAGTAAGAACACTCGTACACATGTGAATCCCTGTGTAAAAAAAAAAAAAGAGACCCATGGGCACTAGCACCCAAGGCATATTCTTATAGAAGAAGCTAAATGAGCCACAAATCCGTGTTCGAAGAGATTCGAACTCAGGTTGCAGGGTAGCCACCAACTCGAGCTAACCAACTGACCCTCCGGTCATTCTCCATGAATCCCTGTGTAGTTAGTCGCCTTTTGAGTTTTCCCTTTCTGCATTTTATTGCCCAGCTGTGTTGAGCTTACCAGGTTGAACTTGGTATATTTTTGCATCATGCCAGTAATACTATCGCCAGATCGCAGCTGTTGTCAGATCAAAAGTACTGTACTATTCAATGTTGTGGCACCTTCTTCAGTACTAATCTCTTCCTCCATTTTTTTCTCCAAAGTCAAACTTCCTTAAGTTCTGTAAGGTTCACAAAAAAGATTATCAACATGTGCAAAGCATACCAATATAGGTATATCATGAAATATATGTTGTATAAGATATACATACATTTGGTTTTATGTATTTCTATATTTCTTTCTATTAATTTGGTCAAACTAAAGAAATTTTGACTTGGTATTCTCGGAATTTTGACTTATTTGGTTTAGTTTATTTCTATATCAATATTTATTGGGTTAATTATTGGTTTGTCACTACACCCCGCGCAACACTCAGTTTTGCCACTAGAGCAGAATGGTGCTCAGTTTTGCCACTAGTCTGTGTGCAACGACTCGTTCCGTGAGTCTGCCGTTTCATTCAGGTCAACGTCCTTGACTCGGCTGTTTCAGGTGGGACCAGGCGGAGACGCATTTGAAAAGAGGACCGGCTGTTTCAGGTGGGACCAGGCGGAGACGCATTTGAAAAGAGGACCGTTGCTGGCCGTTTCACGTGGGACCCACAAGGCAACCGTTGGAGCTCAACCCCATTTAAAATCCCTGATCGCGCGGCGGAGCTCGCAGCGGTGAGAAGAAATCGACGGGGTTGGAGACGGCCCCTCGCAGAGGTGCGGCGCGGGCGACTGAGAGGGCCTTGTTGACGGGGAGCGCCGCCGACGGCGGGAGCTGCGGAGGGCGCAGCCGTCTGCCAGAAGCACCTCACGGTTCAGATCCCGCGCCACCTCTATCCATGTCTTCTTCTAGCTCCCGTGCCACCTCTCGGTTCGAGCTTCCGGTGCGCATGGAGATGCCGATCCTCCTCTGTCCGCGGTGCCGGGCGCCCGTTGACGGGGAGTTCGCGCACACGTGGTGTAGCTTTTCTTCGTTCGACGTGCGCAGAAATTTAGCGATACGCGTAGATGCACACGTCCGTTGGGAACCCCAAGTGGAAGGTATGATGCATATAGAAGCAAGTTTCCCTCAGTATGAAACCAAGGTTTAATCGAACCGGTAGGAGCCAAGAAGCACGTTGAAGGTTGATGGTGGCGATATATGATGCGGCGCAACAACAGGATTCCGGCGCCAACGTGGAACCTGCACAACACAATCCAAGTACTTTGCCCCAACGAAACAGTGAGGTTGTCAATCTCATCGGCTTGCTGTAACAAAGGATTAACCGTATTGTGTGGAAGATGATTGTTTGCAAGAAAACAGTAAAACAAGTATTGCAGTAGATTGTATGCGATGTAAAGAATAGGACCGGGGTCCACAGTTCACTAGAGGTGTCTCTCCCATAAGATAAAAGCATGTTGGGTGAACAAATTACAGTCGGGCAATTGACAAATAGAGAAGAGCATAACAATGCATATACATGATATGATAAATATAGTGAGATTTAATCCGGGCATTACGACAAAGTACATAGACCGCCATCCAACTGCATCTATGCCTAAAAAGTCCACCTTGAGTTATCATCCGAACCCCATTCAGTATTAAGTTGCAAAGCAACAGACAATTGCATTAAGTATGGTGCGTAATGTAATCGACAACTACATCCTTAGACATAGAATCAATGTTTTATCCCTAGTGGCAACAACACATCACAACCTTAGAACTTTCTGTCACTGTCCCAGGTGTCAATGAAGGCATGAACCCACTATCGAGCATAAATACTCCCTCTTGGAGTTAAGAGTAAAAACTTGGCCAGAGCCTCTACTAATAACGGAGAGCATGCAAGATCATAAACAACACATAAACAATAGATTGATAATCACCATAACATAGTATTCTCTATCCATCGGATCCCGACAAACACAACATATAGTATTACAGATAGATGATCTTGATCATGTTAGGCAGCTCACAAGATCCAACAATGAATCACAATTAGGAGAAGACGACCATCTAGCTACTGCTATGGACCCATAGTCCAGGGTGAACTACTCACTCATCACTCAGGCGATCATGGCGATGAAGAGTCCTCCGGAGATGAATCCCTCTCCGGCGGTGCCGGAGGCGATCTCTGAATCCCCGAGATGGGATTCGCGGGCGTCTCCGGAAGGTTTTCCGTATCGTGGCTCTCGGTACTGGGGGTTTCGCGACGGAGGCTATAAGTAGGCGAGGGCAGGTCAAGAGGCGGCATGAGGGGCCGGGGGACATGCGGCGCGGCCGGCCAGGCGCGCCGCGCCTGTCATCCGCACCTCGTGGCCCCACTTCGACTCCCTTCGGTCTTCGGAAGCTTCGTGCAAAAATAGGACCCTGGGCGGTGATTTCGTCCAATTCCGAGAATATTTCCTTACTAGGATTTCTGAAACCAAACAAGAAAACAGCAACTGGCTCTTCGGCATCTTGTTAATAGGTTAGTTCCAGAAAATGCGTAAATACGACATATAATGTGCATAAAACATGTAGGTATCATCAATAAAGTAGCATGGAACATAAGAAATTATCGATACGTTGGAGACGTATCAGCATCCCCAAGCTTAGTTCTGCTCGTCCCGAGCAGGTAAAACGATAACAAAGATAATTTCTGAAGTGACATGCCATCATAATCTTGATCATACTATTTGTAAACATATGTAATGAATTCAGCGATCAAAACAACGGTAATGAAATGAGTAAACAAATGAATCATATGACAAAGACTTTTCATGAATAGTACTTCAAGACAAGCATCAATAAGTCTTGCATAAGAGTTAACTCATAAAGCAATAAATCAAAGTAAAGGTGTTGAAGCAACACAAAGGAAGATTAAGTTTCAGCGGTTGCTTTCAACTTATAACATGTATATCTCATGGATATTGTCAACATAAAGTAATATAACAAGTGCAATATGCAAGTATGTAGGAATCAATGCACAGTTCACACAAGTGTTTGCTTCTTAAGGTGGAGGGAGATAGGTGACTCAACAATAAAAGTAAAAGAATGGTCCTTCAAAGAGGAAAGCATCGATTGTTGTATTTGTGCTAGAGCTTTTATTTTGAAAACATGAAACAATTTTGTCAACGGTAGTAATAAAGCATATGAGTTATGTAAATTATATCTTACAAGTTGCAAGCCTCATGCATAGTATACTAATAGTGCCCGCACCTTGTCCTACTTAGCTTGGACTACCGGATCTTTGCAATGCCATGTTTCAACCAAGTGTCACAAAGGGGTACCTCCATGCCGCCTGTACAAAGGTCTAAGGAGAAAGCTCGCATTTTGGATTTCTCGCTTTTGATTATTCTCAACTTAGACATCCATACCGGGACAACATGGACAACAGATAATGGACTCCTCTTAAATGCATAAGCATGTAGCAACAATTATTATTCTCATATGAGATTGAGGATATATGTCCAAAACTGAAACTTCAACCATGATTCATGGCTTTAGTTAGCGGCCCAATGTTCTTCTCTAACAATTTGCATGCTCCAATCATTAAGGTGATAGATCCTTCAGACAAGACGGACATGCATAGCAACTCACATGATATTCAACAATAGTTGATGGCGTTCCCCAGAAGCATGGTTATCGCACAACAAGCAACTTAATAAAAGATAAAGTGCATAAGTACATATTCAATACTATGATAGTTTTTAAGGCTATTTTGTCCCATGAGCTATATATTGCAAAGGTAAATGATGGAATTTTAAAGGTAGCACTCAAGCAATTTACTTTGGAATGGCGGAGAAATACCATGTAGTAGGTAGGTATGGTGGACACAAATGGCATAGTAGTTGGCTCAAGGATTTTGGATGCATGAGAAGTATTCCCTCTCGATACAAGGTTTAGGCTAGCAAGGTTATTTGAAGCAAACTCAAGGATGAACCGGTGCAGCAAGACTCACATAAAAGACATATTGTAAATATTATAAGACTCTACACCGTCTTCCTTGTTGTTCAAAACTCAATACTAGATATTATCTAGACCTTAGAGAGACCAAATATGCAAATCAAATTTTAGCAAGCTCTATGTATTTCTTCATTAATGGGTGCAAAGCATATGATGCAAGAGCTTAAACATGAGCACAACAATTGCCAAGTATCACATTATCCAAGACATTTTAGAATTACTACATGTAGCATTTTCCAATTCCAACCATATAACAATTTAACGAAGAAGAAACTTCGCCTTGAACATTATGAGTAAAGCCTAAGGACATATTTGTCCATATGCAACAGCGGAGCGTGTCTCTCTCCCACAAAGTGAATGCTAGGATCCATTTTATTCAAACAAAAATAAAAACAAAAACAAACCGACGCTCCAAGTAAAGAACACAAGATGTGGTGAATAAAAATATAGTTTCAGGGGAGGAACCTGATGATGTTGTCGATGAAGAAGGGGATGCCTTGGGCATCCCCAAGCTTAGACGCTTGAGTCTTCTTAAAATATGCAGGGATGAACCACGGGGCATCCCCAAGCTTAGAGCTTTCACTCCTCTTGATCATAGTATATCATACTCCTCTCTTGACCCTTGAAAACTTCCTTCACACCAAACTTCAAGCAAACTCATTAGAGGGTTAGTGCACAATTAATAATTCACACATTCAGAGGTGACACAAACATTCTTTACACTTCTGGACATTGCATAAAGCTACTGGAAATTAATGGATCAAAGAAATTCATCCAACATAGCAAAAGAGGCAATGCGAAATAAAAGGCAGAATCTGTCAAAAACAGAACAGTTCGTAAAGACGAATTTTAAAATGGCACCAGACTTGCTCAAATGGAAAAACTCAAAACTAATGAAAGTTGCGTACATATCTGAGGATCACGCTCATAAATTGGCAGATGTTTTAGAATTTTCTACAGAGACTTGTGTCCAGATTCGTGACAGACAGCAATGCTGTTTCTGCGCAGCGATCCTAAATATAACATCAACTTTGACATAGAAATTTTACTTGGCACAAAAACATGATAAGGAGAGGTTGCTACAGTAGTAAACAACTTCCAAGACTCAAATATAAAATAAAGTACTGTAGTAAAAACATGGGTTGTCTCCCATAAGCGCTTTTCTTTAACGCCTTTCAGCTAGGCGCAGAAAGTGTAAATCAAGTAACATCGAGAGTAGAAGCATCAACATCATAACTTGTTCTAATAATAGAATCAAAAGGCAACTTCATTCTCTTTCTAGGGAAGTGTTCCATACCTTTCTTGAGAGGAAATTGATATTTAATATTACCTTCCCTCATATCAATAACAGTTCGAAGAAAAGGTCTTCCCAACACAATAGGACAAGATGCATTGCATTCGATATCCAAGACAACAAAATCAACGGGGACAAGGTTATTGTTAACCGTAATGCGCACATTATCAATCCTCCCCAAAGGTTTCTTTTTAACATTATCGGCAAGATTAACATCCAAATAACAATTCTTCAATGGTGGCAAGTCAAGCATATCATAAATCTTTTTAGGCATAACAGAAATACTTGCACCAAGATCACATAAAGCATTACATTCAAAGTCATTGAATTTCATTTTAATGATGGGCTCCCAACCATCTTCTAACTTTCTAGGAATAGAAGTTTCAAGTTTTAGTTTCTCTTCTCTAGCTTTTATTAGAGCATTTGTAATATGTTTTGTAAAGGCTAAATTTATAGCACTAGCATTAGGACTTTTAGCAAGTTTTTGTAAGAACTTAATAACTTCAGAGATGTGGCAATCATCAAAATCTAAATCATTATGAGCTACAGCAATGGGATCATTGTTCCCAAGGTTGGAAAAAATTTCAGCAGCAGTTTCAGCAGTTTTAGCAATTTCAGGCAGTTTTGTACGCTTTGCACTAGGAGTAGAAACATTGCCAACACCAATTATTTTACCATTGATAGTAGGAGGTGCAGCAACATGTGAATCATTATCATTACTAATGGTGGTAATAGTCCAAACTTTAGCTACATTATTCTCTTTAGCTAGTTTTTCATTTTCTTCTCTATCCCACCTACGCAATTCAGCCATTAATCTTATATTCTCATTAATTCTAACTTGGATGGCATTTGCTGTAGTAGTAATCTTATTATCAATATCATTATTAGGCATAACTTTCAATTTTAAAAGATTAACGTCAGAGGCAAGTCTATCAACTCTAGAAGCAATAATATCAACTTTATCAAGCTTTTCCTCAACAGATTTGTTAAAAGCAGTTTGTGTACTAATAAATTCTTTAAGCATAGCTTCAAGACCAGAGGGTACACTTCTATTATTGTTGTAAGAATTCCCATAAGAATTACCATAACCATTACCATTAGCAGAAGGATATGGCCTATAGTTATTACCAGAGTTGTTCCTATAAGCATTGTTGTTGAAATTATTATTTTTAATGAAATTCACATCAACATTTTCTTCTTGAGCAACCAATGAAGCTAAAGGAACATTATTTGGATCAACATTAGATCTACCATTCACAAGCATAGACATAATCACATCAATCTTATCACTCAAGGAAGAGGTTTCTTCAAGAATTTACCTTCTTACCTTGTGGAGCTCTTTCCGTGTGCCATTCAGAGTAATTTATCATCATATCATCAAGAAGTTTTGTAGCCGCCCCCAAAGTGATGGATATAAAGGTACCTCCAGCAGCTGAATCCAATAAATTCCGAAGAAAAATTTAGTCCTGCATAGAAGGTTTGGATGATCATCCAAGTAGTCGGTCCATGGGTTGGGCAATTCTTTACCAATGTTTTCATTCTCTCCCATGCTTGAGCAACATGTTCAGTATCTAATTGCTTAAAATTCATTATGCTACTTCTCAAAGATATAATTTTAGCGGGAGGATAATATCTACCAATAAAAGCATCCTTACATTTAGTCCATGAATCAATACTATTCTTAGGCAAAGATAGCAACCAATCTTTAGCTCTTCCTCTTAATGAGAAAGGAAACACTTTCAATTTAATAATATCACCATCTACATCCTTATACTTTTGCATTTTACAAAGTTCAACAAAATTATTGAGATGGGCAGCAGCATCATCAGAACTAATACCAGAAAATTGATCTCTCATAACCAGGTTCAGTAAAGCAGGTTTAATTTCAAAGAATTCTGCTGTAGTAGCAGGTGGAGCAATAGGTGTGCATTGGAAATCATTATTATTTGCGTTTGTGAAGTCACACAACTTAGTATTTTCAGGGGTATTCATTTTAGTGATAAATAAAGCAAACTAGATAAAGTAAATGCAAGTAACTAATTTTTTTGTGTTTTTTATATGGAGAGCAAGACAGTAAATAAAGTAAAACTAGCAACTAATTTTTTTGTGTTTTGTTTAAGTGCAGCAAACAAAGTAGTAAATAAAATAAAGCAAGACAAAAACAAAGTAAAGAGATTGAGAAGTGGAGACTTCCCTTGCAGCGTGTCTTGATCTCCCGACAACGGCGCCATTTACTTGCTGGCGTGTGTTGACGTGGGAGTTAGAAATCTCGTGGTGTAGCTTTTCTTCGGTTCCGCAACGGCCGAAATTTAGCTTGATACGCGTAGATGCACACGTCCGTTGGGAACCCCAAGTGGAAGGTATGATGCGTATAGAAGCAAGTTTCCCTCGGTATGAAACCAAGGTTTAATCGAACCAGTAGGAGCCAAGAAGCACGTTGAAGGTTGATGGTGGCGAAATGTGATGCGGCGCAACAACAGGGATTCCGGCGCCAACGTGGAACCTGCACAACACAATCCAAGTACTTTGCCCCAACGCAGTGAGGTTGTCAATCTCACCGGCTTGTAACAAAGGATTAACCGTATTGTGTGGAAGATGATTGTTTGCAAGAAAACAGTAAAACAAGTATTGCAGTAGATTGTATGCGATGTAAAGAATAGGACCGGGGTCCACAGTTCACTAGAGGTGTCTCTCCCATAAGATAAAAGCATGTTGGGTGAACAAATTACAGTCGGGCAATTGACAAATAGAGAAGAGCATAACAATGCATATACATGATATGATAAATATAGTGAGATTTAATCCGGGCATTACAACAAAGTACATAGACCGCCATCCAACTGCATCTATGCCTAAAAAGTCCACCTTCAGGTTATCATCCGAACCCCATTCAGTATTAAGTTGCAAAGCAACAGAAAATTGCATTAAGTATGGTGCGTAATGTAATCGACAACTACATCCTTAGACATAGAATCAATGTTTTATCCCTAGTGGCAACACATCACAACCTTAGAACTTTCTGTCACTGTCCCAGGTGTCAATGAAGGCATGAACCCACTATCGAGCATAAATACTCCCTCTTGGAGTTAAGAGTAAAAACTTGGCCAGAGCCTCTACTAATAACGGAGAGCATGCAAGATCATAAACAACACATAAACAATAGATTGATAATCACCATAACATAGTATTCTCTATCCATCGGATCCCGACAAACACAACATATAGTATTACAGATAGATGATCTTGATCATGTTAGGCAGCTCACAAGATCCAACAATGAAGCACAATTAGGAGAAGACGACCATCTAGCTACTGCTATGGACCCATAGTCCAGGGGTGAACTACTCACTCATCACTCCGGAGGCGATCATGGCGATGAAGAGTCCTCGGGAGATGAATCCCCTCTCCGGCAGGGTGCGAGGCGATCTCCTGAATCCCCGAGATGGGATTCGCGGCGGCGCGCCTGGAAGGTTTTCCGTATCGTGGCTCTCGGTACTGGGGTTTCGCGACGGAGGCTATAAGTAGGCGAAAGGGCAGGTCAAGAGGCGGCACGAGGGGCCCAGGGGACATGCGGCGCGGCCAGGGCCTGGGCGCGCCGCCCTGTCATCTGGCCACCTCGTGGCCCCACTTCGACTCCGGTCTTCTGGAAGCTTCGTGCAAAAATAGGACCCTGGGCGGTGATTTCGTCCAATTCGAGAATATTTCCTTACTAGGATTTTGAAACCAAAAACAGCAGAAAACAGCAACTGGCTCTTCGGCATCTTGTTAATAGGTTAGTTCCAGAAAATGCGTAAATACGACATATAATGTGCATAAAACATGTAGGTATCATCAATAAAGTAGCATGGAACATAAGAAATTATCGATACGTTGGAGACGTATCACCGGGCGCCCGTTGATCGGAGGATTTCGCGCACACCGAAGAACACCAATCGTCCGTTCTACGTGTGCAGCAGCGAGAAAGGGGTAAGAATAGTGGAAATTTCAGTATTTTGTGCATAGTTTGTGCTCAATGTGGTTGATCTCTTTCGTGTGCTTGCAGATAAAATGCTTCTTCGTTTGGGTCGATGTTTTGCTCCAGACGCTGATGAATCAGCTGCTAGATGAGCACGAAGAATGGTTGCCCATCTTGCCACAGACGACACGGGTCGCCGCGATAGCTAGTGCAGAAGAGACGCAGGGCGGAGCACGCATTGACAGAGAGGTAGCTTTTGAGCTAAGGTGGATGAACCAGAAGATTAGAGAGCTCGAAGATCAATCAAAAATTTGGAATTACATTTGTGCATTTGTAGGTGGTATTGTCATCGCACTAGGTTTAATGTTGACATTGTATGGAAAGGCATGACTTTGTCATGAATTTGTGATGAATTTGTAGGCTTCAAATTGTATGAACTTGTAAGCTTGAATTTGCAAGCTTGAAATAAATAAATCTGATCAAAATTCGATAGTGGCAAAGATTTGGCTTTGGGCAGATGAGAAGGGTGTTTAAAAAAACGGTGAAAAATGAACAAACAAAAAAGGGTGCGGCCAGGACTCGAACCCAAGACCGCTTTGTTTGGTAGCGTGAAGGATTGCTCTGGTAACCAGTGGGGTGGATGGACAGATATTGAAAAGCAAAAGGAAGAAATCTAGCTATAGTTAGTTCTAGTTCGTGACTTGGTTTATGGTGTAAGGACGCATATGTTTGTTCTTTGTGTTTATGGACGCTGCTTAACCAAAAAAAGGGTGTGTCTTTGTTATTTCAAGCATTACGTGTTTGTGGTTTAGGTTGGAAAAATAATCAAACAAAAAAAGGTGCAGCTTTCTATTTTTGCGAGGGAAAAAGGGTGCATTTATCTGATTTCAAGCATTGCGTGTTTGTGATTTTTTGTTTCATACTTATATGGGTACCCTACTTATATTACATCAAAGTTCATACTTGGATCCATGTTTGTGATTTCATAATTCATCACACCCTTGATATATTACATCGAAATCATAGAAAACTAAGATATATGAGATGCAAATATTGGTAGCCAGATCATCACGCAAAATAACTTAGATAAATTCGATACATAAGATGCTTAGTTCCACCATTACACGGAAATAACTTAGATAGATAGATGGGTACCCTAGATAGATAGATAGATGGGTACCCTAGATAGATAAGTTCAGTGACACACGACTTGACACGACTCGACACGGAACCACATAGAAAATGAAAAAAGCTAAAAAAACATGACGAGCTTGACGAGAACACATCTTGGCCGCACCACCTGCCGCAGCACCTGCGCCGCACCACCGTCTTCACCAGCGTCTTCACTTGTAGTACGGGAGGCAGTGCATAGGTTTCCCGGAGAAGAAGATGGCGTCGCAATCGGTGAAGACGTTGTAGGTGGTGAAGAAGATTGACTCGCAGCCGCACCAGAAGACCTCACCGAGGAGGGCGTACGCGTCAAATCGGTTGGCGAAGGTGACCGTGAGCAGCTTGAGGGCGACGCCTTCACGAGACTCATTGACGTAGTACATGACGGGCGAGCCCGGTGGGAGGTGGGAGAAGCCCTCGTCGAGGAACTCTCGAGTGAGCTCGATCTCGGTCCTCCACCTCGACTTTGCCCACACACGGAGCGTGTTGTCGACGAGGACGTCCGCCGGATAGAGTAGCTCCGGCCTGGTGCGCGGACGGCGGAAGGTCGGTCCCGTGTACTGCATCTTCGGAGAGGCAGAGAGGCTCGCTTGGGTGCGTGGTGCTTTGGAGATGGAGAGGAAGAGAGGCTCGCTCGGTTGGTGTGTGGGAGAGGAAGAGAGGCCCCTTATAAAGAGGTTGGCTCATAATTCGGGTTCGTAATGATGAATTAACGCGTGTCTTGCCGTCTTCCAAAAATAATTATTGGTTTTGACGCGATCGACGATGGGACGGCCTGAGACGATGGCAAAACTGATGCGGCTGCATCGCTGCGAGAGCTGAGACGATGGCAACGCTGAGACGCTGCGTCGATGCATTAAAAGGCGTCGGCGAGTGCGTGGAAAGGGTTGTTGGCGTGGCGCCTGCATGGCGCATGCATGGCGCATGCATCGCAGGCCTAGACACGCGGGACGGCCCAACGGACCAACGGAGATTTCAGTGTTCTTATAGCCCACCGCAGAAAAGAGAAAGGAACCAATCATGTTGAAGAACGAGGGTGTCCACGGATCGGCCCCGAAACGTTCTAGAAGGCTAGATCGGACGGCTGGCGTTACCGCAGTGAACGGTCCACAATGCAAAACAGAGCAACCCACGGATCGGTCCGGTTTCCTTCTAGAAGAATAGGGTTAGCTGGTCAAAGTTAGGCTTTGACTAAATTTGAAATGAGCATAAAAAATTCAAAAAAAATCAAAAAAATGGAAAACCTTCTCACATAGACTTCTTATGTCATATACTACCCATTCTAGTTGATAAACATGGTCTACATGCTGTTCAACAAAAAAACCATGTGTCTAATGTGATATCTCAAACACTGGGGTACAAGTTCGAGGGTGAAGACAAGAGGTTTAGGGTTTGGAACATGAAAAGTTTCAAAAACCTCACCAAAGCTTCATTTTGGAGTGAATAACAAGGATCCATGCTTAGTTTTACAATTCCATGTTTCAAACTTGCTAAAATGATGGTCAAAGTTAGGTTTGACTAAATTTGAAATGAGCATAAAAAATTCAAAAAAAATCAAAAAAATGGAAAACCTTCTCACATAGACTTCTTATGTCATATACTACCCATTCTAGTTGATAAACATGGTCTACATGCTGTTCAACAAAAAAACCATGTGTCTAATGTGATATCTCAAACACTGGGGTACAAGTTCGAGGGTGAAGACAAGAGGTTTAGGGTTTGGAACATGAAAAGTTTCAAAAACCTCACCAAAGCTTCATTTTGGAGTGAATAACAAGGATCCATGCTTAGTTTTACAATTCCATGTTTCAAACTTGCTAAAATGATGGTCAAAGTTAGGTTTGACTAAATTTGAAATGAGCATAAAAAATTCAAAAAAAATCAAAAAAATGGAAAACCTTCTCACATACTCTTCTTACATGGAATAGATGTGTAGTGAACTTATTTGGCCAATTTAGACAAGATCAAAAAAAACTTGCTTAGAAATGAGGCCATTTACCCTACCTTTGGAGCTCTTTTTTAGCACATTTTGACATGAGTTCCTCAAAACATGTAATCTCATCACTCCAACATCATTCAAACATAGTTCAAACATGTACTCTAATCATTCCAACAGCATTCAAACACAAATACAACATTATTCATGAACTTTAGTTGGTTCCCACTCAATCATCTACAAAGCGTTGCGGCTTCTTCTTGGTCCTTGCGCTTCTTGCCACTACTTTGCTCCTTGTGATCCTTGTGCTCATTGCTTCTTTTCTTCTCCTCTTGGTTGGCACCTTAACTACCTCAGAGCTTACTGCCACAACTTTGTTCGAACCTACAACAGAGCTGTACAAAACAAAGGGCGGTAAGATTGTGTCAAGTGATAAATGTACACTAGTATTGGAAAGATTTACATACCAAGTAGAACTCACAACCACAGAAGGTTGGACACCAACATTTGGAGCCTCAATTTTCTCCTCAATTGGATCATCAATTGGATCATCATTTTCATTATCAATTGGATCATCATTTTTATAATTTTGTGGCTCATCAATCGGATCATCAATTGGATCATCAATTTGATCATTTTGTGGCTCATCAATTGGATCATCAATTGGATCATCACTTGTAGCCTCCACTGCATCCTCATTTTGATCATCATTTTGCTCATCATTTGAAACATCAAAACACTCTCCGAACGCTGGATCTACTGCGTTATCACAGTACTTAGCGAAATGACCAGACCCACCACACCTTGTGCACTTACGTCTCCTCGGTCCAAGTCCAGCTCCTTCGCTGCGAGGTCTTATTCTACTTTTCCTCGGTCTACCTGCTGCTCTCTTCAGAACTGGAGGGCAAAGCTTAAAACCAGGGTCCACTGGATCCCATTGTTGTTTTCCCTCCAAAGCAGGTAAGGCATGTGCATATGTGGCTTTGAACTTTGCAACAGAGTAGTAATCATGCACATACTGTTGTATGTTACCTGCTTGACCTGACAGAGTAGTGATGAAAAACAAGGCATGAATGCATGGCAACCCAGTTATCTGCCATTGCCTACAACTGCAAGTTCTAGCTTCTAAATCCACTGGATATCTCCATTCCCTCTTCTCTTTATCCAAAAATGATACCTCTGCCGTCGTAGCTGAGCAACGAGTCATGTCCATTTCCAAGCCTCTTGTTTTCTGCTTCAATTCATTCATCACGGAAGGGATTATAATGTGTCCCATGAATTTTGCCTCGGCTATTCCTGCACGAACAAGAAATTTCTGCACGTATTCTACCCTTATCTTGTCAAGCAAATCCGCCAAATAAAGACCCTTTAGTTTTCGGATCGTTGAGTTGAAAGACTCTGCAAGATTATTATGCACATAGTCAACTTTGCTCACTTCACTGAATTGGCTTCTGGCCCATAACTTGGAGTGGTGTGTTTCCAAGTATTCCTTCACTTTGTCATTTTTGTATAACTGCCTCATGTGATAGTTGTGCTTCTTCACACTGCAAGTCAAAGATGCTGGCCATAAATTGTCGGCATACACCTTTCCTTTGAATTTCTTCCCAAAATTTGCAGCAAGGTGACGCATGCATTCCCTATGCTCTACTCCAGGGAACACATTGTCCACGGCTACTTCTAAACCCTTGCAAGCATCTGTATGAATTACCAACCCATTGGGATGTGCAATAGCCCGGCGCAGATTCTGCAAAAACCAAGTCCAGCTCTCCTCAGACTCTGCCTCTATCACGCCATAAGCAACTGGAAATACAAAATTGTGTCCATCAACTGCACAAGCTGCTACTAACTGTCCTTTAAACCTCCCTGTGAGAAAAGTAGCATCAATAGCCAAATAGGGCCTGCAGCCTTCCAAAAAACCCCGGCGACAAGCCTCAAAGCAGACAAAAACCCTTCTAAAGCACTCTTTGGTCATTGTCATTCCCCTCAACGTGTACTCCACGGTGTGGTGATCAATATCTACAATACTACCTGGGCTGGTCTTCTCCACTTCACCCTTAAATGAATACAACAGTTTAAAACTTTCCTGCCAATTACCATAAATAGAATCCATAGCATGTTGTTTTCCATTGAAAACCCTCATGTATGGTACCTCTATCTTGAACTTTTCTTTGAGCTTCTTCTGCAACTCCTTTGTACCCACTTGATGGTCTTCTGTCACCCACCGTTTTACTTCTTCAGCCACCCATCTTGACTTGGCTCTACTAATTGTTTCCTTCCTCAGGGTTGATTCCAGGCATGTGTGCCTAAAAGGGTTCACTTTGACTTGAACATTCGTGCTATTTCGCATTTTAGACGCGTGCATCCTCCATGGACAATCTTCAGTCGGACAGTGCACTCTGTAACGTACTCTGTCGCTCTTGTCAACTTCAAATGTACGCTCTGCCCTGATGCAGTATGTCACAAGTGCATTTCTACACTCACTCATGGATGCAAAGATGGTACCTTCTTCCATCTGAGAGTTTGCAGGGTCCCATTCAATAGCTGGAAGGTCTTCGTCCTCAACCTCCTCATCATCAATCACAAAAGCCTCATTGTCACACTCATCTCGGTTTTCAGCCCGACATGGCCGTCGTAAATTCTGCACAACATCAGAATATAGCCTCTCTTCATCATCGATGTATTCAGGCTCCACTTCTCTTGGGACCCTACTGCCGGTGCCCATGTTTGACGAGCCACCACGTCGCCGTGCACTAACTGAAGCTCCCCTAACTGAACTGTTCTGGCTAGAGCTGCCATTACGACGACATGAATCTGTCCGAGAAGTTCCAACTGCCGGCACAACCACATCATTTTGCAGCCTCACATGAAATTGCTCTTTCTCCTTATGCTTAGCAAACATGGTAGCGAGCTCTTCATCATTACTAACTTTCACCCAATCAATTCCCCCATCGTAGTATTTGAATTCCACTTCATCATGCATACCCCAAGGATATGGGCCGCAAATTACCTCGCCAAATTGTCTAAAACTCCAATTACAATCCATTGGCAACCGATAATCAAACCCTCCTTGGAATTTCTTTTGATCCTTTGCATCCACAATGAATCGCTCCCTTCTAATGTTCACCAAGAAAGCAAACCGCAATTCCATCCTAATCAACCAAAAACAGAGAGGCAATGAGCACACCAAAAGCAAAATCAAACGCAATGAGCACTCCATGTCAAATCGACTATTGCACTACACAAGAAAGCTCAATACGAACAAGGCTTACCCCTCGGGAACCCAGTCGTGGACGCGGCGGGTCTCCGGCCCCACGCCTGCCTCGCCAAGGTCGTCGCCGCCACTAGCCATTCCGTCGAGCAGGTGGAGGGCGCAGTGGCGGAACGAGCGACTAAGTCGCAAGGGTGGGGCAGAGCAGGTGCTCCTGGAGGCGGTGGAGAAGGTGTCCACGCGGGACGGCCGCGCGGCGGCGCAGGTGGTGGCGTCGCAGGTCGTGGCGGCGCAGGTGGTGCCGGCAGGGGCGCGGATGGTGGTGCGTGCAGCAGATCGGTGTGTTGCTGTGTGGCGGGAGCAGGGGGTAGTTCGGTCTTCACCTATTTGTCATTGCGCGGTCCTACCTGTAAGATCTGGCCCCACTTTCAGTAACGGCAAGAGACGGAAACGTTTGAAGCCTGGCCGTTTGGCCTCGACAGAGCAGCTGCGCCAGAAGCGGTGGCAAAACTGAGCACCATTCTGCTCTAGTGGCAAAACTGAGTCATGCGCGGGCTGTAGTGGCAAACCAATAATTAACCCATATTTATTCCAATAAACTTGAACAAACTAAAGAAAGTTTGACTTAAAAACAAAACAAATAGTTGCAAGGCCATGTTGGCCCACGGAATCAAACGCGGTTAACTATCTGATCCTTGTAAAATTTCATTCATGCGCTTCAGATATCGCCTAACACTCTTCAGCTTTAGCTGTGATCCCTGGAATTTCTCGCATAACACACATCATAAGCGTTGATTTTTTAGCGAGACGGCAAAGGAACAAAATCAGATCTTGTATGTCCCCTGTTTCTACATAGCCATCATGTTTTCTCCACTGGAATTCTTGTCGATCGTATCCATTATCGCTGTCACTGCCTATATATATTCGAACTCTCTTGTCCAGCTCTCCACAATAACAGTGACCTTCAAAGGCATTCTTTCTGAGTTGAGATTTCTTTTTTCCTTTTTTTTCGGTTTGTAAGTTATGCTAGGCCAACGCAATTAATGACTGCGAGACCATATGGACTATGACAGAACGAAAATTACTTCCAGCTTGTAGCTCGACAGGTTCATGTACTTTTATCAAACAGATATCTGAGCAAAACTCTAACCCGCCGCCTCCCTCTCCCGCCCCCCTCCCGGATGGCGGCGGAGGCTCCTCCTCCCCCCGCGCCCCACAGCCACCCGCCGCCCGTCAACCTCATCCGCTGCCGCTGCCGGCCGCGGCCCCGACCCCGGCGCTGGCCTCGGCCCTGGCCCCCGTGCCTCGGCCCCGGCCATGGCCCCGGTCCCGGCCTGGCTATGGCGGTGGTGGCGGCACCCCCTCCGTCGAATCGACAAGGGGGAGAAGAGGGTTTCCGCGGCGGCGTTCCATGGGAGGTGATGTAGCGCCGGTGGAGGAAGCCGGGCGGCATGGCTACTTGGCCGGGGCCTGAGGCTCTCCGTCGGTAGCCATGGAGGATTCGGTGGAGCGGTGGCGGCCTCCGCCCCGGTAACGGTTCAGCGGCAGTACGCATGATCGGCGTCGCTGTTCTCTTCCTTGGTGATCCGGCAGGAGGGATTGACCACGTGGGGGCTGCTGATCTTGCTTTGTTTTTGCTGGCGGTCCTCGGGTTTCTCGCATGCGAGGATGAAGATCTTCCGGAGGTCAGTTTGCTTTGATCTGGCTAGAGAGATGAGTTCCGGAAAGCTCCGCTGGCGAATGTAACAGTGCATCTTTTGCCTGCAGTTTGCTGGATCGGGTGGTATTCGGTCGCGCGCACTCATGTTTTTATTCCGACTGTTTGGTTCCGGAGAAGCTCTATTCTATGTTGACATCAAGTGACTTTTTGGTCCATGGTAAAGTCAGAAGAAGAAATATCATGAAGGTCGGATTGGTGGACTGGCTAAAGGAGGTTCGAGTCTCCGTGATGCTGAGGGATCTGCTTGGCGTTCCGAGCTCTGCAGCAGTGGTATGCATGTGGGGACGGCAGCACAGGAGAAGTTCAGTCTTACCTCTCGGGTGAAAACTCAAGGTCTGCCCTTAACTGGTTGTGCCTGGCAATGTTATTGTTGGAGGCATTGTTTTGAGAGTGGGGACTATCTTCAGGATGAAAAACTAAGACCTTTGGTCGGTGACGATGACGCTGGTGCACTGTTCCCTTCTTGGAAGCGCCGCTTTTGGAGAGTCTGTATTCCAGGTGGTTTCACGGTGGTGGTTGTATTGCTGTTGCTAGGTCTAGAATATTGTAGCGGGACTTTTATTTCTTAGTTTTCTTTACTCTTTTTTAGTTGTGTGCATCCGTACTGCCATTAGGGTGGGACGTTGTTGCAGAGGCTGGGTGTAATTGGTATCTTTTGATATTAATATATTCCCTTTATAAAAAAAGGTTGTGGGCAGCCAATAGTTTGCAATAAGATCTAACGTACGTAATACTTTTTAATCCGTTTAACTCGCCGCTTTTGTATGCCGTATACGGTGCATACGTTTAGTCAACATGTTACTAAACATTAATTCCACAAAAACTACCTGCACCTTTGTCGTCGTGAGTGCTTGTGCTTCTATATAATTTTTTATATATAGCATATAAATTACATCAAAGGTAAAAGTCAAGTAACCACGTAACGGACCGTGTCGAGGCCAAAACGACCTAGCACGTGTTTTAGTAAGCTGACAATCGTCAAATAGCAAATTATTCTTTAAAAGGAAGCAAAAGATTTGCCTCATTTATTAATTAAGCCCAAACCCACATACACCCAGTCCCCACCGCGAGGGACACACAAAGTTTTTTTTTTTTAGAAACACAGTACAAACGCAGACGCTCACATACACGCGTATACACTCACCCCTATGAACGCACACACGCACACCCTAACCCTATGAGCACCTACGGAAGACTGAGCCGGCGGATTGGATCTTGAAATTGACGAAGTCACCACAGACGCCGACCTGTCGACGGGAACGTCGCCTCCCACTGAATGAATATTCCGCATTTATGAGACACACAAATGTCAAACCTGGGGTTTGAACTCTGGTGGGTTGGGGATACAAACATCCTCCTAACCACCCAACCTCAGGTTGGTTCTCAAGGGGGACACACGAAGTTGGACAAACGCGAAGCTCAAGTCGACCTATGTCAAATAGATGGCTCTTCAAAAAAGGGCCGACACCTTCGATTCTGAAGACTAGCCCTGTAGAGGAGATGCGCAAGACCCGTGCCGAAGAAGACCTTCACCGCCGAACTGCCCCTTGGAGGCAATGTTGAGGAAATCGCTTATCGGTGTCAACTCGATCAGCTGACGATTAGCGATTAATAGAAAATCAGCCGATTAATCAGACGATAAATGAGTTAATCGGCCGATAAATGAGTTCATAGGCTAATCGGTGACCACTGAGTAGCGATTAATCGTTGAATCGAACGATTTTTTGAACAGTCGCAGGTCATCGTACACCACCCAAAGGCAGCTTCGACTTCGCATCAAGAGCAGACCAACACGAAGATACTCGGACACGCCGGAACAAAGCGTACTAATACGATCTTGCCCGCTACCAAACCTTGCTCTTCACCATTGTCAATGCCTCACAAGCATCCACCCGGAAGTCCTGCATCTTTGGTTGACCTCATGCGAAGAGGATTGCTGGCTTCAAGACGAAACTTTCAAGAGGGAAAACGGCGATGGAATGACGCCATTGTCCGATCCCGCAAAGGGGGATCTAGGCTTTCATCTGGAGCCATGAACGCGAGGGTAGCAAAGACCACATAGAGCTCCACCACCGCGCCCAAGGAGGACTGCAACATCCACGAACGCCACGTGGCTTTTGTTCGTATCAATCGAGCCTCCACATCCCCACATGGCCGGACAACAAAAACGTATATCGAAGCGCTGTCAGCCCGCACCCCACCAACACACACCTCTTATGCGGCAACAACGCCACTACTGCACAGGAGCCACTACTGTCCCCAAAACCAGAGCGAGGAGCTCAGCGAGCTTCGCTGCTACCACCCGCACCACGCGGGGATGAGAAGAGCCGAGTTTTACCGCTGCTGCCGACCAAGCTCACAGAGAGGGGGCTTCGATGAGTGCCGACACGGGGATCCATGTCGTAGAGCCGGAGGGGCCGTAGAAGCGTGAGCTTCCCTATCCAGCCGTCAGGTAGCCTCGCAGCCACAGCGGATGCTACACGCCCTGCACCACCACCTCGCCTCCATACTCCATGGCCACCTCCACCTTGGAGCTACAGCCACCGGCCGGAATTGTCGAGCTTTGCTAGCCTGCACCGCGTGGTGAGCCCCTGCATAGGTTGCCGTCCCCGACGGATCATGGCACAACCTCGATCCACGACCTCTACGTGACCACCGCGCCGAGGATCCGGTAGCCCATCTCACCTCTGCACCCACCGTGACCCCGGGCCGTCGCCCCGGCTTGCATGCGCCGGCAGGCCGCTGATGGCTCCCAAGTGCAGGAGATCAATTATAATACTTTTCAATAATAAAGATTGACGAACCCACAAGGAGCTGAAGGTATTGGTAAGTAAGTTTGAGAGGTAAAACAATAAAAAAAGGTGCAGTGGTATGGTGTTTTGGGTGTGTAGTTTGCAATAAATAAAGTGCAAAAAGTTAATAGCAATAAGTAAATGCTCTCAATGAGAGAAAGCGCAATCCTCTATGAGGCACGAGGACAAGCTCAAGTGTGTGTGTGAACTTATATGTGACAACCGTTTCCAAGGGTAGCATGGATTTACATAGAATTTAGATTTCTACACAATATGGTGAATATCTTGTCAACTTTCATTCCCTTAGGGCGGAACCTAAATTAGGTGTAGACATAGATATGAGGAAATAAACCCCTTATGATGGATCCTAGAGCCATTTTTATGAGCAAGTATAGGAATCATTAATACATAAATGTTCCAACATAAGAGTTAATTCATTGGTCCCCTACATAAACCCCTCTAATGCAACTTGAAGTATTGGAAAACGGTTTATGTCATTCTATCCCTTCCAACCCCCACCATTACATCAAAGTGTAGCCCTATGAGCCCATATAGGGTGAAGTAATATGTAGTCGACGTTCGCATAAGACCATCATAGAACCACATAAAAGATAAAGACTTGATCAAATACACATTGCATCTTATATGAAAATCTTAGCCAACTCAGGAACATGGGGATCTACTCACAAGTGACAAACGTGATATGGATTAGAGGCATATGAATTACAACACAATCTGAAAATATAATCTCCCAACCAAATAAAGAAAAGTTGCCAATCACAATCATGCAAATAGCACTTAAACAATAACAGGGTTTAATCAGTCACAAACTATGAGGGGGATGAAGTTGATCTTGGAGATGGATATGGTGATGATGATAGTGCTGACGGAGATGTTGATGGAGAGGCCTCCCCCTATGCCAAGGAGGAATGGTGATGACGATGGTGTCGATTTCCCCTTCAACGGAGGCTCCGGTGCTGCAGAATCAGCCCTCCCTGGATAGGAGAGGACTTTCGCCTCCGTTGTCGCCTCTATAAATTATGGCGTAGGTTTTCTGGCGTGATGGAGGTACTGATGAGGACATCCCTACTACACTACTACCTCCGTCATTACAAGATGAAGATGATGCTATTGTGAAGCTCAGGTCCAATGAAGTCATGATTGGACCTATGAAAAGAGCTCGTGCGAAACCACTCAAACAACAGGTGAACTTGTCCCTAAGTGATACTTTGATCGACGAGAACTTTATACTGCCTAAGTCCTTTTACTTATGTATGATCAGGTATGAAGATGGAGCAAGCATCGCACGAGGAGGACAGGAGCAGCTGCACAAGAAGCTGGACGTGAAACTGGACATGGAGCTGGCCATGAAGCTGGACATGAAGACATCCCATGGAAGCACGAGGTAGGAGAGGGAGGCATGCTCGATGGAAGAAGACGAAGTCCAGGCCGGCGCCAGGCCCGGTTTGACCGGCCGCCACGCGCGGTGCGCCCACCCCGGTCCAGCGGACGCCACGCTGGTCGCCGGCGCCGTGGAACCTCAGCCGGTGCACGCCGGGCCACATCCAGGGGCTCTGGACCCCTAGCCCGGTCACCACCCGATGCCAGGCCCGGTCTCAACCAGCCTGCCCGGTCCCAGACCCGGTCAACCGGCCCCCTGACCGGTTGTGTCCGAGTCTATCTCGACCAACTCCAATCTGGGTCGGTTTTCTATGTATCTTTTCGACACCTGGTCATCCTGAACCCCTATATAACTACCCAGGACGCCCGCAAATTAGGTTTAGACCATGTTTAAGATAAACCCTAGTTCATAGTTGATTGCTTTGCAACTCTATCGAATTCATACACCATATTGCATCGATTTGGTGTTTGCTACTGAAAGTGTTGTGTGATCTGCTGTTCTATTGGTAATTAGACGATTGCAACTTACCGTTTCATGGTCGGCGGCTACGTGCGCAAGTGTGTGGAGTTGCGATATCTTGCAGGGTCGAGAGCTGTTGCATTGGCGGCAGGGATTGATCGAGAGATTTGTTGGCGTCATACAAGTTATCTCCACATCCTCATCGTATTATCTCCGCTGTGTTCATCATGTGTTCATCACCACCACCGTCGCTTACTGAGAAGATCGGGCAACCCCTTATCATCTTGGTATCGGATTTCAGTGTTTCCTCGGTAAGCCATCCACAATCCATCCCATAGTTGAGTTGTGAGTGTTTCCTATCCAGAAAAAAGCCAAAAAAAAGTTAGGGTTAGGGTTTGCCATAGCCTTAGATTGCACTAATTTCGAGTTTTAGTTGCTTTTCGTAGTTGTTTTTGCGTATATTTTCTTCCATCTAGTATTGTTAGGGTTTGTGTTTTCGCTATCATCTAGTGTCAGTTTTTTTTGCTCTGAGTTCACATAGCATACAGTTTGCGTGTTCCCAACCATAGACACAGCCTTTCAATATAAGTGACTAGGAACTTTCCCACAAGAGACTAGTTTTACCGCTCGACGGGCTGCTCGTTAGGTTTTTGGTGCTTTGCAATTTCTGTTGGCCGTGTTACAAAGAGTTGAGTCAAAAAATCAAAAAAAAAAAGAAAATAGAAAAGAAGCAAAAAGAGCTACATAGCTGCGTGTGATAAAAAGAAAAATCCAAAAAGAAAAAGTGTGAAGTGCTAGTAAGATCAAGTGAAGGCCTAGTTTACTTTTCTGCACCTGTAGTTGAGCAATCTTGTGCCTGTTTCGTTGAGCTTTGCTAGTGTCTCTCCAGTGCATTGCAACCTTTTCATCCATATAGTTGCATTGCCATATTTATCGCCTTGTGTGAGTATCATTGGTTGTCTACGGTCAGCGCTAGAGCTTGTTATTGGTGCAAATAGGTAGCCTACCTACAGCTCCACATATATCCTGCTTTATCGTGTGATTTGTTCTTATACCCTTGATATTCGCTTCACTACATCCATGCACTAGTTGTCACTACAAGTGGTAAGCAATACTAATTCACTTTGGAGCGGTAAGATTTCCTTTTCTTATCAGTTTTGAGTGAGTTGTGAGAGTACCACCATATATATTTGTTTTAGTGCACTAACCTACTAACCATGTCTTCTAGTGATGAGAAAATTGTTAACCAGAAAAACAAGGATGCCGCTGATGTGATGACATGGAGGGAGTATGAAGCTCTTCGTAATGAGATGCGACGTGAATTCCGCACTCAGGATGAAGAACTTAAGGGGACTATTCAGGAGGTTGCCTAGAAGTTGGATGCTACTAATGAGACCGTCAATAAAATGAAAGATCAAATGACGGATATTCAGCGGAGTATTCAAGCTATGACTCTAGCTATTGACAATCTGACCCAACAATAGCAACAGGAAGATGAAGATGTTGAGCTTCAGGATGAAGCACGTGGTGTTGGTCGTGGTGTTGGACGTGGTAACCGTGGTCGTGGCTTTGTTGAACTCGGAGCTCGCCGTGTCCCTCCACAACCGCAAGACGATGGTTTGGGTAAGCCAAAGTTCTCAATACCCAAATTTGAAGGAGGAGCTGATGTTGAAGCATACCTCACTTGGGAGCTGAAGATTGAGAAGTTATGGCGCTTACATGACTATACTGAAGATAGGAAGGTTAAGCTTGCTTCCTCAGAATTTGATGGTTATGCATTGCGTTGGTGGGATGGAGTTACACGTGCTCGTCAAGAAGACAACGAGTTGCCAGTTCTTACATGGCGCGATGAAGGCCATTAAGCATGCTCGTTTCATTCCCACCAATTATTTGCGGTCTATATTTGATAAGTTGACCCTCTTGAGACAAGGTAGTAAGACTGTTGATACTTATTTCATGGAGATGGAGATGCTTATGCAGCGTGGCTGTGTCCGTGAATTGCTTCAGATGACAATGCAACATTTTCTACATGGTTTGAAGTATGATATAAAAGGCATTGTTTGTCATCACAATTACACTACTATGAATGAGCTGCTACATCATGCAAGAGAAGCTGAAGCACACTTAGCTGAAGAAGCGCAAATCAAAGGTCGTGCTACGGGAGCTGGGCGCTACACGCCTAGGGCGCCCCCATCAACGGCATCGGCGCCGCGCTCCGCACCTTTTCCTACTTTGTCGAGCAAGCCGGTCTCCAATGTGTCCAACACAAAGAAGTTCGAACCTGTGATACGCGTAGATGTACACGTCCGTTGGGAACCCCAAGAGGAAGGTGTGATGCGCACAGCAGCAAGTTTTCCCTCAGAAAGAAACCAAGGTTATCGAACCAGTAGGAGCCAACAAGCACGTGAAGGTTGTTGGTGGAGCGATGTAGTGCGGCGCAACACCGGTGAAACCGGCGCCAACGTGGAACCTGCACAACACAATCAAGATACTTTGCCCCAACGTAACAGTGAGGTTGTCAATCTCACCGGCTTGCTGAAAACAAAGGATTAAGCGTATCGAGTGGAAGATGATGTTTGTTTGCAAAGAACAGTAAAGAACAATGATTGCAGTAGAATGTATTCAGATGTAAAAGAATGGTGGGGCCACAGTTCACTAGTGGTGTCTCTCCAATAAGATAACTAGCATGCTGGGTGCACAAATTACAGGTGGGCAATTGACAAATCAAGATTCAATACATATCAATGATGATTATTATGAGATTTAATCAGGGCATTACGACAAAGTACATAGACCGCTATCCAGCATGCATCTATGCCTAAATAATCCACCTTCGGGTTAGCATCCGCACCCTCCAGTATTAAGTTGTAAACAACAGATAATTTCATTAAGTATGGTGCGTAATGTAATCAACACAAATATCCTTAGACAAAGCATCGATGTTTTATCCCTAGTAGCAACAGCACATCCACAACCTTAGAACTTTCTGTCACTGTCCCAGATTAAATGGAGGCATGAACCCACTATCGAGCATAAATACCCCCTCTTGGAGTTACAAGTATCAACTTGGCCAGAGCCTCTACTAGCAACGGAGAGCATGCAAGAACATAAACAACACATATATGATAGATTGATAATCAACTTAACATAGTATTCTAGATTCATCGGATCCCACCAAACACAACATGTAGCATTACAAATAGATGATCTTGATCATGTTAGGCAGCTCACAAGATCTAAACAATGATAGCACAAGCGGAGAAGACAACCATCTAGCTACGCTATGGACCCATAGTCCAAGGATGAACTACTCACGCATCAATCCGGAGGCGGCATGATGATGTAGAGCCCCTCCGGTGATGATTCCCCTCTCCGGCAGGGTGCCGGAGGCGATCTCCTGAATCCCCCGAGATGGGATTGGCGGCGGCGGCGTCGCTGGAAGGTTTTCGTATCGTGGCTCTCGGTACGGGTATTCGCGACGAAGGCTTTAAGTAGGCGGAAGGGGCGGGTCGGGGAGGGACAGGGCCCCACACCATAGGCGGCGCGGCGGGGCCCGCGCCGCCCTATGGTCTCGGCCCCTCGTGGGCCACCGTATCTCCCTCGGTCTTGGAAGCTTAGTGGAAAAATAGGACCCTGAGCGTTGATTTCGTCCAATTCCAAGAATATTTCCTTACTAGGATTTCTGAAACCAAAAACAGAAAACGACAGCGCGCTTCGGCATCTTGTTAATAGGTTAGTGCCGGAAAATGTATAAAAATGCTGTAAAATATGTATAAAACATTCAAGTATTGTCATAAAAGTAGCATGGAACATAAGAAATTATAGATACGTTTGAGACGTATCAGCATCCCAAGCTTAGTTCCTACTCGCCCTCGAGTAGGTAAACGATAACACAAATAATTTCTGAAGTGTCATGCTACCAACATAATCTTGATCAACATTATTGTAAAGCATATGAGATGAATGGAGTGATCTGAAACAAAACATTGCTAACAAAAGATAATGACTAAACAAATGAATCATATAGCAAAACTTTTCATGAATAGTACTTTCAAGACAAGTATCAACAAGACTTGCATAAGAGCTAACTCATAAGCAATAAATTCAAAGTAGAATGCATTGAAGCAACACAAAGGATGATTAAGTTTCAGCAATTGCTTTCAACTTGTAACATGTATATCTCATGGATATTTGTCAACATAGAGTAATATAACGGGTGCAATAAGTAAACATGTAAGAATCAATGCACACAGTTAACACAAGTGTTTGCTTCTAAGACAGAAAGAAGTAGGTAAACTGACTCAACATAAAGTAAAAGAATGGCCCTTCGCGGAGGGAAGCATGGATTACTATTTTTGTGCTAGAGCTTTTGTTTTGAAAACATAGAAATAATTTTGTCAACGGTAGTAATAATTCATATGTGCTATGCATAATACTTCCTACAAGTTGCAAGCCTCATGCATAGAATACCAATAGTGCCCGCACCTTGTCCTAATTAGCTTGGATTTACATGGATTATCATTGCATAACATATGTTTCAACCAAGTGTCACAAAGGGGTACCTCTATGCCGCCTGTACAAAGGTCCAAGGAGATCAATCGCATTTGATTTCTCGTTTTTAATAGATCTCAACTTAGGACATCCATACCGGGACAACATAGACAACAGATAATGGACTCCTCTTTAATGCATAAGCATTCAACAACAAATAATATTCTCATAATAGATTGAGGATGAATGTCCAAACTGAAAACTTCCACCATGATACATGGCTTTGGTTAGCGGCCCAATGTTCTTCTCTAACATATGCATGCTCAAACCATTTGATCATGATAAATCACCCTTACTTCAGACAAGACGAACATGCATAGCATCTCACATGATATCCAACAAAGGTTAAAAGTTGATGGCGTCCCCAGAAACATGGTTACCGCTCAACAAGCAACTTATTAGAACTAAGACACATAACTACATATTCATCACCACAATAGTTTTTAAGCTATTTTCCCATGAGCTATATATTGCAAAGACAAAGGAATGAAATTTTAAAGGTAGCACTCAAGTAATTTACTTTGGAATGGCAGAAAAATACCACATAGTAGGTAGATATGGTGGACACAAATGGCATGGGTTTTGGCTCAAGGTGTTTGGATGCACGAGAAGCATTTCCTCTCAGTACAAGGCTTTGGCTAGCAAGGTTGTTTGAAGCAAACACAAGTATAAACAGGTACAACAAAACTTACACAAGAACATATTGCAAGCATTATAAGAGTCTACACTGTCTTCCTTGTTGTTCAAACACTTTTACGGAAAATATCTAGACCTTAGAGAGACCAATCATGCAAACCAAATTTCAACAAGCTCTACGGTAGTTCTTCATTAATAGATTAAACTACATGATGCAAGAGCTTAAACATGATCTATGAGAGCTCAAAACAATTGTCAAGTTTCAAGTTATTCCAAACCATATGAAGCATTTTTTGATTCCAACCAAATAGCAATCAACGAAACAATTTTCAGCCTTCGCCATGAACATTAAAACATAACTAAGAACACAAGTGTTCAAATGAAAAAGCGGAGCGTGTCTCTCTCCCACATGAGCATGAATTTATTCAGAGAATGAAAATAACAAAACGAAAATAAAAGCACACAGACGCTCCAAGTAAAGTACATAAGATGTGATGGAATAAAAATATAGTTTCACTAGAAGTGACCTGATAAGTTATCGATGAAGAAGGGGATGCCTTGGGCATCCCAAGCTTAGATGCTTGAGTCTTCTTCAAATATGCAGGGATGAACCACGGGGCATCCCCAAGCTTAGACTTTTTACTCTTCTTGATCATGTATCATCGTCTTCTCTTGACCCTTGAAAACTTCCTCCACACCAAACTTAAAGCAAACTCATTAGAGGGTTAGTGCATAATCAAAAATTCATATATTCAGAGGTGACATAATCATTCTTAACACTTCTGGACATTGCACAAAGCTACTGGAAGTTAATGGAACAAAGAAATCCATTCAACATAGCAAAAGAAGCAATGCGAAATAAAAGGCAGAATCTGTCAAAACAGAACAGTCCGTAAAGACAAATTTTTCAGAGGCACTTAACTTGCTCAGACGGAAAAACTCAAAACTAATGAAAGTTGCGTACATATCTAGGGATCACACACGTAAATTGGTAGATTTTTTGATTTTTCTACAGAGAGATCTACGCAAATTCGTGACAGACAGCAAAACTGTTTCTGCACAGTAATCCAAATCTAGCATCAACTTTACCATAGAGATTTTACGGCGATTTGCACAAAAATAACCCAAAAGTGGAAGAAAAGCACAGACTGACCCTCCGGCGAAACTATTTCACCCATCTAACCCTTTTGTGTGGCGCCCCTCTCATGGGCGCCACACATGCCCATGTGGCGCCCGTCCGGCCGGCGCCACACACCCATCCGACGTGGCCCGTCGACGCTGAGCTGGGTGAGCCGATCCGACGTGGCAGCCCGTGTGGCGCCGCTCACGCCGGCGCCACACATTGAAAGTGTGGCGCCGCTCGGAAGGGCGCCACACATCCACTTAAGTTTGGCCGCGCGCGCCCAGCCAGCCCGACCCTCTTCTTCTTTCTTTCTCCCTCTGTTCGTCCTCTCTCCTCACAGGCGCCCGGCTCTCTCTCTCCCCCCTCTCCCCCCAACCAAATCCACCACCAAATCATCAGATCTGTCCGTGGAGATCGTTCCCAACTCGTTCCTTGAGGTAATCTCCTCCGTTCCCCTTCTTTTCATCCATTGATTTTGTGCCATTGGTTGAATCTAAATGTCAAACCCTAGATGTGGATTTGGTTGATTTGAGGGTGGAGATGGATTTGGTTGGATGTTAGGGTTGTTGAAGTAGGAGAAATGGTAGTGTGCTAGTTTGTATGGATAGACTATGTTGATTATGGTAACTAATGAACACATGTGTGTATGTGTTGTTCCCATTATGCTAGGGGGATGGAAAGAATTGTTCATGTTCATCATGTGGACAAGGATGCTTATTTGAAGGGAAACATAGAGCCGGACCCGGAAGAGGTTGACTTGGTGTTTGACCTTAGCCCTAGCTTTGCGGAGGTGGTAGCACAAGTGAGGGTTGAGTTGAATTGGAATGAGCCAAATGATGGTGTTGAGCTAGAGGGAAGGCATAATGTGGGGTTTGGAATGCACACCCGTTGGAAGACAATGCGGATCAACTCCGAGCAACGTTGGTCCGTTTACAAGGAGACGGTGGCCGGGTCACAAGATAAGGCTTTGGAGTTGTTTGCAACCAAGACGGTTGATGCTCGTATCGAGCTTGACCTTAACCGGCCATCCTCCCCCGTTCGAGAGAGGAGTCCACCACCCATGAGCCAAGAAGAAGCCACCCAATCTCCCATTGTCCAATCTCCCATTGCCCAACAACCTCCGTTGGATAATGAGTATGACGAGCATGACGATGGTGATGATGGTTTCGAGATGAATGGCAACAATATCGGTGATTTGGATAAATATTGGACGCAAGAGGAGATGGACCACTCCATTCCTTATTCCCGATGCTATGCGTCGGACTCGGATGATGATGGACCCGAAGAGGAGGTTGATGAGGATGGCTTGACGGCTAAGGAAGCCGAAAGAGCCGAGATCTTCAAGAAGGTAACCGGACGGGATATCCGGGTACCATTGTTCCGTGATGTTAGTCTTGCGGATGGAGCCGTGGTTGATGGTGGCAAAAGTTTTCTTCTTGGAGCTAGGCCAATATCGAAGAGAGATGTGGATGCTACGACGGCTATGATCTCTAAAGGGCTCACGTTTGATACCTTCTTGGAATTGAAGATATGGTTGAAGGAGTTCTCCATTAAGCATCATCGCCCTTACATTGTTGTTCACTCCGACTTGAAGAAGCGGTACACGCTAAAATGTGTGGATAAAAGGTGCCCATGGGTTGTCCGTGCAAGACCTTTCAAAAAAGGGCCCTCTTGGCACATAACAAGTTGTGTAGCCACTCACATGTGCCGGGGGCCGAAGCTTGATGGCAAGGATGCGCAGCCGGACCACCGTCAACTCACATCCGAGTTCATTGCATACAAGCTCTCGGCGGAGATATCATCACTTCCTATCATGAGCATTAAGTCCGTGCAAGATACGGTCAAATCCCGGTTTGCCTACGACGTCAAGTACGGGAAGGCATGGAAGGCCAAACAAGCCGCATTTAAGATGTTGTACGGTGATTGGGAGGAAGCGTACAACCGAGTCCCTAGGTTGTTGTTAGCGATGGCCGCAACTAACCCGGGCATGGTGCATGTGGTGGAGCCTTCCGCAACCAAAATGACATTGCATGATGGTAAAAGAGTGAGGGTATTTCACCGTGCATTTTGGTCATTCGAGCAATGCACGAGGGCATTTGAACATTGTAGGCCCGTCATAGCCGTGGATGGTACCTTCTTGACCGGGCAGTACAAGGGCACACTATTGGTGGCAATAGCAAATGATGCGAGCAACCGTTTAGTACCATTGGCTTTTGCATTGGTAGAGATTGAGAACAATGATAACTGGGAATGGTTTTTCCACATATTGAGGACGAGGGTCATACCACCCTCAAAGGAAGTGTGTGTCATCTCCGATCGTCATCAAGGAATTCTCAATGCGGTGGAGCTTGCAATCCCCGGGCATGCTCCCTTGCATCACCGATGGTGCATGAGGCATTTTTGTGCAAACTTCTACCGGGCATGCAAGAGCAAAGAGTTGTCTGACCTTCTTCAAGATTGTTGCCTCGCTTATTCGGAGCGCCGCTTCGCAAACCTATACAACGGCTTGCTGAAGCACAAAGACCTCAACGCGGGTGGTCAAGAGTTTCTTCATAGACACCTCATATTTAACTCAAAGTGGGCGAGAGCTTATGATGAGGATGGGAGGAGATATGGCCAAATGACAAGCAACATGGCCGAGTGCTTCAACAATGTGTTGAAGGGTGTCCGTGCATTGCCCGTGACGGCAATCATTCAATACACATTCGAGAAGTTGAATGTCTATTTCCAGAACTACACCGATGAAACGGAGAAGGAAATTGCTAATAATTGCGAGTTCCCAACGAAGGTTCAAGAGTTCATGGATTTTCAGGCGAGGAAGGCCGACTCCCAAACGGCTACATGTTATGACAATGTTGACTGGGTTTACCAAGTGAATGAGCCGGGAGGCACCACACAAGGTGGTGTCCAACACGGAGGCCGGGCTTTCCGTGTGTCCCTAAAGACATGTGAATGCACATGTAAGAGGCCCTATTTGCTTCATTTGGCTTGCTCCCACTTGCTAACAGCGGCACGCACTAGACGTGTCGACTACAATAACCCGCTCACCGTTCGGGAGTCCGAGTTCTCAATTGAAGCCACAAAGAGGACATGGGCTCCAAGGTTTTCTCCTTACTTGGATCAATCACAATGGCCGGAGTATCATGGTGTGCAAGTTTGGCCAGATCCGGAATGGAAGGTTGTGAAACGTGGAAGAAGAAAGACAAAGAGGTATCACGGAGATATGGATAGATGGGGTCATTCGGGAAACAAGTTATTCCAAGAGGCTCGCGAGCCAACTAATTGTGGATCATGCAATAGTAAGGGCCACAATAAAAGAAAGTGCACATCTGGCAAAAAATCAAAGGGCAATGATGCTAGCACAAGTCAAGCATCAAGTAGCCAACAAGCTTCAAATCAACCTCGAAGCCAACAAACCCCAAGCCAACAAACCCCAAGCCAACAAGGTCCAAGCCAACCGTCTCCGCGTCAACCTCCTCCAAGCCAACAAGCTCCAAGCACACAAGCCCCACGGCAACAAGCTCCAAGCACACAAGCCCCACGGCAACAAGCTCCAAGCACACAAGCTCCAAGCACACAAGCCCCACGGCAACAAGCTCCAAGCCAACAAGCTCCAAGTCAACAAGCTCCAAGGCAACAAGCCCCACGGCAACAAGCTCCACGGCAACAAGCTCCAAGGCAACAAGCCGCAAGGCATCAAACACAATGGCGACAAGGTCCAAGGATTCACGTTGGGCTTAGTAGAAGTCGGCATGGTGGCCGTCGGGGTACTAGCATGATAGGATACCTAGCGGGGCCTTATCCGTATGTGTCTCCAAGTTAATAATTGCATTGTACTTTCTATTTTCCTATTCCATGACTAACTTTGATTTTTCAATTTGGTTTTCAGGTATGGCAACTCAACCCACCAAGGGGAAGGGGGCATGGGAGGGCAATGACAAGGAGGAGTCCGTTTGGGAGGAGGCGGTAAGGACGGTGCGGAAGAGGGAGAAGGAAGAAGCTGCGAGGAAGGAGAAGGAGGAGCACGAGAAGAAGATGGCCGAGCGTGCCCGTATGCAAAGGGGGTATGAGGAATACCTATTGCGCAACAAGAGGAGGAACGACAAGTTGAAGGCCGAACGGGACCGCGAGGCACGGGCAAAATTCCTGAGGAGCTGCCAACTTGAGCAAATAGCGAGGGAGAGGGCCAATAGGATGCACCTAGAAGAGGTGGCTAGGGAGGCTGAACGCATCAAGGAGGAAAGAGCTCAAATGGAAGATGCAAAGACGGAGGAGCGGCACCACTTCTTCGATTCGGTCGTTCAGTTGGCTCGTGACATAAGGGAGAAGGAAGAATTGGCTGAAGAATCTAAGAAGAAGAAGGCGAGGGGGGAGGGAGCCTTTGCCACACAGTGATGTCCCTTTGGCTATGTTCTTGTTGTCGAACCTTTTATGTTGTCGAACCATGATGTTGTCGAACCTTGATCTTCTCGAACGTTCATGTCGTTGAACCTTATTGTAATTGGAACCTTGATGTCGTCGAACCTTATTTGTCGTTTTAACCATTATGCTGTGTCGTACATATGTGCAATGCTGTACTCAAACCTGTTTGAATATGCTAGGATTTGTCATGGTTTTAACACAAGTCAATGTGTGGCGCCCTCCGCACTGGCGCCACACTGCACTGTGTGGCGCCCGTGTCATAGGCGCCACACATGCCAACATATATCAACTTTTGGGTCGAAAACATCCAGGGGCTCCGGACGATTAGTCCTTAGCCGTTTTGGCGAGCCTCTTTGTGTGGCGCCCGCGGCATCGGCGCCACACAGGCAAGTGTGGCGCCCGTGGCATCGGCGCCACACAAAGAGCCTCGCCAAAACGGCTAAGTCCCAGACGATTTGTCTTACAGTATGTTTTGGGCAAACTTAAGTGGATGTGTGGCGCCCTTCCGAGCGGCGCCACACTTTCAATGTGTGGCGCCGGCGTGAGCGGCGCCACACGGGCTGCCACGTCGGATCGGCTCACCCAGCTCAGCGTCGACGGGCCACGTCGGATGGGTGTGTGGCGCCGGCCGGACGGGCGCCACATGGGCATGTGTGGCGCCCATGAGAGGGGCGCCACACAAAAGGGTTAGATGGGTGAAATAGTTTCGCCGGAGGGTCAGTCTGTGCTTTTCTTCCACTTTTGGGTTATTTTTGTGCAAATCGCCGAGATTTTACTTGGCACAAAAACATGATAAGGAGAGGTTGCTACAGTAGTAACAACTTCCAAGACTAAACAATACAGTAAATAAAATAAAACATGGGTTATCTCCCAAGAAGTGCTTTCTTTATAGCCATTAAGATGGGCTCAGTAATTTTAATGATGCTCTCGAAGAAAGATTTGAAGCAAAAGAGAACATCAAGAAGCAAATTCAAAACACATTTAAGCCTAACCCACTTCCTATGAAAAGGAATCTTGTACACAAATAAATTCATGAAGAACAAAGTGGCAAGCATAGGAAAGCAACACAAGCGCAATTTCAAGATTCTCAACATAAAGAGGGGAAACTTAATATTATTAAGATGCATATAACCATGTTTCCCTCTCTCATAATAACTTTCAGTAGCATCATGAACAAACTCAACAATATAACTATCACATAAGACATTCTTGTCATGAGCCACATGCATAAAATTATTACTCTCCACATAAGCATAATTAATTTTATTAGTTGTAGTGGGAGCAAATTCAATAAAATAGCTATCATTATTATTCTCATCACCATAATCATCATATATAGGAGGCATATTGTAATCATAATTAACTTTCTCCTCAATAGTAGGTGGACTGAAAATATCATATTCATCATTGTAATCATCATAAATGGGAGGCAAAGTATCATCAAAGTAAATTTTCTCCTCCATGCTTGGGGGACTAAAAATATCACAACCAGCTTCCCCAAGCTTAAATTCTTCCATAGCTTTAGTAATAATGGTGTTCAAAGAGTTCATGCTAATAACATTGCTACAACTATTTTGCAAACAAAGTTCCATGGGTTTTTTAATTTTCTCTTCAAACACCTCATGTCCTAATTCAAGATAAAGTTCATAAAGATCTCTCATTTTGTTGTTGTTTTCCATTAAGCCTAACTAGTGAAAATAAAAACAAAAAACAAAAAGATATAATTGCAGAATCTAAAGGAGATACCTTTGAGCACTCACACACCGGCAACAGTGCTAGGAAATAGCTTAGTAGTCGGAAGATGTGAATACCTTTTACCTTACCTCCCCGTCAACGGCGCCAGAAAATAGCTTGATGTCTACGTGTGCTTCTATTCTTGTAGACAATGTTGGGCCTCCAAGAGCAGAGGTTTGTAGAACAGCAGCAAGTTTCCCTTAAGTGAATCACTCAAGGTTTATCGAACTCAGGGAGGTAGAGGTCAAAGATAGTCCTCTCAAGCAACCCTGCAATTAAGATACAAGAAGTCTATTGTGTCCCCAACACACCTAATACACTTGTGAGATGTATAGGTGCACTAGTTGGCGAAGAGATAGTAAAACACGTGGTATAGATGGTGGTAATATTGCAGAAGTAAAGATGCAGTAAAACAGTAAACAAGCGATGTTTGCAGTATTTGGAAACAAGGCCTAGGGATCATACTTCACTAGTGGACACTCTCAACATTGATCACATAATAAATAAATAACTTCTCCTCACTTGTGCTACATACACTCTTTTGTTGGATAACAAACACCATTCATTTTGTAGGGCTACAAGAGCTCCCTCAAGCCGGAGTTAACAAGCGCCACAACATTCGGCATTCATATCTAAGTAACCTTTAGAGCATAATAGATCTTTGCAATTTAGACCTAGTACTAACATAGCATACACACTGTCACCATTACACTATGAAAGGGAGAATAGATCACATCAATACTATCGTAGTAATAGTCAACTCCATAATCTACAAGAGATTACAATCATAACCTACGCCAAGTACCACATGATGCACACACTGTCACCATTACATCATGAAGGAGGAATCGACTACTTTAATAACATCACTAGAGTAGCACATAGATTAATAGTGATACAAAGCTCATCATATGGATCTCAATCATGCAAGGCAATTCATGAGATCATTGTATTGAGGTACATGAGAGAGAGATTAACCACATAGCTACCGGTAGAGCCCTCAGCCTCGGGGGAGAACTACTCCCTCCTCATCATGGGAGACAGCAGTGTCGATGGAGATGGCGGTGGTGTCGATGGAGATGCCTTCGGGGGCACTTCCCCGTCCGGCGGCGTTCCGGAACGAGACTTCGTCCCCCGAATCTTGGCTTCGCGATGGCGGCGGCTCGGAACTTTTCTCGTATCGTGGCTTATGTTTTTAGGGTTTTCGCGACGGAGGCTTTATAGGCGGAAGGGCAGCCTCGGGGGAGCCCTGGTGGGGCCACACCATGGGGCGCCCCCTCGCCGTGGGGTGGGGCCCCTGGCTCCCCTCTGGCCTCTCTTCGGTGCTCTAGAAGCTTCCGGGAAAAATAAGATACTGGGCGTTGATTTCGTCCAATTCCGAGAATATTTCCTTTGTAGGATTTCTGGAACCAAAAACAGCAGAAAACAGGAACTGGCACTTCGGCATCTTGTTAGTAGGTTAGTTCCGGAAAATGCATCAAAACATCATAAAGTGTGAACAAAACATGTAGGTATTGTCATAAAACTAGCATGGAACATAAGAAATTATAGATACGTTGGAGACGTATCAATGGTAATCTTGAGAAGTGCACATTTTTCAAAGATAAGGTCATATTTCTTGGTTATGTTGTCTCTAAGCATGGAGTAGAAGTAGATGTGTCTAAAATTGAAGCTATTCAAAATTGGCCTACTCCCATGAATGTGAGTCAAGTAAGAAGTTTTCATGGTCTTGCTGGGTTTTATAGAAGATTTGTGCCCAATTTTAGTACTATTGCTGCACCTTTGAATGAATTAACTAAAAAGGGTGTTGTCTTTGAGTGGGGTGCAGCCCAAGATCATGCATTTGATGAACTGAAACGATTGTTAACTTCTGCACCGTTGCTTGCACTTCCTGATTTCAATAACCAATTTGAGATTTAATGTGATGCTAGTGGGATTGGAATTGGTGGTGTGTTGATGCAAGAGGGTCGCCCAATTGCATATTTTTCTGAGAAACTTTCTGGTGCTAAGTTGAACTATCCTATATATGATAAAGAATTGTATGCTTTAATTAGAGTTCTTGAGGTTTGACAACATTACTTGTGGCCAAAAGAATTTATCATACATTCTGATCATGAAGCTTTAAAATATCTGAAAGCTCAATCTAACTTGCATAGGCGTCTTGCTAAGTGGGCTGAGTTCATTGAGTCTTTTCCATATATTATTAAGCATAAGAAGGGAAAAGATAATATTGTTGCTGATGCTCTATCTAGGAAGAATATGCTACTAACTCAACTTGATGTTAAAATTCCTAGATTAGAGATACTATGTGATTTGTATGCTACTGATCATGATTTTGCTGAACCATATCGCTTGTGTGTTATTGGTAAAGCATGGGAAACATATCACATACATGATGGGTTCTTGTTTAGAGCTAACAAACTATGTGTTCCAGAATCGTCTGTGCGTTTGCTCTTATTGCAGGAATCTCATGCTGGAGGTTTGATGGGTCACTTTGGGCGTGAGAAGACGCTACTCATGCTAGCTGACCACTTTTATTGGCCAAAGATGAGGCGGGATGTGGACATATATGTGAAGAGATGCATTACTTGCAACAAGTCCAAGTCCAAGCTGAAGCCTCACGGTTTGTATACTCCTTTACCGGCACCTACTACACCATGGGAGGATATTAGTATGGATTTTGTGTTGGGTTTGCCGCGTACTAAGAGAGGCCATGATTCTATATTTGTGGTAGTGGATAGATTTTCTAAGATGTCACACTTTATTGCCTGCCACAAGAGCGACGATGAGTCGCATATTGGTAACCTGTTTTTCAGGGAGATTGTACGTCTACATGGAGTCCCGAATACTATTGTTTCTGATCGTGATGTGAACTTTATGAGCTACTTCTGGAAGACGCTTTGGAGAAAGCTGGGGACGAAGCTACTTTTCAGCACTACTTGTCATCCCCAAACTGATGGTCAAACTGAAGTGGTGAATAGAACATTATCACAACTGTTGAGATCAATGATCAAGAAGAACCTGAAGGAGTGGGAAGATTGTGTGCCGCATGTGCAGTTTGCTTGCAACAGGGCGGTACATTCTACCAGAGTTGTGTCCTTTGAGGTGGTGTATGGTTTCAAACCCATTACACCACTTGATTTGTTGCCTTTGCCAATACATGAGAGAGTCAATATGGAGGCATCAAAGATGGCAGATTTTGTACGGGAGATACATGTGAAGACTAAAGAGTTGATCGAGAAGAAAGGCAAGAACAATGCTGCAAGGGTGAACAAGAAGCGCAAGGAGATGTTGTTCAAGCCTGGTGATATGGTCTGGGTACATTTTCGCAAGGATAGGTTTCCGAAGCTATGGAAGTCCAAGTTGCTTCCTCGTGGTGCTGGTCCTTACAAAGTGATTGCCAAGATCAATGATAACGCATACTCGATAGATCTTCCAATTGATGAGTTTGCTGTCAGTAATACTTTCAATGTGACTGATTTGACACCATATGAAGGAGAAGACCTTGGAGCGTCGAGGTCGATGCCTTTTGAAGGGAGGGAGATGATGAGGACATCCCTACTACTACACTACTACCTCCGTCATTGCAAGATGAAGGCGATGCTGCTGTGAAGCTCAAGTCTAATGAAGTCAGGATTGGACCAATGACACGAGCTCGTGCGAAGCTACTTAAACAACAGGTGAACTTGTTCCTAAGTGATACTTTGATCGATGAGAACTTTATACTGCCTAAGTCCCATTACTTATGTATGATCAGGTATGAAGAGGGAGCAAGCATCGCACGAGGAGGACAGGAGCAGCTGGACAAGAAGCTGGACGTGAAGCTGGACATGGAGCTGGCCAAGCTGGACATGAAGACATCCCATGGAAGCGCGAGGGAGGAGAGGGAGGCATGCGGGAGGGAAGAAGAAGAAGACCAGGCCGGCGCCAGTCCCGATCAGACCGGCCGCCACGCCGGCGCCCGGTCCCAGGCCGGTCCAGCAGGCGCCAGACCGGCCGAGCCGGCGCCGGGATTCCACGCTGTAGAAAAGGGCACTATCCGAAGCCCGGAACTGTAGCCCGGTCACCACCGGCACCGACCCGGTTGAAATCGGATGGCCCGGTCCCAGCCCGGTCGATCGGCCGTATGGCCGGACTCCGTCTGTCTCGACCAGATCCGATCTGGTCGGTTTTCTATGTACTTTACGACCCCTGGTCGTCCTGAACCCCTATATAAGTGCCCAAGACACCCCCAAATTAGGTTTAGACCACGTTTAAGATAAACCCTAGTTCATAGTTGATTGCTTTGCAACTCTATTGAATCTCTACACCATATTGCATCGATTTGGTGTTGAACCCCAGAAGTCTTGTGTGGTCTGCTGTTCCATCGGGAATTAGACGGTTGCAACTTACCGCTTTGTGGTCGGCGGCTGTCGAGGGTGCTCCTCGGCAATGCCCTCTGTTAGGGGCTTAGGGTTGATGGAATCCTGCAAGCTGACACGAGACATCGGTACACAGACAAGCGGAGAGAGCGATTTACCCAGGTTCGGGGCCCTCGATGAGGTAAAACCCTTACGTCCTGCCTGTCTGTTCTTTGATTATGATGAAAACAGGTTACAATGGGGTGCCGAATCGTTCGGCTGTGATCTCGTCGAGATGCTAGTTGCTAGGGTAACCTAGTTCTAAGCTTCTGTTGGCTGGTATCGCTAAGATTGATTGTGTCCCTCGATAGCCCCTCTCCTGGCCTTTATATAGGTGGCCAGGTCCCGAGAGGTCTAATCGAGTACGAGTAGGCTTACAGTAGATCTATCTCTAATCTTTCCTTGTTCGGCTTCTTCCGTGTCTTGTACTTCAAGTAATCTTCCGCCGCACCGTCCTAGTGGCCCACCTTCCCTTCGGGTACCTTCATGGGCCTCCATCTGGACCGTATAGGGTAGAGCAATATTGGTTAACCGAAGGGTAATGCCCACGTCAGTAGCCCCCGAGTGTCTAGCCGAACATAGTTCGGGTAGAGACTGAAGCATATCTTCTTCCGAAGTCCTTCTCCTTGATCATTCTTGCTTTCCTTCTGTCTTCTATCGGGTGCGCGTCGCCTCCCGATGGGAGTCCCCGAGTCTAGGTACGGATGCTTGCAATCCGTGCGTAGACTCAAGTTGTACCACTCGAACATCTTCTTCTGCCGAAGTTTTTCCTGCAAGTCTTTGTAGACCATCCGATATATTTTCTTTATGCAAGGGATAACGAATAACGTGCCCAACTTTTGTTGGTTAACTGCCGATGACAAAACAACGTTACCCTACACAGAATCAAGTCCCCGGGCATGATCCGGAGTGCGAAAAAGTTACTCGGGTGCGCGGTCAGCGCTCCGATGGGAGTAGCCCCCGAGTCTGGGCACGGGCGTTTACGTCCGGGTGCAGACTCGAGTCAAGTTTTTCCTTCGAATATTTATTCTGTCGGGTGCGCGTCAGCGCTCCCGATGGGAGTAGCCCCCGAGCCTAGGTGCGGATGCTTGCAATCCGCGCATAGGCTCAAGTCGATCACCCGATACTTTCTTATCTCTTCGTATGCAATCAACAATGCCCATGACGTCACTGATGACACGCTGCCGCTGTGACCTGATTGACAAGACTTGACCCCCCGGGCCCACCCTAGTTCTGCGCAGGCAGTTTTTAGGTTTTGACCAGTGCACGCGCAGCGACCGAGGCGTTTCCTCGATTTTCGCGCGACGTGGGAATAATGGGCCGCCGGTTCCATCCTGTTTTCAAGTGCCACGTGTACAGCTGGATTCGCTCCACCTCCCACGACGCCCACGGAGTTATGGCCACGATCTGATGTCAATCCTTGTGGTATAAATAGAGGGCTTCCTCATTTTTACTTTTTTACACCTCCTACTGCTCATCTTCCCCGCGCATCCTCTCCTTCTTCCCGCATCGTTCTCTCAGGAGCTTCAAGCGCCATGGGTAAAAAGAAGGGTGCTAGTGCTTCGGAGGCGGCCAAGGTTAGCCGTGATTGGAGTGCCTCCGCCATTTCCAACCGCGACATCAACAAGCTGCGGGCCCTCGGATTCATCTCCGCATCTGAGGATGATATTCGCCTTCCAGGTGCGGTTTCTCGCCCAAAGCCCCCAAAGGGCTTCACTGTTATGTTTTCTGCCTTTCTGTTCCGTGGCCTCTCCCTTCCGGCGCACGAGTTTCTTCGCTCTCTTCTTTACTTCTACGGGATCCAGCTCTGGCAGCTGACCCCGAACTCTATCCTCCACCTATCCATCTTTGTCACTGTCTGCGAAGCCTTCCTCGGCATTGACCCTCACTGGGGTCTTTGGAGGAAGATCTTCTACGTGAAGCGCCATAATGACAGCAACGGCCCCCCCGTCGTCGGTGGCGTTGGCTTTGTTGTCAGGAAGGAGGTCGACTACTTTGATTACCCAATGAAGGAGTCTGTCCAAGGCTGGCGCAACAAGTGGTTTTATCTACGAGATCCTTCAGTATCTGGGCGATGCTCAAACCTTCCTCCCTTTGAGGACAAACTGATTGCTAAGCCGAAGAAATCCTGGCAAAACACCCTTTCTCCCGACGAAAGATTGACAGCCGACAGGCTGTTCGATCAAATAGTCACTCTGAAAAACACGGGAGGCTTGACAATGTGCGGCACTGAGGTTGTCTCAGTGTTCCTGCAACGTCGAGTGCAACCGTTAATGTCTCGCCCCCATCAACTGTGGCTTTATTCGGGCAAGGATGATGAGTCCAGGGTTAGCTCTGCCGATCTTTCGGCTGATGATCTCCGAGACGAAGTCCGCCGCTTGACGTGCCTTAGTAAGAATGACAATATCGTCCTGATATCAGCTCGTCCTCCTTATGATGCTGACCATCCTCCAACCGAGGTAATCCTTCGTTTGTTTTTACTGCCGTCATCCCTTTTTCTGTTGTATCTCACCAATCTCTTTTTCTTTGAAAGGCGCTTGCAGCTGCCCGATGCTATCCTCCTACACCCGAAAGTGGTGTGGTATTAGAGGATGATGATGAAGATTCTGATGGAACCGAGGATGCCCCTCATGTCCTTGAGGACAGCGATGTCCAAGGGGAAGAGGCTACTGAAGATGACGCCTTCATCAGGAGTAGGCGTCGGAAGCAGGTACACGATGACCTTATTGCTTCGGCTGAATCAAGTCCTCGCGGAGGAGATAATGATGCCGACGACGCTGCCGCGCCTGCCTGCCAAGAAGAGCTCAACAAGCATCTTCGCAGGCGAAGATGACCTTGACCTGTGAGTGTTTCTTACTCCTTCCTTAATTTATTCCCTGCCATCTCGTATGCTAACCGCGCACTGTTTTTAAGTAGCTCTGATGATGATGATGAAGTCCCTCTTGCAAAGAGGGCGAAATTTGTCTCTGAGAGAGCCGTATCGGCAAAAGAATCTAATCCTTCACCCGCAAAATCGACGCCTCCCTCGCGAACGGCCGTAGAGAAGGTTCCAGTGTCGACAGTTATCCCTCCTGGCGACGTTCCTGCTTCATCGGCTGGTCGCGATCATGTAAGTATTTAACTTGCTTCATTTCGCTGGATTCCCTTTTATCGGTTGGATCCTTATGATCTTATCTTGTCACAGCCGATCTATGCCACAGTCGACGCTGTAGTGGAGTTCGCCGAAGAGTTCACCCGACTAGAGATTGAAAACTCCCAACTTCGAAAGACTGTTAGGTCTTCGGCTGATCAGTGCTGGAAGCCAACAGGCTTGCCACCGATGCCAAGAACGAGAACGTCTTGCTGAAGGAGGAGGTGAAGAAGTTGAAGCAGCGGCTGAAGGATGAGCAGGATGCCAAGCACGCAGCAGCGGCTGTAATCGACAAAAAGGAAGGCGCCCTTCGCGAGTCCATCAAGGATTTATTAGGTAAAACCCGTAATTCGCCGTTTTCTGTCTTGGTGTTTCTGTTATTGATTACTGATCTGTCTTTTTCTCAGATGCTGCCGATTTAACCGTCACCCGTCGTCATCAGCTTCGAGAGGATTCTATAGCCGACGCCTTGTCGCTTGCTGCCGAGTCTAACATCCAAGTGCTTGGTCTTTTGAAAAAGGCCAAAGGGGCGCTGTCGAGGTTATACTCGATGATCTTCCCGAAGATGAAGGAGGACAAGACTCTTGATGATATGGCGGCTTCTTTCCTTGTTGATCCTTCCGAGCCTGTGGAGGTATTGAAACGCCGCAGCCGTTTATTTGGGGCGGTTCTCACTTTTCAATTGCTCATGGGTCATGGGATGAGATCAGATTTGGAGGAGTTGTCCAAAACGTTGCCTGTCGATGACGACCATAACTTAATCGATCTTGAACCTTACAAGCGATCAGCAGTTACTTGTGCGAACCGCCTTCTGAAGCTGGTGGATGAAGCTCAAGCCAAGCCTGCTCCCGAATCCGCCCCTGGCTCGTCATCAGCGGACCCTTGAACTTTTTATTTGACTTGTTGTAAATAAGACCAGTCGTGACTTTGTTGTAGTTTGATTTTACTTCGGCTCTGTTGCCAATTTGAACATGCTTTTGAATGTATCACATATGCCCGGTGCTCCCGATGGGAGTTTTTACTTTGATACTTAATCTGAATTAAGGATTGCACTGCAGATTCCTCCGTCTTCTTCTCGTGCTGGGCTTTTTCCGAATCCTTCGAGTAATGATGAATCAAGCCTCGTTCGCCGCTTGCGTGACCAGGTGTCTAGTTTAGACAGAGATATCACTTCTCTTCGTGCGATGGCGGCCTTGGTGAAGAAAAAAGGGGAGATGGCGACAGCTATCGAACAGTACGCTCTTGATGGTCTCCATATTGCTACCGAAAGTTTGGGCTGTAAGTGTTAACCCATGTTTCTGCTTTCTGCAACAGTTTCGAATATTCCCTTAATTGGTTCTTATTCCTTTCCAGTTGTAGCTTCAGATGTGGCTGAGGAGAACAAGAAGATCCACGAAGAGGTTGAAGCAATGACTGATGTTGCGCACCCGAATCATGGCTTGTGGCTGCATCGTCCGAAGGCTGTCGTCATGGCGAAATTTAAGTATCGGGTGGGGAAGGCGCATTATTATTTTGATAAGTTTCATGCTCATCTCACGATGGTTTGGAACACTTTGTTTCCTCTGGACCAAGCACCTGAAACCTTATCTGCCTTGTTCACCCGATTCAAATCTCCCGAAAGGATTCGGCAGCTGGTGCGGAAAGAACTCCTGGCTGGTGCGGAGCTTGCCTTTGCTTCAATATTGGCATGTCATCCATCTCTCGACTTGGGAGCTGTAGCGAACACTGAGAGGAGCTTAGGCCAATATTATGATGCCGCTAGAGGTCCTGCTTACACCATTGTTTCCCGGATGGAGTCGTGTCTTGAGAAGGATCTGAAGGCCCATTGGGGCCGGGAAGCTTGACTATGAATGTAATAGCCTTAGTTCCTGCATAAGATTACTTTGTATAAATTTATTGCGTACGTTGTACGCTATGATAATTGTTATTTTATTTGTCGAGGGCGGCTGAGTGATCAGTTCAACCTGCTCTCCCGACGACTTCGTTGGATTATGCAATGTTATTGCGAAGCCTTTGTGTAAGTTTTGTAAGAGCGAGACCCATCGACTTAGTCGAGGGAATTAGACGCTTGGCATCGTCACTCGGTGCACCGGTTTGAGCCTTATTTTGTGATAATGTAACCATCGACGGCAGCACTCGCGTATTTTCTCGAGGCTTGGATTGGTTGTTTTCTTTTTGTGTGCCACTAATCTTAGCTCTCGTTGAGAGTATTTAATTAATGACACTGCGTGTTTTATGGGCCAACGCTCCCGATGGGAGTAAGAGCCGAAGGTAAGGGCCGCAGTCGACCTGTTCAGGTGGTGGGGCCTGAATTGAAGAAAGAAAGGCATAAAACCTGATTAAAACTTTATTCATAAAACAAAGCAACCTTAAAGGCTAAAAAATGAAAATCAATCTCGCCCTATGCATAGAACCGTCGCAGGTGTGCGATATTCCATGGATTTCCGACATCTTTTCCCGAAGTTGGATTTTTGAGCCTGTACGCTCCTCCTGGTATCACTTCGGTGATGATGTAGGGTCCCTCCCATGGAGACTCGAGTTTCGAGGGCCTTTTTTGCTTTAGCCGAAGTACCATATCTCCAACGCTAAAGCATCGGTTGCGTATTCGTCGACTGTGGTAGTTCCTCAGCGCCTGCTGGTATACCGTGGTTCTGGCTAAAGCAATGTCTCGGGCTTCATCTAGCAGGTCTACAGCATCTTGTAATGCGATGTTGGAAGAGGGTTCTGTGTAAGCCGTCACTCGAGGTGCTTCGAATCGGACATCAGCTGGTAGGACTGCTTCGGCTCCATGTACCAGAAAGAATGGGGTGTACTGAGTCGACCTGTTGGGCGTGGTACGCAGACTCCAAAGTACTGATGGTAACTCTTCAACCCAAGCTCCCTCTGCGCCTGTAAGGCGTTTCTTGAGACCGTCCCCTATTAGACCGTTGATCCTTTCCACCTGACCGTTTGTTTGCGGGTGAGCCACTGATGCGAATTTCAGTTTTATTCCCCTGTCATCACAAAATTCTCGGAACTCCTTGGAGTCGAAGTTAGTCCCATTATCTGTGACGATACTGTGAGGTACGCCAAATCGACATGTTATCTCCTTGAAGAACTGGACTGCTGTTTTTGCCTTCTGGTTTCGTACTGGTACTGCCTCGATCCACTTTGTGAATTTATCGACTGCGACTAATAGGTACATGTGTCCTCCAGGCGATGATCTCGGCAGTGGCCCAACTTGATCGAGTCCCTGATACGTCTCCAACGTATCGATAATTTCTTATGTTCCATGCTACATTATTGATGATATCTACATGTTTTATACACATTATATGTTGTATTTACGCATTTTCCGGCACTAACCTATTAACAAGATGCCGAAGAGCGCTGTTTTTTTGCTTTTTGGTTTCAGAAATCCTAGTAAGGAAATATTCTCGGAATTGGACGAAATCAACGCCCGGGGTCCTATTTTTGCACGAAGCTTCCAGAAGACCGAAGGGGAAAGGAAGTGGGGCCACGAGGCGCCGCCACAACAGGCGGCGCGGCCCCTCCGCGCGGCCCTGGTGTGTGGGGCCCTCGTGTGGCCCCCGCGTTGCCCCTTCCGCCTACTTAAAGTCTTCGCGAAACCCCCTGTACCGAGAGCCACGATACGGAAAACCTTCCAGAGGCCACCGCCGCGAATCCCATCTCGGGGGATTCGGAGATCGCCTCCGACACCCGGAGAGGGGAATCATCTCCGGGAGGACTCTTCATCGCCATGATCGCCTCGGAGTGATGAGTGAGTAGTTCACCCCTGGACTATGGGTCCATAGCGGTAGCTAGATGGTCGTCTTCTCCTCATGTGCTTCATTGTTGGATCTTGTGAGCTGCCTAACATGATCAAGATCATCTATCTGTAATACTATATGTTGTGTTTGTCGGGATCCGATGGATAGAGAATACTATGTTATGGTGATTATCAATCTATTACCTATGTGTTGTTTATGATCTTGCATGCTCTCGTTATTAGTAGAGGCTCTGGCCAAGTTTTTGCTCTTAACTCCAAGAGGGAGTATTTATGCTCGATAGTGGGTTCATGCCTCCATTAAATCTGGGACAGTGACAGAAAGTTCTAAGGTTGTGGATGTGTTTTTGCCACTAGGGATAAAACATTGATGCTATGTCTAAGGATGTAGTTGTTGATTACATTATGCACCATACTTAATGCAATTGTCTGTTGCTTGCAACTTAATACTGGAAGGGGTTCGGATGATAACCTGAAGGTGGACTTTTTAGGCATAGATGCATGCTTGATGGCGGTCTATGTACTTTGTCGTAATGGCCAATTAAATCTCACTATATTTATCATATCATGTATATGCATTGTTATGCCCTTTTCTATTTGTAACTGTAATTTGTTCGCCCAACATGCTTTAATCTTATGGGAGAGACACCTCTAGTGGACTGTGGACCCCGGTCCTATTCTTTACATCGCATACAATCTACTGCAATACTTGTTTCTTGTTTTCTTCGCAAACAATCATCTTCCACACAATACGGTTAATCCTTTGTTACCGCAAGCGGTGAGATTGACAACCTCTTTGTTTCGTTGGGGCAAAGTACTTTGGTTGTGTTGTGTAGGTTCCACGTTGGCGCGGAATCCCTGGTGTTGCGCCGCATCACATTTCGCCACCATCAACCTTCAACGTGCTTCTTGGCTCCTCCTGGTTCGATAAACCTTGGTTTCTTTCTGAGGGAAAACTTGCTGCTGTGCGCATCATACCTTCCTCTTGGGGTTCCCAACGAACGTGTGAGTTACACGCCATCAGTCCCCATTGGGCGAACGGCCATGCCAGGGGTATTGTCATTAGGTCTGTTGCAGGGGCGTGCGGTTTTGGAGAAAACCGTTGACAAGGGTCGCACTTCATGACCAGATCTCGAGCGTCCGCCGCCGCCGTTGGCCAGTAGAATCCTGCCCTGAAGGCTTTTGCTACGAGAGCCCTACTTCCTGCATGATGCCCGCAAGTTCCCTCGTGTATCTCGCGCAGCAGTGCTCTTCCGTCGTCGATGCCAATGCACCTTTGGAAGATACCAGAAATGCTACGCTTGTAGAGTTCACCGTTTACTATGGTGAAAGCTTTTGATCGCCTAACGATTCGTTTTGCTTCCACCGGATCCGCCGGCAGTTCCTGCCTTGTCAGGTACGCCAGGAGCGGTTTAGTCCATAATGGCTCGAGGAGGAGAACTTGTTCGGCTGGGAGAGCTGGAGCTTCATCAGTAACTTGCTGTGGGTTTGCCTCTGCTTCTTCAGTCGATGGTTTTAAAGGTGCCGGCGCCTTCTCTTTTATCGATCGCTGAGTGATTACCTCGTAAAATACTCCGTCTGGGATGGGAGAACACATGGAGCCGATGTTAGCTAAGGTGTCGGCTTCCTCGTTGCTGGCTCTGCCGATATGTTTGAGCTCACACCCCTCGAACTTGGCTTCCATGTTTTGATACAGCTGTCGATAGGCGATCATGTTGTCGCTAACTGCGTCGCACAGGTTCATCGACTGTTGTACCACCAAGTTTGAGTCCCCGTAGATTTCCAGGCGAGTCGCGCCACACGCCTTTGCCATCTTCATTCCATGCAGCAGTGCTTCGTATTCTGCTTCATTGTTTGTCGGTAGAGGGAAGTTCATACGTAATATGTACTTCATCTTATCTCCTTGTGGTGATATCAACACTACCCCTGCTGCAGCGCCTGTGCTTCGCTTTGACCCGTCGAAATACATTGGTGTAGTATGCCTGATATAACACCAATGAAACACCGTTCCACTAGTATTATATCGCTCAGTGGTGCCACAAAACATATGCGGGTCCAAGGTATGTCTATAGAATAACAGCATTGACTCTGTTACAAAAGATCATCACAGCCTCCTACTTTACAATGAGGTAAATCTGCAAATAAACTCCAGAAGAACGACTCGTAGTCTAAGCCTATCACGAACTCTATTTGAAGAGTATCTAACTAGCTATAGAGGCTAAGAATAGATTCTAGCTAAGTAGGAGCTAGGTTAAGGAAGCTAGTTCCCTTTCTATTGCTAAACTAGGTTTTCTCCTTGTTGGATGTGGTGTCTGACTCTTCTGACATGGTTCTGTCTCTTGAAGTAGTTGTTGACTCTTCGGCCTTCGAGTTGCACTGTAGATCCTCCTTTGATGCCTCCATATCTAAGCAGGGGATTTAAGAGTGGGATGAGTACGAGCGTACTCAACAAGTTCATTATAGGAAAGAGGTGTTTAATGCACTAGCTACAGCCATAGACCAGAAAGTCATAGGCAATGCAGGTTTTTGTAATCATTTCTTCAAAAGGTTGCTTTTATTCTGAAGAGCTATGTCCGTCAGCCTTCACCGGTTGACTAGAACTTCATGGAGTTCCTTTCCGGCCGCGTTCGCAGTTCCATATCCGGAACAGGGAGTGACTGGTCACGATTCGTTACACTCTGCAGAGGTGTGTTGCTTTACCCATAAGAGATCTTAACCTTGGTGCCAACCGGGCAGCTTTCCCGTCCACACTTCCTTTGGTGTGAGGCCCGGTATAAGGTCCTAGTCAATCATGTTCCTCCGCTACCTCGAACACCCACCCTTTGTTGCATGCCCCGACCCTGGGTCCTCGCCGGTCCCATTATTCCCAATTTCGGGTGGACCCCGACCACGACGACAGTTTGGGATCGAACCAAACTCCTTCGCCGGTAGCTGCAACCCATCATAGACCGCAATACCGTGGGAACTTCAGGCTTCCCCAGCCTACCGCTTGTTCCTCGGGCGACAAGTGTCTACGGACTATGCCGTGGGGAACTTCAGGCTTCCCACAGCTTGCCCGACAGATACAAGTGTCTACGGTAAGCGCATCCGTTGATGAACGAGAGGGAAACACTTTTGACTACTCCGTCCCATTCCAGATCTTATGGTTAACACGGGTATTACGGCACAAGAATCACTGGACGACATTTGTTGTTTAATCCTAGATGGATATAAAACCGTGCAATGGAACCTCCACCATATCAACACAATCCATGGTTCCATTGCCCACCACATAGTCATATTCATAGTTATGAAAATAGTGGTTTTGCTTTTTATGCAATAGTGATAAACATAGTACTTTGCAAGTAATTTGGTAAAAATACTCAAATGACATGAGCAAGCGATGAACTTGCCTTTCTTGACTGCAAGATTATGCAGTCAAGGTCTTCGATACGTGATAACTCCAAATTCTGAAATATCATCATCGTCCGGTAAGGACGATGTTTAAAAGATTGGCAAGGATGCAATAATGCATAAGTATGAGATGCAATCGTTCTAAGCGTGACCTAATCCCGATGATTTAGGATTAGTGAGTTGTTATGATTGATTTAGGGTGTGTTGCACTTTTAGAGTGATTCACAAACAAGGTTCTTATTTAAGGTTTGGTTGTGTTGGCATCATAAACATGTGGCATAATAAAGCATAGTAATCAATTTAGCACACAAAGGAAAGTAGTTGGCATAATGATAACATGTAAAGAACAATTGTTGGTTTAAGTACTATATGATATGGTTAAGGTTTATTTATTATATTCTTCAAAAGAATAACTTTTGAAGAACATGTTCTTTAATAAAGAACAAGTATGACAATTGGGTTTGTGGGGTTCTATGGTTTTCTATGGTTCCAATTGGTTTCTGGAGTAAGTATTAGATGGATCCCAACAAAGTTGGATTCATCAACAATTAAGGCTTGTATGGTTTTAGTGAAGTACAAGTATCTTAAGCAATTAATGGTTGCTATCATGGTGATACATCTTACTGGTAATAGATAGCTAGGGTTTATAGGTCCTATTAGGCAAGGTTGATGACTATTCTTTATTTTCTTCAAAAGAATAACTTTTGAAGAACATACTTTTTAAGGAATAAGAAGTATTACAATTTAGGTTGAGGTTGTCTAGGGTTTGCTATTGGATCTACTAAGTAAGGAATAGTTGGTTCCTAAATAGGATGGTTCATAAGTATCTCACACTAGTAGGGTTTAGTGTGTATGTAATATGATACACAATATTGGCATGGTTGCTATTAGGGTTCATCACAATGGTGTGATGCTAAGCATGGTTGAATAAGGATGATGGTTTTGGCATTAGAAACTAGGTTTTAGACTTGGGTTATCCTAATTTGATCATGTAGGTTGGATAGGTGTGCATACATGGAATACTGAATTATGGATAATAGGATCTAGGGTTTACACTTGGTTGATCCCCCCTTGTTTAGTTAGGTCTGATGAGAATGAACATATGGGATACTCATATGTTAGTGATAGTTCTTCTACATTTTATGTGGCCAAGACAAGTATTTAGTTGCTACTATGTATCTATGGATACAAAGTAAGTTTTATGATCATAGGTTCCAACCTAGGGTTTAGGTTGGAGGCAAATTAAGGTTCTCATGTAGTAATAAAGCTAGGTTTCTAAATGAACCTAGGGTTTAGGATTACACATGAAATGATGAGTTCCTAGTTTTCTACCATATGGAACTAGGGTTTTTTAATTACCCTATAATTCTTGGATTAATAACTTCATTATCAAGTTGAAGTTATTAATGAGTTTGAAATAAAAATAATATTGGATATGACATTTTATTATTTTTAATGAATTTAATAATTAAGGTAATTATTAATTAGGGTTTAAGTCCTCCTATTAAGGATTTAATAAGTAATAAGTAAAGGAAAATTAGTTTTAATATTTTCCTGATTTATTTACTGGTTTTTATTAAATTTAAAAGTTTTTCTTAATTATTGAATTTTATTTGAATTTAGAATTAAATTTAAAGGCTTAAATAACAAGTATTAAATAATTGAATTTTTATTAAAAATAAAAATTCCATTTTATATTTTTATTGGATGGAGTTTTCTTTTCTAAGAATTTTAATATCTTATTTACATTTTTCTGACTTAAATTGAATTTTCTAGATTTGTTTGAAGTTACAGCAATTTTGGATTTAAATTTAAACAGAATCTACTAAATGTACGGTGACTCTACCCACACGATCCTGACTGGTGGGCCTTAGCCACGGCTGCCACATGGTCTTGACGGTCAAAATGGCCGGACGTGGCGGTGGCCGACGGCCGATTGGCGACGACGGCATCGATGCGGGCTCCGCGCCCAACTGAGTAGCGGGGGAAGACGCGCGGCCGAGCTGAGTTAGGAGGTGGCGGCGCCGCTCCCTAATGGTCGCCGGAATAGCTCGCGAGCACGAACGACTGACTCACGGCGGTATACGGCGGTGGTAGGCTACGGGGCATCTTTGGGACCAAATAGGGGGCTTGAGACGCGTGAGCTCACCACGATGATGATGGGCTTGAAGGGGCCGATGGAGCTCGGACGGCGACGAAATCATCCATGGACCGGCGGCGGTGGTCGGAGAAAATGGCCGAATTCGCGGAGCTGGGGCTTCCCTGGATGCTATCTTCTTCCCAGATGGAGTAGAAGACGGCGCACCTCCTGGACCTCACTATTTAGCACGGCCCCAATCGGTGGCGAGGCGAGGTGACCGTCTCGGCTAGGGTTTCGCCGGGAAGAGGGGGCGAAGGGAAGAAATGGAGGGCTTATGTTTTATAGGATCTGACGTGCGTTGCGGTCGGCGGCGGCGGCCGCGGGACGTGGCTCCCATCGCGGTGGCGAGCTCCGCGCGTCCCGAGGAGGACGAGACGAACCTCCTCTCCTCGTCTTTATCCACCGCGAGAGTGGGTGAGTTTGGGCTGTGTTTTGGAGCTGGACTTTGGGCTGCTGTTGGGCTGTGGTGGTGGGCTGTGGCGGCCAGGTGAGCCAGGCAAGTTTTTTTTTCTTCTTTTTCTTTTATCTCTGTTTTCCATTTTCTATTTTCCATTTGGTTAATTTAAATACTGTTTTGCATTCAAATTTTATTTTGCAGATTTACGATTGTGATTCATTAAGTTGTAGAGTAATGATTATTACACCACTCTTTTATTTAAAACAAGCATTTTATTTTTGAGTATATTGCATACTTTTGGGCTTATTCAAAATATCAATTAAGCATGAATATAGGTGTTCTTTGAAATTCATTTTTCTCTTTGGAATCCAATCTCTTTTGGATTATTAGAGTTGATAATTTCCACTCCAAATATTTTAGGGGTTATTATTAGGACTTGACTTTTATTTGAGAATTTGATCACTGGCATAACATTTTATGTGATCACTTATTCATTAGGATATTATAAGGTTTTATTATAACCCCATTTCAAGGTTAATACTAGTATTACATTTTAATAACACATTGAAATACTTAGAGTAGGTATTCCTCTTATCATGGTTTAGTCTTGGTGATAAGGATAAGTGATTAATCACCATACATGGTTTTATCATTCTTAATTTATCACTAAAGTAACTAGAGTGATTAGGGTTCTTTTTATGGTTAACTTTGGTTATATGAATGAATGGTTTCTCACCATATAAGGTATAGATTTGACTCTAAGGTTTTCTTAGGTTCTTTAATTAAGGAATAAGTGGAATGTAAATGTGGTAGGATTCTACTTATGATCAGTAAGTGATTCACAAGTTTTAGGATTAAGATATAGATTAGGGTTCTACTTGTGATCATCAATTAATTCACAAGTTATTTTGAGACATGGGAATAGGTTCTATATGGGATTTAACACCACATTACTATGGCTAAGGTTGCTCTTCCTCACCACTCATAGCATGATTCAATCCAAGATCAATTGGATTGATATAGGGCTGAACCATACAAGGTTTGTTTCTATTCAGTTGTTTCTCCAATTAATATATTGGAAATGGTTTTAGGGTTGCTAGTGATTCCCTAATGATTGTATATGTTGAATAATATCTGTTTAACCCACTAAGGTTTAACTCATAGTTATTTATCTCCAAGATATGATCATGGATTTAGACATGATCAACTTGTTCTAAATATTTCTACCTCAAGTTCTTAGGGTTTATGATCATTACTTAATTAATAATGATCAAGGTTTGGCTTTCTAAGGTATCTCTCATTAATTAAGTTTCTCAGTTCCATGATCAAGCATTGTCTTGATCAACTAGGGTATAGGACTTCTAATTTACCTTCTTGAATGGGACTACTATGATTGCCTCTAAAGTTTATATCCCAGGAGAATGCCTGAGATATTATGTTAGGGTTCTACTTAATCAATGATGATATAATCATCTGTTTATAAGAATAGTTCTCTCCCTCAAATCCAGGTGTTGTCTCCACTATCTTGAGTGTAACTCCATGGCTTGAGTTTTCTCATATTGGAATGGTTTATTCTAGGGTTTATGGTGTACTCCTAATATTTATTTAAGTATCTAGGCTAAGATTCCACTTGGTTAACTTAGTTGGATTAGTCTCATTCTTACTTTATCAATTCATGGATATAATCTTGTTTCACTTGATATTAGGTTATCTCACCACTCCAAGAGGAAATGGTTTGCAACCTAATACTTTAGCTCAAGGTTGTTCTTGATTCTTAATATGTAAAGATAAGATTGGTATGAGTGGTCACTCTCTCATTTGGGAAGGCTTGAATAAAACTCTAGGGTTCCTCTTGAAAATGATGTTGTGATCATATGGATATTTATCTTCAAGGTTTGCCTTAATGTTTGTCATTGCTTCTTTAGTAATATAGAACTCTCTCCTCTATAGGGTTGATGTAGAGTTATTGGTAATAGAGAGGAATATATACTACTTGAGTGGATCTCCTTGTTATAATTCCAATGTGGAAGTGGATTGAATACCATGAGGTTTCATGGTAGGATCATAGATTAGTCTTATGACATGGAAAAGATAAGTCTAGAATACTTCTCCATTTTATTGTTACTTGATTTGCAATTGGATAGGTGTTCATATGTTATAACAAAGAATACCATGTTGTGATCTTAAATAAGATCAAGTAGTTGATCCTTGATTCATATGTTCTTTTGTTGGTTTTAATTCCATTTGATCTAACCCCTTAGATCAAATCATCTTTTCCCAAAACAAGATTTTAACAAAGTCACATTGAGGTTTATAGCACTTGGCTTGATGATCTACTTCAATTCCATCAAGGTCAAGTGAAACTTCAGTTACTGTGACTGTTTTACTTTAAAGCGCGAAAATTCCCCAGATTTTATATGCATGAATGCAATGTGATATCAACACTACTCCTGCTGCAGCGCCTGTGCTTCGCTTTGACCCGTCGAAATACATTATCCATGATCCCGACATGTCGGGTGCCACCGGTGTCTGGGATTGAATCCAGTCTGCCACAAAGTCTGGGAGGATTTGGGATTTTATGGCCGTTCGGTTGACATAAGTTATGTCGTGAGGTGCTATCTCGATAGCCCATTGGGACACTCGACCTGTGGCCTCTGGGTTGGTCATTATATTTTTCAACGGCGCTTCGCTCACAACGACAATCGGATGCTCTGTGAAGTAGTGTCGCAGCTTGCGGGCTGACCTCCATACGCATATGCCAGCTTCTGATGATGGGGGTACCTCTGTCTTGCAGGTGTGAGTACTTCACTGAGGTAGTAAACGGGCCTCTGCACGCCGTGAACTCTCCCTGCTTCTTCTCGTTCAACAACCAAGACGCTGCTGAAGACTTGGGCTGTCGCAGCTATGTACATGAGCAGCGTTTCCTTCTCGCGGGGGGTTACAAGGACTGGAGATGTCGACAAGATCTTCTTTAGATTGTCGAAGGATTCCTGCGCCTCCTTTGTCCACTCGAATTTTTCCGATTTTTTCATCAGATTGTAGAAAGGCGAGCTTTTTCTCCCAGCTTGGCAATGAACCTGCTGAGTGCTGCTAGCCAACTGCTGCACTTGGTGCAGATTCTTTGGCGCCTCCATGTCGAGAATAGCTTTGATTTTCAAAGGATTGGCTTCGATTCCCCTGGCCGAAATGAAGTATCCTAGTACTTGCCCCCCTGGTACTCCGAAGAAGCACTTTTTGGGGTTTAACTTGATCTTATACCTGTCTAGGTTGTCGAAGGTTTCCCGCAGATCGTCAACGAGGGTGGCAGTGTGCTTTGTTTTTACCACGATATCGTCGATGTAGACCTCGATGTTTCGTCCGATCTGCTCTCCAAGGCAAGCTTGCATGCAACGTTGGTAAGTTGCTCCCGCATTTTTCAACCCGAAGGTCATGACGTTGTAGCAGAAAACGCCGTGTGGGGTGATGAACGCGGTCAGCTCCTGATCTTCCTTCTTCAATTTGATCTGGTTATACCCAGAGTAAGCATCGAGAAAGGAGAGGCGGTCACATCCGGCTGTGGAATCAACTATCTGGTCGATTCTAGGCAGCGGGAAGTGGTCTTTTGGACATTGTTTGTTGAGGCCGGTGTAATCGATACACATACGCAGAGCGGTGGTGTCCTTTTTGGGTACCATGACAGGGTTGGCCACCCACTCTGATCCTTGAGCTCTCGGATGAATCCTGCTTGACGAAGTCGATTGATTTCCTCACCGATTGCTCTCCTCTTGGGTTCTGAGAATCGACGCATCGACTGTTGCTTGGTTTGGCTGTCGGGTCAACATTGAGTGGCGAGTTCCCTGGGATACCTGGCATGTCGGATGGTTCCCATGCAAATATCTCCCAGCGCTCAAGGAGGAACTCGATGAGCGCGCCTTCCTATGCGACCGTAAGGTCAGCCGATATATTGACCGTTTTCTTCGGGTCAGTGGGGTGCACCTGCAGCTTCTTGGATTCCTTTGCAGCGTCAAACTCGGTTGTCGGCTGGCGGCTGCGTATGATCCACGGCTGCGTCGATCGCATTGAGCTCCTCCTTAGCGCCGAATTTTGAAGCGATCTTCTGGAACTCCCTGTCACAGGTGTCTGACCGAGCAAAACTCCCGTGAATGGTTATTGGGGTTCCGTTGTTGCCTGGCATCTTCAGTTTTAGGTATGCATAATGAGGTATGGCCATAAACTTGGCGAACGCCGGCCTGCCGAGGATGGCATGATACTGAGACTCCCAGTCGACAACTTCGAACTCGATCTTTTCTCTTCTGAAATTGGTGGGCGTGCCGAAGACCACATCCAATGACGTTTTTCCAAGAGAGTAAGCGGGTCGAGTCGGTATAATGCCGTGGAATCCTGTGTCGGACTCCCTCAGCATATCGACTGTTAAACCCATAGCTTTCATTGTGTTGGCGAACAGTAGGTTTAAGCCGCTTCCTCCGTCCATGAATACCTTACTCATGTTGTACCCTCCGATCTGCGCCTCGAGGACTAGAGCTGCGTGGCCTGGTCTAGGGACAGCTTTCGGGTGATCTGACCTGTCGAAGGAGATACTTTGCTCTGACCAGTCGATGAATTCAGGTGTATCGACCATAGCGACTTCTGCGTACTTCACTTCTCGTGAGAATTTCTTGATTTCCCTTTTTGAAAAGCTGGTTTTATGGATCATGCTGACCTGCCCGCGCGGTTCTGGGAATACCTCGGCTGGCACATACTCATCCTTCTCCATTGGTTCGTACGGTTCCGGGATATATGGCTCCGCCCGATAGTTGTAAGATCTTGCCTTTTTCTCCATTATGTGAACTCTCGACATAGCTTCACTCCTGAGGTCATCACAGAACTGTCGAATTTCCAGGAAGTGTCGGCAGTTCCTTAATAGGTGACTGGATTTTTCCCGACCGTCCTTTGGGTCGATATAGGAGTGGAGGTAGCATGGCGCATCGAGTTGCTCCGTGGCTGATAGGTGCGGTGAACGAGCGCGGCCATGGATCGATTGCATGCCCTCCTGTTCCCGTTCTCCATAGTATGATTCCCTTCGCCTTTTCTTTCTCCCTGTTGCGTGATCGAGGCTCCCTCGGTTGCCTCCATGCGTGCTTCTGGGCGGAATTTCCAAGGTTGCTGCCCGGGTATCTTCTGTTGAGACCGAGGGGCCCAAACCGGACGTATCTGTCCTTGGGAGGCGAAGAAAGCCTCCGGAGTCGATGATGAAGTGGACGCCTCCAAAGGTGGTGGTCATGTCATCACTCGATTCTGAAGGGGTCGGGTGCGACGGCTTGAGGTGTGGTACGAATTCGAAGGGCCCACAGTAGATCGGATCTTTTGGTCCTGGAGGTGTTGGTGACTCGAGCACGAACGCTGCGGACGTGACTGGTACTGCCGATGCCCTGCCTTGTGCCGACAGGGTTCCCACAGACGGCGCCAATTGTCGAGGGTGCTCCTCGGCAATGCCCTCGGTAGGGCTTAGGGTTGATGGAATCACACGGGCGACACGAGACATCGGTACACGGACAAGCGGGGGAGCGATTTACCAGGTTCGGGGCCCTCGATGAGGTAAAACCCTTACGTCCTGCCTGTCTGTTCTTTGATTATGATGAAAACAGGTTACAATGGGGTGCCGAATCGTTCGGCTGTGATCTCGTCGAGATGCTAGTTGCTAGGGTAACCTAGTTCTAAGCTTCTGTTGGCTAGTATCGCTAAGATTGATTGTGTCCCTCGATAGCCCCTCTCCTGGCCTTTATATAGGTGGCCAGGTCCCGAGAGGTCTAATCGAGTACGAGTAGGCTTACAGTAGATCTATCTCTAATCTTTCCTTGTTCGGCTTCTTCCGTGTCTTGTACTTCAAGTAATCTTCCGCCGCACCGTCCTAGTGGCCCACCTTCCCTTCGGGTACCTTCATGGGCCTCCATCTGGACCGTATAGGGTAGAGCAATATTGGTTAACCGGAGGGTAATACCCACGTCAGCGGCTACGTGCGCAAGTGTGTGGAGTTGCGAATATCTTGCAGGGTTGAGAGATGTTGCATTGGCGACAGGGACCAATCGAGAGATCTCGTTGCATCATACAAGTTATCATCCACTTCATCATCAAGTTATCTCCGTTGTGTTCATCCCGTGATCATCATCACCACCTCGCTTACTGAGAAGATCGGGCCACCCCTTATCAGACGAGGAGACTAAACATCCCTGGAATGTCAACTTGCTTCGTCCATTTTACACTTGAGGAGAGAAATGTATGTATCCCTTGTACCCCTTCTGTAACCTATGCTAATGAAAAAAGCATGCGCCAAGAGCGATGGTTTCAAGTTTTTCGCGTACTCTACTGATTTCGCCTATTGGCTTGAACCCTCTCACGCGGCCGGCTTAGTACCGTGATCCGGTTCCGACAGCCGGCTCCGTCCAGCTACAGACCGCAACCCGGCTGGCGGGGGTAGATGCTTAAGGAGCCGGCACGCGAAAAACGACTAAGGGAAAGAGTAAAAGCGAATCGACCCTTGTCCAAATTTTCATAAAAGCGCCGGCACGTCCAACTCGGCTCGTTTGACTGAATATTATCGGCCTCACCTAGCAGCCCGCTCTTGATCCGGCTACAGACCGCAATTCGGCTGTATGGTCGGCAAGAGCAAAGACAAAGAGTGGGGCGGATGAGAAAAAGCAAACGGACAGGGAGAAAAAGAGCCGGAGCACAAAATGATTAACAAACACACTAAAGTTCAACTTCATAAAAAGGGATAATAACATTGTCTTACATCTGCACCCGGCATTCCAGGGATTTAACGATTGTCTTGGCAAAAGTAAATAGAAAAGCAGGCAAGTCTAAGCACCGGCTGGAGTAGGACCAGCCGGGGGAGCATCTGAGCCGGCCACCGGGTCCGCCTCTGGAGCGTCCTCCGCGTCTGCCATGTCTTCGTCTTCGGCCTCATCCTCCTCCTCTTCAGGGGGATTCGGGTCCTCAACGAAGACGCCCTTGTTGACGAAGTCGGCTATGGCGCAGGCCCGTGCAAGCCGGCGGGTCTTGGTCTCCGTGTTGAGCGCATCCTCCACGCCGGCTCGCCGGTTCTCCAGTTGGTTGAGGTCCACCTCGTCGTACCAGGAGAGCACAAAGGAGAGGGCCATGTCGGCCCCAGCGCGCGTAGCCGACTCCTTCCAGTCGAGCAGGCGGTCAGGCGTGTTCTGAAGCCACTTGATCAAGTTGGCGAGATCGCCTGGCAGCGGTTTCAGTTGGCCACAGCAGCCGATACAGCTCCTCCTCCGCCTGCCGAAGCTCGTAGCCCAGCATGGTGATCGGCTCGACGCGGGTGGCCATGGAAGCCTGATAGTCGTCCATGGAGAAGTGCGGCGAGCTCGTCTCACTGGTAGCTTGCCGGCAGGCCTCCCGCGCCTTGCCGGTCGCGTCCAGCGCCGCCTGGTGCGCCTCGGGGAAAGCCGCTGCAAAAGAAATATGTTAGAAGCTTGTAAATCCGGCTAACATCAGCCGGCAGGTCCCTGCCGGCAGTATCAGCCGCAAGCCGGGGAAAGGACAGAAAAACTCAAATTTTCAAAGCTAAAAGTAAAGCCTGGCGGTAGCCCGCGAGCCTGCCCCCTGCCCGAAGATGGAGATATCGAAGTTAAAAAGTCTGGCAGCAGCCGGCGCATAACAGCCGCCTGCCGCCAACTAGAAGACGGGAAATGTTCAAGTTATTCCACCTGTCGGCTGCCAACAGAAAACCATGCCGGCAGCCGACAGCCGGAAGCCGGCAAGAGATAGAAAAGAGAAAAGCAAAGACTTACCCGCCAAACCGTGATCGAGCGCGCTGATTTCCTCCACCCAGCGATTGGCGGTGGCCGTCAGCTACTCGGACTTGGAGCTCACCTCCTCGCGAAGCTTCCGGCACTTCCCGTCCACCTCATCCAGCCGCCGGCTGAGATCATCCACCTTCTCCTGCTCAACCCGTTTGACGGAGTCGAGTTCGATGAGATGCTTGGCCTCGGCGGCGCGAGCGCGCAGACTCCCCCTCGGTCTCTGCGCCTTGGCAGTCGCAACTTTGACCGCCTTCTCACTCTCGCGCACTGCAGCAGCGGATTGAGATCCTCCTCCAGGTGAGGGACTCGGGCGCAGCATTGCAAGCCTGGCAAAACCGAAGCCGTCAGCCGGCTAAACCAAAGAAAAAAGACAGTCACAAGGAAAGGAGTCTTACCCTGGGCAACCTGTAGCTCGCGGGCCATGTCAGCACGCTCTACCTTGGCCTTATGATAGCTGTCCACGAGCCAATTGTACAAGGCGGTCCGTTTGTCCTCGACCGACTGAGAGAAAACGGGTTAAAGATCAGCACATAGGCGAAACCCCCGACGCCGCCAGGCCCGTGCCTCGGAGGGCTACCAGGACAATACTAAAATTGCAAAAAACGACACAAGAGCAGACTAACCTTGTTAACATTCTCAATCCGCTTCAGACGGTGGTCGGCCTCGACGGCTGAGGCTTTGGCGTAGGCGCGGAAGTCGGAGAAGAACATCTCCATGGATGCCATCCCCTTTCTCCCGTCGTGGCTGGTCACCTCGTGGACATCAGCATCGCGCCAATCCTTCTCCATAGTGCCGGCAGAGTCGAGGCTGGAGTCGGGGGAAGCCACGACGTTCAGTAGCGAGGCGGCTGGAGAGACATGGAGGCTCACCAGCGGCTGCGGAGGATCCTGAGGCGCCTGCGCCGGGCCCTTGGCCTTCACCAGTGCCCTGGCGTCCGCGTCGGCTGGACGAGCCGACTCCTCCCTCGACGGCTCCGAAGCCGGAGGCGGCACGGCCTGATCCGATTGGCCGGTGCCGGCAGTAGACTCCGGTGGCGGAGGCGCGTCCTTTGGGCTCACGTCAAGAACGACCACCTCGGGCGCGGCCCCGCCGGCTCCGGCTGCTGGCCCTTCAGGTCGGCGGCGCTGAAGTTTATCGCCAATGGTCGGCTGGCTCGAGCGGTGGGTCGGCTCGCCCTGAGAGCTGGAGCCGGGAGCGCCGGGCGGAGGAGCAGAAGAAGAAGAAGACCCCGCCCCGTAGCAGGCGGCGGGATGACTGGCGGCGTGCGCCCCCGAGGCGGGGGCTGCGGAGTCGACTCCCTCCTCTACCGTTGTACAGGCGGTGGTGATACCACACCAGAGGCCGGGCCAGAGCCGGCGCCCTTGGTGAACTTGATAGCAGCCCTAGATTGGTCGAATAAAAAGAAAGATGAGAAAAAGAGGAAAGAAAAGGAATCAAACGAGTAAAAGAAAAGAAACTCACCTGGCTGCTTCCGGGACCGCCTTCGGGCCCATCCGGCGCTACTTCTTTAGCGCCACCTCGATCTGGACGGTGGTCCGCTTCCGCCCCCTGGGTGCACGCGAAGTGGCGCCGAAGAAGTTGGCGCATCCGCCCCTGCTCCTCCTCCTCCAGCTGCGGAGAGGGCGGCGGGTCATCATGCCCTTGGGCGGCCTGCTCGGCAGCCTCCGGGCTCTCGTCATCGCCGGCTTGGTCAGCTGGGTCGACATGATCCGGCGTCCATATCTTCAGCGACAGGTCCCCATCTTCGACCGTCTGCCACGCAAACTTCTGCAAACGGCACAAACATCAAAATATCAGCAGGCTGCAAGCCAGCAAAGGTAGCAGTCGGCCGGCAACAGAAACAAGCCGGCTCAGCATGAAGGAAAACTTACCAATGGCGGTGGATCATCCGGGCTAAAGGGCTCCATCCCCCACCCCCAGTTGTCCGGCAGCTTGGCTTGGGAGACGAAGTTGGCCCGCTTGGCCACCCTGGCTTTTGAGATCTCCAGCTTCGACGTCCGGGTCGGGTCAAACCGGCCACTCATGTGGTAGATCTTGTGGCCACGCGCCTGCAGTGGCAGCACCCGGTGGGCGGCATAGCAGCAGAGGAGGTCGGTGGCCGCCAGCCGCTCGTCTGCGACATAAGTTCGGAGGAGCTTCCACAGCATGTTTACCTCCGCCTCCGCGTCGGCCGGCTTGTAGCAGTAGCCCCAGTTGAGCTTGGTAGGCGGCTCGGGGGAGAACTCCGGCAGGTTCACCCAATCGAACGCCGGGTTCTCGCTCTTCACATAGAAGAACGTCGTCTGCCACTTCTTCACCGAGTCCACAGTCGGAATCTTCGGGAAGGGCATCGAGGGGCGCTAATAGAGCGAAGCCACCCCACAGGCTCGCAGCTAGCCGACGGTGGTCTGGGCCTTGATGAAGAACAACCTGCTCCAGAAGTCCACGCCAGGCCACAAGCCGGCGTAGCCCTCGTAGAAGGCCACGTGGCAGCTGAGGGTGACGAAGGCGTTGGCCGACAAGTGGTGTGGCTGCAGGCCGAAGTAATCCAGGAAGTGCCAGAAGAAGGCGGAAGCCGGCAGCCCGAACCCCCGCTCGAAGTGGGAGGCAAAGACCACCCGCTCTCCGGGCTCCGGCTGCGGCTCCACCTCCTCCCCTCGGAGCATGAGCCTTCACCCCCGGCGGGATGCGGCAGAGGTGGACGAGGCGCTCGATGTCCTCGTCGGCGATGCAGGAGCGCTCCCACGATCCGTTGGGGTGCGCCATCTCCTCCGTGTTCGACGAAGAGGGCGGCGGCAAGAAGCGCGGCGGCGAAGAGCTTGGCGGCGAGGTGCGCGGCAGAGAAGAACGCGCCATAGACGAACGGCCCCCCGTGGTGCCGGGACGGCTGCGCCGCGGCGGCGGATCTGCGGAGTGGAACGACGGCGTCCGGTTGCGGAAGTTTGCCGGAGAATCACCGGAGGAATCGAGCGGGCGCAGAGAAATGAGCGGAGGAGCTGAGGAGAGAGGCGTGCGCTGGAGCAAGGAGGAAGAAGAAGTGAGCAGGGGCCTCCTCGGTGCCTCCCCGCCGCGGCTTAAAGCGGGCGGGGCAAGTGGCGACGTGGGGTCGTGGGCCGCGGCGTGGTGATTAACTGCGCCCATGACCGCAGAAAATCCGGAGGGGGCAGCGATGTGACCAGACGAAGCAACGCAGGCAGAAGATTCTGTCATAGCCGTTCAAATCATGGCCCGTGCCCCCAGGCGGCGGAGACTCCGGTGCACCCGCGCCGCAGCCGAACACATTTCCCGAAGTCGGCTGTCACCTCACCAAACAAGGAGGAGACATCTCTAACACTTGAGAAAATCAAATCCGCGAAACCAAAGCGGCGTCCGGCTCAAGAGCAGCTGGATGGAGCAAGCCGAAAGAGGGTGCATCCGGCTGAAGGAAAATTCTCAGCCGGCCCCTCGAGTGCTCTTCAAACAAGATCTATGGGATCAACGACTAACGGCCAGGGAAACCTGCCCAGGTCCTTCTCTACGCAGGACCTCGCCAGCTTCAGGGTCTAATGTCGGGGGGAAGACCCCGGGTATGGCAAAGGATTAGGAACATTTGGCTCGAGGCCGGCAGGCCCGCGGCAAAGGTCGGCTGAGGAGCAGCCGGCTGGAGCCGTGGCCGGCTGCCTTGCGATCCGTCTGGCTCCTGATCGATCTATGTTGGTCTGGCCACGGCCGTCTGTGCTATGGCTGGGCCGGCTTCTACGTGCCATGTCCGGTTTGGTTTGTCTCTCCCCTGACCGGCTCGAGCCTGGTAAGCCTTGCAGGGGAACGATGTCAATCCCACAGTCACGCTGAGCTGCTCGGGGAGAGAGACCTTCGTCTACCTATAGCCTCCCCGTGCAGCCGGATACAGCTCAAGGAGAACCATTGTACTATGATATCTCATATACACTCTGTGCGAGTTGGGGTGTTACCTCCATACGAGTGCTCCAGAACTGGTACGTCATTGTCGCTCGTGCTCATACCCGCATCCGGATACCGCCGTAGACCATAGCAGGACCCACCTCTCTTTAGCCATCCTATGGCATATGCCGTGACGATGCCACGACATGAATTGCCATATATGTGGTGGAAAGGGTCACTTCAAAATATATTGTCCGAACCGCAAAGTCATGTTCGTTAATGACAATGATGAGTATGAGACTGGAGATGATGCTGATTCATATGCTCCAGAAGATGATGATTATGACAGTGATGGTGTAGATGCTTTTTCGTCTAAAGCTCGCACTATTGTTGTGTCATAGCGTGCTCTTAATGTGCAGCCAAGTGCATCTACTCAGCGCTGCAATTTGTTCCAAACAAAGGCACTAGTTGGTCCTGATAAAGCTTGCAAAGTCATCATTGATGACGGGAGTTGTCGCAATCTAGCAAGAAGGAGTTGTGTGCCAAGCTGAAACTAAAGTATCTACCGCACCCGCATCCATATTATATTCAGTGGTTGAGTGAGAATGGTGAGATGAAGGTAAACCACATGGTGCGTGTTGATTTTGAGATTGGATCGTATAAGGATTCCATTGATTTTGATGTGGTTCCTATGACGGTGTGTCACCTACTATTGGGTCGGCCATGGCTCTATGATCGTTCTGTGTAACACAATGGCCGCGCCAATACATATCATTTGGAGTTCAAGGGCAAGAAAATCAACTTGCAACCTATGTCACCATAGCAAATTGTCAATGAATCTCGTCAGAAAGCTGAAGTACATTTGGAGGATGCACCTCTAGATAGGCGAGAGAATTGTAATGTCGTGAGTGATATAACGAAAAGTGAGAGAGTGAATTCCTTAGTTCTATTACCCACGAAAGAGGATATGAGAGAATTTAGCGAGGATCCTACAGCTAGGCCTCTTGTGCTTATGTACAAGTGTGAGGTTTTGGTTTCTAATGACATGATCCCTATTTATCTTGGTGTTTCTAGTGTTTTGCAGGAATTCAGTGTTGTGTTTCCGGAGGAGGTGCCCGCAGGATTGCCACCATTGTGTGGTATTGAGCATCAAATAGACTTGATCCCTGCCGCTTCGCTGCCCAATAGGACACCATACAGGACGAACCCCGAAGAGACGAAGGAGATACAGAAGCAAGTACAAGCACTACTCGACAAAGGTTATATTCGCATAAGCCTAAGTCCTTGTGTTGTCCTGTTATTTAGATCCTAAGTAAGATGGTACATGGCGCATGTGTGTAGATTGTAGAGCGATAAACAACATTACTCTTCGATATCGTCATCCTATTCCCCGCTTAGAGGATATGCTAGATGAATTGAGTGGTGTTGTTGTTTTCTCTAACATTGATTTGCTTAGTGGTTATCATCAAATTAGGATGAAAGAGGGGGATGAATAGAAAACAGCCTTTAAAATAAAATTTGGTTTATATGAGTGGTTGATGACCCACAAGTATAGGGGGTGTATCGTAGTATCTTCGATAAGTAAGAATGTCGATCCCAACGAGGAGCAGAAGGTGTTGACAAGCGGTTTCGATGAAGGATTCACTGTAAATGCTCACAGACAAGTATTCAAGGGGTTTTGATGTAACAGATGAATAAAGTATGAGTAAGTAAAGTGCGAGAGAAATAATTGCAGCGAGTGGCCCAATCCTTTTTAGCACAAAGGACAAGCCGGTTTGTTTACTTATAATGACCAAACGTTCTTGAGGACACACGGGGATTTTAGTCTAGTGCTTTCGCTTCATACAACTAATTAATCTTCATTGTTTTGATAAGTGTTGTGTGGGTGAACCTATGCTAATGCACCGCCCTTCCTAGGACTAATACATACTTGTGATTATACCCCTTGCAAGCATCCGCAACTACAAGAAAGTAATTAAGATAAATCTAACCACAGCCTTAAACTCTGAGATCCTGCGATCCCTCTTGCATCGATATACCAACGGGGGCTCAGGTTTCTGTCACTCCGGCAACCCCGCAATCAGCAACCGAATACAAGATGCACTCCCTAGGCCCATAAATGGTGAAGTATCGTGTAGTCGACGTTCACACGACACCACTAGAAGAATGACACCACAACTTAAATATCATAACATTGAATATTACTCAACCATAGTTCACTACTAACATTTAGACTTCACCCATGTCCTCAAGAACTAAACGAACTACTCACGAGACATCATATGGAATACAATCAGAGGTGATATGATGATGAATAACAATCTGAACATAAACCTTGGTTCAACGGTTTCACTCAGTAGCATCAATAACAAGTAGAAATCAACACCGGGAAAGTTTCCCCTATCAAACAATCAAGATCCAACCCAAATCGTTACAGCGGTGACGAGGTGCAGCGGTGGTGATGGCGGTGTAGATGGTGGAGATGATGATGATGATGATGGAGATGATGTCCAGCTCGATGACGATGGCGATGGCGTCGATTTCCCCCTCCGGGAGGGAATTTCCCCGACGGATTCCTGCCCGCCGGAGAGCTCTTCTCTCTCTGGTGTTCTCCGCCCGCAGAGGCGGCTGTAACTCTTCGTGAGGTACCCCGTGGCTTAGGTTTTCGGGACGAAGGAGTACGCGAAGAAAAGGAGGCGAAAGGGGCTGTGGGGCCCCCACACCACATGGTGGCGCGGCCTGCCATGGGCCGCGCCGCCCTGTTGTCTGGGCCCACCTTGGGTCCAGGTGGCTCCCCCTTTCGGCTTCCTTCGTCATCTGGAAAAATAGGAATTTACGTGTAATTTCCTTCCCAAGTTGATCTTCCGAAATATTGCGTTCGACGGTGCTTTTTCCAGCAGAATCCTGGCTCCGGTGCTTGATCCTCCAATAATGATGAAACATGCAAAATAGATGAAATAACATAAGTATTGTGTCCCAATATGAAATATATCAATGAATAACAGCAAATTATGATATAAAATAGTGATGCAAATTGGACGTATCAACTCCCCCCAAGCTTAGACCTCGCTTGTCCCCAAGCGAAACTGAGCTCAATAAACAAGACCACATGTTTATGGAGTGAAGAGTCGATAAATAAAATACGGACAAGAAGCATCATATTGATTCACACAAGAAATTCTAGTAAACATTCTCTTCATATAACTCAACTTGAAATAAGTAAAGAGAAATCACAAGTAAAGGTGCATAGGAAATCATAAATGGTTATGGCAAACTTTGTTCTTGGTCAGAGAACTACTAACGGATTGCTCTTATTTAATAAGCAAGGCTTTCATATTAGAACTTATATAGCAGGGCTTTCATATTCAATCATAACAATCTCCTCATAATCATTGATAACTTCAAAGTCATATTCATTCAGATAAAATTTGTACTAAACAAGAAAGTATAAAAGACATGATTAACTGAATCATAGCATAAATGGTTGGTTCACAACAACTCAATTGCTTGCTTGAGATAGAGGGAAATAGGTTTACTGACTCAACATAAAAGTAAAAGATAGGCCCTTCGCAGAGGGAAGCAGGGATTAAATCATGTGCTAGAGCTTTTCAAGTTTTGAAATCATATAAAGAGCATAAAAGTAAGATTTTGAGCGGTGTTTGTTGTTGTCAACGAATGGTAGCGGGCACTCTAACCCCCTTGCCAAACGAACCTTCCAAGAGCGGCTCCCATGAGGGACGGCATCTCTACCAGCAAGGTAGATCATCCCCCTTCTCTTTTGTTTACACATGTATTTTAGTTTTATTATGGATGACACTCCCCCAACCTTGGCTTTCTCAATCCATGGCTAACCGAATCCTCGGGTGCCTTCCATCATTCACATACCATGGAGGAGTGTCTATTGCAAAATTAAGTTGCTTACTGATGAATCAGGGCAAAACATGTGAAGAGAATTATTAATGAAAGTTATTAATTGGGGCTGGGAACCCCGTTGCCAGCTCTTATTGCAAAATTATTGGATAAGCGGATGTGCCACTAGTCCATTGGTGAAAGTCCGCCCAACAAGATTGAAAGATAAAACACCACATACTTCCTCATGAGCTATAAAACATTGACACAAATAAGGAGTAGTATAGTTTGAATTATTTAAAGGTAGCACATGAAGTATTTACTTGGAATGGCAGAAAATACCATGTAGTAGGTAGGTATGGTGGACACAAATGGCATAGGTTTGGTCTAAGGTTATGGATGTATGAGAAGCATTCCCTCTCAATACAAGTCTTTGGCTAGCAAGGTTTGATAGCAAGCATAAAGGTTGAGGGAAACAAACAAATATACATATGATAGAAACAATCATGCATCTTTCTCATAAGCACAAGCAATTTTAACTTCAGAATACTAAACTCATTAGCATAGAGATAATAGAGTAATATATCTAAGTGTATTTCTCTCTTCTATTAAACATCAGGGTGTTGTTGCTATTGACCAATGCTAAGTTTGCCAAAACCAAATAGATTTGCTTGATGCTCCCAAAGTGATATCAATACTAATGTCAAGAGTAATCATATAATGGAGATTGCAAACTAAAATAAGGTGTGCAAAAAGTAAATGATAAGACTTCTCATTAATATTCCATAACGATAACTCACACCAATGGATACATAGATAACCAACTAAGAGAGATACTTCCACATTGCAAACTATTCCATATGATAACTTCCCTACTCATGATATGACACTACTTGATAGTAAAAGATAAAGGTAGTGATGATGTGATACCGCGGCACTCCCCCAAGCTTGGAACAAACCAAGGGGATGCCAATACCGATGATGAATTACTCCTTCGGTGATGATGGTGATGGATTCTTCTCGCGTTTCTTAAGGATCTCCTTCAGCTTCAGCTTCTCAGTTTTGCAATTCTGCACCAAAACTTGAAGAAACTCATTGTTATCCGAATGTGGCGGTGACGGCCTTGTGCTGGGAATTGAGTAATATTCCAGCATTCTGCGAAGTCGCTGGTTCTCCTCCTGAAGTATCTCCACTTCCCTTCTTAGAGCACGATATTGATCACAAAACTCATCGGCAACCCGTATTGCTTCCTCCACACAAGGGAAAGAGTCGAGGTCCAGAGCAGGCGGAAGAACTCCCTGCAAGTTATGAGAAAAAGAACGCCCAGTGTTAACCGATCCCACCAAGATTGGCTTACTCTCCATAGTTTCCCACTCTCCTTTTGCTGATGCTATCTTCTTCTTCTCCTTATTGATCCTTTCATCCATCTCTTCCTTCCAAGGCTCCTTGTCCTTGTTGTTGGAGACCATGGTGCTTCTAGATCAAAACGGATCCTGGCAGAAAACAGCTCGAAACAAAACACGACGAGAAAACGATATACGGACCTCCGGGGTCCGGGGGATTATATAGCAAATATTTTTACAACAAAAGGAAGGTTCCAGGCCGAAAACGAGTGGAAACGGGACGCCGAGGGGCTGTCCCCATAGGGCGGCGCCAGGGTGGGGCCCGCGCCGGCCTATGGTGACGGGCCCTCGCGCGTCTTTTCCACTCCGTTTCGATCCCGTAATTTTTCATATTTTCCAAAAACAGTAGAAATATTGTTCGGAAAGCTAAACGCGGACTTTTATTACCTGTACTGTTACCTATTCAAAGTCGAGTTCTGGCGGACTGTCAATTTGTCCTTTGATGAAAGCCTCCGGTGTTTCCACTTGAATAATATCAACATCAACATTATAAGAATCACCCGAGATATAATGCTTGAGTCTTTGTCCATTCACCACTTGCGTAGCATTGCCTTGGAGAGAGCTAATTTTAATTGCTCCTGAACGATACACCTCCTCAACAACATATGGTCCTTCCCATTTCGAGAGTAATTTCCCTGCAAAGAATCTGAGACGAGACCGATACAATAGGACTTTATCCCCAATATTAAACTCTCTTTTGATGATCCTTCTATCATGCCATTTCTTAACTTTTTCTTTAAAGAGTTTAGCATTTTCATAAGCTTCACTTCTCCATTCATCTAGAGAACTTAATTGCAGCAACCTCTTATTACCGGCTAGTTTCGGATCTTTATTTAGTTCTCTAACAGCCCAATAAGCTTTGTGCTCTAGTTCTAAAGGTAAATGACAAGCTTTTCCATAAACCATTTTATAAGGTGACATACCCATGGGATTTTTATAAGCAGTTCTATAAGCCCATAGTGCTTCCTTCAATTTGCTAGCCCAATTCTTTCTAGATTTATTAACAGTCTTTCCCAAAATAGATTTAATCTCTCTATTTGATAATTCTACTTGACCACTAGTTTGAGGGTGATAAGCAGAAGCAATTCTATGATTAATACCATACTTAGCAAGAGTTTTTCTAAAACCTCCATGAATAAAATGAGAACCTCCATCAGTCATAATATATCTAGGTACTCCAAATCTAGGAAAAATAATATCTAAAAGCATTTTTAAAGAGGTCTCACCATCAGCACTTTTTGTAGGTATAGCTTCTACCCATTTGGTAACATAATCAACAACGACAAGTATATGAGTGTTACCTTCTGAAGAAGGGAAAGGACCCATGAAGTCGAATCCCCAACAATCGAATGGTTCAATAACAAGAGTATAATTCATAGGCATTTCATTGCGTCTAGAGATATTACCAACTCTTTGACATTCATCACAAGATAAGATAAACTTCCTTGCATCTTTGAAAAGTGTTGGCCAATAAAAACCTGATTGTAGAACCTTTTGCGCGGTTCTATCTCCAGCGTGATGTCCTCCATAAACACTACCATGACATTTACTCAATATCTCTTGTTGTTCATATTCAGGAACACATCTTCGCATAATACCATCTACTCCTTCTTTATATAAGTGTGGGTCATCCCAAAAATAATGCCTCAAGTCATAAAAGAATTTCCTCCTTTGCTGAGCTGAAAAGGTTGGAGGCAAATACTTCGAAACAATAAAGTTAGCATAATCAGCATACCAAGGGCTATCTCGCGAGTTCACCTTTATTACAGCCAATTGTTCATTTGGAAAACTATCATTAACAGGAACAGGATCATAAGCAATATTTTCCAATCTAGACAAATTATCAGCAACAGGATTATCAGCACCTTTCCTATCTATAATATGTAAATCAAATTCTTGCAAAAGAAGTACCCATCTAATAAGCCTTGGCTTAGCATCTTTCTTTGTCATAAGGTATCTAATTGCAGCATGATCAGTATGAATCGTGACTTTTGAATCAACAATATAGGGTCTAAACTTGTCACAAGCAAAGACTACAGCTAACAATTCCTTTTCAGTTGTAGCATAATTTCTTTGAGCAGCATCAAGAGTCTTACTAGCATAATGAATAACATTTAATTTTTTATCTACTCGCTGTCCAAGAACAGCGCCTACAGCAAAATCACTAGCATCACACATAATTTCAAAAGGTAAATTCCAATCAGGAGGTTCAACTACAGGAGCAGTTGTTAAGGCTTTCTTTAGAGTTTCAAAAGCTTCCTTACAATCATCATCAAAAACAAAAGGTACATCTTTTTGAAGAAGATTAGTAAGAGGCTTTGAAATCTTGGAGAAATCTTTAATAAATCTCCTATAAAACCCAGCATGACCAAGAACACTACGAATACCTTTAACATCCCTCGGATAGGGCATCTTCTCAATTGCTTCAACTTTAGCTCTATCAACTTCAATACCTCTCTCAGAAATTTTATGTCCCAATACAATTCCTTCATTAACCATAAAGTGGCATTTCTCCCAATTAAGAACAAGGTTAGTTTCTTCACATCTCTGCAAAACTTTATCGAGGTTTCGCAAGCAATTATCAAAAGAATTCCCATAGACAGAAAAATCATCCATGAACACCTCTACAATACTCTCGCAAAAGCCATGAAAAATAGCAGACATGCATCTTTGAAAAGTAGCAGGAGCATTACATAAACCAAAAGGCATACGCCTATAAGCATAAGTTCCATAAGGACAAGTGAACGTGGTTTTCTCTTGATCTTTAGCTTTAACAGCAATTTGTGAAAACCCAGAATAACCATCAAGAAAACAAAAGTGAGTATTTTTAGACAACCTTTCTAGCATTTGATCAATAAATGGTAAAGGGTAATGATCTTTCTTAGTAACTTTATTAACTTTTCGAAAATCAATGCACATTCTATACCCTACAACTACTCTTTGAGGGATGAGCTCATCATTATCATTAGGCACAACAGTCATTCCTCCTTTTTTAGGAACACAATGCACAGGACTAACCCATCTACTATCAGCAATAGGATATATAATACCAGCTTCAAGAAGTTTTAATACCTCATTCCTTACCACCTCCTTCATCTTCGGAATTAGACGACGTTGATGTTCAACAACAGGCTTTGCATCATCTTCCATATTGATAGCATGTTGGCAAATAGAGGGAGAAATCCCCTTCAAATCATCAAGAGTATAGCCAATAGCTCCTCGGTGTTTCTTCAATATTTCCAATAACCTTTCTTCCTCAATCTCTGAAAGCTTAGAGCTAATAATAACAGGATATATTTTCTTATCATCAATATGAGCATATTTAAGATTATCAGGTAAAGGCTTTAAATCAAAAACAGGATCTTCCTTTGGTGGCGGTGTTGTACCCAAATCTTCCACCGGTAAATCATGCTTGAGAATAGGTTGTCGAAGAAAAATTTCCTCAAGCTCATCTCTTTCTTTCCTGAAAACTTCACTCTCGCTATTCTCCAAATGTTGCTGCAAAGGATTATTAGGAACAAGAACAATAGATGCACACTGCTCCATTTTAAAATCATTACTAGGCAAATCAGCTTTATAAGGAGTTTTGGTAAATTTAGAGAAGTTAAACTCATAAGATTCACCAGCAAATTTAGTCAAAATTTTCTCTTTCTTGCAATCTATAATAGCTCCACAAGTATTTAGAAAAGGTCTACCAAAAATGATAGGACAATAATCACTAGCAGCAGAACCAAGTACCAAAAAGTCAGCAGGATATTTAATCTTACCACATAGAACTTCCACATCTCGAACAATACCAATTGGAGAAATAGTTTCTCTATTAGCCAGCTGAATAACCACATCAATATCTTCAAGTTCACAGGAATCAATTTCGTGCATAATCTCCGTGTAAAGCTCATAAGGAATAGCACTAACACTTGCACCAATATCACATAAACCATAATAGCAATGATCACCAATTCTAACAGATAGCATAGGAACACTAACTTGTTTGGGTTTATTAGGATGTGAAACAATATTAGAAGCATCTTCACAGAAAATAATATGACCATCCTCCACATTTTCAGTCACAAGATCTTTAACTATTGCAACAGCAGGTTCAACTTTAATTTGTTCTTCGGGTTCTATAGGTTTCTTTTCACTTTTATTAACCGCACTAGATATGACAGAGTACTCCTTCATTTTAGCAGGGAAAGGAGTTTTTTCAATATAAGCTTCAGGAATAACATGATCAACAGTTTCAATCACTACACATTTGTTTACAGATGAATCAATTTTATCTTTATACGGTTCATGATACTTATCAAAATTCTTCTTAGGCAATTCATAATGAGAGGCAAAAGCTTTATAAAGATTTGCAACAACTTGGGAATCAAGACCATATGTAGCACTCATATTACGAAATTTATCAGTATCCATAAAAGCTTCAATGCATTTATAATCATAAATTATACCTGATTCTCTATCCTTGTCGTTCTCCCATCCTTCAGTATTCTCCTGGATCCGATCAAGAAGGTCCCTTTTAAACTCTTCTTTGTTGCGTGTAAATGATCCAGAACAAGAAGTATCCAGCAAGGTCTTGTCTTGAAAAGAAAGTCTTGCATAGAAATTATCAATAATAACATTACCAGGAAGCTCATGAATGGGGCATTTGAGCATTAAAGACTTCAATCTCCCCCAAGCTTGGGCAATACTTTCTCCATCATGAGGCCAGAAATTATATATGCGGTTCCGATCTTTGTGAATTTCACTTGGAGGATAAAATTTGGAATAAAATAAAGGCACAATGTCCTCCCAATCAAGAGAATCACCATTCTTCAGCAATTTATACCAGTGCGCCGCTTTACCAGACAGCGATATAGAGAATAGTTTCTTTCTAACTTCATTCATAGCAATACCTGCACATTTGAATAACCCGCATAATTCATGCAAAAACAGTAAATGATCACCAGGATGAACAGTTCCATCCCCTTCATAGCGGTTATCCATAACACGTTCAATAATTTTCATAGGTATTTTATATGGTATCACTTCCTCACCTGGCGCTTCATCCACTACCGTTGCAGTAGTAGTAGATTTCCCAAATAGAAATTGAAGAGAAGATCTCTCCATAATGACTTATAGCAGCAGGCAGAAATAAAATCAGCACAAACAGTAAAGGTTTCCTTACCAATTCCACTTACCAATAGCGCTTCACTCCCCGGCAACGGCGCCGGAAAATAGTCTTGATGACCCACAAGTATAGGGGGTGTATCATAGTATCTTCGATAAGTAAGAATGTCGATCCCAACGAGGAGCAGAAGGTGTTGACAAGCGTTTCGATGAAGGATTCACTGTAAATGCTCACAGACAAGTATTCAAGGGGTTTTGATGTAACAGATGAATAAAGTACGAGTAAGTAAAGTGCGAGAGAAATAATTGCAGCGAGTGGCCCAATCCTTTTTAGCACAAAGGACAAGCCGGTTTGTTTACTTATAATGACCAAACATTCTTGAGGACACACGGGATTTTAGTCTAGTGCTTTCGCTTCATACAACTAATTAATCTTCATTGTTTTGATAAGTGTTGTGTGGGTGAACCTATGCTAATGCACCGCCCTTCCTAGGACTAATACATACTTGTGATTATACCCCTTGCAAGCATCCGCAACTACAAGAAAGTAATTAAGATAAATCTAACCACAGCCTTAAACTCTGAGATCCTGCGATCCCTCTTGCATCGATATACCAACGGGGGCTCAGGTTTCTGTCACTCCGGCAACCCGCAATTAGCAACCGAATACAAGATGCACTCCCCTAGGCCCATAAATGGTGAAGTATCGTGTAGTCGACGTTCACACGACACCACTAGAAGAATGACACCACAACTTAAATATCATAACATTGAATATTACTCAACCATAGTTCACTACTAACATTTAGACTTCACCCATGTCCTCAAGAACTAAACGAACTACTCACGAGACATCATATGGAATACAATCAGAGGTGATATGATGATGAATAACAATCTGAACATAAACCTTGGTTCAACGGTTTCACTCAATAGCATCAATAACAAGTAGAAATCAACACCGGGAGAGTTTCCCCTATCAAACAATCAAGATCCAACCCAAATCGTTACAGCGGTGACGAGGTGCAGCGGTGGTGATGGCGGTGTAGATGGTGGAGATGATGATGATGATGGAGATGATGTCCCGACGATGATGATGGCGTCGATTTCCCCCTCCGGGAGGGAATTTCCCCGGTGGATTCCTGCCCGCCGGAGAGCTCTTTTCTCTCTGGTGTTCTCCGCCCCGCAGGCGGCTGTAACTCTTCGTGAGGTACCCCTGTGGCTTAGGTTTTCGGGACGAAGGAGTACGCGAAGAAAAGGAGGCGAAAGGGGCTGTGGGGCCCCACACCACATGGTGGCGCGGCCGGCCATGGGCCGCGCCGCCCTGTTGTCTGGGCCCACCTTGGGTCCAGCTGGCTCCCCCTTCGGCTTCCTTCGTCATCTGGAAAAATAGGAATTTACGTGTAATTTCCTTCCACAGTTGATCTTCCGAAATATTGCGTTCTGACGGTGCTTTTCCAGCAGAATCCTGGCTCCGGTGCTTGATCCTCCAATAATGATGAAACATGCAAAATAGATGAAATAACATAAGTATTGTGTCCCAATATGAAATATATCAATGAATAACAGCAAATTATGATATAAAATAGTGATGCAAATTGAACGTATCAGTGGTTAGTAATGCCTTTTGGTTTAACTAATGCACCTACCACTTTCATGAGACTGATGAACCATGTTTTGTGTGATTTTATTGGCAAGTTTGTGGTTGTGTACTTTGATGACATATTAATCTACAGCAGCAATGAATCTGATCATATTATACATATTCGACATGTTTTGCAAGTGTTGCGTGATAGTCAACTCTATGGTAATCTTGAGAAGTGCACATTTTGCAAAGATAAGGTCATATTTCTGGGTTATGTTGTCTCTAAGCATGGAGTAGAAGTAGATGTGTCTAAAATTGAAGCAATTCAAAACTGGCATACTCCCATGAATGTGAGTCAAGTAAGAAGTTTTCATGGTCTTGCTGAGTTTTATAGAAGATTTGTGCCCAATTTTAGTACTATTGATGCACCTTTGAATGAATTGACTAAAAAGGGTGTTGTCTTTGAGTGGGGCGCAGCCCAAGATCATGCTTTTGATGAACTGAAAAGATTGTTAACTTCTGCACCGTTGCTTGCACTTCCTGATTTCAATAAGCAATTTGAGATTGAATGTGATGCTAGTGGTATTGGAATTGGTGGTGTGTTGATGCAAGAGGGTCGCCCAATTGCATATTTTTCTGAGAAACTTTCTGGTGCTAAGTTGAACTATCCTATATATGATAAAGAATTGTATGCTTTAATTAGAGTTCTTGAGGTTTGGCAACATTATTTGTGGCCAAAAGAATTTATCATACATTCTGATCATGAAGCTTTAAAATATCTGAAAGCCCAATCTACATTGCATAGGCGTCTTGCTAAGTGGGTTGAGTTCATTGAGTCTTTTCCATACATTATTAAGCATAAGAAGGGAAAATATAATATTGTTGTTGATGCTCTATCTAGGAAAAATATGCTATTAACTCAACTTGATGTTAAAATTCCTGGATTAGAAGTTTTATGTGATTTGTATGCCACTGATCATGATTTTGCTGAACCATATCGCTTGTGTGCTATTGGTAAAGCATGGGACAAATATCACATACATGATGGGTTCTTGTTTAAAGCTAACAAACTATGTATTCCATAATCGTCCGTGTTTGCTCTTATTGCGGGACCCTCATGCTGGAGGTTTGATGGGTCACTTTGGGCATGAGAAGACGCTACTCATGCTAGCTGACCACTTTTATTGTCCAAAGATGAGGCGGGATGTGGACAGGTATGTGAAGAGGTGTATTACTTGCAACAAGTCCAAGTCCAAGCTGACGTCTCACGGTTTGTATACTCCTTTATCGGCACCTACTACACCATGGAAAGACATTAGTATGGATTTTGTGTTGGGTTTTCCGCGTACTAAAAGAGGCCATGATTCTATATTTGTGGTAGTGGATAGATTCTCTAAGATGTCACACTTTCTGCCACAAGAGCGACGATGCATCGCATATTGCTAACCATTTTTCAGGGAGATTATACGTCTACATGGAGTCCGAAGACTATTGTTTTTGATCATGACGTGAAATTTATGAGCTACTTCGGAAGACACTTTGGGGAAAAGGCGGGGACAAAGCTACTTTTCAGTACTACTTGTCATCCCCAAACTGATGCTCAAACTGAGGTGGTGAATAGAACATTGTCACAACTGTTAAGATCCATGATCAAGAAGAACATGAAGGAGTGGGAAGATTGTTTGCCGTATGTGGAGTTTGCTTACAACAGGGCGGTACATTCTACCACAGAGTTGTGTCCCTTTGAGGTGGTGTATGGTTTCAAACCCATTACTCCACTTGACTTGTTGCCTTTACCCATACATGAGAGAGTCAATATGGAGGCATCAAAGAGGGCAGATTTTGTGCGAAAGATTCATGTGAAGACTAAAGAGTTGATAGAGAAGAAAGGCAAGAGCAATGCTGCAAGGATGAACAAGAAGCGCAAAGAGATGTTGTTCAAGCCTGGTGATATGGTCTGGGTACATTTTCGCAAGGATAGGTTCCCGAAGCTACGGAAGTCCAAGTTGCTTCCTCGTGGTGCTGGTCCTTACAAAGTGCTTGCCAAGATCAATGATAATGCATACTCTATAGATCTTCCAATTGATGAGTTTGGTGTCAGCAATTCTTTCAATGTGGCTGATTTGACACCATATGACGGAGAAGACCTTGGAGCGTCGAGGTCGACGCCTTTTGAGGGGGGGGGGGAGATGATGAGGACATCCCTACTACACTACTACCTCCGTCATTACAAGATGAAGACGATGCTGCTGTGAAGCTCAAGTCCAATGAAGTCAGGATTGGACCTATGACAAGAGCTCGTGCGAAGCTACTCAAACAACAGGTGAACTTGTTCCTAAGTGATACTTTGATCGACGAGAACTTTATACTGCCTAAGTCCTTTTACTTATGTATGATCAGGTATGAAGATGGAGCAAGCATCGCACGAGGAGGAGAGGAGCAGCTGGACAAGAAGCTGGACGTGAAACTGGACATGGAGCTGGCCATGAAGCTGGACATGAAGACATCCCATGGAAGCGTGAGGGAGGAGAGGGAGGCATGCGCGAGGTAAGAAGACGAAGTCCAGGCCGGCGCCGGGCCCGGTCGGCCAGCCGCCACGCCGATCACTGCCGCCGGTCCAGCGGGCCCGCCACGCCGGGTGCGCCGGCCTTGCGGAACCTCGGCGGTCCACCGGGACACATCCAGGGCTTTGGACCCCTAGCCTGGTCACACCCGGTGCCGGGCCCGATTTCAACCGGCCTACCCGGTCCCAGGACAGTCAACGCCCCCGGCCGGCGTGTCCAGAGTCTGTCTCGACGAGATCCATTACGGGTCGGTTTTCTATGTACCTTTTCGACCCCTGGTCGTCCTGAACCCTATATAAGTGCCTCAAGATGCCCCCAAATTAGGTTTAGACCATGTTTAAGATAAACCCTAGTTCATAGTTGATTGCTTTGCAACTCTATCAAATTCATACACCATATTGCATTGATTTGGTGTTTGCTACTGAAAGTCTTGTGTGATCTGTTGTTCCATTGGGAATTAGACGATTGCAACTTACCGCTTCGTGGTCGGCGGCTACGTGCGCAAGTGTGTGGAGTTGCGAATATCTTGCAGTGTTGAGAGCTGTTGCATTGGCGACAGGGATTGATCGAGAGATTCGTCGGCGTCCTACAAGTTATCTCCACCTCCTCATCGTATTATCTCCGCTGTGTTCATCGTGTGTTCATCACCACCACCTTCGCTTACTGAGAATATCGGGCAACCCCTTATCAGGTACTATCAAAAGGAGGGGTCGAGACGGTGCCTGATGTGCAAATGGGCCTGGGTGCGCACCCAGCAGAGTGGGTGTGGTGACCCTGCATACCACTTCATGTTGTAGTATTCCAGTCGTTGATATAACATTCATGAAGTACCAATCCGCAAATATTACATCCCTCAGAGTAGTACAACAGAACATAGCAGGTCCATAACTCATTCATATATTATTACAAGCAATATGTACATCTCATCTCGGAGCTCCTCTTGGGTCCTAAGAGGGATACTCCTGGGTTCGAGGCGAACCCAACTTAACTTACAATATAAGAGTCTTACTAGGTTATACATTTATTCTCCTCGAGCAGCTAAATACTATGAGTTCGCACTGCTCGGTACTACTACGATTATTACTAGGCCTAAGCTTGCTCCCTCCCCGGTTCCGTAGACTATGAGATAGTCTACACCTTCAACACCTCCCGAGAGGTCTGGTTCATCATAGCCGATGACTTCGGCTCCTTCAAGGTCGTCGTTGTCCTCCTCCAGTCGATTCAGACAATCTAAGCAGGGGATTTAAGAGTGGTATGAGTACGAGCATACTCAACAAGTTCATATTAGGAAAGAGGTGTTTAATGCACTATCTACGATACCAGACCAGAAAGTCTGATACCATGCAGGTTTTGATAACCATTTCTTCAAAAGGTTGCTTTTATTCAGAAGAACTATGTCCGTCAGCCTTCACCGGTTTACTAGAACTTCATGGAGTTCCTTTCGGCAGCGTTCGCGATTCCAAATCCTGGAACAGAGGAGTGACTGGTCACGATTCATTACACCAGAGGTGTGTTTCTTTACCCATAAGAGATCTTAACCTTGGTGCCAGCCGGGCAGCTTTCCCGTCCACACTTCCTTTGGTGTGAGGCCCGGTATAAGGTCCTAGCCGTTCATATTCCTCCGCTACCTCGCACACCCACCCTTTGTTGCATTCCCCGACCCTGGGTCCTCGCCGGTCCTCTTACACCAATTAAGGATGGACCCCGACCACGACAACAGTTTGGGACAAGTTAACCAAACTCCTTCGCCGGTAGATGCAACCCATCATAGACCACATTACCGTGGGGAATTAGAAGGGGATCCCCACCCTCAAGTTGTTCGCAAGCCGCAACTACGGTAAGCACTGCTATACCGTGGGGAATTAGAAGGGGCTCCCCACCCTCAAGTTGCTCCGCAAGACACAACTGCTACGGTAAGCGCATCCGTTGATGTACGAGAGGTGGAAATACAATTGGCTACTCCGTCCCACTCCAGATCTTATGGTGAACACGAGTTTTACGGCACAAGAATCACTGGACGACATTTGTTGTTTAATCCTAGATGGATATAAACCCTTGCAATGGAACCTCCACCATATCAACACAATCCATGGTTCCATTGCCCACCACATAGTCATATTCATAGTTATGAAAATAGTGGTTTTGCTTTTTATGCAATAGTGATAAACATAGTATTTTGCAAGTAATTTGGTAAAAATACTCAAATGACAAGCGATGAACTTGCCTGAACACTGCAAAGTGTTGCAGTTGGATGGTGTGGACTGACCCTTGTCCTCTGTTGCTGAAAAATAACATCATTGTCCGATAAGGGCAATGGTTAAAGAAGCAATTATGCATGCATTCCAATTTTAGGGTTTGTCCCCCCTTCCGATGTCTTATTATTTCATGTGAGAGGTTAATACTAAGAATAATTTAAGGATACTCTGTTTAGGGTAATATACTACCTTGAAATGTTGTCAAGGTGTTTTTAAAGTCCAAATATATTAATGGACTTATTTTCATTATTGAAAAATAAGGTGTGATTTAAATGTTTATTTTAATCATCAAATTTGGACTTAATCTTGTCTGTCTCCAAAAATTCTATTTTAAATTTTATTATGGTAGAGAATTTTATACTGAGTGATTTTCATATTTTTAATTATTTTTTTAAAGATAATAACAATTTTCTATGCATTTTCAAAGTTTTTGCATTATTTGGAATTGTGAAATACCAAAAATGCCCCTGGGCCCACCTGTCAGTGGCCCTAACCCGAGCCACACTTGGGCTCGGTCGGTTGCCCGACCCTTCTCCTTCACTTGCTCGCAACCCTAGCTCCCTCTCGCGACTCCGCGTCGCGCCGTCTTCTCGAATTATTCGGCCATCTCCGGCCGTCGCGCCGGCGAGAGATGGGTGCATCGAACCGCCGTTCCAACGGCGCCCGGATCCCGCCGCGGCGGTCGTGCGGCGCCGTGCGCTCGTCTCGCCCCCTTCGCCTCGGTGCTGGCGTGGAGTGCGTGGCGATCTCGTCGGCGCGACGCTCGGATGCGTGGCGCCGCCGTGCACAGCCGTGGTGGTGCTAGTCTTTGAGGGCGCGCGTGGCTTGGCCTGGCGGCGCTGCCCTCGGCGTGCCGCCGTGGCCGCCATTGCCGCCCACCTCCTCTCGCCACGATGCGTCCTCCTTCTCTCTCTCTCTCTCTTGATCATCTTTCTCCATCCTCTAGCTCTGGCCACGGCTGCTCCACCTCGTGGAGATGTGCCGTGCCGTGCTCTGCTGCCGCTGTGCTAGCTGCTATGGTTGTGCTCTCTGCTGCTATCATTTGTGCTAGTTGCTGCTACTCTACTATCCATGGCCTAGCTTAAGCTGTGTCATCCATGCTATTGCGCATTCATGCTCTTGCTTACTGTCTCTGTTCAATATTATGGTTGTGCATGCTATTATTGATCTAGATACTCATCTGATCATCCCTAGCCCTTGCTATTGCTTGCTCACATGTGCTATGCTCTGTCTGGCATCCTGGCTCATTACTGTGAATGACTCATGCTTGTAGCAAGTGCCAGAGCTATTTGTGTGATGATTAAAGGTTTCTGGCTCATGGTAGGCTCTGCTTTGCTTAATTATTGTCCATATGCATCAATTCCTTGATGATGTGCTTCTGGATACAATCAAAAAATGGTTTATATGATTATCTGTGATTCAATTGTTGCTTAACTGTGGCTATTTAATTTATATGGTTCATGGATAGATGCCAGGCTTGTCTCAGACAAGGACTTGCATATTGTCAAGCTACGATGATCTGTGATCATCGAGTGCTTGTTGGTTGCTTGTTATTCTACTGTCTGTGCCTCTTTGATGCTTATTCTTGGGCTTGTGTGACACCATAGCTTGTGCTGGTGCATGGTGATGCTTGCTCAAGAATCAAATGATGCATATAGTGATCCCTTGGATCACTGGCAAGATGCTGGTGCTTTGATTACTTGTCTGTTTCATTTATCTGTATTTCCTGGCTTTATTAGATGGATAAATGATGTGAACTGCTTAGCAGTAATGATCTCATGGATGGATTAATGAGGCTAGAGGGATGCCAACCACTGGTTGGGTACCTAGCTCATCCTGAACCCTCTTGGGTGATGATGTGATGCTTTGGTGATCTTTTTAGGTGGCTAGGTAGCTGATGTGACCCTAGCAGACTATATCTGCTAGAAATGGTTGCTCCTGCCTTTGATGGATGATCCTATGCAATATCCTGGTAGTCTTCCATGGGCTGCTAGGTTATTTGATGTTGAAATCATGCTGGACAAGTAGTTGTCCCACATTCTGATGGCTTGACTAGCTGGGTGGTGCTACATGAATCTAGGTGGCTAGATAGGGTTTAGTTCCTTGCTGGATTTCCCTGGTTATGGCACTTTTAATTATGTTGGCTTAATCAGTGTTCCCTTGGACACAATCCTAATGGCTTTACCCTTATTTTGCTTGCATCCTATGGCTGGTAACCACATGATGATTCAAATAGGGTTCTACCCACTTTTGCTTCTGTGACTTGTGCATATGATGGATTAGTATGAGCAAAACCTTGCTTGCTCATGTTGTGTTGGTATACCTCACTCCAGCTCCTAGATAAAGTTGTTGTTGTAGAGGATTGCTTCTGGTGGTTTGATTTGCTTGCCCTGCTCCTCCTTGTAAGCTTTGGGTACTTTATTAATTTGTTGTGGCTGTTGGGGATAGGTTGAACAACAGTGGTTGTTCTTCCTGTTCTTTATGTGCTTGTGTTCTTACCCTGGAGATTCTTCCGATGAAATGGCTAGGGTTTGGCTTGAAAAGTTTATATATGGCCCTCTCCTTGCTCTCTTGGTCGACAGCACTGCCTAGCAGTTGATTGGTGACTCACTGGTGGGTTGTGTGTGTTGTGAAGCATGCACACACAGTGGCTTGGTGTTGTGCATGCACACATGCTGTGTGTCTGTGTGTGTGTGTATCAGGCTTGGGACTTGAGCTGTGAGAAAATCAGCTCGGCTGATCTTGATAATATCCACTCAATTCCATTTTTTTACTAACCTGCCAAGTGGCAATGCCCTTGGCATAATTAGTGTTGTTGTGTTTGTGTGCGGGGAAAACTAGAAGATGATCAAGATGAGGTGCAAGTTCATCTTGATCCAAGAATTCATGAAGACCAACTTGTAGTTTAGGAAATTTCATTAAGTTGTAATTTTTCTTTATTTTTCTCTCTTTTCCATTAATCAATTCATGTAATGTGTTGTAATCTTTTATATTCCAATTCTGAATATTTTAAAAACAATGTATCTTGTGTGATTATTAATAAAGCTCAAAGTTTCTCTATAGAGCTTTACTTAATAAATGAAATGTTTATATTTATGATTATTCATATTTGTTTTAATGAATTGACTCATTTTTGAATTATGAGATATTCATGTGATGTTTGAATTTGAAATTCAAATGTTCTTGTATTTAAATTCAATCATGCAACTTAAGTTATAATGCAATACTCTCCTCTCTTCTCAAAACCCTAATTTAGTTAGGTGAGGAGCAAGTTTGTCGCACTCTCGAAACCCTAACCCTGTAAGGTGTCGAGAGAGAAACTTGTCCCCCTTCGATGCAGTTTTGTTTTAAAAGCGCGAAATTTCCCCAGAATTTACGATGCAATGCACATCCCTTTCTAAAATCTACCCCTCGATCATCTCTAAACCTGGGATATTACAGCCTTTCCCCCTTAAAGAAAACTTCGTCCCGAAGTTGTGGTTGTAATACCTGAACAGTTCGGGGTATGTTTTCCTCAGGTCTTCTTCCTTTTCCCAGGTGGCTTCCCTCTCGGGGTGATGCTTCCATTGAATCTTGCAGTATTTAATGGCTCTATTCCTTAGTTGTTTCCAGTTCTCTCGAGAATCTTAGCTGGCTTCTCGATGTAAGTCAAGTCTGGTTGTAACTCGAGCTCATCATGTGATACTGGCTCATCTGGGTCTTTAAGCATTTCCTGAGTTGCGACACATGGAATACATTGTGAACTTGAGCTAACCTTCCCGGTAGATCCAATTCAAAGGCTAACCCTCGGTTCTGACTCAGTATCTTGAAAGGTCCGATGTATCTAGGGCTCAACTTCCCCTTTACTCCGAATCTCTGAAGACCTTTCATCGGACTTACTGATACGTCTCAAACGTATCTATAATTTCTTATGTTCCATGCTACTTTTATGACAATACTTGAATGTTTTATACATACTTTACATCATTATTATACATTTTCCGGCACTAACCTATTAACAAGATGCCGAAGCGCTGTTTTCTGCTGTTTTTGGTTTCAGAAATCCTACAAAGGAAATATTCTCGGAATTGGACGAATCAACGCCCAGGGTCCTATTTTTCCACGAAGCTTCCGGAAGACCGAGGAGAAACGAGGCGGGGCCCACGGCGCGGACACACTAGGGCGCGCGGCGGGCCTGGCCGCGCGGCCCTAGCGTGTGGGGCCCGTGACCCCTCCTACTCCGCCCTTCCGCCTGTAAAGCCTTCGTCGCGAAACCCCTGTACCGAGAGCCACGATCGGAAAACCTTCCAGAGACGCGCCGCCGCCAATCCCATCTGGGGGATTCGGGAGATCGCCTCGGGCACCTGCCGGAGAGGGGAATCATCAGGAGGGCTACATCATCATGCCCGCCTCGGATTGATGCGTGAGTAGTTCATCCTTGGACTATGGGTCCATAGCAGTAGCTAGATGGTTGTCTTCTCCGCTTGTGCTATCATTGTTTAGATCTTGTGAGCTGCCTAACATGATCAAGATCATCTATTTGTAATGCTACATGTTGTGTTTGGTGGGATCCGATGAATCTAGAATACTATGTCAAGTTGATTATCAATCTATCATATATGTGTTGTTTATGTTCTTGCATGCTCTCCGTTGCTAGTAGAGGCTCGGCCAAGTTGATACTTGTAACTCCAAGAGGGAGTATTTATGCTCGATAGTGGGTTCATGCCTCCATTTAATCTGGGACAGTGACAGAAAGTTCTAAGGTTGTGGATGTGTTGTTGCTACTAGGGATAAAACATCGATGCTTTGTCTAAGGATATTTGTGTTGATTACATTACGCACCATACTTAATGCAATTATCTGTTGTTTACAACTTAATACGGAGGGGTGCGGATGCTAACGAAGGTGGATTATTTAGGCATAGATGCATGCTGGATAGCGGTCTATGTACTTTGTCGTAATGCCCTGATTAAATCTCATAGTAATCATCATTGATATGTATTGAATCTTTATTTGTCAATTGCCCACCTGTAATTTGTTCACCCAACATGTTAGTTATCTTATTGGAGAGACACCACTAGTGAATGTGGACCCCGGTCCATTCTTTTACATCTGAATACAATCTGCCAATCATTGTTCTTATTGTTCTTTGCAAACAAACACCATCTTCCACTCGTACGCTTAATCCTTTGTTTCAGCAAGCCGGTGAGATTGACAACCTGCTATTACGTTGGGGCAAAGTATCTTGATTGTGTTGTGCAGGTTCACGTTGGCGCCGGTTTCCCTGGTGTTGCGCCGCACTACACTCCTCCACCAACAACCTTCACGTGCTTCTTGGCTCCCTCTTGGTTCGATAACCTTGGTTTCTTTCTGAGGAAAACTTGCCTCTGTGCGCATCATACCTTCCTCTTGGGGTTCCCAACGGACGTGTACATCACGCGCATCAAGCTCTTTTTGTGTTCTTGGAGATCAGACTGCTGCAAGGGGAGTCTCCACATCCAATCTCTTTACTTTGTTTTTGTCTTGCTTTACTTTATTTTATTTACTGTCTTGTTTGCTTCATATTAAAAACACACAAAAATTAGTTACTTTACTTTCTATATTGTTTACTTGCTCTATATCAAAACACAAAAAAATTAGTTACTTGTCTTTACTATATCTGCTTAGTTTACTTTAATTACTGCTACAATGGGTACTCCTGAAAATACTAAGTTGTGTGATTTCATTAGCACAAATAATAATGATTTTATAAGTACTCCTATTGCTCCACCTGCTACTACAGCAGAATTCTATGAAATTAAACCTGCTGCCCATCTTAATAATTTTGTTGAACTTTGTGAAATGCAAAAGTATAAGGATATAGATGGTGATATTATAAAACTGAAATTGTTTCCTTTCTCACTAAGAGGAAGAGCTAAAGATTGGTTGCTTTCTTTGCCTAAAAATAGTATTGATTCATGGACTAAATGTAAAGATGCTTTTATTGGTAAATATTATCCTCTGCTAAGATTATATCTTTGAGAAGTAGCATTATGAATTTTAAACAATTTGATAATGAACATGTTGCTCAAGCATGGGAGAGAATGAAATCTTTGGTAAAGAATTGCCCTACCCATGGACTGACTACTTGGATGATCATCCAAACCTTTTATGCAGGATTGAATTTTCCTCGAGGAACCTATTGGATTCAGCTGTTGGAGGTACTTTTATGTCCATCACCCTGGGCGCCGCGACTAAGCTTCTTGATGATATGATGATCAATTACTCTGAATGGCACACTGAAAGAACTCCTCAAGGTAAGAAGGTAAATTCTGTTGAAGAAACCTCTTCTTTGGGTGATAAGATTGATGCTATTATGTCTATGCTTGCAAATGGTAGATCTCATATTGATCCTAATAATGTTCCTTTAGCTTCATTGGTTGCTCAAGAAGAAAATGTTGATGTGAATTTCATTAAGAGTAATAATTTCAACAACAATGCTTATAGGAATAATTATGGTAACAACAACTATAGGCCATATCCTACTAATAATGGTAGTGGTTATGGTAATTCTTACAACAATAATAAGAGTGTACCCTCTGGTCTTGAAGTCATGCTTAAAGAATTTATTAGCACACAAACTGCTTTTAATAAAACTGTTGAAGAAAAGCTTGGTAAAATTGATGTTCTTGCTTCTAAGGTTGATAGTCTTGCTCTTGATGTTGATCTTTTAAAACTTAAAGTTATGCCTGAGGAAGTTAAAGATGCTAGGTTTGCTAAAACAAATGCCATCCAAGTTCGAATTAATGATAATATTAGAATGTTGGCTGAATTGCATGCTAGGTGGGATAGAGAAGAAAAAGAAAAACTTGCTAAAGAAAATAATGTAGCTAAAGTTTGGACTATTACCACCACTAGTAATGATGATTCTACACATGTTGCTACACCTCCTACTATCAATGGTAAAATAATTGGTGTTGGCAATGTTTCTACTCCTAGTGTAAAACTGCTGAAGCTGCTTGTGATAAAACTGCTGAAATTTTTCAAAATATTAGGGACAATGATTCCATTGATGTAGAACATAATGGTTTAGACTTTGATGATTGTCATATCTTTGAAGTTATAAAGTTCTTACAAAAACTTGCTAGAAGTCCTAATGCTAGTGCTATAAATTTAGCCTTTACAAAACATATTACAAATGCTCTCATTAAAGCTAGGGAAGAGAAATTAAAACTTGAAGCTTCTATTCCTAGAAAATTGGAAGATGGTTGGGAACCCATCATTAAGATGAAATTCAATGATTTTGAATGTAATGCTTTATGTGATCTTGGTGCAAGTATTTATGTTATGCCTAAGAAAATTTATGATATGCTTGACTTGCCACCATTGAAAAATTGTTATTTGGATGTTAATCTTGCTGATAATGTTAAAAAGAAACCTTTGGGGAGGATTGATAATGTTCGCATTACGGTTAACAATAACCTTGTCCCCGTTGATTTTGTTGTCTTGGATATTGAATGCAATGCATCTTGTCCTATTGTGTTGGGAAGACCTTTTCTTCGAACTGTTGGTGCTGTTATTGATATGAAAGAAGGAAATATTAAGTATCAATTTCCTCTCAAGAAAGGTATGGAACACTTCCCTAGAAAGAGAATGAAGTTGCCTTTTGATTCTATTATTAGAACAAATTATGATGTTGATGCTTCATCTCTAGACAATACTTGATTTGCACTTTCTGCGCCTAGCTGAAAGGCGTTAAAGAAAAGCACTTCTTGGGAGATAACCCAAGTTTCATTTTATTTACTATATTGTTGAGTCTTGGAAGTTGTTTACTACTGTAGCAACCTCTCCTTATCATGTTTTTGTGCCAAGTAAAGTCTCTATGGTAAAGTTGATGCTAGATTTGGATTGCTGCGCAGAAACAGATTTGTCACGAATTCGCGCAGAACTCTCTGTAAAAAAATCAAAAAAATCTGCCAATTTACGTGCGTGATCCTCAGATATGTATGCAACTTTCATTTGTTTTGAGTTTTTCCGTTTGAGCAAGTGAAGTGCCCTTCAAAAAAATCGTCTTTACGGACTGTACATTTTGTGATTCTGCCTTTTATTTAGCATTGCCCTTTTGCTATGTTGAATGAGTTTCTTTGTTCCATTAACTTTCAGAAGCTTTGTGCAATGTCCAGAAGTGTTAAGAATGATTATGTCACCTCTTAATATATGAATTTTTGATTATGCACTAACCCTCTAATGAGTTTGCTTGAAGTTTGGTGTGGAGGAAGTTTTCAAGGGTCAAGAGAAGAGGATGATACATTATGATCAAGAAGAGTGAAAGGTCTACGCTTGGGGATGCCCCGGTGGTTCATCCTGCATATTTAAAGAAGACTCAAGCATCTAAGCTTGGGGATGCCCAAGGCATCCCCTTCTTCATCGACAACTTATCAGGTCACTTCTAGTGAAACTATATTTTTATTCCATCACATCTTATGTTCTTTACTTGGAGCGTATGTTTGCCTTTTATTTTTGTTTTTTGTTTGAATAAAGTTGGATCCCACCATCCTTATATTGGAGATATTACGCTCCGCTTTTCATATGGAACACTTGTGTTCTTAATTGTGCTTTAATGTTCATGGCGAAGGCTGAAAATTGCTTCGTTGATTGCTATTTGGTTGGAATCAGAAAATGCTTCATATGGTTTGGAATAACTTGGCAATTGTTTTGAGCTCTCATAGATCATGTTTAAGCTCTTGCATCATGTAGTTTAATCTATTAATGGAGAACTACCGTAGAGCTTGTTAAAATTTGGTTTGCATGATTGGTCTCTCTAAGTCTAGATATTTTTGGGTAAAGTGTTTGAACAACAAGGAAGACAGTGTAGATTCTTATAATGCTTGCAATATGTTCTTGTGTAAGTTTTGTTGTACCTGTTCATACTTGTGTTTGCTTGAAACAACCTTGCTAGCCCAAACCTTGTACTGAGAGGAAATGCTTCTCGTGCATCCAAACACCTTGAGCCAAAACCCATGCCATTTGTGTCCACCATATCTACCTACTATGTGGTATTTTTCTGCCATTCCAAAGTAAATTACTTGAGTGCTACCTTTAAAATTTCATTCCTTTATCTTTGCAATATATAGCTCATGGGACAAATAGCTTAAAAACTATTGTGGTGATGAATATGTAGTTATGTGTCTTAGTTCTTATAAGTTGCTTGTTGAGCGGTAACCATGTTTCTGGGGACGCCATCAACTTTTTACCTTTGTTGGATATCATGTGAGATGCTATGCATGTTCGTCTTGTCTGAAGTAAGTGTGATTTCATGATCAAATGGTTTGAGTATGCATATTGTTAGAGAAGAACATTGGGCCGCTAACTAAAGCCATGTATCATGGTGGAAGTTTTAGTGTGGACATACAACCTCAATCTCTTATGAGAATATTATCCGTTGTTGAATGCTTAAGCATTAAAAGAGTCCATTATCTATTGTCTATGTTGTCCCGGTATGGATGTCTAAGTTGAGAATAATCAAAAGCGAGAAATCCAATGCGTGCTTTCTCCTTAGACCTTTGTACAGGCGGCATAGAGGTACCCCTTTGTGACACTTGGTTGAAACATATGTCATGCAATGATAATCCGTGTTATCCGAGCTGATTAGGACAAGGTGCGAGCACTATTAGTACTCTATGCATGAGACTTGCAACTTGTAGGAAGTATTATGCATAGCACATATGAATTATTACTACCGTTGACAAAATTGTTTCTATGTTTTCAAAATAAAAGCTCTAGCACAAAAATAGTAATCCATGCTTCCCTCTGCGAAGGGCCATTCTTTTACTTTATGTTGAGTCAGTCTACCCACTTCTTTCTATCTTAGAAGCAAACACTTGTGTTAACTGTGTGCATTGATTCTTACATGTTTACTTATTGCACTTGTTATATTACTCTATGTTGACAAATATCCATGAGATATACATGTTACAAGTTGAAAGCAATTGCTGAAACTTAATCATCCTTTGTGTTGCTTCAATGCATTCTACTTAGAATTTATTGCTTATGAGTTAGCTCTTATGCAAGTCTTGTTGATGCTTGTCTTGAAAGTACTATTCATGAAAAGTTTTGCTATATGATTCATTTGTTTAGTCATTATCTTTTGTTAGCAATCTTTTGCTTCAGATCACTCCATTCATCTCATATGCTTTACAATAATGTTGATCAAGGTTATGTTGGTAGCATGTCACTTCAGAAATTATTTGTGTTATCGTTTACCTACTCGAGGACGAGTAGGAACTAAGCTTGGGGATGCTTGATACGTCTCAAACGTATCTATAATTTCTTATTTTCCATGCTACTTTTATGACAATACTTGAATGTTTTATACATACTTTACATCATTATTATACATTTTCCGGCACTAACCTATTAACAAGATGCCGAAGAGCCAGTTGCTGTTTCCTGCTGTTTTTGGTTTCAGAAATCCTACAAAGGAAATATTCTCGATTGGACGAAATCAACGCCCAGGGTCCTATTTTTCCACGAAGCTTCCAAGACCGAGGGAGAAACGAAGTGGGGCCACGAGGCGCCGACACACTAGGGCGGCGCGGCCCCGGCCCTGGCCGCGCGGCCCTAGCGTGTGGGGCCCCGTGACCCCTCCGACTCCGCCCTTCCGCCTACTTAAAGCCTTCGTCGCGAAACCCTCTACCGAGAGCCACGATACGGAAAACCTTCCAGACGCCGCCGCCGCCAATCCCATCTCGGGATTCGGGAGATCGCCTCCGGCACCCTGCCGGAGAGGGGAATCATCACCGGAGGGCTCTACATCATCATGCCCGCCTCCGGATTGATGCGTGAGTAGTTCATCCTTGGACTATGGGTCCATAGCAGTAGCTAGATGGTTGTCTTCTCCGCTTGTGCTATCATTGTTTAGATCTTGTGAGCTGCCTAACATGATCAAGATCATCTATTTGTAATGCTACATGTTGTGTTTGGTGGGATCCGATGAATCTAGAATACTATGTCAAGTTGATTATCAATCTATCATATATGTGTTGTTTATGTTCTTGCATGCTCTCCGTTGCTAGTAGAGGCTCTGGCCAAGTTGATACTTGTAACTCCAAGAGGGAGTATTTATGCTCGATAGTGGGTTCATGCCTCCATTTAATCTGGGACAGTGACAGAAAGTTCTAAGGTTGTGGATGTGTTGTTGCTACTAGGGATAAAACATCATGCTTTGTCTAAGGATATTTGTGTTGATTACATTACGCACCATACTTAATGCAATTATCTGTTGTTTACAACTTAATACTGGAGGGTGTCGGATGCTAACCCGAAGGTGGATTATTTAGGCATAGATGCATGTTGGATAGCGGTCTATGTACTTTGTCGTAATGCCCTGATTAAATCTCATAGTAATCATCATTGATATGTATTGAATCTTTATTTGTCAATTGCCCACCTGTAATTTGTTCACCCAGCATGTTAGTTATCTTATTGGAGAGACACCACTAGTGAACTGTGGACCCCGGTCCATTCTTTTACATCTGAATACAATCTACTGCAATCATTGTTCTTACTGTTCTTTGCAAACAAACACCATCTTCCACTCGATACGCTCATACGTCTCAAACGTATCTATAATTTCTTATGTTCCATGCTACTTTTATGACAATACTTGGATGTTTTATACATACTTTACAGCATTATTATACATTTTCCGGCGCTAACCTATTAACAAGATGCCGAAGCGCCAGTTGATGTTTTCTGCTGTTTTTGGTTTCAGAAATCCTAGTAAGGAAATATTCTGAATTGGACGAAATCAACGCCCAGGGTCCTATTTTACACGAAACTTCCGAAGGGGGGAAAGGAAGTGGGGCCACGGCGCCAACACAACAGTGGCACGGCCGGGCCACGGCCGCGCGGCCCTGGTGTGTGGGCCCTCGTGTGGCCCTGCGCCCTTCCGCCTACTTAAAGCCTTCGTCGCGAATACCCCTGTACCGAGAGCCACGATACGGAAAACCTTCCAGAGACACCGCCGCCGCCAATCCCATCTCGGGGGATTTGATACGTCCCCGACGTATCCATAATTTCTGTCGTTCCATGCTTGTTTTATGACAATAATACTTACATGTTTTGCTTGCACTTTATGATGTTTTTATGCGTTTTCCGGAACTAACCTATTAACAAGATGCCACAGTGCCGTTCCTGTTTTCTGCTGTTTTTGGTTCCAGAAAGGCTGTTCGGGCAATATTCTCGGAATTCGACGAAACGAAGACCAAACCTCCTATTTTTCCCGGAAGGCTCCAGAACACCGAAGAAGAGTCGGAGAGGGGCCAGAGGGCCACCACACCATAGGGCGGCGCGGCCTGGCCTGGGCCCGCCCGGCCTGTGGTGGAGGTGCCCCCCGCCTCTTCGCCTATAAAATCCCTTTCGACCTAAAAACACCGTACCAATTGACGAAACTCCAGAAAGACTCCGGGCGCGCCACCATCGCGAAACTCCAATTCGGGGGACAGAAGTCTGTCCGGCACCCTGCCGGGACGGGGAAGTGCCCGGAAGCCATCTCCATCAACGCCATCGCCTCCATCATGCTCCGTGAGTAGTTCCCCCATGGACTACGGGTTCTAGCTGTAGCTAGTTGGTATTCTCTCCCCATGTACTTCAATACAATGATCTCATGAGCTGCCTTACATGATTGAGATTCATCTGATGTAATCGGTGTTGTGTTTGTTGGGATCCGATGGATGATACATTATGATTAGTCTATCTATAAAGTTTGTGAAGTTATTGTTGCTGCAATCTTGTTGTGTTTAATGCTTGTCACTAGGGCCCGAGTGGCATGATCTTAGATTTGAGCTCTATAATTATTGCTTAGATTGTATCTACAAGTTGTATGCACATGTCACTGTCCGGAACCAAAGGCCCCGAAGTGACAGAAATCGGGACAACCGGAGGGGATGGCGGTGATGTGAGGGACACATGTTTTCACGGAGTGTTAATGCTTTGCTCCGGTGCTCTATTAAAAGGAGTACCTTAATATCCAGTAGATTCCCTTGAGGCCCGGCTGCCACCGGCTGGTAGGACAATAGATGTTGTGCAAGTTTCTCATTGCGAGCACGTACGACTAAATATGGAAAACATGCCTACATGATTAATGAATTGATGTTCTTTCTTAATGCCTTATCAATCCTATCAATTGCCCAACTGTAATTTGTTCACCCAACACTTGTTATTGGAGAGTTACCACTAGTGTAGATAGCTGGGAACCCCGGTCCATCTTTCATCATCATATACTCGTTCTACATGTCAACTATTTTCTGGTACCATTGCTCTCATATTGCTATTACTGCTGTGTTACTGTTACTACTGCTCTCATATTACTGCTACTTTCACATCACCCCTGTTACTAGTGCTTTTCCAGGTGCAGCTGAATTGACAACTCGTTGTTAAGGCTTATAAGTATTCTTTACCTCCCCTTGTGTCGAATCAATAAATTTGGGTTTTACTTCCCTCGAAGACTGTTGCGATCCCCTATACTTGTGGGTCATCACCCTGCCGGAGAGGGGAATCATCACCGGAGGGCTCTACATCATCATGCCCGCCTCCGGATTGATGCGTGAGTAGTTCATCCTTGGACTATGGGTCCATAGCAGTAGCTAGATGGTTGTCTTCTCCGCTTGTGCTATCATTGTATAGATCTTGTGAGCTGCCTAACATGATCAAGATCATCTATTTGTAATGCTACATGTTGCGTTTGGTGGGATCCGATGAATCTAGAATACTATGTTAAGTTGATTATCAATCTATCATATATGTGTTGTTTATGTTCTTGCATGCTCTCCGTTGCTAGTAGAGGCTCTGGCCAAGTTGATACTTGTAACTCCAAGAGGGGGTATTTATGCTTGATAGTGGGTTCATGCCTCCATTGAATCTGGGACGTGACAGAAGGTTCTAAGGTTGTGGATGTGCTGTTGCTACTAGGGATAAAACATCGATGCTTTGTCTAAGGATATTTGTGTTGATTACATTACGCACCATACTTAATGCAATTATCTGTTGTTTACAACTTAATACTGGGAGGGTGCGGATGCTAACCCGAAGGTGGATTATATAGGCATAGATGCATGTTGGATAGCGGTCTATGTACTTTGTCGTAATGCCCTGATTAAATCACATAGTAATCATCGTTGATATGTATTGAATCTTGATTTGTCAATTGCCCACCTGTAATTTGTTCACCCAACATGTTAGTTATCTTATTGGAGAGACACCACTAGTGAACTGTGGACCCCGGTCCATTCTTTTACATCTGAATACATTCTACTGCAATTATTGTTCTTTACTGTTCTTTGCAAACAAACACCATCTTCCACTCGATACGCTTAATCCTTTGTTTTCAGCAAGCCGGTGAGATTGACAACCTCACTGTTACGTTGGGGCAAAGTATCTTGATTGTGTTGTGCAGGTTCCACGTTGGCGCCGGTTTCACTGGTGTTGCGCCGCACTACACTCGTCCACCAACAACCTTCACGTGCTTCTTGGCTCCTACTGGTTCGATAACCTTGGTTTCTTTCTGAGGGAAAACTTGCTGTACGCATCATACCTTCCTCTTGGGGTTCCCAACGGACGTGTACATCTACGCGCATCAAGCACTTTTTCTGGCGCCATTGCCGGGGAGATCAAGACACGCTGCAAGGGGAGTCTCCACATCCAATCTCTTTACTTTGTTTTTGTCTTGCTTTACTTTATTTTATTTACTGTCTTGTTTGCTTCATATTAAAAAACACAAAAAAAATAGTTACTTTACTTTCTGTCTTATTTACTAGTTCTATATCAAAACACAAAAAAATTAGTTACTTGTCTTTATTCTATTTGCTTAGTTTACTTTTATTACTGCTATAATGGGTACTCCTGAAAATACTAAGTTGTGTGATTTCACTAGCACAAATAATAATGATTTTATAAGTACTCCTATTGCTCCACCTGCTACTACTGCAGAATTCTATGAAATTAAACCTGCTTTACTGAATCTTGTTATGAGAGAGCAATTTTCTGGTGTTAGTACTGATGATGTTGCTGCCCATCTTAATAATTTTGTTGAACTTTGTGAAATGCAAAAGTATAAGGATATAGATGGTGATATTATAAAATTGAAATTGTTTCCTTTCTCATTAAGAGGAAGAGCTAAAGATTGGTTGCTTTCTTTGCCTAAGAATAGTATTGATTCATGGACTAAATGTAAAGATGCTTTTATTAGTAAATATTATCCTCCTGCTAAGATTATATCTTTGAGAAGTAGCATTATGAACTTTAAACAATTTGATAATGAACATGTTGCTCAAGCATGGGAGAGAATGAAATCTTTGGTAAAGAATTGCCCAACCCATGGACTGACTACTTGGATGATCATCCAAACCTTTTATGCAGGATTGAATTTTTCCTCGAGGAACCTATTGGATTCAGCTGCTGGAGGTACTTTTATGTCCATCACCTTAGGCGCCGCAACAAAGCTTCTTGATGATATGATGATCAATTACTCTGAATGGCACACTGAAAGAACTCCTCAAGGTAAGAAGGTAAATTCTGTTGAAGAAACCTCTTCTTTGAGTGATAAGATTGATGCTATTATGTCTATGCTTGCAAATGGTAGATCTCATATTGATCCTAATAATGTTCCTTTAGCTTCATTGGTTGCTCAAGAAGAAAATTTTGATGTGAATTTCATTAAGAGTAATAATTTCAACAACAATGCTTATAGGAATAATTATGGTAACAACAACTATAGGCCATATCCTTCTAATAATGGTAATGGTTATGGTAATTCTTATGGTAATTCTTACAACAATAATAAGAGTGTACCCTCTGGTCTTGAAGTGATGCTTAAAGAATTTATTAGTACACAAACTGCTTTTAATAAATCTGTTGAAGAAAAGCTTGGTAAAATTGATGTTCTTGCTTCTAAGGTTGATAGTCTTGCTCTTGATGTTGATCTTTTAAAATTGAAAGTTATGCCTGAGGAAGTTAAAGATGCTAGGTTTGCTAAAACAAATGCCATCCAAGTTCGAATTAATGATAATATTAGAATGTTGGCTGAATTGCATGCTAGGTGGGATAGAGAAGAAAAAGAAAAACTTGCTAAAGAAAATAATGTAGCTAAAGTATGGACTATTACCACCACTAGTAATGTTGATTCTTCACATGTTGCTACACCTCCTACTATCAATGGTAAAATAATTGGTGTTGGCAATGTTTCTACTCCTAGTACAAAGCGCGCAAAATTGCCTGAAACTGCTGAAACTGCTTGTGATAAAACTGCTGAAATTTTTCAAAATATTGGTGACAATGATTCCATTGCTGTAGAACATAATGGTTTAGATTTTGATGATTGTCATATTACTGAAGTTATAAAGTTCTTACAAAAACTTGCTAGAAGTCCTAATGCTAGTGCTATAAATTTAGCCTTTACAAAACATATTACAAATGCTCTCATTAAAGCTAGGAAGAGAAATTAAAACTTGAAGCTTCTATTCCTAGGAAGTTAGAAGATGGTTGGGAGCCCATCATTAAAATGAAATTCAATGACTTTGAATGTAATGCTTTATGTGATCTTGGTGCAAGTATTTCTGTTATGCCTAAGAAAATTTATGATATGCTTGACTTGCCACCATTGAAGAATTGTTATTTGGATGTTAATCTTGCTGATAATGTTAAAAAGAAACCTTTGGGGAGGATTGATAATGTTCGTATTACGGTTAACAATAACCTTGTCCCTGTTGATTTTGTTGTCTTGGATATTGAATGCAATGCATCTTGTCCTATTGTGTTGGGAAGACCTTTTCTTCGAACCGTTGGTGCTGTTATTGATATGAAGGAAGGTAATATTAAATATCAATTTCCTCTCAAGAAAGGTATGGAACACTTCCCTAGAAAGAGAATGAAGTTGCCTTTTGATTCTATTATTAGAACAAGCTATGATGTTGATGCTTCTTCTCTTGATGTTACTTGATTTGCACTTTCTGCGCCTAGCTGAAAGGCGTTAAAGAAAAGCACTTCTTGGGAGATAACCCAAGTTTCATTTTATTTACTGTATTGTTGAGTCTTGGAAGTTGTTTACTACTGTAGCAACCTCTCCTTATCATGTTTTTGTGCCAAGTAAAGTTTCTATGTTAAAGTTGATGCTAGATTTGGATTGCTGCACAGAAACAGCATTCTTTTGTCACGCAGATCTCTCGTAGAAAGTCAAAAAAATCTGAAAATTCTGACGTGATCCTCATATAAATAGTCTTGATGACCCACAAGTATAGGGGATCGCAACAGTCTTCGAGGGAAGTATTACCCAATTTATTGATTCGACACAAGGGGAGACAAAGAATACTTGTAAGCCTTAACAGCGGAGTTGTCAATTCAGCTGCACCTGGAAACAGACTTGCTCGCAAGAGTTTATCAGTAGTAACAGTTTTATAGCAGTAGGAATAGTGAAATAACAGCAGAGGAACACAGCAGTAGTGATTATAGTAAACAGCAGGATTAAAATACTGTAGGCACAGGGACGGATTAACGGGCGTTGCATGGATGAGAGAAACTCATATAACAATCAAAGCAGGGGCATTTGCAGATAATAATAAAACGGTATCCAAGTACTAATCAATCAATAGGCATGTGTTCCATATATAGTCGTACGTGCTCGCAATGAGAAACTTGCACAACATCTTTTGTCCTACCAGCCGGTGGCAGCCGGGCCTCTAGGGAAACTACTGGAAATTAAGGTACTCCTTTTAATAGAGTACCGGAGCAAAGCATTAACACTCCGTGAACACATGTGATCCTCACATCACTACCATCCCCTCCGGTTGTCCCGATTTCTGTCACTTCGGGGCCATTGGTTCCGGACAGCGACATGTGTATACAACTTGCAGGTAAGATCATAAACAACGAATATCTTCATGAATCAATAACATGTTCAGATCTGAGATCATGGCACTCGGGCCCTAGTGACAAGCATTAAGCATAACAAGTTGCAACAATATCATAAAAGTGACATCTACGGATACTAGGCACTATGCCCTAACAATCTTATGACTATTACATGACCAATCTCATCCAATCCCTACCATCCCCTTCAGCCTACAGCGGGGGAATTACTCACACATGGATGGGGGAAACATGGCTGGTCGATGGAGAGGCGTTGGCGGTGATGGCGGTGAAGATCTCCTCCAATTCCCCGTCCCGGCGGAGTGCCAGAACGGAGACTTCTGGCTCCCGAGACGGAGTTTCGCGATGTGGCGGCTCTCTGGAGGGTTTCTGGCGACTTCGACTTCTCCCCGTGCGTTTTTAGGTCGAGGCCGATAAGTAGTCCGAAGGAGGGCGTCGGAGGCCGGCCGAGGGGGCCACACCATAGGGCCGCGCGGGCCCCCCTAGGCCGCGCCGCCTTATGGTGTGGGGCCCTCGGGCCTCCACCTTACTTGTCCTTCTGGCTCCGTCAGTATTCTGGGAAAATAGGGCCTTCTGCATAAATTCCGAGGATTTTCCCGAAAGTTGGATTTCTGCACAAAAATGAGACACCAGAGCAATTCTGCTGAAAACAGCGTTAGTCCGTGTTAGTTGTATCCAAAATACACAAATTAGAGGCAAAACAATAGCAAAAGTGTTCGGGAAAGTAGATACGTTTTGGACGTATCAACTCCCCCAAGCTTAGCTTATTGCTTGTCCTCAAGCAATTCAGTTAACAACTGAGCGATAAAAGAACTTTCACGAACACATTTGCTCATATGATGTATATATTCTCATGCTATGGCTAATACTCAAGCAGTTCATAATGAGATACATGCAAATAAGATCATCCAACAGCTATGTCAATCATGGAGAGGTACCAACAATTAATAATAAGCATCATGAATCATGTATATAAGCAGGATTGCAATGTTCATAAGAGAATATGATAAAGTGGTATCTCGCTTGCCCGTATTTGATCGGCAAAACATAAATGCCGAGGCACCTCTGGAGTTCATAGAAAGACTAGAAGTAGTGATTGTCAAAGATAAAAGCATCAAAGTTATACCACAATCAATCATATTTTGAGACAAGCATATTATACTAAGAATGATAGTTGTGCTCTCAAGATAGTGCTCAAAGAAAGAATGGAGACACAACATAAAAGTAAAAGATTGACCCTTCGCAGAGGGAAGCAGGGATTAACATGCGCTAGAGCTTTTCATTTGTAAAGCAGGAGTAAAATTATTTTGAGAGGTGTTTGTTGTTGTCAACGAATGGTAATGGGTACACTAACTACCTCATCAACCGGACTCCAAGAGCGGCTCCCATTTTATTTATTTTTGGGTGGCACTCCTTCCAACCTTTCTTTCACAAACCATGGCTAACCGAATCCTCGGGTGCCTGCCAACAATCACATACCATGAAGGAGTGCCTTTTTATTTAAGTTTTATTATGATGATGACACTCCCCCAACCTTTGCTTACACAAGCCATGGCTAACCGAATCCTTCGGGTGCCGTCCAACAATCACAAACCATGGAGGAGTGTCTATTTAAGTTAATTAATTTGGGACTGGGAATCCCATTGCCAGCTCTTTTTGCAAAATTATTGGATAAGCGGATGTGCCACTAGTCCATATGAGAGTCCGTCAAAAGTAAATGACAAGGTTGAAAGCTAAACACCACATACTTCCTCATGAGCTATGAAACATTAACACAAATTGAGAAGCATTTTGAAAGTTTTAAAGGTAGCGCATGAGAATTTACTTGGAATGGTTTGAAATGCCATGCATAGGTATTTATGGTGGACACTTTTGGAACAACTTGGTTTTCAGGTGTTTGGAAGCACGAGCGGCGATCCCGCTCAGTACAAGTGAAGGCTAGCAAAAGACTAGGGAGCGACAAATCAAGAGAGCAGTAACTGTCATAATCATGCTTGCGGCAAAATAAATTAACGGAGGCATAAAAGTGATACAAGAACTCTGAAGCAATATAAATCATAGAGGCTTAATTGACTTTTGTTCAGTCATATGCATGCGTGAGCATGTGCCAAGTCGATATAAATGAATTATTCAGAGGAGGATACCACAATGCCATACTTACTTATGAATAAAACAATGCAAGCGAACATCCATGACATGCTACTCATATTAATAAATTGGAGCTAAACATGAGAGATCATGAACTACTAGACTTTCTCAAATAACATATACCTCACATGAACCAACTAAGCATGCTCACATGGATGAGTATATGTACAAAAATGAAAACAAATAGAGTTCATACCAGCCTCTCACCACAATCCAATTGTCGTAGATCGTCATTATTGCCTTTCACTTGTGTAGCTTGGATAATATGAAATGAAAACCACGCTCCAGCCACCGAAGACCATTGAACTCATGATGAACTTTACAAACCAAAGAAGAACAGCAAATATTTTTGGTGTTTTCGAATTGGAAACAAGAACAAAAGAAACAAGAAAACAAAGCAGAATCTTTTTGGGTTTTCTCATAGCAAACCAACGATAGCAAATAAAGTAAACTAAGAGCAAGGAACCAAATAAACAAATGGTGAAGAGAAACAACAGAAATATTTTTGGTCTTTTTGTGTTTTAGGAAAGAAACAAGGCGAAAACAAAAGAATGCAAACTAACAGAAACACAGAAAAGCAGGATGACAGAAATCTGCCAAATCCTGACAGCAGTACAGAAATCGAAATTAACAAAAATCTTCCATTGCTCAGACCAAAAAGTGTTCAACTAATGAAAGTTAGATAACAACCTGGGGAACATGCTCAAAAATTGGCAACTCAAAATAACGTTCTGGCTGTGCGTACGAATTTTTTTGGTAACAGCCCAGAATCTGTTTTTGGACAGCACTTCCCCAAATATCATCTCCCTCTCATTAGAAAACCACTCTAAGAAACTAAACAAGTATGTACAAGTATCCAGCAACCATAATATGCAAAGAATGAGTGATGCCGGTATACCTCCCCCCAAGCTTAGGCTTTTGGCCTAAGTGGAGTTCATTCCCATCGAGGGTCGGAGTTCCACGCCGGTGGATCATACATGGAGTGGTAATAGGGCCCCTGCGCAGAAGAATGTCGTGGAGGTTCCACATGACCATAATGTTGATATGAGGAGCTCGCTGCATCGGATGAAGAGTCGGGGTGCTCCTCGGCCTCCTCCATGCCTTCCCTTGCACGATGGCTTTCCCTTTCTATGTATGCGTTTAGCTCATTTTCTGTGATCGACCACCCTTTCCTGGCATCAAGGTTAAGCAGAGCAGGTGCAGGCAATCGTACTAATTTTTCAATTTTCTTAGTTATTCTCCAATTTTTCTTATACAAAGTTATCCTATAATACAGGTTGTTCAAATTAGATGCATCTGAAATAAACTCATGTCTGATCATGGAAACAACATCAAGTTTCTCTATAGAAAGTGGAATGTCTAGATGGTGAGGTCCTACACCATGCATAGCTAATAAACGAGAGGCGATAAGACCTCCACAAATTCCTCCCCTCTCACGGTTAGTGGCAAGTCTGTTAGCTATCAAAGCTCCCAAGTTATAAGTCCTATTACCTTGTAATGCAGCAGCTAGAAAGGCTAGATCCGGGATAGTTAGTTTACCTCCATTCCTTCTCGCTAGAACGCACTTGGTAATGAAATAAGCAAAGTAACGAATAGCTGGGAAATGAATGCTACTGATTTTACCATCATCCTCTGAGAAACTTCTCCCATGACAAATCATCTTGAAAAGGTCCAAGAACTCTTGCGGCGATCCCTTTATCTTCTCACATGATCCCCACTGCGGCACTCTGCTGCACAAAAATCACTGAAAGGCAAGTTGATAGTTTTGTTATAAATCTTGTACCGGACCATGGGGTTAGTTTGAGACCGATGAAATTCGAAATCCTGCACAACCGACACCGTTAGTTTAGCATATTGGTGAGGTTCACCAACAGTAAAACCTTCCAACCCTGCATTGGAAATCAGTGTTTGAACATCTTGCAGGATTCCTGCATTCCGCATAAAATCCGTGCATGGGTAATAAGAGGGGTATACTCCCTCTTCACGATGAACTCTCATGACTTGCTGTACCTCCAACTCTTGTTGGTTAAGTTGGTGCATACTCCCCTCCATTTTCTGAAATTTTCAACAACCATTATAAAATTTGATTTCAAGGTATATAATTGAAGGGAACTACTATAGGAACTTGCTAGAGTACTAAACATGCATCAAAACTAATTTCTACCACTTAGAACAAGCATGCAAGCTCACTAAACATGTTATCTACAGCAGCAAAATATTCAAGATATACTCAACCAAACAAAATTCTAATTGGACAATCAAAGGAGTCACATACCAAGGAGTAAATGTGCCAAATTTCAGACAGAAATCTGGGCTGAGCAAGGAGATCGAGAAATCGCGAGTTCTTGAGCAGAAACGCGAGTGAGAGGAACTTGGTGCGAGTTTTTTCGGGAGAGAGAAGATGCTGGGAGGAAGAGATGAAGTAGTGGGGCAAGGAGGGGCCCACACCACAGGGTGGCGCGCCCACCTCCTTGGCCGCGCCGGCCTGTGGTGTGGCACCCTCTGGTGCCCCACAGGTCATCCTCTGGTACTCCCAGGTGCCTCGTCGAAAAATAGGACCAACGGTGTAATTTTCGCGAATTTTTGAAAACTTTGAAAAATGCACATTTCTGGGTATTAAATTAATTATTACTGCGCAGGAAAATGATTTCCAAAATCTTAAACAACTAAAGCATATTGCAAAACAAAAAGTGCTACAGCAAGTAAAACAAATGGAGGGAGAAAGAAAGAAAGAAATGTTGTTTAGCTCTCTTATGCATTAAAATATACTTGTTAACAAGGTTGATCAAGTCTTGCTACCAAATAAATTTTATATGACATAAGAAGAAATAAACCTCAAATCAATCATGTTACCTTATATTGAATTGATATGGATCCAATCACAAGAGTTTGATATTCTTCTTTAGGCTCATATATAGGACAATCAATGGATCCCACTTTGATAGTTTTCACATTAAAAATTGTATTAACTCCACATACTTTATCAATCCTCTTTGGAAAATAGACAGTATGTTCCTTATCATCAACATTGAAAGTAACCATGCCTTTATTGCAATCAATAACAGCCCCTGCAGTATTAAGAAAGGGTCTTCCAAGAATAATGGACATATTATCATCTTCAGGCATTTCCAACACAACAAAATCAGTTAATATCAAGCAATGTTGAGTAACTTGAACAGGAACATTTTCACATACACCAACAGGAATAGCAGTAGATTTATCAGCCATTTGCAAAGATATATCAGTTGGTATCAACTTATCTAAATCAAGTCTCTTATAAAGAGAAAAAGGCATTACACTAACTCCCGCTCCCAAATCACATAGAGCAGTTCTAACATAATTATTCTTAATAGAACAAGGAATAGTAGGTATACCTGGGTCGCCCAACTTCTTTGGAACTTTGCCATTGAAAGAGTAATTAGCAAGCATAGTGGAAATTTCCTCATTGGGAATTTTCCTTTTGTTAGTAACAATATCTTTCATATACTTTGAATAAGGAGGCAATTTAATAGCATCAGTCAAAGGGATTTGCAAAAATAAAGGTTTCATCCAATCACAAAATTTATTATAATGTTCCTCCTCCTTTGATTTTAGTTTCTTAGCAGGAAAAGGCATTTGCTTTTGAACCCAAGGTTCTCTTTCATTACCATGTTTCTCAGCAATAAAATCTTCTTTAGTGTACTTTTTATTTTTAGCAGGCTTTTCAGGTTCTTTTTCAATTTCTTCTTTATCAGGAGTATCATCCTTATCATTATCTTTATCATGTTCATTACCACTTTCAGTTTCAGCATCAGAAATAGAAATACTATTAGGATCATTAACAGGTTCAGAGGATTCTACAACATTCTTATGTTTCTTTTTCTTTTTCTTAGATGGAGCACTAGTTTTAGTTAGTTGAGAATCTTGTTCAACTCTTTTGGGATGCCCTTCAGGATATAGAGGATCCTGGGTAGAAACACCACCTCTAGTTGTTACTTCATAAGCATGTTTTTCTTTAGAATTATTTCCCAACAAGTCATTTTGCACTTTAGTAAGTTGATCAATTTGAGTTTGAACCATTTGAAAATGTTTAACAAGTATCTTAACATCATTGGAGGTTCTCTCCACAATACCATGCAATTCACTAATAGCTCGAGAATTTTCCATTAAATGATTCTCTACTCTCATATTAAAGTTTTCTTGCTTAACAATATAATTATCAAACTCATCTAAGCATTGAGCAGGAGGTTTTGAATACGGAATATCTTCCCTAGTAAAGCGTTGAAGAGAGTGTACCTCAATCATGGATGAAGGGGGAGTTATCTCACATAAATCTTCTATAGGAGGTAAATTCTTCACATCTTCAGGTTTAATACCCTTCTCTTTAAGAGACTTCTTGGCTTCCCTCATATCTTCATCATTTAATTTAATCATACCCCTCTTCTTCACTATCGGTGTCGGGGTTGGTTCAGGTGTAGACCAATCATCATGATTTCGGCCTATTTTAGCCAATAATTCTTCAGCGTCATCTGGAGTTCTTTTCCTGAAAACACAACCAGCACAACTATCCAGGTATGCCCTAGACTCAATAGTTAGTCCACTATAAAATATATCAAGTAAATCATGCTTTTCCAAATCATGGTCAGGCTGAGCTCTAATAAGAGAGCAAAATCTCGCCCAAGCCTCAGGCAATTTCTCTCCATCTTCCTGGTCAAAATTATAAATTCTCTGCAAAGCAGCATGTTGAGCACTAGCAGGAAAGTATTTCCGGAAGAAAACATCAAGCAATTCTTTTGGACTTTTAATAGAACCAGGAGGCAAATTATTATACCAAGTTTTAGCATCATCCTTTAATGAGAAAGGAAAAATTTAGCGACAAAATAAGTACGCATCTTAACATCATCAGAAAACAAGCCACTAAGAGTAGATAACTCAGTCATGTGTTCAACAGCACTTTCTTTTTCAGTACCACAAAAGGGTGTTTTCTCAACAATAGCTATATGAGATAGATCAAGAGAAAAATCATAATCTTTATCCCTAATGTTTATAGGAGATGTGGCAAATTTAGGATCAGGAGATAATTTATATCTAACAGCATGTTCTGCAAGCAACTTTTTAATTTTTCTTGCATCAGTAGTAGCATTGCATTTTTCAATAAAATCATCATCAAGCTCTACATAATCTTCATCAAGATCATCACTAGAATATTCAACAGACTCAGGTGAATTAACAGGTGTAGCAGCATTTTCATTAGGAGTTTCAGTATTTTCAATTTGTCTAGACTTAGCAATTGTAGCATCTAGAAAAGATCCTAACGAACCATCATTATCAAGCACAGCAGAAGCATCATCACAATTATAAGAGGAATTTTCAGATTCAGCAGAAGTACCAGCATTTGAAGCTTGTGGTGGTGAAACAAGTTTACTTATCACAGATGGTGAATCAAGAGCAGCAGAGGTACTAAGAGTTGTACCTTTTCTTGTAGTGGATGGTAATATGGCGATCTTAGTATCGCGAGGTTTACCCATGATGGAGAATTTGCAGCGAACAATATCAATCCAAGTGAACTTCCAAATAAAGCTATGCTCCCCGGCAACGGCGCCAGAAAATAGTCTTGATGACCCACAAGTATAGGGGATCGCAACAGTCTTCGAGGGAAGTATTACCCAATTTATTGATTCGACACAAGGGAGACAAAGAATACTTGTAAGCCTTAACAGCGGAGTTTTCAATTCAGCTGCACCTGGAAACAGACTTGCTCGCAAGAGTTTATCAGTAGTAACAGTTTTATAGCAGTAGGAATAGTGAAATAACAGTAAGAGTAACAAAGACAGCAGCGGTGATTATAGTAAACGCAGGATTAAAATACTGTAGGCACGGGGACGGATTAACGGGCGTTGCATGGATGAGAGAAACTCATATAACAATCAAAGCAGGGGCATTTGCAGATAATAATAAAACGGTATCCAAGTACTAATCAATCAATAGGCATGTGTTCCATATATAGTCGTACGTGCTCGCAATGAGAAACTTGCACAACATCTTTTGTCCTACCAGCCGGTGGCAGCCGGGCCTCTAGGGAAACTACTGGAAATTAAGGTACTCCTTTTAATAGAGTACCGGAGCAAAGCATTAACACTCCGTGAACACATGTGATCCTCACATCACTACCATCCCCTCCGGTTGTCCCGATTTCTGTCACTTCGGGGCCATTGGTTCCGGACAGCGACATGTGTATACAACTTGCAGGTAAGATCATAAACAACGAATATCTTCATGAATCAATAACATGTTCAGATCTGAGATCATGGCACTCGGGCCCTAGTGACAAGCATTAAGCATAACAAGTTGCAACAATATCATAAAAGTGACATCTACGGATACTAGGCACTATGCCCTAACAATCTTATGACTATTACATGACCAATCTCATCCAATCCCTACCATCCCCTTCAGCCTACAGCGGGGGAATTACTCACACATGGATGGGGGAAACATGGCTGGTCGATGGAGAGGCGTTGGCGGTGATGGCGGTGAAGATCTCCTCCAATTCCCCGTCCCGGCGGAATGCCAGAACGGAGACTTCTGGCTCCCGAGACGGAGTTTCGCGATGTGGCGGCTCTCTGGAGGGTTTCGGCGACTTTGACTTTCGTCGTTTTTAGGTCGAGGCCGATAAGTAGTCCGAAGGAGGGCGTCGGAGGCGACCAGGGGGCCACACCATGGGCCGCGCGGGCCCCCTAGGCCGCGCGCCTTATGGTGTGGGGCCCTCGGGCCTCCACCTTACTTGTCCTTCTGGCTCCGTCAGTATTCTGGGAAAATAGGGCCTACTGCATAAATTCCGAGGATTTTCCCGAAAGTTGGATTTCTGCACAAAAACGAGACACCGAGCAATTATGCTGAAAACAGCGTTAGTCCGTGTTAGTTGTATCCAAAATACACAAATTAGAGGCAAAACAATAGCAAAAGTGTTCGGGAAAGTAGATACGTTTTGGATATATGTTCGCAACTTTCATTAGTTTTGAGTTTTCGTTTGAGCAAGTTAAGTGCCCACCAAAATTTGTCTTCGGACTGTTCTGTTTTTGTGATTCTGCCTTTTATTTCGCATTGCCGCTTTTGCTATGTTGAATGAGTTTCTTTGTTCCATTAACTTACGATGAGGACATCCCTACCTCACTACTACCTCCGTCATTACCAACTGAAGATGAACCTGCTGTGAAGCTCAAGTCCAATGAAGTCAGGATTGGACCAATGACACGAGCTCGTGCGAAGCTACTTAAACAACAGGTGAACTTGTTCCTAAACGATACCTTGATTGATGAGAACTTTATACTACCTAAGTCCTATTACTTATGTATCATCAGGTATGAAGAGGAGACAAGCATCGCACGAGGAGAGGAGCAGCTGGACGTGAAGATGGACGTGAAGCTGGACAAGGAGCTGGACATGAAGATATCTCATGGACGCGCGAGGGAGGAGCGGGAGGAATGCGCGAGAGGAGAAGAAGAAGTCCAGGCCGGTCCAGAACCCGGTCAGACCGGCCCCACGCCCGGCCGCCCGGTCCCAGACCGGCGGCGGTCGCCAACCGGAGGAGTGCATCGTACCGGGCGGCGGAAACCTCGCGATTTCCGGTTGACCGGTTGACCGGACCCAGACCGGACCGGCCGGTCCACAGCCGGTCGACCGGATTCCAGACCGGACCAGTCCGAGCCTGTCTCGACCAGATCTATTCTGGGTCGGTTTTACTTGTATTTTTCGATCAGAACTCGTCCCGGACGCCTATATAAGTGCCTTGGACGACCCCCTAGCTGCTTTAGACCACGTTTAAGATAAACCCTAGTTCTTAGTTGTTTGCTCTGCAAAACTATTGAATTCCCTACACCATATTGCTTGGATATTGTGTAGATCCTGTTTAAGTCTTGTGTGATCTGCTGTTCCATTGGGAATTAGACGGTTGCAACTTACCGCTTCGTGGTCGGCGGCTACGTGCGCAAGTGTGTGGAGTTGCGAATATCTTGCAGGGTTGAGAGCTGTTGCATTGGCGACAGGGACCAATCGAGAGATCTCGTTGCGTCATACAAGTTATCATCCACTACATCGTCGTGTTTCTCCGCTGCCATCACCCCGTGATCATCATCACCACCGTTGCTTACTGAGAAGATCGGGCCACCCCTTATCATCTTGGTATCAGATTTCCAGTTTTCCTCGGTAAGCCATCCACAATCCACCCCATAGTTGAGTTGTGAGTGTTTCCTATCCAGAAAAAGCCATAAAAAGTTAGGGTTAGGGTTTGCCATAGCTTTAGATTGCACTAATTTCAAGTTTTAGTTGCTTTTCGTAGTTGTTTTTGCGTATCTTTATCTTTCTTCTAGTAGAATTGTTAGGGTTTGTGTTTTCTCTATCATCTAGTTTATCATAGTGTGTCAGTTTTGTTACTCCGAGTCCACATAGCGTACAGTGTGCTTGTTCCCAACCATAGACACAGCCTATCGATATAAAGTGACTAGGAACTTCCCCAGAAGAGACTAGTTTTACCGCTCGACAGGCTGCTCGTTAGGTTATCGGTGCTTTGCATATTTCTGTTGGCCGTGTTATCAAGGAGTTGTGTCATATATCAAAAAAAAATTCAAAAGAAGCAAAAAGAGCTACATAGCTGCGTGTGTTACAAAAAGAAAATACAAAAAGAAAAGTGACGTGCTAGTTGAATCAAGTGAAAGGCCTAAGTTTTCTTTACTGCACCGTAGTTGAGCAATCTTGTGCCTGTCTCGTTGAGCTTTGCTAGCGTCTCTCTAGTGCATTGCAACCTTTCCTCCATATAGTTGCATTGCCCCATTATATCGCCTTGTGTGAGTATCTTTGGTTGTCTACGGTCAGCGCTAGAGCTTGTTATTGGTGCAAATAGGTAGCCTACCTACAGCCCCACATATACCCTGCTTTGTCGTGTGATTGTTCTTATACCCTTGATATTCGCTTCGCTACATCCGTGCACTAGTTGTTACTACAAGTGGTAAGCAATACTAATTTACTTTGGAACGGTAAGATTTCCTTTTCTTATCAGTTTTGAGTGAGTTGTGAGAGTACCACCATATATTTTTGATTTAGTGCACTAACCTACTAATCATGTCTGCTAGTGATAATAAGATTGTTAACCAGGAAAACAAGAATTCGGCAGATATCATCACATGGAGGGAGTATGAAGCTCTTCGTAATGAGATGCGACGTGAATTCCGCACTAAGGATGATGAGCTTAAGAGTACAGTTGACGAGATCAAACAAACGCTGGATGCTACTAATGTCACCGTCACTGGATTGGCTGATCAAATGACGGATATACAGCGCAATATTGCAGATATGCGCCTCGCTATTGAGAATTTGACTGCACAACAACAACAGCAAGATGATGATGAAGATCCTGAGCTTGAAGATGACGCACACAATGCTCGTGGTGCGCCTCGTGGTCATCGTCCTCGTGGTTGGGTTCCACTTGGCCGCAATGGTCGTGGACAAGATGAAGAAGATGGATTGGGTAAGCCCAAGTTTTCCATACCCAAGTTTGAAGGAGGAGCTGATGTTGAAGAATATCTCACTTGGGAGCTCAAGATTGAGAAGTTATGGAGCTTACATCCCAACTACTCTGAAGATAAGAAGATCAAGCTTGCTTCTTCTGAATTTGATGGTTATGCATTGCGTTGGTGGGATTCTTTGGTTCGTAACCGCGACGAAGATGGTGCACAACCTATCCGTACATGGCGTGCTATGAAGGAGGTTATGACTTCTCGTTTTGTGCCTACAAATTACATGCGGAATATATTTGATAAGCTAACACTATTGAGGCAAGGTGTGAAGACTGTTGATGAGTACTACATGGAGATGGAGATGCTTATGCAGCGTGGTCGTGTCCGTGAGTCTCTAGAGATGACAATGCAGCGTTTTCTCAATGGATTGAAGTATGATGTTAAAGGCATTGTTCGTCATTACACCTACACCAATATGAATCAATTGTTACATCATGCAAGAGAAGCTGAATCACAGTTGGCTGAAGAAGCAAAGGTTAAGGGACGTGCTACGGGAGCTGGGCGTTTTACACCCCGTGCGCCTTCTACAGCGCCGGCGCCTTCGACGCGCTCTGCTCCTTACTCTACTCCGCCTAGCAAACCGGTCTCCAATGTATCTAATGCAAAGAAGTCCGAATCTGCTGCAAGTACGAGTGGTTCTAGCATGTCTACAGCGCGCAACCGCGATATGCTTTGCCATACATGTGGTGGCAAGGGTCACTTCAAGAGAGATTGTCCTAACCGCAAAGTCATGATTATCAATGAGGACAATGAGTATGAGACTGGAGATGATGTTGATCCAAATGCTCCAGACGATGATGACTATGACACTGATGGTGAAGATGCATATCCTTCTGATGCTCGTACCATTGTTGTGTCGCAGCGTGCTCTTAATGTGTTGCCTAGTGCATCTACTCAGCGCTGCAATTTGTTCCAAACCAAAGCTTTAGTTGGTCCTGACAAGGCTTGCAAGGTCATTATTGATGGCGGGAGTTGCCGCAATTTAGCAAGCAAGGAGTTATGTACCAAGCTGAAGTTGAAGTACCTACCGCACCCGCATCCATATTATATTCAGTGGTTGAGCGACAATGGTGAGATGAAGGTAAACCACATGGTGCGTGTTGAGTTTGCAATTGGACCGTATAAGGATTGCATTGATTTTGATGTGGTTCCTATGACGGTTTGTCACCTCTTATTGGGTCGGCCTTGGCTCTATGACCGTTCTGTGCAACACAATGGCCGAGCCAATACATATCACTTGGAGTACAAGGGCAAGAAAATTAACTTACAGCCTATGTCACCACAACAAATTGTCAATGAGTCTCGTCAGAAGATTGAAGTGAATTTGGAGGATGCACCTCTAGATAGGCGAGAGAATTGTAATGTCGTGAGTGATATAACGAAAAGTGAGAGAGTGAATTCCTTAGTTTCATTAGCCACCAAAGAAGACATGAGAGAATTTAGTGAGGATCCTACGGCCATGCCTCTTGTGCTTTTGTACAGGGGTACGGTCTTGGTTTCTAACGACATGACCCCTCTTCCTCTTGGTGTTTCTAATGTTTTGCAGGAATTTGGCGACGTGTTTCCGGAGGAGGTACCCGCAGGACTACCACCATTGCGAGGTATTGAGCATCAAATTGACTTGATTCCCGGAGCTTCGCTGCCCAATAGGGCGCCATATCGCACTAATCCCGAAGAGACGAAGGAGATACAGAAGCAAGTACAAGCGCTACTCGACAAAGGTTATATCCGCATAAGCCTTAGTCCTTGTGCTGTTCCTGTTATTCTAGTTCCTAAGAAAGATGGTACTTGGCGTATGTGCGTAGATTGTAGAGCTATAAACAACATTACTATTCGATATCGTCATCCTATTCCCCGTTTAGAGGATATGTTAGATGAATTGAGTGGTGCTGTTGTGTTCTCTAAAATTGATTTGCGTAGTGGTTATCATCAAATTAGGATGAAAGAAGGGGATGAGTGGAAAACAGCCTTTAAAACAAAATTTGGTTTATATGAGTGGTTAGTAATGCCTTTTGGGTTAACTAATGCACCTAGCACTTTCATGAGACTGATGAACCATGTTTTGCGTGAATTTATTGGCAAATTTGTGGTTGTGTATTTTGATGACATATTAATCTACAGCCGCAATGAATCTGATCATACTATACATATTAGACATGTTTTGCAAGTGTTGCGTGATAATCAACTCTATGGTAATCTTGAGAAGTGCACATTTTGCAAAGATAAGGTCATATTTCTGGGTTATGTTGTCTCTAAGCATGGAGTAGAAGTAGATGTGTCTAAAATTGAAGCTATTCAAAATTGGCCTACTCCCATGAATGTGAGTCAAGTACGAAGTTTCCATGGTCTAGCTGGGTTTTATCGCAGATTTGTGCCCAACTTTAGTACTATTGCTGCACCTTTGAATGATTTAACTAAAAAGGGTGTTGTTTTTGAGTGGGGCGCAGCCCAAGATCATGCTTTTGATGAACTTAAGAGATTGTTAACTTCTGCACCATTGCTTGCACTTCCTGATTTCAATAAGCAATTTGAGATTGAATGTGATGCTAGTGGTATTGGAATTGGTGGTGTGTTGATGCAAGAGGGTCGCCCAATTGCATATTTTTCTGAGAAACTTTCTGGTGCTAAGTTGAACTATCCTATATATGATAAAGAATTGTATGCTTTAATTAGAGTTCTTGAGGTTTGGCAACATTACTTGTGGCCAAAAGAATTTATCATACATTCTGATCATGAAGCTTTAAAATACCTGAAAGCCCAATCTACTTTGCATAAGCGTCTAGCTAAGTGGGTTGAGTTCATTGAGTCTTTTCCATATATTATTAAGCATAAGAAGGGAAAAGATAATATTGTTGCTGATGCTCTATCTAGGAAGAATATGCTATTAACTCAACTTGATGTTAAAATTCCTGGTTTAGAGATACTATGTGATTTGTATGCCACTGATCATGATTTTGCTGAACCATATCGCTTATGTGCTCTTGGTAAAGCATGGGAAAAATATCACATACATGATGGGTTCTTGTTTAGAGCTAACAAACTATGTGTTCCAGAATCGTCTGTGCGTTTGCTCTTATTGCAGGAATCACATGCTGGAGGTTTGATGGGTCACTTTGGGCGTGAGAAGACGCTACTCATGCTAGCTGACCACTTTTATTGGCCAAAGATGAGGCGGGACGTGGATAGATATGTGAGGAGATGCATTACTTGCAACAAATCCAAGTCCAAGCTGAAGCCTCACGGTTTGTATACTCCTTTACCGGCACCTACTACACCATGGGAGGATATTAGTATGGATTTTGTGTTGGGTTTGCCGCGTACTAAGAGAGGCCATGATTCTATATTTGTGGTAGTGGATAGATTTTCTAAGATGTCCCACTTTATTGCCTGCCACAAGAGCGACGATGCGTCGCATATTGCTAACCTGTTTTTCAGGGAGATTGTACGTTTACATGGAGTTCCGAAGACTATTGTTTCTGATCGTGACGTGAAGTTTATGAGCTACTTCTGGAAGACGCTTTGGAGAAAGCTGGGGACGAAGCTGCTGTTCAGCACTACTTGTCATCCCCAAACTGATGGTCAAACTGAAGTGGTGAATAGAACATTGTCACAACTGTTGAGATCCATGATCAAGAAGAACCTGAAGGAGTGGGAAGAGTGTTTGCCGCATGTGGAGTTTGCTTACAACAGGGCGGTGCATTCTACCACGGAGCTATGTCCTTTTGAGGTGGTGTATGGTTTCAAACCCATTACTCCACTTGACTTGTTGCCTTTGCCCATACATGAGAGAGTCAATATGGAGGCATCAAAGAGGGCAGATTTTGTGAAGAAGATTCATGTGAAGACTAAAGAGTTGATTGAGAAGAAAGGCAAGAGCAATGCTGCAAGGATGAATAAGAAGCGCAAGGAGATGTTGTTCAAGCCTGGTGATTTGGTCTGGGTACATTTTCGCAAGGATAGGTTCCCGAAGCTGAGGAAGTCTAAGTTGAAGCCTCGTGGTGCTGGTCCTTACAAAGTGCTTGCCAAGATCAATGATAATGCATACTCGATAGATCTTCCAGAGGATGAGTTTGGTGTCAGTAATTCTTTCAATGTTGCTGATTTGACACCATATGACGGAGAAGACCTTGGAGCGTCGAGGTCGACGCCTTTTGAAGGGGGAGATGATGAGGACATCCCTACTTCACTACTACCTCTGTCATTATCAACGAAGATGAACCTGCTGTGAAGCTCAAGTCCAATGAAGTCAGGATTGGACCAATGACACGAGCTCGTGCGAAGCTACTTAAACAACAGGTGAACTTGTTCCTAAACGATACCTTGATTGATGAGAACTTTATACTACCTAAGTCCTATTACTTATGTATCATCAGGTATGAAGAGGAGACAAGCATCGCACGAGGAGGAGAGGAGCAGCTGGACGTAAAGATGGACGTGAAGCTGGACAAGGAGCTGGACATGAAGATATCTCATGGACGCGCGAGGGAGGAGCGGGAGGAATGCGCGAGAGGAGAAGAAGAAGTCCAGGCCGGTCCAGCGCCCGGTCAGACCGGCCCCCGCCCGGGCGCCCGGTCCCTGGCCCGGTCGACCGGCCGCCAACCGGCCGCCAACCGAGGAGTCATCGTCGGGCGAAACCAAAAACTTCGCGATTTCCGGTTGGCGACCGGTTGACCGGACCACCGCCAGACCGGCCGGTCCACAGCCCGATCGGCCGGATTCCAGACCGGACCAGTCGAGTCTGTCTCGACCAGATCTGTCTGGGTTGGTTTTACTTGTATTTTCGACAGACTCGTCCCGGACGCCTATATAAGTGCCTTGGGCGACCCCTAGCTGCTTTAGACCACGTTTAAGATAAACCCTAGTTCTTAGTTGTTTGCTCTGCAAAACTATTGAATTCCCTACACCATATTGCTTGGATATTGTGTAGATCATGTTTAAGTCTTGTGTGATCTGCTGTTCCATTGGGAATTAGACGGTTGCAACTTACCGCTTCGTGGTCGGCGGCTACGCGCGCAAGTGTGTGGAGTTGCGAATATCTTGCAGGGTTGAGAGCTGTTGCATTGGCGACAGGGACCAATCGAGAGATCTCGTTGCGTCATACAAGTTATCATCCACTACATCGTCGTGTTTCTCCGCTGCCATCACCCCGTGATCATCATCACCACCGTTGCTTACTGAGAAGATCGGGCCACTGATACGTCTCCAACGTATCGATAATTTCTTATGTTCCATGCTACTTTATTGATGATACCTACATGTTTTATGCACATTTTATGTCATATTCGTGCATTTTCTGGAACTAACCTATTAACAAGATGCCGAAGTGCAGTTCCTGTTTTCTGCTGTTTTGGTTTCAGAAATCCTAGTAACGAAATATTCTCGGAATCGGACGAAATCAACGAGTTCCTATTTTTCCCGGAACCATCGAGAACACCCGAGGCGCGAGGAAGCCAGGGGGCCCCACACACACCCTGAGCGCGGCCGGAAGGGGGCCGCGCCGCCCTATGGTGTGGTGGCCCCAGGCCCCCTCCGAGGCTGCCCTTTCGCCTATTTAAAGGTCCTGACCTAAAAACCCTGACGGAGGAAGCCACGGTACGCGAAACCTTCCAGCCGCCGCCATCGCGAAGCCAAGATGCGGGGACAGGAGTCTCTGTTCCGGCACCCTGCCGGACGGGGAAGTCCCCGGAAGGCTTCTCCATCGACACCGCTGCCATCTCCACCGCCATCTTCATCCCCGCTGCTGCTCCCATGAGGAGGGAGTAGTTCTCCATCGAGGCTCGGGGCTGTACCGGTAGCTATGTGGTTAATCTCTCTCCTATGTACTTCAATACAATGATCTCATGAGCTGCCTTACATGATTGAGATTCATATGAGTTTTGTATCACTATTCATCTATGTGCTACTCTAGTGATGTTATTAAAGTACTCTATTCCTCCTCCACGTGTGTAAAGGTGACAGTGTGTGCACCGTGTGAGTACTTGGCGTAGGCTATGATCATGATCTCTTGTAGATTGCGAAGTTAACTATTGCTATGATAGTATTGATGTGATCTATTCCTCCTACATATGCATGAAGGTGACAGTGTGCATGCTATGCTAGTACTTGGTTTAGTCGTATCGATCTTTCTTACACTCTAAGGTTATTTAAATATGAACATCTAATTGTGGAGCTTGTTAACTCCGGCATTGAGGGTTCGTGTAATCCTCGCAATGTGTTCATCATCCAACAAAAGTGTAGAGTATGCATTTATCTATTCTGTTATGTGATCAATGTTGAGAGTGTCCACTAGTGAAAGTCTAATCCCTAGGCCTTGTTCCTAAATCTGCTATCACTGCCTTCTGTTTTACCGAATTACTACTGCTGCGTTACTACTGCATGTTTACTTCTGCAATATTACTATCATCAACGCACGCGATCGCTATTTTCTGGCGCCGTACTACTGCTCATATTCATTCATACCACTTGTATTTCACTATCTCTTCGCCGAACTAGTGCACCTATTTGGTGTGTTGGGGACACAAGAGACTTCTTGCTTTGTGGTTGCAGGGTTGCATGAGAGGGATATCTTTGACCTCTTCCTCCCTGAGTTCGATAAACCTTGGGTAATCCACTTAAGGGAAACTTGCTGCTGTTCTACAAACCTCTGCTCTTGGAGGCCCAACACTGTCTACAAGAATAGAAGCACCCGTAGACATGCCATTAACTTTCCGAAGCTTTGTGCAATGTCCAGAAGTGTTAAGAATGATTGTGTCACCTCTGAATATGTGAATTTTTAATTATGCACTAACCCTCTAATGAGTTTGCTTGAAGTTTGGTGTGGAGGAAGTTTTCAACGGTCAAGAGAAGAGGATGATATACTATGATCAAGAAGAGTGAAAGGTCTAAGCTTGGGGATGCCCCGGTGGTTCATCCCTGCATATTTTAAGAAGACTCAAGCATCTAAGCTTGGGGATGCCCAAGGCATCCCCTTCTTCATCGACAACATTATCAGGTCACTTCTAGTGAAACTATATTTTTATTCCATCACATCTTATGTTCTTTACTTGGAGCGTTTGTTTGCTTTTATTTTTGTTTTTGTTTGAATAAAGTTGGATCCCATCATTCTTATATTGGAGATATTACGCTCCGCTTTTTCATATGGAACACTTGTGTTCTTAATTGTGCTTTAATGTTCATGGCGAAGGCTGAAATTGCTTCGTTAAATTGCTATTTGGTTGGAATCAGAAAATGCTGCATATGGTTTGGAAAAATTTGGCAATTGTTTGAGCTCTCATAGATCATGTTTAAGCTCTTGCATCATGTAGTTTAATTTATTAATGAAGAACTACCGTAGAGCTTGTTTAATTTGGTTTGCATGATTGGTCTCTCTAAGTCTAGATATTTTCGGGTAAAGTGTTTGAACAACAAGGAAGATAGTGTAGAGCCTTATAATGCTTGCAATATGTTCTTGTGTAAGTTTTGCTGTACCTGTTCATACTTGTGTTTGCTTCAAACAACCTTGCTAGCCCAAACCTTGTACTGAGAGGAAATGCTTCTCGTGCATCCAAACACCTTGAGCCAAAACCCATGCCATTTGTGTCCACCATATCTACCTACTATGTGGTATTTTTATGCCATTCCAAAGTAAATTACTTGAGTGCTACCTTTAAAATTTCATTCCTTTATCTTTGCAATATATAGCTCATGGGACAAATAGCTTAAAAACAATTGTGGTGATGAATATGTAGTTATGTGTATTAATTCTTATAAGTTGCTTGTTGAGCGGTAACCATGTTTCTGGGGACGCCATCAACTTTTTACCTTTGTTGGATATCATGTGAGATGCTATGCATGTTCGTCTTGTCTAAAGTAAGTGCGATTTCATGATCAAATGGTTTGAGTATGCATATGTTAGAGAAGAACATTGGGCCGCTAACTAAAGCCATGTATCATGGTGGAAGTTTCAGTTTGGACATACAACCTCAATCTCTTATGAGAATATTATTTGTTGTTGAATGCTTAAGCATTAAAAGAGGAGTCCATTATCTGTTGTCTATGTTGTCCCGGTATGGATGTCTTAAGTTGAGAATAATCAAAAGCGAGAAATCCAATGCGTGCTTTCTCCTTAGACCTTTGTACAGGCGGCATAGAGGTACCCCTTTGTGACACTTGGTTGAAACATATGTCATGTGATGATAATCCGTGTTATCCGAGCTGATTAGGACAAGGTGCGAGCACTATTAGTACTCTATGCATGAGACTTGCAACTTGTAGGAAGTATTATGCATAGCACATATGAATTATTACTACCGTTGACAAAATTGTTTCTATGTTTTCAAAACAAAAGCTCTAGCACAAAAATAGTAATCCATGCTTCCCTCTGCGAAGGGCCATTCTTTTACTTTATGTTGAGTCAGTTTACCTACTTCTTTCTATCTTAGAAGCAAACACTTGTGTTAACTGTGTGCATTGATTCTTACATGTTTACTTATTGCACCTGTTATATTACTCTATGTTGACAAATATCCATGAGATATACATGTTACAAGTTGAAAGAAATTGCTGAAACTTAATCATCCTTTGTGTTGCTTCAATGCATTCTACTTTGAATTTATTGCTTATGAGTTAGCTCTTATGCAAGTCTTGTTGATACTTGTCTTGAAAGTACTATTCATGAAAAGTTTTGCTATATGATTCATTTGTTTAGTCATTATCTTTGTTAGCAATCTTTTGCTTCAGATCACTCCATTCATCTCATATGCTTTACAATAATGTTGATCAAGATTATGTTGGTAGCATGTCACTTCGAGAAAATATTTGTGTTATCGTTTACCTACCCGAGGGCGAGTAGGAACTAAGCTTGGGGATGCTAGATACGTCTCAAACGTATCTACAATTTCTTATGTTCCATGCTACTTTTATGACAATACTTGGATGTTTTATACATACTTTACAACATTATTATACATTTTCTGGCACTAACCTATTAACAAGATGCCGAAGCGCCAGTTGGTGTTTTCTGCTGTTTTTGATTTCAGAAATCCTAGTAAGGAAATATTCTCGGAATTGGACGAAATCAACGCCCGGGGTCCTATTTTTACACAAAGCTTCCAGAAGACCGAGGGAAAGGAAAGTGGGGCACGAGGCGCCGACACAAAAGAGGCGGCGCGGCCCAGGCCCTGGCCGCGCGGCCCTGGTGTGTGGGGCCCTTGTGTGGCCCCCCGTTGCCCTTCCGCCTACTTAAAGCCTTCGTCGCGAATACCCCTGTACTGAGAGCCACGTACGGAAAACCTTAGACGCCGCCGCCGCCAATCCCATCTCGGGGGATTCGGAGATCGCCTCGGCACCCTGCCGTAGAGGGGAATCACCGGAGGGCTCTACATCATCATGCCCGCCTCCGGATTGATGCGTGATTAGTTCATCCTTGGACTATGGGTCCATAGCAGTAGCTATATGGTTGTCTTCTCCACTTGTGCTATCATTGTATAGATCTTGTGAGCTGCCTAACATGATCAAGATCATCTATTTGTAATGCTACATGTTGCGTTTGGTGGGATCCGATGAATCTAGAATACTATGTTAAGTTTATTATCAATCTATCATATATGTGTTGTTTATGTTCTTGCATGCTCTCCGTTGCTAGTAGAGGCTCTGGCCAAGTTGATATTTGTAACTCCAGAGAGGGATGCTCGATAGTGGGTTCATGCCTCCATTGAATCTGGGACGTGACAGAAGGTTCTAAGGTTGTGGATGTGCTGTTGCTACTAGGGATAAAACATCGATGCTTTGTCTAAGGATATTTGTGTTGATTACATTACGCACCATACTTAATGCAATTATCTTGTTTACAACTTAATACTCGGTGCGGATGCTAACCGAAGGTGGATTATTTAGGCATAGATGCATGCTGGATAGCGGTCTATGTACTTTGTTGTAATAATGCCGTGATTAAATCACATAGTAATCGTTGATATGTATTGAATCTTGATTTGTCAATTGCCCATAATTTGTTCACCCGACATGTTAGTTATCTTATTGGAGAGACACCACTAGTGGTGTGGACCGGTCCATTCTTTATCTGAATACATTCTCTTGCAATTATTGTTCTTGTTCTTTGCAAACAAACACCATCTTCCACTCGATCGCTTAATCCTTTATTTTCAGCAAGCGGTGAGATTGACAACCTCACTGTTACGTTGGGGCAAAGTATCTTGATTGTGTTGTGCAGGTTCCACGTTGGTTTCTTGGTGTTGCGCCGCACTACACTCCTCCACCAACAACCTTCACGTGCTTCTTGGCTCCTACTGGTAACCTTGGTTTCTTTCTGAGGAAAACTTGCCATTGTGCGCATCATACCTTCCTCTTGGGGTTCCCAACGGACGTGTACATCTACGCGCATCATACGCCAACTAATTGGTAGATTGGGCAGCCGGTCTTCGGTTGACGCATCTTGAATGGTTGTGTTGTCACGTTCGCCTTCCGTGTGCTTGCGCACTACACTCCTCCACCAACAACCTTCACGTGCTTCTTGGCTCCCTACTGGTTCGATAACCTTCGTTTCTTTCTGAGGGAAACTTATCTTGGGCATCAACCTTCCTCTTGGGGTTCCCAACGGACGTGTACATCACGCGCATCACTTACCTTGAGATATACCATGTCTCCAACTTGTGGCTCCCAAGTCCTTCTCTTTTGGTCTGCATAGCTCTTCTGTCGACTTTGAGCTATCTTCAGCCTATCTCTTATAATGTCAATGATCTGTTGCTTTTCCTTGACATAATCAGGATTGAACTCCTTGCTTGATCCTGCCTCATACCAACATATCGGTGATCTACACTTCCTTCCATACAGAGCTTCAAATGGTGCCATCTTGATGCTGCTTTGATAGCTATTATTGTATGAAAACTCTGCTAGTGGTAGATGTTCCTCCCATGATCCTCCGAAGTCTAGGGCACATGCCCTAAGCATATCTTCCAATATCTGGTTTGTTCTCTCTGTTTGTCCACCTGTCTGAGGATGATAGGCGGTGCTATAATCTAACTTGGATCCTAAAGCTTCATGTAGTTGCTTCCAAAATGCTGACGTGAACACGGATCCTCGATCTGACATGATCTTCTTGGGCACTCCATGTTTACTCACGATCTCTTTGATGTAAAGATCGATGATTTTCTCTCCTTTATCCTGTTGATTTACAGCTAAGAAGTGTGCACTTTTCGTCAACCGGTCCACGATTACCCATATCATGTCCTTCTTTTTTTTGGTCATGGGTAGTCAGGTGATGAAATCCATTCCTATCTCTTCCCATTTCCATTATGGGATTGGTAGGTTGTAACTTTCCTGCCGGACTTTGATGTTCGGCTTTTACTCTTTGGCATGTATGGCATTCCGCCACGTATTGTGCTATCTCTCTCTTCATGTTATTCCACCAGAATAATTCTTTAAGATCCATGTACATCTTTGTACTTCCTGGATGTATAGAGTATGGTGTTTGATGTGCTTCCCAGTATAACTTCCTTGATCTTATCAATATCCGGGAAGCAAATCCTTTTCTGGAACCATAATGATCCCGATTCTCGTCGGTGAATTCTGATGGTCTTCCCTCATCAATCCTCCTCATCTCCTCCACGATGAATGGATCGTCCAGTTGCCCCATAATTATCTCATTCTTTAAGTTCACACTTAGTTCATCGGCTACTTGTAAAGCCGATAGTCCTTCATGAGCTTCTTTTTCCCAAAGTTGTATCTGGGCTTGGCTTATTTCCTTCCTCAACTCTGGTGCTATTTCTTGTTCAACTCCTCCTGTACTCTTCCTGCTCAAGGCATCTGCTACAACATTAGCCTTTCCTGGAGTGTAATTGATGGTCAAGTCGTAGTCCTTGATCAATTCAAGCCATCTTTTCTGCCTCATATTGAGTTCCTTCTGAGTGAAGAAGTACTTAAGACTCTTATGATCCGTATAAAGCTCACACTTGGCTCCATAGAAAATGTCTCCAAGTTTTAAGTGCAAATACTACTACTGCTAATTCTAAATCATGTGTTGGATAGTTTACTTCATGAGGTCCGAGTTGCCTCGATCCATAGGATATTACTTTCCGATCTTGCACGAGCACGCAACCCAATCCATGTTTGGATTCGTCACAGTACACGGTGTAATCCTTGCCATCTTCAGGAACTGCTAACACCGGTGTTGTGGTGAGTTTCTCTTTCAGAGTTTGAAAGCTCTTCTCACACTCATCAGACCACACGAATGGTGTGTTCTTCCTTAACAACTTGGTCATTGGTCCTGCTATCTTAGAGAATCCTTCAATGAATCTCCGATAGTATCCTGCCATTCCCAAGAATCCTCGGATTTCCTTGACATTCTTTGGTGCTTCCCAATCTAAAACTGATGCTACTTTGCTTGGGTTTACTGCTATCCCATCCTTGCTAATGACATGACCAAGAAATTCTACTTGATCTAGCCAAAACTCACACTTGCTGAATTTGGCGTAAAGTTGATGTTCTCTTAGTGTTTGCAACACTATTCTCAGATGTTCAGCATGTTCAGCTTTATCTTTGGAGTATATCAAGATATCATCGATGAATACGATGACAAACTTGTCTAGACATGGCATGAAGATCTTATTCATAAGATTCATGAATATTGCTGGGGCATTGGTTAGTCCAAAAGGTACTACGAGGTATTCATGATGTCCGTACCTCGAGACAAAGGCTGTTTTCGGAACGTCTTCCTTCTTGATCTTTATCTGGTGATAACCGGATCTTAGATCAATCTTGGAAAAGACTCCCGCGCCTCTAACTTGATCAAATAGATCTTGTATTCTAGGAAGTGGGTACTTGTTCTTGATAGTAACATTATTCAAATTCCTGTAATCTCCGCACATCCTTCGACCTCCATCTCTTTTATCCACAAAGATCACAGGTGATCCCCATGGTGAGATACTCTCCTGAATAAATCCTTTCTGTTCCAGGTCATCCAACTGTTCCTTGAGTTCTTTCAACTCCTTCGGCCCCATCTTATATGGTGCTTTAGAAATTGGAGCTGTTCCTGGAATTAGGTCGATAGTAAACTCTATCTCCCTATCTGGTGGCATTCTAGGTAATTCCTTAGGAAAAACATCCTGGAATTCATTGACAATTGGGATGTCCTCCAGTTTTACCTCCTTCATACTATTCAATTGTAACTCAACTTCAATCTGAGTATGCTTATCTCCTTGGTATATGATTCTTTCTCCACCTGGGCTTTTCAGAGACACTGTCTTATGGGTACAATCTATCAGTGCTCCATTTTCCTCTAACCAGTTCATACCAAGAATGACATCAATGTCCTTCATCGGTAGAATGAACAGGTCTGCGTCAAACGCACACTTATGACTTGTCCTGGTTTGGTGTGGGTTACTAATATCGTTCCCCCCGCAGAAAGTATGGTTATGGGTTTATCTAACTTAGTGCATCTAATCCCATGTTTGATGATAAATTGCTGAGAAATGAATGATGTAGTTGCACCGGTATCAAAAAGTACTTTGCCAGGATGAGTGAGTATCTGAAGCGTACCTATCACTGCTTGATCGGAGTTCACCACCTCCTCCAAGCTGGTGCAGTTCAACTTGCCGAAGGGTTTCTTGTTCTTCCAGTTCCCTCCGGTATTTCCTCCTCGGCTTCCTCCTCCTCCTGACTGACCTCCACATTCTTTCTCTTGGGGCAATCCTTCAACATGTGCCCCTCCTGGCAACAACCAAAGCATATTATCTTTGGCTTGTTGCAATCCTTCGAGTATGTCGTCTGAATCCACAAGTGCGACAGACAATCTGGTTTGCAGTCTGAAACGCTTGGTTCCTCCTGCTGTTGTAGTTGTTGTTGAATCTGGGCTTGAAACTCAAGCCAGTGTTTGGCTTGTTGCTGACAAATCTCTTAGGCTCGAATTTAGCCTTCTTCCTCTTTTCATCTTGCAGTTGCTTGAAGTCATCTTCAAGAGTGATGGCTGCATCCACCAACTCCTGGAATTCAGTAGCTCTCAACATCCGGAGCTGTACCTTGAATTGAGGATTCAATCCCCGCATGAACCTCTTCTTCTTGTCCTCGGTGTTGACCTCCTCAACTGCATACCGGGACAATCCAGAAAACTCCCTGACGTAAGTCAGGATAGCCTTATCTTTCTGCTCGATACTTTCAAATTCTCGACTCTTTAGTTCCACAATACTCTCAGGGACATTGGATTCCCTGAACTTCCGCTTGAACTCTTCCCATGTAAATACCTTTTCAGCCGGATAAACGGCTACTATGTTATCCCACCAGGATGCGGCGGGTCCACACAACAAGTGTGTTGCGTACCTGACCTTCTCCAGGTCGTTGCATCCTACTGTATTGAGCTTACGCTCAGTGTCCATCAACCAATCCTCTGCGTCCATAGGTTCGGGCGCATATGCAAATGAGATTGGCTTAGTGTTCTGGAAGTCTGACAGAGTGACTCCCTGGTTCTCTGGTCTATCCACCTTGTTCTGTTGCAGCAGATCGTGAAAGAACTTATTCTGCTGCTCCATGGTAATCCTTTGTCTTTCCTCCATCATCTGCATGTATTGGAGGAAATTCTGCTGCGTCATCGGTGGTGGTGGTGGTGGAAACTGGTTTCTGGCTGCTTCATCAGCCTCTTCCTTCTGCTTAGCCTCACGCTCGAGGCGTCATTCTCGCTCTCCTCACCGCGCTCCCGGCATATCCCCCTAGTTCTGCAACACAAAGTGGTACTCATAATTACTCCATGCGCAAGTTTTCTGAGCTCAACTTTGTGCACGGAACTAGTCACGCAATGGAAATCAAGAAGCAAATGCAAATCATACAAAACATATACCAGATATATACATACTTAAGTGGTTTATTACAATACTCAGTAGCGATGTGAGTATGCAAACTCACTTATTGAAGTATATGTACAAATTTCTACAAATATTACATACTACAATACATGTGGTACAGCTGTATTGTAGTCTCGCCTCCCATGGTGGTCTCTAGTCGTGCTTCACTCCCGGTACATCCCAGGCTTCCATCCGGTCGAACGTGTAGTCCTCCTGACAGAATCTGGAACATAGGGTCTTCCCGTAGGCTTGTAGTCGGAATCGGAGGATGATCCCAGGGAGAAATCTGTGTTCATGAATTGGTTATTCAGTGCATCATAATCCACCCATCGGGTGTACTCCCCGGTGACTCCGCCATAGGTATTTCCACCATCAGTATCAGACTCAATCAGCATAGGATACTCCTCATTATCTCCTCTATTATACTGATTGTTCTGGAACTGGGTTGTGGCGTCCTCCTCCATCTCAGAGTTACCTCTGGCTGGATTGCCATAGGTTTCCGTGTCTGACCCCCAACGCCAACCTGTTGAGTTCTCTATAGGAGTCTCGGAACGCTGATGGTTTCCGGATTCCTCTCCACCCTCATATCCTCCATAGGAATTACTAGGAAAGTACCTAGGTGTAATAGGTGTGGTTTGTTGTTCGGGATGGTCAATACTAATGTCACCAACTGAATAAACTGGTGTATGAACCACTCCCTCCATGGGTTCCTTTCCCTTTGTCTCCTCCTTGGGCTCAGTGAATTCTTCCAACATTGTGTCAATTGCCCCCGACAAATGTCGGTTCAACTGAAAGAACAATGTCAGTAGGTTGCGACTATTATCCATGTACTTAGCGGCTTCTGCTGGTTTGCGTTTTGCAAATTTGAGATGGTTAAGCATAGGATCATCTTCCTCCTCCATATGAGGAATATGAGAGAATTCGGAACCAATAAGCTCCTTCGTCTTATGTTCCCGAATATCAGTGATGGCTCTCATTATGGCTATGTGGTAGGCTGTTTGGATAGTTCTAGCCTCACCTGCTGGCATCACTACACTCATTCCTAGGGATTCTGGAAGTCTTAGTCCTACCCTACACTTCGCTAATACTGTACCGTCGTAGTACATGTATTTCATTACTTGGATTTGGGGATCGCACCCAAATTCAAGCAACATAGCACGAAGAATATCCGCGAGTCCTCCGTCATATTCACTCAGGTTTGATTCCATCACTTTCACGTTACGTCCCGAACGTGAACTTGCCATAGTTGGCTGTAGAAAAGAAAGAATATAATATTAGTAATAATGCATCATAATAGAGATAATAAAGAATTTTTGCACTAAAAGATATGATTGTTTTATTCTCAAGTGAATAGATACCATATTTTTAGAGAATTCTTTACTAATCCTATTTGACTCCTAACGTTTCGTCCCATTTACTAGGTTCCAACCTAAGGTCAAAGCTTTTGCTCGATACCAACTGTGGTGACCACTGCAAACCACTGCATGTTGTAGTATGCCAGTCGTTGATATAACATTCACGAAGTACCAATCCGCAAATATTACATCCCTCAGAGTAGTACAACAGAACATAGCAGGTCCATAACTCATTCATATATTATTACAAGCAATATGTACATATCATCTCGGAGCTCCTCTTGGGTCCTAAGAGGGATACTCCTGGGTTCGAGGTAACCCAATATAAGAGTCTTACTAGGTTATACATTTATTCTCCTCGAGCAGCTAAATACTATGAGTTCGCACTGCTCGGTACTACTACGATTATTACTAGGCCTAAGCTTGCTCTCCTCCGGAACCCTCCCCGGTTCCGTAGACTATGAGATAGTCTACGCCTTCAACACCTCCAGAGAGGTCTGGTTCATCATAGCCGATGACTTCGGCTCCTTCAAGGTCGTCGTTGTCCTCCTCCAGTCGATTCAGACAATCTAAGCAGGGATTTAAGAGTGGTATGAGTACGAGCGTACTCAACAAGTTCATATTAGGAAAGAGGTGTTTAATGCACTATCTACGATACCAGACCAGAAAGTCTGATACCATGCAGGTTTTGATAATCACTTCTTCAAAAGGTTGCTTTTATTCAGAAGAACTATGTCCGTCAGCCTTCACCGGTTTACTAGAACTTCATGGAGTTCCTTTCGGCAGCGTTCGCAGTTCCAAATCCCGGAACAAGGAGTGACTGGTCACGATTCATTACACCCATAAGAGATCTTAACCTTGGTACCAACCGGGCAGCTTTCCCGTCCACACTTCCTTTGGTGTGAGGCCCGGGTCTAGCCGTTCATATTCCTCCGCTACCTCGCACACCCACCCTTTGTTGCATTCCCCGCCCTGGGTCCTCGCCGGTCCTCTTACACCAATTAAGGATGGACCCCGACCACGACAACAGTTTGGGACAAGTTAACCAAACTCCTTCGCCGGTAGATGCAACCCATCATAGACCACATTACCGTGGGGAATTAGAAGGGGATCCCCACCCTCAAGTTGTTCCGCAAGCCGCAACCGCTACGGTAAGCTTTGCTATACGTGGGAATTAGAAGGGGCTCCCCACCCTCAAGTTGCTCCGCAAGACACAACTGCTATGGTAAGCGCATCCGTTGATGTACGAGAGGTGGAAATACAATTGGCTACTCCGTCCCACTCTAGATCTTATGGTGAACACGAGTTCTACGGCACAAGAATCACTGGACGACATTTGTTGTTTAATCCTAGATGGATATAAACCCTTGCAATGGAACCTCCACCATATCAACACAATGCATGGTTCCATTGCCCACCACATAGTCATATTCATAGTTATGAAAATAGTGGTTTTGCTTTTTATGCAATAGTGATAAACATAGTATTTTGCAAGTAATTTGGTAAAAATACTCAAATGACATGAGCAAGCGATGAACTTGCAAAGTTGTTGCAGTTGGATGGTGTGGACTGACCCTTGTCCTCTGTTGCTGAAAAATAGCATCATTGTCCGATAAGGGCAATGGTTAAAGAAGCAATTATGCATGCATTCCAATTTTAGGGTTTGTCCCCCCTTCCGATGTCTTATTATTTCATGTGAGAGGTTAATACTAAGAATAATTTAAGGATACTCTGTTTAGGGTAATATACTACCTTGAAATGTTTTCAAGGTGTTTTTAAAGTCCAAATATATTAATGGACTTATTTTCATTATTGAAAATATAAGGTGTGATTTAAATGTTTATTTTAATCATCAAATTTGGTTTAATCTTGTCTGTCTCCAAAAATTCTATTTTAAATTTTATTATGGTAGAGAATTTTATACTGAGTGATTTTCTTATTTTTAATTATTTTTTAGAGCTAATAACAATTTTCTATGCATTTTCAAAGTTTCTGCATTATTTGGAATTGTGAAATACCAAAAATGCCCCTGGGCCCACCTGTCAGGGTGGCCCAGTGGTGAACCCTAACCCGAGCCACACTTGGGCTCGGTCGGTCGCACCGACCCCTTCTCCTTCACTTGCTCGCGAACCCTAGCTCCCTCTCTCGCGACTCCCGCGTCGCCGCCGTCTTCTCCGAATTGTTCCGGCCATCTCCGGCCGTCGCCGCCGGCGAGATATGGTGCATCTGAACCGCCGTTCAACGGCGCTTCAGATCCACCGCGGCGATTCGTGCTGCGCCGTCTGCTCGTCTCGCCCCCTTCGCCTCTGGTCGCCTGGCGTGGAGTGCCGTGGCGATCTCGTCGCCGCCGACGCTCCAGATGTCGTGGCGCCACCGTGCCTGGCCGTGGTGGTGCTGGTGCTGAGGCGCCGCCGTGGCTTGGTCTGGCCTGGCGCTGCTGCGCCCTCGGCGTGTGCCGCCGTGGCCGCCATTGCCGCACCCACCTCCTCTCGCCACCAGTAAGTGCTCCACCCTCTCTCTCTCTCTCTCTCTCTCTCTCTTGATCGTCCTTCTTCTCCATCCTCTAGCTCTGGCCACGGCTGCTCCACCTCGTGGAGATGTGGCTGTGCCGTGCTGCTGCTGCTACTGCTGGGTGCTGCTAGCTGCTATGGTTGTGCTCTCTGCTGCTATCATTTTGTGCTAGTTGCTGCTACTCTACTCTCCATGGCCTAGCTTAAGTTGTGTCATCCATGCTGTTGCGCATTCATGCTCTTGCTTACTGTCTCTGTTCAATCCTATGGTTGTGCATGCTATTATTGATCTAGCTACTCATCTGAGCATCCCTAGCCCTTGCTATTGCTTGCTCACATGTGCTATGCTACTGTCCTGGCATCCCTGGCTCATTACTGTGAATGACTCATGCTTGTAGCAAGTGCCAGAGCTGTTTGTGTGATGATTAAAGGTTTCTGGCTCATGGTAGGCTCTTCTTTGCTTAATTGTTGTCCATATGCATCAATTCCTTGATGATGTGCTTCTGGATACAATCATAAAATGGTTTATATGATTATCTGTGATTCAATTGTTGCTTAACTGTGGCTATTTAATTTATATGGTTCATGGATAGATGCCAGGCTTGTCTCAGACAAGCACTTGCATACACTGTCAAGCTCTGATGATCCTGTGATCATCAGCTGCTTGATTGGTTGCTTGCTATTCTACTGTCTGTGCCTCTCTGATGCTTATTCTTGGGCTTGTGTGACACCATAGCTTGTGCTGGTGCATGGTGATGCTTGCTCAAGCATCAACTGATGCTTGCAGTGATCCCTTGGATCACTGGCAAGATGCTGGTGCTTTGATTACTTGTCTGTTTCATTTATCTGTATTTCCTGGCTTTATTAGATGGATAAATGATGTGAACTGCTTAGCAGTAATGATCTCATGGATGGATTAATGAGGCTAGAGGGATGCCAACCACTGGTTGGGTACCCTAGCTCATCCTGAGCCCTACTGGGTGATGATGTGATGCTTTGGTGATCTTTTTAGGTGGCTAGGTAGCTGATGTGACCCTAGCAGACTTTATCTGCTAGAAATGGTTGCTCCTGCCTTTGATGGATGCTCCTATGCAATATCCTGGTAGTCTTCCATGGGCTGCTAGGTTATTTGATGTTGAAATCATGCTGACAAGTAGTTGTCCAACATTCTGATGGCTTGACTAGCTGTGTGGTGCTACATGAATCTGGGTGGCTAGATAGGGTTTAGTTCCTTGCTGGATTTCCCTGGTTATGGCACTTTTAATTCTGTTGGCTTAATCAGTGTTCCCTTGGACACAGTCCTAATGGCTTTACCCTTATTTTGCTTGCATCCTATGGCTGGTAGCCACATGATGATTCAAATAGGGTTCTACCCACTTTTGCTTCTGTGACTTGTGCATATGATGGATTAGTATGAGCAAAACCTTGCTTGCTCATGTTGTGTTGGTATACCTCACTCCAGCTCCTAGATAAAGTTGTTGTTGTAGAGGATTGCTTCTGGTGGTTTGATTTGCTTGCCCTGCTCCTCCTTGTCAGCTTGAGGTACTTGATTAATTTGTTGTGGCTGTTGGGGATAGGTTGAACAACAGTGGTTGTTCTTCCTGTTCTTTATGTGCCTGTGTTCTTACCCTGGAGGTTCTGCCTATGAAATGGCTAGGGTTTGGCTTGAAAAGTTTATATATGGCCCTCTCCTTGCTCTCTTGGTCGACAGCACTGCCTAGCAGTTGATTGGTGACTCACCGGTGGGTTGTGTGTGCTGTGAAGCATGCACACACAGTGGCTTGGTGTTGTGCATGCACACATGCTGTGTGTGCTGCCTGTGTGTGTGTGTATCAGGCTTGGGACTTGAGCTGTGAGAAGATCAGCTCGGCTGATCTTGATAATATCCACTCCAAAATGCCATTTTTTTACTAACCTGCCAAGTGGCAATGCCACTTGGCATAATTGGGTGTTGTTGTGTTTGTGTGCAGGGAAAACTAGAAGATGATCAAGATGAGGTGCAAGTTCATCTTGATCCAAGAATTCATGAAGATCAACTTGTAGTTTAGGAAATTTCATTAAGTTGTAATTTTTCTTTATTTTTCTCTCTTTTCCATTAATCAATTCATGTAATGTGTTGTAATCTTTTATATTCCAATTCTGAATATTGTAAAAACAATGTATCTTGTGTGATTATTAATAAAGCTCAAAGTTTCTCTATAGAGCTTTACTTAATAAATGAAATGTTTATATTTATGATTATTCATATTTGTTTTAATGAATTGACTCAATTTTTAATTATGATATATTCATATGATGTTTGAATTTGAAATTCAAATGTTCTTGTATTTGAATTCAATCATGCAACTTAAGTAACAATGCAATACTCTCCTCTCTTCTCAAAACCCTAATTTAGTTAGGTGAGGAGCAAGTTTGTCGCACTCTCGAAACCCTAACCCTGTAAGGTGTCGAGAGAGAAACTTGTCCCCCTTCAATGCAGTTTTGTTTTAAAAGCGCAAAATTTTCCCAGAATTTACTATGCAGTGCACAACCCTTTCTAAAATCTACCCCTCGATCGTCTCTAAACCTGGGATATTACAGGCGCACCACCTGACCTCATTTGGCCCTCGTGGCTTCCCTCTCGTACTTCTTTCCTATTGATGAAAAAGTGATCAGGTATTTTTCCTTCGATTTTTAGGCGTCCAGAAGATCCCTGAAACAGAAAAATATGAAAAAGAAAATTTTCCGCCTCCTAGAAATTAAATACCAATGAAAGGGAATTTGTAAGAAAGTCCCATAAATCTGCCAAAAATGAATAAATAATGGTTGATTAAGGCAAATATCATTCAAAAATAATCATATAAGTATCTATTTTTGCTGATGTAAAATGCACGTATCAACCGCCTTCATCTTCCCCAGCTGAGCCCGATGACCGCTGACACCTAGCGCGAGAGAAACCGGCACCGGCACCCTTTGGTTGCAGGAGGGGGGCACCGTGGCCCGGAGCCGACAACAGCGGCGGCGAGCGAGCGTCGGTAGGAAGGGGTTGGGAGGAGGCAGCGGCGGGCACCCCCGGTTACGCCTGGGGAGAGCGACACGGGGGGTAGGGTTTAAATAGCAAAGTATGAACCTAGAGATATAGCATGAAGTGGTCAGTCGACTTATAACGCACTGATCGAACTGTTAAATAAAGTATTAAAGATTCGTAGGCCACCGCCTCCTTAGCCATGATGGCGTGAATCTCGCGCACATCAAGTTGAGCGGCCTCGGCCACCTCCTTGAGTGCCTCTTGGGCCATCGCACCTTCACACTCGAAGCTGCCCACCTCCTCATGGGGTACTTCCGAGCTGACTCCGTGGTATGCAACTCGACGTCCTTCTCGGAGGCCTGCAGGAAGCGGGCGAGGTACATATACCTGATGGTGGTCTAGGTTACGATACTATGGTGACACATAGATTGTTGGGTGGTGAATGTTGTTGTGTCGGAGTGCATTTTTATAGACCGTGGCCTCGGCGGGAAATGGCCGGCCGGAGGCGTGATGTTCTAGAATATGGGAGGGAATCCACCACGGCCGCGTGGGGGTAGCAGGAGCCAGGGAGTGCAGGGACCAACTAGATACGCGGGAAGGCGGCGAGGGGTTTGGCGACGTGTTGTTTCCATTAACATCCAGTCGCCATTAGAGGGAAGGCTTCAATCGTTGAGAGCGGGTGGGGAGGTCAACATGCGTCGGTTTGTTGGGCGTACCCTGTGACCTAAACAGACTATGAGCCATTATCGTTCTGCGGGCCGACCTTTTCGGACCAAAACGAACTATTTGGGTCGGTGTTTTGGATCGCGCCACTTAGGGCATCCCCAGTGTCCCGATGCAAATGGGAGACAAACATCCGTTAGAAAAATGGGTCTGCACCCCGACCATCGGCCGGACAGATAATGACCTAGATGTATGCATGCGGCCAAAATTTGCGTCACGAATGCATCTTCGAGGATGTGGCGTGGCCAGTGCACGAGTCTGCGCCCTTCCCACTTGTGCCCGCCCGCCAGCGACTATAGTTGTTTTGTCTTTCTGCGCGCTAGTAATGGTGGGTGGCGCTCCGTAGCTTTCTTCGTTGTGTTAATAGAGTGCCTCGCCTTTCGCGCGCCTGCGCTAGTGGCTGCGTTACGGCTTCAGCACCACGGAATTGAAGGCAAGACAACAAGCTGGGCTTTTTAAGGGGCATTGGTCGCCATGTCCTCTCCCGTGCCATTGAAATCGTCCTAGTCCTTTCCACCCACCTTCTTACCACCTACGCCATGGCCAAAAGCTGGCCCTTCCGCAAGACAAAGCATGATGGAGAGGTTGGCTCCTCGCGTGGCGTCAAGAAGCCGTGGCAGCGTCACTACGTCCTAGTGGAGTTTGCGCACTAGCTAGGGGGGTGAACTATCCTGTGCCATGGTCGGATGCCATCCTACCAGGAAGAGGCTGGTACCTTAACTCCCGCCGCGTGCCGGTCCCTCCCGTGTCTCGTGTGGAACATGTGCGGCGTGAAGAGGTCTAGCGGCGTCGATTCATCATGTCGTCGGATCTGCACGACGCTCTGGCGTTTGACATCATCTCGTACAACTGGATCACATTCGGCGCGTGGGAGTTCGACCCGTGCCGCTGAGAGGGATACCTCAGCAACGTCGGATTCTTCAAGCGAGCCGGCGACGATGAGGACAGCGATGAGCAGGCTGACGACCACCACGAAGAGCACTTCGATAACGGCAGCGCAGTGTGGATCCAGAGTACCAGCCGCCGGATCTCAATGAGGACGAGGCCATCTAGCTCGCCATTGCCCAGAGCAAGCTCGACCAGCTCGCCTAGTGGGACGGTCTCGTCGTCGTGCTTCGCAAGTCTGCACTGGCGTAGGGCACGCCGGTGACACCACCAGTGACTCCGGAGCGCGAGGCACGCAGCCCCTCTGCTGCTGCTCCTCCCGTGGCGTGGGATCTGTGGCCTAAGCCGGCGGTGTTGGCTACCACTTCTCCTTCTCTTGCACCGCCGGTATACAATCTGCCGCCACCGGTGCGGCACTGGCCATGGGAGATGACGGAGATAATCAACCTCACTGACAACGACTTGACGACAGGTAGATTTTTCTATGTTTTCCCCATATTATTAGAGTATCCTATGTTTTTTCGATGCCAAGTAGACACCATATCAACTATGTATCTCTATAAATGGAAAAAAAAAATTAAAAATGTGTCAGATCGCTGAGGGCAACCCCAGACGCAAACGAAAAATCATGACCCGACGATCAATTTCACGTCCACGACCAGATCTAAATAGACACGTGTAATCATTTTGCTGACTGAAATGCATCAGACAGCTGAAGATGGCAAAGGAGAGGGAGTGGTTGCTAGCCTGAATGAATGCACGATGACCCCTGGGGCCGCACGTTCCGGATGGGAAATATAGATGACCAGGACGGAGATCGATTCATCCATGAACGAATTCAAAGACAGCTACTACGGTGGGCCCACCTTCTGCCGCGGAGTCCTCCCATTGGCCCAAACCCTAATAATACGTACGCCCACGTCGACCGGTAGCAGCCGGTGGCCAACCTTTCCCGAACACGGTATACGAGGTCGGGGGAGGAAGAGGTGGTAGCTTTCCTTTAAGGTTTACCACATCGGGCGAAACCAAAAGATTGACTTTCCTCAAACCCGACTACTGCTACTTCCATCTAGCAGCTGGACTAGTAGATTTCTCGCCACTCCACCCACCATGCAAAGCACTAGAGCCACAGCAGTGCAGTGATAGCTATAGATTGGTCTCTGCCATTCCCTATTGGATGGATCCCTTCCCCATGGTGATCTTCTTCCCCTTCACATATCTCTTTTCTGGATGGACCAGGTTTGGTGTTCTTGTCTGCGTTTCTCTCTCTTTAACTCCGATGGCGAAAGAGATTCATGTCTATCCTAGCCTCTGTTGCTGCCAGCCACACAAACACGCACTTGAACATTTGCTATTTTTCTTTTTAAAGAACATATTAAGTTAAGATGATACCAATTATATTTTGTCTCAGCAACAACGTAATCTCTAGAGCAAGTCTACATATCAAGAAAGCACAAAAAAAAAACAAAGAAAACATGTCGAAGCATCAAACACTCACACCAGCAAGAGCACCGCCAGTGATGACAACACCTAGACTCCAAACTCTCCAAAATGAAGCCTCCAGAAATATAACATTGAATAAACACAATCATCGTCCGGTCTAATCAGATCCTGGTTTTTCACCCGAAGAAGTCCAAACTTTAGACATTGTCTTCAACAAGGAAACGACTAAGGGAAGCTGCAGTTTCCAAGTATAACCATTATTTGTTCCAGTTCAAGCCTTTGATTTTTTTGAAGAACATAGTAACACCTTGAACCTTATTTGGTACAATCATGGTGTCCAAAGCCGGTGGACTTGACAGGTCTTACTTTGACATGATATGATTGCGTTGATATATACTCCCTCGTTGATCGATCCGTTTCATGGACACAATTTTGCAGCACCTGGGCACTAGTGTGCCCTTCTTTTGAAAAAAAAAATTGTACTTTCGAGATGATATCTTGTATCATGATGTACTTTTTTATTTCATACTTTGGACTTGAGTGCTTGTGTACATCTTACCTATGCAGAGGCCTAGTGTAATTCTTAAACTTTTAAACAATAAAACATCATTTATCGAAAAAATATACATGGCCTATATATCCGTGTGAAGTTTGTGTAGAAAAATTGTTATGTTTCGGGCAATAGAATTTTTTTACAGTATATAGGAGTTATGTATGTATATTTTTGTTAGAATTTTGTATTTTGTATTTTCCAAAGTACAGCGTATTTTCAATCGAGATTTCTGGCGCACAATCCCGATGTATATATGTAACTATATATATGATTTTGGGCAGACCTTTTGGAGATCCAAAATTGTGAGTTTCAAATGTTGGATAATTAGGCACAATTTCCATGATTAATTCCAGAATATAAAACATGATGGCAGCAACTACTAACATGTGAAACTCGAACATACTAGATGCATTAATCAACATGAGCAGCAGCAGCGCAAAGATAAAGCATCCATCGCTAAGCAGATTGAGATATGTCGCACGTACCGATCTAGTGGAGGTGGCGGTGTAGCAGATGATGTCGCGGCAATAACGTTGTTGATGACAACGTTGTTGACGACAGGGACGACGGGTCGAAGTAGACGGCGTTGAAGACGACGGAAGAGCAGCGCCCGACTTGGACGGAAGGCGACCCGTGATGAAGAACTTGAGCAGTCGCGCAGGCCTTCCCAAAACCTAATTCGCCCTCTCCCGTACAGGATCGCAAGGACGAGCGGTTCGAGACCTGCTCTCCGTTCGCCGATGCACGTCGCGCGCGGGATGGAGTAGGCACCTAGCACGCAGCGGTGGAAACCCTAACTCGTGTGTTGGTATGTTTCTGCGGTAGCCGGGCAGAGATTATATAGGCTCGGAAACCCTGAGGCGTCGGCCACGCCCACGTCGCCTGGCGTTCGAGTCGGTTACGGACCACGATCCGGAGCGACCGAACCGACTAAGCGTGACAGCGTCCGTCTAGAACTCTGTTCGTTTTCCTGAGCTGCAAAAAGTAGAGGAAAGTCTCGGCTCGAGGCTCAATCCACTACCACGAGCGCGGCGCGCGTCGTGACGTGTCGTGTCGTGTGGTGAGACGAGCGAGGAGAGGGAGGAGCGCGCGTGTCGCGAGCTCTTATTCTCACTCACTTACTAGTGGTGAAACAACCCACCTTATGAGGTGGTCTAACTTCCTCACTTTCCATGTGGGACTAAACTTCCCACCACTTGCCACTCACTAGTGAGCTGCCACCAACTTGGGCTCAAACTCACAAGGCTGCCTATGTGGGCTTTGAGATTTATAGGAAAACTGAAATCTAATTTGGGCCACTAAAAGTGGGCCCAATATTTCAACAATCCCCCACCAGATCTCAAATCCCCATTTAGAGATTTACCAATACTCGCTGCTTGTTTATATACCGGTGTTTCGGCGGAGACTGTTAAGTTGAACTTCCGCCTAGAACCTTAAGCTACATCCATTCACACTTGAACAATGGACTAAGCCTTGAATTGCAAGTTTTGCGTGAACAGAGTTTCACTCAAAGTCATGACCAGTACATGGCTGCCAGTAGCCTACCCCGCGGGTGAAGCATATGCGTCATACTTCATGGTCTCTTCATGAGTTTTACTAGAGATCACCCAAATCTCATAGATTGCGACGTTTAACAATCGGACTCATATAGGTGTGTTATTTCAAGAATGCTCCGTAGGACAGCATCTTTGCTATAATAGCCAACATAAACACATTAAGGCTTGTCGCCAACCTGCCTTACAACAATTGAGAGTTGTGCATCTTCACATAGAGAGGGTTACATAATACTCTCATCAATTAAACCACTAGTTTGTTCTTCCCAGGTCCTAATTCACGGGATCTCCGATCACAAAGGTTGAGTTACCACTATGGTGTAACATCAACGGGTCTCAAACCCATCTCCCTCGATGCACTTTCTATCACATTACATGATAGTCCCTTTGTAAAGGGATCTGCCAGGTTTTTGTCTGTTTGAATATATGTAACAGTTATTACTCCGGAGTTTCGCAATTTCTTGACAGACTTCAAACGTCTCTTGACGTGTCTTGATGACTTCGCGTTATCCTTAGAATTGTTCACTTTGACAATTACGGTTTGATTGTCACAATTCAAAAGGATTGCCGGAACAGGTTTTTCAACCACGGGCAAGTCCATCAAGAGCTCACGCAACCATTCTGATTCAACGGTGGTTGTGTCTAAAGCAATAAGTTCTGCTTCCATAGTTGACCTGCGTCAATATGGTTTGCTTACCAAGATCTCCATGACAACTGCGCCACCAGAAGGTAATGCATACCCACTTGTGGCGTACGAGATCAGCTACATCGAGATCAGGTCGAATCACTATATCCTTCAGCACGGCTGGGTGCCTTTGAATAGTGAATCCCATAACTCATTGTACCACATAGGTAGCGCATGACCCTATCAGTGCACAGCAGTGATGCCTTTGACATGAACCTACTCAACTTGCTAACAGCAAAAGAGATGTCGGGTCTAGTCGCGCTCGCTAAGTACATGAGTGAGCCAACGATATGAGAATATCTCAATTGATCTATGGCAATCCTCCGGTTCTTGCGTAGTGTCTGGGATCATAAGGTGTTGAAGAAGGCTTGCTATCAATATAGCCGAACCGGCTCAAGATCTTCTCAACATAATGGGATTGCGTTAGAGTAATCCCGCTCTCGTTCTTAATCAGCTTGATGTTCAGAATCACATCAGCTTCTCCCAGATCTTTCATATCAAAGCAATTTGACAAGAAAGACTTGACCTCGTGTATTACTTTCATGTTTGTACCAAAGATGAGAATATCATCCACATACAAACATAGTATAACACCTTCGCCCCCACCATGGCGATAGTAAACACACTTGTCGGCCTCATTGACAACAAATCCTACAGAAGTTAAGTTCTGCCAAACTTCTCATGCCATTGCTTAGGGGTGCTTGTTTTAGGCCATATAAAGATTTCAGCAACTTGCACACCTTTCTTTCTTCACCTTTTACTACAAACCCATCAGGCTGATCCATATAGATTTCCTCTTCCAGCTCTCCATTAAGAAAAGCTGTCTTTACGTCCATTTGATGAACGATAAGACCACAGGAGGCAGCCATGGATAGTAGTACTCGAATGGTGGTAAGTCTAGCGACAGGTGAATAGGTGTCGAAGTAATCTTCGCCTTCTCTCTGTGTGTAGCCTTTCGCTACAAGCCGCGCCTTGTACTTCTCAATAGTACCATCAGGTCTTAGCTTCTTCTTGAACACCCATTTGCAGCCCATAGGCTTGCATCATGGGGTCGTTCTGATAGCTCCCAAGTTCCATTAGAAAGAATCGAGTCCATCTCATTATGGACAGCTTCTTTCCAGTCATCTGCATATGGAGATGCATATGCCTCTGCAATGGACGTGGGAGTATCATCCACAAGGTACACAATGAAATCATCACCAAAGGATTTTTCAATCCTTCGTCTCTTGCTCCGTTTAGGAGCTTCATTGTCGTCCTTCTCAATAACAATCTCATGTGATTGTTCAAAATACTCATTAGATGTACTAGATTCAGGAACTATCTCAGTAGAAATTCTAGCAATGCTATGCATATCTTTCATAGGAAACATATTCTCAAAGAATGTTGCATCACGAGATTCCATAATAGTGTCAACATGCATATCAGGTACTTCAGATTTAACTACTAAAAATCTATAGCCTACACTCCGCGGAGCATAACCTAGAAAGATACAATCCTGTCTTTGGTCCGAGTTTGCGCTTCTTAGTGATTGGAATATTGACTTTCGCCAAACATCCCCATGTGCGCAAATACGAAAGTGATGGTTTTCTCCCAGCCCACTCCTCGTAAGGGGTTTTATCTTTATTCTTGTTAGGAACTCTATTCAGGACATGACATGAAGTCAGCAAAGCCTCCCCCCACCATGCCTTTGATAAACCAGCAGTGGCTAACATGGAATTCACCAAGTCAGTCAGCGTGCGGTTTTCCTCTCAGCAACCCCGTTTGATTGGGGCGAATAGGGAGGCGTCCTCTCATGAATAATACCATGTTCCTCACAGAATTCATCAAAGATTTTAGGAAAATATTCACCACCACGATCAGACCTAAGACGCTTGATCTTTCTCTCTAGTTGATTTTCAACCTCGGCCTTATAAATTTAAAGTAGTCTAAAGCTTCATCTTTAGTCCGCAACAAATAAACATAGCAAAATCTAGTCGCATCATCAATCAATGTCATGAAATATCTCTTTCCACCTTTTCATCTCACATAGATCAGAATGTATGAGTTCTAGAGGTGCCAAGTTTCTCTCCTCGGCCGCCTTGTGAGGCTTTCGAGGTTGCTTTGATTGCACACAACTATGGCACTTAGAACCTTTGGCAATGGTGAAGTTCGGAATAAACTTAAACTGGATAGCTGAGACATTAAACCAAAATTAATGTGACATAAACGAGAATGCCAAACATTGGTATCATCACTAACATTGCCACAAATATGGTTCAGAGACTTATTACTGAAATCAGAAAGCGAAACAAGCCTCCGCACTCATAGCCTTTACCACGATAAATTGTCCAAACTTGGAAACAACTACTTTATTCGACTCTAAGACAACCTTAAACCCCATCTCTGCAGAAGACATCACGAGATTCTTGTTTCATAGTAGGGACATGCGCACGTTCCTCGTTGCACGATCTTCCCAGAAGTGAACTTCAGATCTAGCGTGCCAACACCACGAACAGAAGCATGTGACCCATTCCCCATCAAGACGGAAGAATCCCGGGCGACCTGGTAAGAAGTAAACATGGATATGTCAGCACACACATGAACATTAGCACCCGTATCAATCCACCAACATGGAGATTGAAATACCGAAAGAACAATAAAGAGATTACCGTACCCATCAGCATTGCTAGCGGTCACCGTGTTGACTTGCCTCGCCTTTTTCTTGCGGTCTGCCCTCTCTGGACAGTCCTTAGAAAAGTGACCAGTCTCTCCACAGTAAAGCAGCTCAGATCTGCTTTGTTTATCATCTTCTTCTTGAAGGTTGTAGTCTTCATAGGCTTATTGAAGGAGGGCTTGTTATTCCCTTTGTTCTTGTTGTAGGGTTTCTTCTGCACCATGTTGGCGCTAGACTGACCCTCTCCTTAGTAGTATCCTTAGCTCGAGCTTTCTCCTCAACATCAAGAGACGCTATCAGATTTTCAACTGATATCTCCTGTCTCTTGTGTTTGAGGGTTGTGGCAAAGTTCCTCCATGAAGGGGGCAACTTAGCAATAATGCATCCAACCACAAACTTGTCAGGTAAGGCACACTAAGGAGTTCAAGCTCTTTCGCAATGCATTGTATCTCATGAGCTTGTTCGACTCTGAACGGTTGTTCGCCATCACGATGTCATGTGGAAGCTCTCCATGATGTCTGGAGTTCCTTTTGCACATCGGTTGCACCGGGTTTGGCATTCGGTGCATCCCCGAGGAGCTCTTCTGCAGTACGGTATGTGCATGTACATCACACGGACGATCAACAGAAATACCGAGCATCGACGAAGAGAGTATTGTTTTCCTTGAACTTGTTACGATCTTGATCGGTCCATAGTTCCTTCGAGGTAAACCATTACTAGCCCGAACACTTACTAGAATGAGTAAGCGAGCTGTGCTTAATCTGCCACCTCTTAAAGTGCACACCGGTAAATTATCCGGCCTCAGTGCATCAGCAAAACCAGCCATTGTTAACTCGGGAAATTGCCTACAATTAGGTTTTTGGATTGTTGGATAATTAGGCACAATTTCCATGATTAATTCCAAAATATAAAATGATGGCAGCAACTACTAACATGTGAACGCTCGAACATACTAGATGCATTAATCAACATGAGCAGCAGCAACGCGCATCCATCGCTAAACAGATTGAGATATGTCGCGTGCCCGATGCGAGTGGAGGTGGCGGTGTAACGAATGATGTCATGCGTACGTTGTTGATATTAACGTTGATTGACGGCGACATTCGAAAGTGACAGACGTTGAAGACGACGGAAGCAGCACCGCCGGACTTGGACGGAAGCGACCGTGATGAAGAACTTGACGATCGCGGACGCTTCCAAAGCCAATTCGCCCTCTCGTACGGGATCGCAGGGCGGCGGTTCGGAGACTGCTCTCCCGTTCGCCGTGCACGTCGGCGCGCGGGATGGAGTAGGCTACGATGGCGGCTCGAGAGAGGTGGAAACCCTAACTCGTGTGTTCGGTATGTTTGCGGTAGCCGGGCAAGAGATTATATAGGCTCGGGGAAACCTAGGCAATGTGGGCCACGCCCACGTCCTTACGAACGTTCGGTCGGTTACAAGCCACGTCCCAGGAGCGACGGAAACCGACTAAACATGTGTGTCCGTAGAACTCTGTTTTTTTCTGAAATGCAAAAAGGAAAGTCTCGGCTCGAGCTCAATCCACTCACCACGAGCGCGGCGCGCGTCGTGACGTGACGTGACGTGTCGTGTCGTGTGTGTGTCGTGTCGTGTCGAGTCGAGAGCGAGCGAGGAGGAGGAGGAGCGGCGCGTGGCTCTGTCTCATCACTTGGTGGTGAAACAAATTTATGAGGGTGGTCTAACTTCTCAGAACATGACAGACTTACATACTGCTACTCCTTTATTATTTACCTTGCTTGAATTTCACATGAGCTATTGCGTATGTGAGGCTTTGAGATTATAGGGAAAGAAATCCCAATTTGAAGTAAAAAGTGGGCCCAATATTTCAACATCAAAACTTTCACCAGGGCTCACCGTTGCTCAGAGCACCGGTTTAGTTTTCTCCATTTCGATAGCTATAGCTTTGAAAAAGTCAACGAAACCAATACTACTGTACATCAGCTGTCTCAAAGCACACGTCCACAAGTTATGAACAGCCGCAGAAAATTATGCATATAGAAAAGATCATCCCATTTTCTTTTGTTATCTCTACAGGTTGTGCTCACTGATGGACAGCAGCATGCTCATCGCTTTTGATCCATTCCTTTTCCAGTTGTTTTTAGATATCCATCTCCTTCCAAGAATCAATACGTAGGTAGCATCACTGGCGGAGCTCCTTTGGGGCCTAACCGGGCCATGGCCCGCCCATGATTTTTGCAAAAAAAAAATCTACCCCTATGCATCTAAGCCCAGCCCAACACCACAAGCACACACTGCCTCCATTCCCTGTACGCTGCTTCCAGAATCCAGATCCTCTGCTCGTGCTTGTTCTTTCCTCTCTCTCTCTTGACTAGGTTTAGCGATTACAACTAAAAAGAGGGGAAATCGGAGTGAGGTGGTGGAGCAGCAGGCCAGCAGCACAGCGCCGACGCCGGCAACCGGGGGTCGGCCAGGCCAGTGAGTCGTCGCACCCTGCGGGGCGCCGCCGCGCGGGCATGGCTGCACCGCATCCGCACGGGCACCGGGCTGGCTGCCGACGGTGCGCCCCAGCGGCTACTGCCCGCGACTTGGACTGAATCAATCCTTCTCTTCTGCTGTTTCCTTGCCAAGGCAATCTTCTTTCTTTCCCCAAATTCGTAGTTACTAATTTACAGCATATGTTGTTCTTCGTTCCAGTATTGTTTCGTTCACTGAATTAGGGATTTATTCAATTTTGCAAATTGCAACAGCAGACTGTAATGGAATATCTAATGCTAGCATCGAGACAGGTCAAGGGGCAAATCAGATCCGTGCACTTAAGCGACCAGGAGACACAAGATGGGGATCTCATTTTGCTTCAGTTTACAGCCTTATAAAGATGTTCGGTGTTGTTTATTCTGCTATCCAAGATATGGCAGCTTTGGACACTCAACTATTTGAATTGAATCGAAGGTTCAATGAGAAGGTAATGGATCTTCTATCTACTAGTGCCACTTTGATTCCTAGAAACAAATTCAAAGGGTTCAAAGCTAGTGATATATGTGAGATGGTGAAAAAGTATTACCCGGCAGATTTCCCGCAAGATATTTATGGATTACAACAACAACTGAAACATTTTGTTTTGGATGCTTCCAAAGATGAGGAATTGAAGAAAATATCAACCTTGATTGATCTTTGTCGATGCCTTGTGGAGACGGGAAGACATATTATCTACAATTTGATTGATAGATTACTCCGTTTGCTTATCACTCTTCCAGTTTCTACGGCAAGCGCTGAACGTGCATTTTCTAGTTTAAAGATTATTAAAACAAGGTTACGCAATAAGATGGAAGATGATAATCTGGCCAACAACATGTTAGTTCACATAGAGGGTGCTATTCTGGACGATTACAAGTATGATGATGTCATTTTTGATTTTAAAAGCATCAAGGATCGGGCAGCTGACTTGTAGACACATGTACTGTCTAGATTTTTGTGTAGCTTCTTTTGCTGTATAGTAGTATTACATATATGGATGCTTCTCCTGATTTTGTAAGCAGTGTGACCAAAATGATTGGATCGATGAGTAATTTTCTAATGAACGGGTGTGTTTGGGAACATTTTGTTGAGTTTCTTTTAAGCCGGCCCGCCCAAGAAAAGTTTTGAAGCTCCGCCACTGGGTAGCATGACAATGAATAAAAAAAAAGTCAATGTGTGATCATGCATGCCGCACGCATGTCATACATGCTCCTCAATTAGTCTATCAGATCTCTTTATTTCCTTTTCTTGCTGTAAAGTCTACTGTAACCAACAAAAGAGGCGCTACAGTACTATATACAGTAGTGGATCCAGAAGCTACTGTTCTCTACCTGTAGTGGCCAAGGGGATAAGCAACAAGATGGTTACATCTCCGGCCCGGTTGTGTGAGTAGAAAATATGAAAATATAGAGCTTGATTCAACTTGTGAAGCTATGTGTTTATTATTTACCTATTCATCTATGTATGTCCATATTCATCCATTTACCTGTCATTGCCAAGCTGGGTTTAATCTCTACGCTTGGTCGTTTGTGCGTCGATATCAGGTAGTCGACGCCTCGACGGCGACACTGTCAGTAGCAAAGTACAACGCAGATGTATCCATCATGAGCCTTTCCTCTTTCGGATCTCCCCATTAACGTTATTGTGAGGCCATGCATCGCAAGGTTATGTGCTATATATCAAGATCAGTTTTACGAATTCGCCGGACCTACACGCCGCGTAATCGAAAACGTGGACGGCAAGGCCAGCAGGGTGGTACTGACGTGCTGTGCCCAGGCTAGGCTATGGTCCTGCACTCCTGCAGCTAATTAAGGTTAGAATGCGATGCCCCTTGAAAGCTGAAGAAAACCTAGACACATTTGGTTGGTTGTGCATCTCTCCCTCTCTGCCAATTAAAGGCATGGCCAGATAATTTCTGGCAGTAGATCAAATTTGGTAGCTGAAGCGCCCAGGGGGCACTAGATGCATGTGAACTTATGGCACTGCAAGAGGCAGATCCTTCAGATCGAACCAAACTGGACGCCAGGACTGTATTTGCAGGATTTGGATGCCTCACCAATCACCGCAAGCTCTGTAAGCATCATTATTGTTGTGAGATTAGGTAGTCACGATCATAGTATCGTATAGAAATATAAATGCGTATGATTCTTTTACGTATTCTTGTTGTAATGCAGGTATCATATATTAGTATCATAGTCTCCATATATTAATTGTTTTGTAGAATCTCAATCGATATATGCAGATTTATTGGCATTAATTTTTAGTAGTATGTCTTATGATCTGATCTACACTGTAATCTTAAAATCTCTCTCATCCTTAAATTGCTATGCACCTTCATTTGCATCATGGAATGCGTGATACTCTTTGATACTCTCGAGCAGGTCTAACGAGACCCCTTAAAAAGACAAGCAAGTATAATAGCAGTCGATATACGGGGTAGCGTTCTACGGCCGTCTAGGACCCCGTAAAACAGGCCCCCGCGTCGATTTTTACGGTTTCGGCTAAGGGGTGGCTTTTCACCCCTTACTTGTCGGGCGGGAGGCTGAATAGAGGCCAACCCCTCGCTCGTGTGAAATTTGAAACGTGAGATAGCAGCGCACGCGCATAATCTCGGCGGAATCAGGCGAAATTCGGCGGCTGCGACCGGGGTGGCGGCACGGGGCTCTGAACGGTGGCGCGTGAGGCTGAAAGCGACAGCGGCCTTGGCAGGGCGGCGCGTGGGCCTGGAGAGATGGCGACGGCGTGGCCATGGCGGGCATTCGGAGGGCGAGGCGACCTGCCCGCGTGGGCGGCCGGGCGGCAGCCAGTAGAGGCGAGAGCAGGCGGGGCGGGCGGCAGTGATAGGCAGCGCGACCTTGGCGAGCGGGAACGCAACCGGGGCCAGGAAGCGAAAGCTGCGGGGTTGGCGAGGTGCAGAGCAGAGGAGGAAGGAGAGGATGAAGAGGAAAAAAAATTTAATTTGGCATCTTTGGGAATATTCCCTTTTACGGTTTAGGCGTACGGGGTCTGCTTGGCTGATCCAGGTTTTAGTGAAACCGTCTAAGGCCCTCTCTTTCATTTTACGAGCGAAAATATCAGGCACATTGTTGCTCTCATTGTGTGGGTAGTCTTAGGACCCTTATCCTTCTGATACCGGCACAGATCGACCACACTGCTACTAGTAGTAGCTAAGTAATGGCGCATATGCGGTCGGATCGATCATGCAACAGATACAGGCATGCATGCATCTTTATGTTTCGATGCGTGCTGCACGAGTTGCATCTAGGTTAACTTGGGCGCCTGCCAGTCTGCCACACATCTAGTACTATAAGAGTATGCGCGTAAACCACAATCTTTGGTCACACATACAGAAGTGATGAAGACACTAGTAGGAAAACCATTATAAGTGGAAATGCCATCGTAGCGCAACTCATGCGCCACAAAAATATTTATGTGGTGCACCATTAAAATGCGCCATAAAAAATTGATGTTTACGCACGCATATGTTTGCACGTGCGCCACGGAAGATGGAGATGCAGCCGGCGCACGGTGTAGTCTTGCCACGAAAGTTCGTAGGACCCATATTGGGTCCCTGCACATCGCCGAAGGAAATTATGTAGCGCATGGTCGAGCGTGCGCCACGAAAGTTAAGTTTACGTAGCGCACGTTGGTCCATGCGTACCGAATTTCTGCGGGGACCATACACCGGCTCACGCCGCATGATTGCGTGGCGCATGAGCTCTTATGTACAGTTCATGTTTACGTGGCGCATATCAGCTAATGCGCCACGAGAAAGTGAATAGTAGATCTCACTTTTGGAGGCAGCTTTCCCCCTCTTTTCTTCCACCCACCACCCTTTCCATTCTTGTCTTCTCCAACCAGCTCGTGTTCCTCCTCTCTCCCACTCCATTTTGGTCATACTTTTCTCCATTGTTGATAGCTCTAAGCCTATTTTGTGGGCATATTTGTGAGGGGAAGCCACTCCAACTTGTAGAGGGGTACTAAAAACCACAATTCTCTTTCCCTCCTCCTCCACTTTCCCTCTTGCATGGTCCATTGTTTTGTCTCCACCACCCCATCCTCTTGCTCCACCATGATGTTGGTAGATTTGTGAGAGGTTGAGTACTATTGGATGCATGTTTTGTGTGTATGGATGTTTTGTAGGTGAAGATTATTATCGCGCTCCCGGACGGTTTGCGGTGGCGAGAAGATGATGTTTATATGTGTTGAGCTTTGTGTTGTGGTTGAATGTTTGCTTGCGAAGAAGCTTATTTGTGTTGTTGGTTTGTGCCGGCGTGTGGTGCATGGATGTTTGCCGAAATGTTGATTCATTTCCATTTCGGCAAATTCTTGCACTAGCCATATGTCCCACTTTTAGGATAGGTCATGTCGAAATTTTCCGGCGATCATGCATGCATGTGTGTTTATGCATGGTGTGTGTGGTTCTAATTAACTCTCTTTTGCTCTATATATGTATGATGCAGTCAACCATGGTCGTCCATATGAGGGAAGGACAAGTGGTTAGATACAAGGTGAACGCGAAGGCCGACATGGTTAGGAACAACATGACCCTGATAAGATGTCCGTGTCGAAAATGCGGACTCCGGCAGTGGATCGACCCTGATTCTGGACAACTGGAGGAACACCTGCTCAGGCGCGGTTTCATGCTCGGCTTCAACGAGGAGCCGGCGGCAAATGTTGGTCATGAAGAAGAGGCCGACATCGGGCGAGAAGACGAAGAGTCTCCCGAACATGGTGTTCATCATGAGGAAGGAGAGGGCGATGAAGGAGATGATGATGCCGGAGGAGATGGTGGTGGAGATGCCGAGAGCAAGCAGACGCCGCTAACGTCGGCCCTGCGGGACCCTCATGTTCAAGAGCTTCTCCTGAAGGACACGGGCAACGCCAAACCTGAAGCCAAGCTGGCGCAAATGGAGGTAGACGGGATGACTCCATTGTATCCAGGGTGCCGGCCCGAGGATACACGCTTGAGTGTAACGCTCGAGTGTCTGGAGATGAAGGCGGAACACAAATGGACCGACAGCAGCTTCAGCGATAACATGAAATCCTGGCATGCTCGTCTTCCCAAGGACAACACATTGCCGACAAGTATCGACGAGGCCAAGAAAGTAGTTTGCCCACTTGACCTACCGCACGTAAAGTACCACGCATGCATCAATGATTGTGCACTTTTTCGGAATGAGTACAAGGATAGAACCACATGTCCGGTGTGCGGCCAAGGACGGTACAAGAGAGGGAACAAGAAAGTTCCTCTGAAAGTTGTCTGGTACTTTCCTATCACTCCCCGTCTGCAGCGGTATTTCGTAGATCCTAAGGAAGCAAAGCTCATGCAATGGCACGCGGAAAGGGAGAAGCCCGCAGATGATCCAGAGAAGGGCAAGATCCTGACACACCCTGCAGACGCTAGCCAGTGGAATGCGTTGGACATTGAGTTCGCAGATGAGTTCGGGAGCGAACCGAGGAACATTCGTCTGGGCATGAGCACCGACGGACTCAATCCCTTTGGAAACCAGAGTAGCACGCATAGCACCTGGCCCGTGTTTGTATGGCCATACAACCTCCCCCCTGGCTGTGCACAAAGCAGCGGTACGTACACATGAGTATTCTTATTCAGGGGCCAAAACAACCGGGCGTGGACATGCATCTGTATCTCGGTCTGTTGAAGAGGAGTTAGCCACGCTGTGGCAGACGCCGGCCCCTACTTGGGACGCGTACAAAAGAGATTATTTCCCTCTCAGAGCCGCATTGCTAACGACAGTGCAGGACTATCCTGGTTACGCATATGTATCGTGCCAGGTGAACCACGGATTCAAGGGATGTGTCAAGTGCATGGATAAGACCCCGCATCTGCAGCTGCCGAAGCCTCCCGGGTCTTGTAAAACTGTGTTCCAAGGGACTCGAATGTGGCTTCGCTTCGATCACCCGTGGAGAAAACGCAAGGATCTGTTCAACGGCGAAGAGGAGCTCGGAAGAGCCCCACGACCGAGGAGCGGCGAAGAAATATCCGAGCTTTTGGAAAATTGGGAAGAGTGCCCCGCGCCGGGAAAGAAGCGACCGCGGGAATCGCCGCTGCTGGGAGTATGGAAAGCGAGGTCTGTTTTCTGGGACCTGCCGTACTGGAAGGTCCTCCACACGCCCCATAGCCTCGATGTCATGCACATCACGAAAAACGTTACCGAGAGCCTACTTGGCACTCTGATGAACATGCCGGAGAGGACCAAGGATGGCCCGAAAGCAAGAACCGACCTGAAATTGCTTGGCCTCAAGAAAGAACTTCAGTACCCCACCGATAGTGATGATGATGATGAACAGACGGAAACGACTCAGGGTCACCACAAAAGGGCTAAGAAGAATGAGGTGGTGGTGCTTAAACCTGCCTGCTTCACTCTGAGCGAGGAGGAGCTCGAGAGGTTTTTCGAGTGCCTCCTAGGAGTAAAAGTTCCTCACGGTTACTCGGGGAAGATAAGCAGATATCTGGACGTAGCGAAGAAGAGGTTTAGCGGGATGAAGTCTCACGACTGTCACGTGCTGATGACACAGATACTTCCCGTTGCGATGCGAGGGATAATGGACGACCACGTCCGCGAGACGTTGTTTGGCCTCTGCAACTTCTTCGACGTCATCTCTAGGAAGTCCATCGGCGTTAAGCAGCTCAACAGGCTACAAGAAGAGATCGTCGAGATACTATGCGAGCTCGAGATTTACTTCCCGCCAGCGTTCTTCGACATCATGGTGCATCTGCTTGTCCATGTAGTGGATGACATCATCCACCTCGGGCCGACATTCCTGCACAACATGATGCCATTCGAAAGGTTGAACGGTGTCATCAAAGGATTCGTTCGCAACAGGGCCCGTCCAGATGGAAGCATAGCCAAGGGCTTTCTCACCTACGAGTGCATCTCCTTCTGCCAGAACTACCTAAGCACCGAGAACGAGGATGTCGGTCTGCCCACCAGGAAGCACGTCGGCAGGCTAGCAGGGTTTGGTCACCGCGAGGGCTACCGCGCAATGCATGTCGGCATCGCTGGTCGACACGCCGACTTTGACAGGGCACACCGAGTCGCGCTACAACACATAGAATTGGTCAGCCCTTGGGTGGATAAGCACAAAAGCTTAATCGAGCAGAAGTTCATCGACCTAGGACGGCCGAGGAAAACAGGGGACGTTACGAAAGAGCACAACTCCACCTTCACGGGGTGGTTAAAGAAAAGGCTACTGGAAAGTCCCGCACCGATGCCTTCTACTGAAGAGCAGAAACTCATATTCTCCCTGTCACAGGGACCCGGGCACAACGTAAGGACCTATCAGTCGTACGACATCAACGGCTATAGATTCTACACCGAGGAAAAGGACAAGAATAGCGAATATCAAAACTCGGGAGTAACTATGCTATCCTACACCGATGACAAGACTGATGTCAAGGAAAGATTCTACGGAAGGATCGAGGAGATTTGGGAACTCGACTACGTTGGAGTGACGATGCCGATGTTCCGTGTGAGATGGGCCAAGAGCGTCGAAAAAGATGGACTATATTTCACCACCATGGTTATACCCGATGCCAAATCGAAGACCCCCTCCGCGAAAAATGAGCCGTGGGTGCTCGCTAGCCAAGTTGACCAATGCTTCTTCATTACCGACCCGTCAAAGCCCAGCCGTGTGGTCGTGAGGAGGGGCAAGAGGAGCATCATCGGAATGGAAGGAGAAGCCGACAAGCAAGACATCGACAAGAACGGCTACAAGGGATACGCGACTAGAGAGGAGGCGGTAGCACAGTGGAGGGCACACGTGGGCAAGAAGAAGAACCGGCTGAAGTTCTTGGTCCCCCTCTTACTCACCGCCACCGCGGTTGTACTCTACTTTACTTTAGTCTAGGTGGCCGGTGACGATGCATGTGCATATGAGACGAGATGAACACATGTATGTGTATGCGACGATCAAACACATTTCTACTTGTGTAATTTGGATCTAAATGATGTAATGATGAAGACTTGTGTGTATCATGTCATTTGTGTGTCATTTGTGAGTAATTCTGTTATTTCTGGAATGTGCTATGTATTTCTTGTATATATCTGTATATTTCCTGTGAAATACCACTATATACTGCAGAAATGGAAAAAATTCGAAAATCCAAAAATTAACATTCTGTGGCGCATGAACTGGCAGTGCGCCACAAAAACTTATAAATATTCTGTGGCGCATGGAAAGGTAGTGCGCCACAAAATCTGGCGCCAAATTCTGTGGCGCACGATCGATGGTGCGCCACGAAGTCTAAGATTACGTGGCGCGGCGTGCGCCACGAAATTCCAAACTTCAGCGCACCCGATCTTGCGCCACGAATTCTAATACTAGTCGCGTGGCAACTGTGGCGTGCCTCGTGCGCCACAGAAAGCCAAAACGGTGCGCCACAGTTAGGGCTTTTTCCACTAGTGAGATCAAAATTAACTTCCCAAATCTCTGCTAAATCCAGCGCGAGGTTAGAATTTGAGTGACATTGTTGATGGTGGATGGTCAAAAAAAAAAGGTTGTGTTCTTTCCGTCTTATAGTCACTAGTAGAAAACAATATTTTGATCGGAGCTGCCCGGAGCATTAGTCCCGGCTGCGTTTAGCACCGGAACTAATGTGAGTATTAGTCCCGGTTCCAACGAGTACAGGATGTCGCGCGACACTGCTACTTGATCCCGGTTGAAACGGGACCTTTAGTCCCGGTGGGAGATACCAACCGAAACTAAAGAGGTTGCGACAGGTTTGTGGCAGACGCGAGCCTCTTTAGTTCCGATTTTTGTCGCCAACCGGGACTAAAGGTTCATCTTTACTATATCACCGTGCCTCCCCAAGCTTGTGTGTAAGCCACACATAGCTTTGAGAGGTGTATGTTGGTTTGCTTTTCTCTTATTATGCACAAGACGTGCTCGATGAAATGCCTGAGAGCATGATGCCACTTGAGTTCACACAAAATTAACATGATATGAACTGACCGAGCCACACTTAAGCTTTCTCCTCTTTTTTTCTCCTCGTTCGAGGTTAGCAACTTTATCCTTTCATCTCTCGTTGATAAAAATGCAAGTGTCGATGTACATCATGTGTCTATATATTCATGATGTTCTATAATGGTTTTTTATAATGCTTAATTATATAATGCAGATTAGCCAGCAATGGATGAACGGTGACCGACGCACTGCCGAGTTCATTACAGGCCTGCATTATTTTATCGGTGTGGCTGAGGAGAACAATCGGGATGGTTTTATGTGTTGTCCATGTGGTGTACGGGAAATAAGAAAGATTACTATTCATCAAAAATCCTTCAAACTCCCCTGATTCGGTCCGGTTTCATGCCTAGCTATAATTGTTTGACCAAGCACAGAGAAAGAGAGGTTATGATGGAAGACAATGAAGAAGAAGAAGATGGTGATAACTATCCTATGTTTCCTGAATACGGTAATACTGCACCGGGCCATAGTTGATGCATAGAGAGAATGCGAAAGTGAAAAGGAGAAGTTGAAGTTCGAGCAGATGTTAGAGATCACAAAATATTGTTGTACCAAAAGTGCAAAGATGGCCAGAAAAGCTAGGTAGCATATTGTAATTGCTGCAATGGAAGGCAGGGAATGGTTTATCTGAATTGGAACATAAAATGAAAAAGAATTGAATGGAAAACACAAAATAAATGGGCTAAAATCCCAAACCCTATCGCGTCATTTAGTCCTGGTTGGTGTTACCAACCGGGACTAAAGGTCCTCCGGCCTGAGCGTTCCACCGCGGACACATGGAGGGCCTTTAATTCATGTTTGTAACACAACCAGAACTAATGGGGGGCCTTTTAGTCCTAATCCCGCAGTCCCGGTTAGGCAACCGGGATTAGAGGTTGTCTCGAACCGGAACTAAAGGCCCCTTTTCTACTAGTGAGTCATCAGAGGTTTCAGTGACAACCTATATTCTCAAGTTGTGAGGAAGTGGGTAAACATGGGGCTTGGCCTTCGACACCAACCCCCAATTAAGCAATGTTTCACATAGTTGCAGCCGCCCAAATCGTCTATAGTATAGCACTAAAAGTGGAGCAAAATGGCGCTGCAGCGAGAAGTTGTATATGATTTCCTTTAGCTGCACCATGACCAAAAATATATAGTGACACTATAGTACGTTATTTAAACCATTGTTTAGACAAGTATGAGGTTGGGAGGATTTCCTTGCTACCCCCTAGCACAACATAACTCAGTGTGTGTACCAGTCACTTGGTTTATGTGATCCAGAACATAGCGTTTCTAGTGGGAAAATACAAAGTTACAGTGAGACAAGTAGCTTAAGCGGATATTTGCTCGATAGCCCTTGTGATTTCCTACTCTGTGGGTAGCTTGGATGTCATTATGTGGAGTTTTTAGGCTTACATGGCCATATTATGTGAGTCATGTGAATACAAAATTAGGGTTTAGGTTTAACACCAGCCAGAAAAGTCGCTTGTAAATACAGAGTACATATAGAAGACTTCACTTCTCGTAATTGTTGCTCGAAAGAAGTTCATGCGTACAATGTATTCGAGAAGGCACCAATAGGACGGCTTGTACAATTTACACATCCACCCTTGGGCCTATCTATCTTACACGCCAGTCATATGCAGATTTCACCTAGTGGGCCCCACTGCCTCCACCTTGATCCAAATCTTATCCTCCGGTCCCGTCTCTGGGATCAAGAGCCACACAGAAAATATCTCGAAATTTGGGCATGTGGTGTCTTAGGTATTTCTTATTTCTTCTGTTGTATCCAATACAACCTTGAATAGCTGCAACAAACATAATCTACACAAGTGGCCGTGGGGATTAATTACCATAGTTTATTAACTATAATTCTCAGAAAAAATTGATAAAGCACACTATACTTTCCGTTTAGGCTAGTGAATTATTGGTTATGCTAGGTTACGTGTGGTCCCCATCAGCCAATCGCGCTCTATGGCGTTGTGCAGTGATGTGACCTGTCTGTTCGTGATTGGGTGGTGCGGGTCACGTACATGTCACTCTTGCGATCCCTTGAGATGAGGTGGTGTCCAAGCACTGAAGAAGAAAACGTGCAGGAGATACATATCTTGTAATGGAAAGAAGATGCACAGAAATGGCCATGGTCCATATATAGATGTAGATGGATGGGTGAGAGATAGAATGAAAGGAAAATTTATTGATAACTGATCAAGTACATGTATGACTTTTGAGCCATCATGAACTCTACATAAGGTTGTACATAGGGAGAATACAAACAACTCTAAACAGAACGAGAGACAAGAAGAAATAAGCAAGATTGGCGTCGGCATACATGTTCTTCCATCACTGTAATTGATATTTCTATTGGGTTCACTGGTCTGCACATAATATCTTCCTATTTTTTACGTATGTTACTGTTATTGAACTAAAACCATGATAAGAACGACGAGGACGTATCTTTTACCCAGCCGGTTGTAATCATCATGTACCAGATGATGTGTTGATTACTTTTTGCAGAATCCTCCAGATTAAGTAAGATCGAGCGAGTTAAGGTACCTGGCTAGAATGGAAGATGACGATGAAGGTACCACTAGTGGAAGTGATGCTGGCCCCCATCGGCCGCAAGTGGGCATTTGATGCGACAATTTATTTCTTGCTCGTACGATATGGCCTCATCTGTCGGCGATTTGCCAAAATAGCAAAAGTGAAAAGCAGGCCCATAAGTATTTATCATCTTTTGTGTGGCGCCTCATGCCCATGTGGCGCCGTCCGGCCGGCGCCACACCCATCGACGTGGCCGTCGACGGCTGGGTGAGCGGTCCCGTGGCGGCCCGTGTGGCGCCGCTCGCGCGCCCACATTGAAAGTGTGGCGCCGCTCGGAAGGGCGCCACACATCCACTTAAGTTTGGCCGCGCGCGCCCAGCCAGCCCGACCCTCTTCTTCTTTCTTTCTCCCTCTGTTCGTCCTCTCTCCTGGCGCCCGGCTCTCTCTCTCCCCCTCCCCCCAACCAAATCCACCACCAAATCATCAGATCTGTCCGTGGAGATCGTTCCCAACTCGTTCCTTGAGGTAATCTCCTCCGTTCCCCTTCTTTTCATCCATTGATTTTGTGCCATTGGTTGAATCTAAATGTCAAACCCTAGATGTGGATTTGGTTGATTTGAGGGTGGAGATGGATTTGGTTGGATGTTAGGGTTGTTGAAGTAGGAGAAATGGTAGTGTGCTAGTTTGTATGGATAGACTATGTTGATTATGGTAACTAATGAACACATGTGTGTATGTGTTGTTCCCATTATGCTAGGGGGATGGAAAGAATTGTTCATGTTCATCATGTGGACAAGGATGCTTATTTGAAGGGAAACATAGAGCCGGACCCGGAAGAGGTTGACTTGGTGTTTGACCTTAGCCCTAGCTTTGCGGAGGTGGTAGCACAAGTGAGGGTTGAGTTGAATTGGAATGAGCCAAATGATGGTGTTGAGCTAGAGGGAAGGCATAATGTGGGGTTTGGAATGCACACCCGTTGGAAGACAATGCGGATCAACTCCGAGCAACGTTGGTCCGTTTACAAGGAGACGGTGGCCGGGTCACAAGATAAGGCTTTGGAGTTGTTTGCAACCAAGACGGTTGATGCTCGTATCGAGCTTGACCTTAACCGGCCATCCTCCCCCGTTCGAGAGAGGAGTCCACCACCCATGAGCCAAGAAGAAGCCACCCAATCTCCTATTGTCCAATCTCCCATTGCCCAACAACCTCCGTTGGATAATGAGTATGACGAGCATGACGATGGTGATGATGGTTTCGAGATGAATGGCAACAATATCGGTGATTTGGATAAATATTGGACGCAAGAGGAGATGGACCACTCCATTCCTTATTCCCGATGCTATGCGTCGGACTCGGATGATGATGGACCCGAAGAGGAGGTTGATGAGGATGGGTTGACGGCTAAGGAAGCCGAAAGAGCCGAGATCTTCAAGAAGGTAACCGGACGGGATATCCGGGTACCATTGTTCCGTGATGTTAGTCTTGCGGATGGAGCCGTGGTTGATGGTGGCAAAAGTTTTCTTCTTGGAGCTAGGCCAATATCGAAGAGAGATGTGGATGCTACGACGGCTATGATCTCTAAAGGGCTCACGTTTGATACCTTCTTGGAATTGAAGATATGGTTGAAGGAGTTCTCCATTAAGCATCATCGCCCTTACATTGTTGTTCACTCGGACTTGAAGAAGCGGTACACGCTAAAATGTGTGGATAAAAGGTGCCCATGGGTTGTCCGTGCAAGACCTTTCAAAAAAGGGCCCTCTTGGCACATAACAAGTTGTGTAGCCACTCACATGTGCCGGGGGCCGAAGCTTGATGGCAAGGATGCGCAGCCGGACCACCGTCAACTCACATCCGAGTTCATTGCATACAAGCTCTCGGCGGAGATATCATCACTTCCTATCATGAGCATTAAGTCCGTGCAAGATACGGTCAAATCCCGGTTTGCCTACGACGTCAAGTACGGGAAGGCATGGAAGGCCAAACAAGCTGCATTTAAGATGTTGTACGGTGATTGGGAGGAAGCGTACAACCGAGTCCCTAGGTTGTTGTTAGCGATGGCCGCAACTAACCCGGGCATGGTGCATGTGGTGGAGCCTTCCGCAACCAAAATGACATTGCATGATGGTAAAAGAGTGAGGGTATTTCACCGTGCATTTTGGTCATTCGAGCAATGCACGAGGGCATTTGAACATTGTAGGCCCGTCATAGCCGTGGATGGTACCTTCTTGACCGGGCAGTACAAGGGCACACTATTGGTGGCAATAGCAAATGATGCGAGCAACCGTTTAGTACCACTGGCTTTTGCATTGGTAGAGATTGAGAACAATGATAACTGGGAATGGTTTTTCCACATATTGAGGACGAGGGTCATACCACCCTCAAAGGAAGTGTGTGTCATCTCCGATCGTCATCAAGGAATTCTCAATGCGGTGGAGCTTGCAATCCCCGGGCATGCTCCCTTGCATCACCGATGGTGCATGAGGCATTTTTGTGCAAACTTCTACCGGGCATGCAAGAGCAAAGAGTTGTCTGACCTTCTTCAAGATTGTTGCCTCGCTTATTCGGAGCGCCGCTTCGCAAACCTATACAACGGCTTGCTGAAGCACAAAGACCTCAACGCGGGTGGTCAAGAGTTTCTTCATAGACACCTCATATTTAACTCAAAGTGGGCGAGAGCTTATGATGAGGATGGGAGGAGATATGGCCAAATGACAAGCAACATGGCCGAGTGCTTCAACAATGTGTTGAAGGGTGTCCGTGCATTGCCCGTGACGGCAATCATTCAATACACATTCGAGAAGTTGAATGTCTATTTCCAGAACTACACCGATGAAACGGAGAAGGAAATTGCTAATAATTGCGAGTTCCCAACGAAGGTTCAAGAGTTCATGGATTTTCAGGCGAGGAAGGCCGACTCCCAAACGGCTACATGTTATGACAATGTTGACTGGGTTTACCAAGTGAATGAGCCGGGAGGCACCACACAAGGTGGTGTCCAACACGGAGGCCGGGCTTTCCGTGTGTCCCTAAAGACATGTGAATGCACATGTAAGAGGCCCTATTTGCTTCATTTGGCTTGCTCCCACTTGCTAACAGCGGCACGCACTAGACGTGTCGACTACAATAACCCGCTCACCGTTCGGGAGTCCGAGTTCTCAATTGAAGCCACAAAGAGGACATGGGCTCCAAGGTTTTCTCCATACTTGGACCAATCACAATGGCCGGAGTACCATGGAGTGCAAGTTTGGCCAGATCCGGAATGGAAGGTTGTGAAACGTGGAAGAAGAAAGACAAAGAGGTATCACAGAGATATGGATAGATGGGGTCATTCGGGAAACAAGTTATTCCAAGAGGCTCGCGAGCCAACTAATTGTGGATCATGCAATAGTAAGGGCCACAATAAAAGGAAGTGCACATCCGGCAAAAAATCAAAGGGCAATGATGCTAGCACAAGTCAAGCATCAAGTAGCCAACAAGCTTCAAATCAACCTCGAAGCCAACAAGCCCCAAGCCAACAAACCCCAAGCCAACAAGGTCCAAGCCAACCGTCTCCACGTCAACCTCCTCCAAGCCAACAAGCTCCAAGCACACAAGCCCCACGGCAACAAGCTCCACGGCAAGAAGCTCCAAGCACACAAGCCCCACGGCAACAAGCTCCAACGCAACAAGCTCCAACTCAACAAGCTCCAAGGCAACAAGCCCCACGGCAACAAGCTCGTACGCAACAAGCTCCAAGGCAACAAGCCGCAAGGCATCCAACACAATGGCGACAAGGTCCAAGGATTCAAGTTGGGCTTAGTAGAAGTCGGCATGGTGGCCGTCGGGGTACTAGCATGATAGGATACCTAGCGGGGCCTTATCCGTATGTGTCTCCAAGTTAATAATTGCATTGTACTTTCTATTTTCCTATTCCATGACTAACTTTGATTTTTCAATTTGGTTTTCAGGTATGGCAACTCAACCCACCAAGGGGAAGGGGGCATGGGAGGGCAATGACAAGGAGGAGTCCGTTTGGGAGGAGGCGGTAAGGACGGTGCGGAAGAGGGAGAAGGAAGCACTAGAGAGGAAGAGGCGGGAGGAGATAGCTAAGAAGAAGGAGGAAGATGATCGTATGCAAAGGGGGTATGAGGAATACCTATTGCGCAACAAGAGGAGGAACGACAAGTTGAAGGCCGAACGGGACCGCGAGGCACGGGCAAAATTCCTGAGGAGCTGCCAACTTGAGCAAATAGCGAGGGAGAGGGCAAATAGGATGCACCTAGAGGAGGTGGCTAAGGAGGCGGAGCGCATCAAGGAGGAAAGAGCTCAAGCGGAAGCTTCAAAGACGGAGGAGCGTCACCATTTCTTCGACTCCGTGGTTCAGTTGGCTCGGGACATAAGGGAGAAGGAAGAATTGGCTGAAGAATCTAAGAAGAAGAAGGCGAGGGGGGAGGGAGCCTTTGCCACGCAGTGATGTCCCTTTGGCTATGTTCTTGTTGTCGAACCTTTTATGTTGTCGAACCATGATGTTGTCGAACCTTGATCTTCTCGAACCTTCATGTCGTTGAACCTTATTGTAATTGGAACCTTGATGTCGTCGAACCTTATTTGTCGTTTGAACCATTATGCTGTGTCGTACATATGTGCAATGCTGTACTCAAACCTGTTTGAATATGCTAGGATTTGTCATGGTTCTAACACAAGTCAATGTGTGGCGCCCTCCGCACTGGCGCCACACTGCACTGTGTGGCGCCCGTGTCATAGGCGCCACACATGCCAACATATATCAACTTTTGGGTCGAAAACATCCAGGGGCTCCGGACGATTAGTCCTTAGCCGTTTGGCGAGCCTCTTTGTGTGGGGGGCCCGCGCCACACAGGAGTGGCGCCTGTGGGCACAGGCGAACAGGCCAAAAGAAAGAGTCAGACGATTTGTCTTACAGTATGTTTTGGGCAAACTTAAGTGGATGTGTGGCGCCCTTCCGAGCGGCGCCACACTTTCAATGTGTGGCGCCGGCGTGAGCGGCGCCACACGGGCTGCCACGTCGGATCGGCTCACCCAGCTCAGCGTCGACGGGCCACGTCGGATGGGTGTGTGGCGCCGGCCGGACGGGCGCCACATGGGCATGTGTGGCGCCCATGAGAGGGGCGCCACACAAAAGGGTTAGATGGGTGAAATAGTTTCGCCGGAGGGTCAGTCTGTGTTTTTCTTTCACTTTTGGGTTATTTTTGTGCAAATCGCCTCATCTGTCGTACAAACACTACAGGAATGGGGCTATATGCCGAGGGCCGGTAACCCTCGGCGTAGCATGCTTTGGCCCTCGGCGTAGGCTATGCCGAGGGCCGCCCTCGGCATAGCTCCTCGGCGTGTAAGTCCCTCGGCAAAGCCACTATCGCCGTCGGCGTAGCCCGGCCCTCGGCGTAGCACGCTACGCCGACGGCAAAACCCTCGGCATAGACTTTAAAAAAATTCAAATTTCCCGTTTCCAAAAAATTTAAAAAAAATTCGAAAAAAAAATATTTTTTCTATATGCCGACGGCAAAACCCTAGGCATAGACATTTAAATTTTTTAAAATTTTAATTTCTTTTACACAATTTTTCTTTTTTTTACTTGTTTATCTTTCACCCAATACACTTTTAACTCTAACTACACTTAATCTTATGTCAAATTACAATCATGGTTAAACTTCCCAGTCGGTCACCCATCCTCACACTACTCCAGCCTCAGCACGCTTAACTTCTTGGTTCCATTCGGATGAGCTTCCATTATAGAATTGACACCTCTTGCTGATAATAATAGCATATCAACCCTATTAACCCTTGAACCGTGATGCACACTTCTTTATTTTCGAATCACAAACAATTACTTAAGTAGACAACAATGAATATATATAAGTAATAATAATATTGAATTCAAATAAAAATAAATGATTTTATTTTTTGGTCTTTTTTCTATTTAATATTGAATAATTAATATCTTTAAATCGGAAAATCAAAATTCCACAAATAATATGTCTAAATCGATCAGAAAAATGAGAGGAATCTAAATATAACATACATATCATCATTTGAACCTAAAAATTAGAGGAATCCAAATATGACGCCCAATTTGCCATGTGGCCAAAACAGCCCCCTCGGGAGATGCGAAATGGCCGTATCGGGCGGGCTGGTGCACCGTTCGCCAACACGCTAAACGGACAAAAATTAGCACATAAAGTGATGTGCTATAGACATAAAAACATTTTTTGCGGAATTTATTGAGCGACGGAAAGTGTACCCCTAGTTCAAATCCGGTCAGTTTCCAGCGGATTCGGCGGGACACCGCAGGAAGCCACATGGATTCCCAGATAGCTAGCGCGCACATATGGCATGTGATATGTGGTGCGAAGGCGGTGTCCTACCACTACACGGAGGTCTCGCGCAATACTAAAATGCGCCTCATGTAGCTGCTTCACAAAATAAACCCGTTTTGGCACCCCGAAAATGAAAAAACCATCGCCCATTGGTCGGATTGGAAATCCGCTCCCGGGGCCTTGCTTCCCATCCCAGGGACCACGCACCTGCCAAATATGGCCTCGTTCCGACAAACTATGCGGTGTCACGGGCCGTTTCCTACTCATTTGCCCTAAAAGCCATAGAACTCCGGACGTGATAGCCCTGTTTGTGAAGGATTTTCCAAAATAATTGCCGTATCCTAATTCCGACTTTTGGAGTGGTTACTAGGACACATAAAATGACGCCATGCTGCTCCGTGGGATTTTCTGACTTCGTTTAAATTGCCATTTGGCCAAAACGGCCCCCCACGGAGATGCGGTATGCCCGTACCGGGCGCGCTGGTGCGCCCGTTTACCATCGCGCTAAACGGAAAAAATTAGCACATAAAGTGATATGTCATAGACCTAAAAACATTTTTCTCGGAATTTATTGAGCGACGAAAAGTGTACCCCTAGTTCAAATCCGGTCAGTTTCCAGCGGATTCGGCGGGACACCACAGGAAGCCGCATGGATTCCCAGATAGCTAGCGCGCACATATGGCATGTGATATGTGGTGCGAAGGCGGTGTCCTACCACTACGTGGAGGTCTCGCGCAATACTAAAATGCGCCCCATGTAGCTGCTTCACAAAATAAACCCGTTTTGGCACCCCGAAAATGAAAAAACCATCGCCCATGGGTCGGATTGGAAATCCGCTACCGGGGCCTTGCTTCCCATGTCAGGGACCACGCACGTGCCAAATATGGCCTCGTTCCGACAAACTATGCGGTGTCACGGGCCGTTTCCTACTCATTTGCCCTAGAAGCCATAGAACTCCGGACGTGATAGCCCTGTTTGTGAAGGGTTTTCCAAAATAATTGCCGTATCCTAATTCCGACTTTTGGAGTGGTTACTAGGACACATAAAATGACGCCATGCGGCTCCGCGGGATTTTCTGACTTTGTTTAAATTGTCATTTGGCCAAAACGGGCCCCGACGGAGATGCGGTATGGCCGTACCGGGCGCGCTGGTGCACCCGTTTACCATCGCGCTAAACGGACAAAAATTAGCACATAAACTGATATGTCATAGACCTAAAAACATTTTTTGCGGAATTTATTGAGCGACGGAAAGTGTAGCCCTAGTTCAAATCCGGTCACTTTCCAGCGGATTCGGCGGGACACCGCAGGAAGCCGCATGGATTCCCATATAGCTAGCGCGCACATATGGCATGTGATATGTGGTGCGAAGGCGGTGTCCTACCACTACGCAGAGGTCTCGCGCAATACTAAAATGCGCCTCATGTAGTTCCTTCACAAAAAAAACCCGTTTTGGCACCCCGAAAATGAAAAAACCATCGCCCATGGGTCGGATTGGAAATCCGCTCCCGGGGCCTTGCTTCCCATCCCAGGTACCACGCACGTGCCAAATATTGCCTCGTTCCGACAAACTATGCGGTGTCACGGGCCGTTTCCTACTCATTTGCCCTAAAAGCCATAGAACTCCGGACTTGATAGCCCTGTTCGTGAAGGGTTTTCTAAAATAATTGCCGTATCCCAATTCCATCTTTTGGAGTGGTTACTAGGACACATAAAATGATGTCATGCGGCTCCGCGAGATTTTCTGACTTCGTTTAAATTGCCATCTGGCTAAAACGGGAACCTGAGAACATATAATAAAGTGATTGAAATTTTTCTATGTTAACATGTTATTGTACATGATTCAAATATGCATGATTTTGACATAAACTGATAGAGGATGTTTTTCTGAACATTTTGATAGCTCATACGCATTTTTCTGACATCATATGAATTAGTTATGATTTTTACAAAATTAGACAAATTTGAAAAATGGCTACGCCGAGGGTGGCCGTCGGCGTAGCCCTGTCTACGCCTAGGGCCAAAGATATGCCGAGGGCTGCCCTCGGCGTAGAGGTCGCTACGCCGACGGCCACGTTTCGCCGAGGGTTGAAAGGGCATGCTGGCCTGGCCGGGCCATACGCCGACGGCCCCGACTTTTGGCCGTCGGCGTATAGCCTGGCCCTCGGCATAGTCTCCCATTCCTGTAGTGAAACATGGCAGACCATTTCAAGTCAAGGGTAAGCAAATTAGCATACAATTTTTTTAATATAATTAGGTCGTCATGAATGATAGTCCGTCGCACAATACTTAACTTTAATACTACTTTCATATATTTTTGTATTATAATTTTCAACCTCTTTGTAATAAAAGATATCTTTAGTATCATTACTAAAATGGTGTGTCCCGGTGGCAGCACCGAGAAGGTTAAAAACAGCTACATAAGCTTGTAAACATAAAATACTTATGAATCACAGAAAGTATTTCCAAAACCAATATGCATGCATACGCATGTTCAATTCTTTCATAAGTTTGCGAAATTCCCGGCAAAAAATTGTGCTTCTAAATTTTCCAACAAAACATAGTGGTTTGCGCCCTTAGAAAATAATGATGTAACAGAAGAACTACATCTTCTGAGGGGTAAAAATTTGCAACCATAACAAATACTTAACATTCATTTTCATGTGTTTACCGTTCAAAAATGTTTTTTCCACGAGAGACAAAAGTGCTCTAGAGTGCACATTTCAATTTACCCAAAAAATATAGTACTAGCACATCTTCTCTCTAAAAAGAACTAGTGGTAGCACTGTCGTACACTCGTGTACCATGTCTTTTAAGTTTCGATCTTGAAGTTTCCATACAAGTTAGAAACCGATGTCATGATTTTGTTCGGTGCATACGTGGTGGGGTCAAAGCTCCAAAAATGGTAATGTTTGTGATATGATTACGACCACTGCCCTCAATAATTGGACATATATATGGCGACACACACATCGTGCTGCACTGTTCTGTGTAGGCTCAGTTAAGGAGGTGTACGTGGTGATGGGACAACCCTAGAGAGCTAGATTCTTGCATCTTTACCTCATTTTTTTTGCTGACAATTCATCACAAAAGATACCTTTGCCGAATTAATCCTCCAACAGTTTTGCAAAGCGACATTAATTAAAACATAACGCTTGTTTGTGCATAATAGTAATTTGGTCATACAGTTAAGCTTGGAACTTTAATATTATTTAAATATTTTTTGATGTGTATGGGCCAATCATTTTGTAATTTGATCAGTAACTTTTTAATATATTTTTATTACATGTGTAGCAATTTTTGTCTCGGAAAACTGAATTTGAATATATAATATATGTGCAAATTTCATTATGTTTTTATTAATGTTTTTTGTGGGTAAGTTTTTATTAATGTTATACTCCAAGATATAATTTGATTTTCCAAGGTATTTTCACCATGTCAATGTCAAAACTTCGCTCTTCCGATATTGTATGCACCATGTGTTGTCACGGTGAGGACTGGAAATTTCTCCCTCAAAATGACTACTCCCTCCGTTTTATTTAACTTTGGGTTTAGTCAAAGTCAAATTTATAAAGTTTCACTAGATATTTATACAAAAGAAATATAAACATTTACAATATAAAATTTACTGTATCAGAATCTCCATAAAGTATATATTTCACACTATATGATTTTCGTATTTTGGATGTTGATTGTTGTTCCTATATTTTTGGTCAAATTTTAATAAATTTGATTTTAACTAGACTTAGACCGGGAAATAAATAAAAACGGAGTGACTACTACTTGGACACTTGCGCCCGTTTCATGACATATTATAACACTATTTTCAAATTAGAAACTACTATATTTAGAGTATTTTTCAACGGGTAAATATCTTTCAAAAGTGCTTCATACGTACACTCGTTGTGAGATTGAGCACTGGAACAAACGGTGCAATAGTAACACTTGATGCAATAAAATGGTGATGCATTTGCCAATGACATCTCATAAGACGGTGATGCAATAGAAATACTACCTCTATTCCATGAAAGAAGTTATGCCTAATTTTTTCTAAAGTAAAACGACTTAAAGTTTGATTAAGCTTAGAGAAAAATCTATCAAGAAGAATGATAGTATACAGATATAGTAAGACAATGCATGTCATGATGTATCTAATGGCAAGAGAGAAGTTGATACATATTTTTTTATAAAAACTTGATCAAAGTTTACATTGTTTGACTTACAAAAATTATACGCATTAGTTTACAGAACGGAGCTACTATGCAATACAGACACATGTTACACTACAATGAACCAATAGAAACACATGGTGTACAATAGAAACACACGATGTAGTAAATACACCTGTCATTGGAACACACGACGCAATAGAGACAATGTAGTTGAAAAACCGTTACTCGAGTCTTATGGGGTAGGCATACACTCGTCAGCACATCCCTTTCTAAGGCTTTCTTACATGCATGCCGGCAATAATCAATTGTCTGTACCATTACAATTCGAAGTACTCCTACAAATTAGGAAGTAACTTTCTTAGAAACCCAGTAAAAGTCTTGCCACGTAAAAAGTTGCATGTTCAACACTAGAACTAAATTGGACACGCAAATTTCGTCAAATTAGGGGCATGCATGAATTATTATATGATATGGTATCCCTGTTCACGAAACTGACCCTCACGTTGACTTCCCACCTCTTGCATGAAACCCCATTTCTGCCAAAAACGGCAAGTCACGTAGCAGTGTACTCGTCTGTTTAGTCCAACATACAACGCTGCTGATGAACGATACCATCGCGCGTTTGCTCCATCATTAAGGCATCTCATTGTTGCGACGCGTTTTAGCGTCGTCGCGTCCGTTCTCGTCTTTTGTCAAAACGGCCAGCGTCCGTTTGCGTTGGGGTGGCTCCAGCGGCAGACGCATTTTTTAGGACGAATCATTTTTTTAAGCATGAAACATAATTTACATACTTAAAACATAAAAAAAACCTAAACGCCTGGTCTGCTCATCATCGGCCTGCTCTTTCGTCATGTTGTCGAGCACGATGAGCTCCGGTACGACCCACGGCGAGTAACCATCCGGAAGCGTACGCCGGGCGCGCCGCCGGTGCTCGAGGTTGAGGAGGCTGCGGCTGAGGCGGCGGTGGAGGCGCCCAGGGCTGCGGGTGTGGCGGCGGATGAGGAGCCCAGCCATAAGGCTGTGGCGGCGGTGGGGGAGGGCCCAAGGCTGTGGCGGTGGAGGAGGCGCCGCCGAGTCTAGGAGCGCCTGTCGAAGGGCTTCATCCGCGGACAGGCCCGGCGGCATGACAGCGGTCGCGTAGCGGGGCAACGGCGGCTGCACAGGCGCGTCGTACTCGGAGACGAGGAGGCCGAGCTTGGCCATCTCGTCGTCCGTCATGTTGTCGGGGAACTCGAAGTTCCGGCCCTCCGCCATGGCCTGCTGCCATTCGTGGAAGACGAGGCCGACGTAGTCCTCGCTGTCGTCCTTCACCTCCTCGCTATGGTACGCGAGCGCCTCGATGTAGTCGTCGTCGTCGTCGTACACGGCGTAGGCTTCGTCGTCGTCGTCCTCGTCCTCGCGGTCGTTGTGCTGCGGCTGCTCACGTCGCGTCGGCGCCTGCTGACGACGCGTCGGCGCCTGCTGACGACGAGCCGGCGGTGCAGGGCCGAAGGGATAATCCCTGTCGCCCATGAAGCCAGCCCTTCGTCTGCTGTCCGTCTCCGTGGACAGGTACGTACGCCAACTCTCCGAGTCGATGGCGTACGCCGGATCGGCGCGGAGGTCCGCCGGCAGATATCGCCTCCTGCGCCGGATCTCCTTGGTCCGCTCAGGCTCGCGCGCAGGTACTGGAGGGATGGGCACCCGGCGGCAGCTGAGCCGCCAGCCGCCAGGCAGCTGCACGCCGGACCAGGCGTCGCACGGCACCCATTGGCCGTGCATGAGCCTCCCCACCGTGACGGGGAGCGGCACCTTCTTGCTGCCGCTGCCGGAGGCCTCGAAGTCGTTCTTCTTCCCCATGGCGCAGCGGCGGATGTGGTGCGAGTGGAGCTGTGGGCGAAGGAGCAACGCGGCCGGTGGACTTTTAAGGGCGGCCGCGCGCGGGATACATTGAAGGCGCCGTAGAAGCCCAGCCGCCGCCCGCCAGTGCACGCGCAGAACAGGAAGCTGCGGCATTCATGGCGAAGGCTGCGGCGCAGAGAAGCGCGACGGAAGCGATGGCGAAGGAAGCGATGCCCTCCATGCAGGCTCGCTGCCAGTGAGCCGGTGGCCGCCAGCGCGCTTTCCGGCAGCGTAGCGCGCCCGAGACGCAAACCTGCCGCATATTTGGGCCAGGTTTGCGTCTCCGGACCCCGATCACTTTGCGTCGTGCCGCTGGAGAGGGTGCCAGACGCATTTACGACCAAAGCGGACGCAAACGGTCGCGTCGCGCCCCTGGAGATGCCCTTAGACAATTCCAACTCGTGATCAATTGCATGTCCACTTGTCCAGCGTCCACACATACCAAAAAAAAATCATTTTCTTTCCCGTAAGGCTCGTTTGATTCATAGGATAGAAAAAACATAGAAATAGGTAAAACATAGCATTGGAATAGCATGCCTACTTAAATCCTATGAGAGAAGATGGAATATATTTGATTGCAGCAAAGAAATTTTCCATTAGATATAATCTAATATTTTTTTCAGGGTGATTTGCACTACAAGATTACTACTCCCTCTATCTCAGTTTACTAGGTATGCACGTGTACCTAGATCATTATTTTATATAATATAAATTATATAATACAAAAATTATACCATTAGAAAGTATAAACCTAAAGTTTTTAATGGTATACTTTTTGAAATATATATATCTTATGTCAAATTGGTGAAATTGACAACCTATGGATACGCTTAGGACTAGTGAACCGAAACGGAGGGAGTATGATACGTCGCAAACGTATCTATAATTTCTTATGTTCCATGCTACTTTTATTACAATACTTGAGTATTTTACACATACTTTTGTTGCCTGCCAAAGCCCACCGGCGAGCAGTGGTTAAGCAACACGAAGAGCCGGGAGGCTTCCAAGGCGGCAGCGGGCCCTGGTCGACGTCGTCCGCAAATGCTCGGCACACGACACAGCGGCTGCAAGGGCGTGCCACCTGACCTATACCTGGCCAGGAATGTGTGGATTGCTTCGATTAGTTTCTGCATGGCAGACACGTAAACATACAGCCCTATCGGCTCTCAGGTTGCCCTGTGTATCGGCTCAAAGAGCCGATCGCTATGGTTCACGTTGGATTTTCAATGACATGGGGATCCTGCTTGATCACAACAAAGCTAAACCAATCTACGACAGTTTAGGGTTTTCACCGTATGATCGGAACATCCTATACGTAGTTGAGCCTAATAGACACGAAAGATAATGGAAAACTAACCCTAAAGAGGCCTAAAAACCAACATTACATTAATTCCCGGAACATCCCTCTTAGGACTAGCAAACCATACCTAACGCACTACCGGATCGTTCAACCCGTTTGCAAGGCCTAACCATACGGATATTAAACTAATCCTTGAAGAACAAGGAGCAACTATAACGGATCGGATCTACTAAGTAACGACCAAGCAAGATGCTGCCCTTACACAGACAGGTGTAAGGGCAGCTAATATTGAGGGACGGCACATCTAAGCAGATATGCGCAAGAAAAGCATCTATGCAACCCCAAAACATCTACGATAAATAGTGCTGCTCGCCATCAACAACGCTTCAACACGAGCAACACAAGGTAAACGAATAAACGTTGTGCTGCCTAGATCGCAAGATGCGATCTAGGCAGCATGGTGCTTACCCGGAGAAACCCTCGAAAGAAGGGGTGGCGATGCGCCTGATTTGTGTTTGTTGTGAACGTGATTGTCCTCCTTTTTCGATAAACCTAGATACATATTTATAGTCCAAGGGACTTTCTAATTTGGACGTGCACCTAACCGTGCACGAGTTAAACTCTATCTCTTAATCTAAACTACAAAGCGATCTATTATATTACAGATACACGGGCAATTAAGCCCAAACTCTTTGCGCAAGGCCGCTTCAAAGATGCTCCATGTGTATATTCTTCAAGCCCATCTTCACTTACGGCCCATCTCTGATTTGGCCAAAATCCGGTGATAACACATGCCCCCCCTGGTTTTGGTAATGATAATTTCAAAACTCTGCATTTCCTTCGAGAGGTCATGTCGTGGCGAGCCAGAACCGTCACGGTATTCTTCATCATGACGCCTTGCCTTCTCAACTTCTCTGCACGATTTGACATCTTTGGCACCACATCCTTGGAAACTGTCCGAGCATTAAATCTCCAATATAGCTCCTTTTATTTTAACCGCTTCGAACAGCTCGCCTCTTCTTCCCCCTGCTCCAAACCAGCCGTCCGTCAAAAAACCCTCTCCTCTATAGCCATGTCTTCCTCTTCCTCCTCCCAATCCTCTTCCTCGAGTGAGCTGGAGCCAGAGGTCAATCAGATGGCCATCTACGATGCTCTCGCACCTGAGCATTGGGACGCGAGAGAATGGGACTTCCCCATCGAGTCGGAAGCCGACGAACCCCGCACCGTTGGGGAGGAAGACCTCCGATTCCTCGTCGACGGGGAGCTGGAAGCGGCGTGCCCAGACGACCTCCTCTCATGGGAGATGGATCCTTCCTCAGACGAAGAGGAAGAAGAAGCGGAGGAGTCGAAGAAGAAGACTCCTCCGACACCGGGTACCCACCGGCCAAGCGCCTTCGAGGCTGGGCCTGGTCAGATGATGATGACGACGACGAGGAGGATGAAGATGCTACTGGCGGCTTCATCAGCAGCGACGAAGAGCTCGCCGGTAGCAGCGCCGACGGCGGCGACGACGAGGGCAGTGACAGCCCTTAGATTAGGAAGTAGTATAGGGCTAATAGTAGTGCAATAGCACTCAGATGACCCCTTTTGAGAGCGATTAGCTCTTCGTTGTAGAATCCCCCTTTGAATCAATGAAAAGGTTCTTCCAATTTAATGATCTCATATCTTCTGCTCGTCAAAGGTAGTCGACGCCCCCAAGAGCCGATAGCATCGTATCGGCTTTTTACCATCAGACTCCCATAAAGCCAATCTGATAAGCAACTAGACAGGTTCAAGCAAACAATCCTCATTCAGACAATAACTTGACACCTGACTATGATACTTTGCACCTCTAAAGTCGATGAATCGGTATTCTAAAGTCGATGTCTGTACATCGGCTGTTTCCCAGCAAAAAAAAAATTTTAAATTTTTTTACTGGCCGATTTCATGTATCGGCCTCCATATCTTACTACTCATCATCCCACATGCTTGGGAAGTACTTCTTGAGATGCTGGCCATTGACAGCCACTGGGAACTTCACACCATCCAACTGCTCGAGCATATATGCATTACCCTTTAAAACTTGGTCGACTTTGTACGGGCCGTGCCAATTTGGAGACCACTTTCCATATATTTTATCCTTAGTCCCCAACGGCAATACAGCTTCCCATACCAGATCACCCACCTGGAACTCCTTTGGCTTCAATTTCTTATTATATGCCCGAGCCACCTTGGCTTTATTCTCCTTGATCTTCTCAAGTGACCAAAGTCTAAGTTCCGTTGCATCCTCAATACTGTCGCTCATCAGGGCTGCATATTCTTCAGTAGTTAAATCATTCTGAAATGTAACCCTTCTCGACCCGGCTTGGATTTCCCAAGGTAACACGGCTTCTTGTCCATAGACCAGATGGTATGGCGAGGTTTTTATGGCTCCATGGCACGACATGCGATAAGCCCACAAACTGACAATATCTCGTGCCAACGTCTAGGATTCTCGTCGATCTTTCTCTTAATCAGCTTGATCAAACTTTTGTTGGACGCTTCAGCCTGTCCATTTGCTTGAGCGTAGTATGGCGACGATCGGATCGACTTGATTCCCATATCATCACAGAATTTCCTGAACTCCTTCGAAACGAAAACCGAACCTCCATCGGTTGTGATAGTCTGGGGAATCCCGAATCTGTGGATGACGTGCTCCTTCACGAAATCGACAACATCTGACGCGTTCACTGCCTTCATAGGGACGGCCTCTACCCATTTGGTGAAATAATCTGTAATGGCCAGAACCCATACATGACCTTTGCTCGAAGGAGGATGTATCTTGCCGATCATATCCATGCCCCATCCTCGGAATGGCCACGGCTTGATGATAGGATTCATTGCTGATGCAGGCACCATCTGAATGTTCCCAAATCTCTGACATGCCTGACACCCTTTATAGTATTGGAAACAATCTTCAAGCATAGTGGGCCAGTAAAATCCCGATCGCCTGATCAGCCACTTCATCTTATGAGCCGATTGGTGAGTTCCACAAGCACCTTCATGTACCTCATGTAAGAGCCGATTGGACTCGGCTGGCCCCAAACACTTGAGAAGTAACCCTTCCAAGGTCCTGTAGAACATGTCATCCCCAATCAGGACGTACTTCATGGCCCTGTATCTTATCCGTTTAGGTGCCCCCGAGCCGGATCCTTCAAGTAATTGAAGATATCGGCTCTCCAATCATCGGGCTCCATGAGTTGCACCTGAAAATCGGCTTCCTCAACCACGTCTTTGTATCCTGACGCCGTCTGTGCAAGGTCGTTTGCCTCGGTATTTTGCGTCCTTGGGATCCAATGGAAGTTGATATACCTGAACTGGGCCATCAGCTCCCGGCATTGCATCCATAATGGAAAAAGTGACCCACTTTCACATTTGTACTCCTCCGTGAGTTGAGAAATTACCAATTTGGAATCCCCAAAGATCTCCACTGCCTCCGCTCCGGCGTCCAATAGCAACTCCATTCCCTTGCATATCGCTTCATATTCAGCAACATTGTTAGTGCAAGGTGTAGATAACCTGATGGAGAAGGAGTATGTTGCCCCCCGAGGCGACACGAGTAGCATGCCGATGCCACAGCCATCTTCACAGACCGATCCATCGAAGAACATGGTCCATGCACGCACGGATAGTGCCGCTACGTCTGTGTTTATTCGCTCAGCAATAAGATCAGCCAGTGCTTGTCCCTTGACTGCTTTCGCAGGTTGATACCGGATGTCAAATTTCGATAGAGCAAACATCCATTTGGAGTCGGCCTTTTAATACGAGCCGACGGCATGTGCTTGATGACATCTGATTTGCGGATGACGATGATCTGCTTTGATGATGTGCTGAATCTTGGTGCAGTAAGAAACGACGGAGGCACAACTTCTCGATCTCGAGGTACCTTGTTTCCGCATCCAACATCCTTCTGCGAGGTAGAAAACCACTTTCCAGACCATCATAAACCAGCACCACCACTGACGCGATAGAGTATGCTACTGCAGATAAATGTAGAAAGTGGTCTGTCTTTGTGGTGGAACCAACACAGGTGGCTTCGTCAAGTATTCCTTGATATCGTCAAATGCTTTCTGTTGCTCTCCCCCAGCGAAACTCCTCGTCGGACTTAATTTTGACCAGTCCCATGAATGGCTCGATTCGTCCTGACAAGTTAGAGATAAACCTTCTGACAAAATTGATTTTTCCGATGAGACACTGGAGCTCCTTCTTTGTGGTGGGTGGCTTCATTGTCCGCACCGCCTCTTGACTTTTCAGGCCGATCTCAATTCCACGCTCATGGACTAGGAAACCCAAGAACTGACCGGCCGTCACACCAAAGGCACACTTCTTTGGATTCATTCTTACTCCGAACTTCCTAGTTCGGTCGAGACCGTAAATCTCCCAAGTGCCCGTCCACTGAAACAGACTTAACCACCACGTCATCGATGTAAATCTCGACCAATTTGCCAATCAAATCATGAAAGATGTAATTCATGGCCCTTTGGTACGTTGCGCCAGCATTCTTCAGTCCAAACGTCATGACTACATATTCAAACAAGCCCCCGAGCCTGGCACTCTGAATGTCTTGTTTATATCTTCTGGAGCCATAAAGATTTGGTTGTAGCCGGCATTACCATCCATGAAGCTTAAAACTTTATGACCAGCCGCTGCATTGATCAAAGTCTCTGCTACTGGCATTGGGTATTCGTCCTTTGGGGTTGGCACTGTTGAGATTCCGAAAATCTATTGCGACGCGCCACCGCCATCCTTTTTCTCCACAGGTACGACATTGGAAATCCATTCAGCGTACCTGCATGGCCTGATGAACCCGGCGTCTAACATCTTCTGGATCTCTTTCTTGACTTCCACCAAGATTTCTGCCTTCATTTGTCGGGCGCGCTGCTGGAACGGCCGAAATCCTTTCTTCAGAGGGAGCCGATGCTCGATAATGCTCCTGTCTAACCCAGGCATCTCTGTGTAATCCCATGCGAAACAATCTGGGTATTCCTTCAACAGGGCTATCAACTGGCTCTTCAGCTGCGGATCCAACTTTTTGCTGACAAATGTTGGTCGTGGCTTATCCCCAGGGCCAATGTCAATCTCTTCCAATTCATCAGCCGATGTAAACCCATACCCCAGCTTTCCGTCGCCTGCTAAATCCATGTCGCGCACCGGCAAAAGGCATGTTGAGGTTGGTTTTAGCCGATCGCTAGAATCGGCCTCCTTTTCCATCGTAATGCTTACTGAGGATTCACCACTTTTCATCGTTTGGGGCCGATCGTGTGGATCGGCCTCCTCTTCACCTTTGCCGCGGGAGCGACTGCTCTCGGGCTTATCCTCGTCATGGCGATCTGCGAGCCCTGCCATGTTGATATCACACGAAAAAACTGGCTCGCGTCCTATGCACTGGCTGAGATCGACCATGTCAACTCTCATGGCAAACTGACCGAAGAGCAATCGGCCTTGTTCTATCGCCATCTGAATCTGTCCGCGCAGGACTTTGCAGTCGTTGGTGGTATGGGTGAACGTGTGATGCCATTTGCAGTATGGCTTGCCGTTCATCTCTTGTGGCGTGGGGATTTTGTGGCCTTCGGGTAACTTCAGTTTCTCCATCAGCAGCAGATCGAAAATTTGCTCGTTTTGCTCAAATCGAAGTCGAACCCCTTCATAGGCCCTGGTTGCTTCACCCACTTAGGACACGGGTTTGCCCCCGAGTCCACTCAGCTACAGCGACCTCCTGATCTCTGCAGAGTCTTCATCTTCATCCGTCTCGATCAGGGCGACGCGCTTATACTTGTCCTGGTACAATTCTGGATGGCGCCATTCATATCATCCAACTTCAGAACCATGTGCGCGATGGTGTACTCCGCTTGGAATGTCACATCTTTGAGCCGATAATCCTCTTGCTAGCTCGGCGCTTCCTTCTCGGTTAGGCGAACCGAATAACATCGGTTCTGACGGTCCTGAACCTCTGGATGTACTCAGATACCGTCTCTCCTCGTCTCTGCCGAACTTGAGTCAGATCGGCAAGGCTAGCTTCCGTGGTTTCTGAATGGTATTGTTCATGGAATTGCTCTTCCAGCTGCTTCCACGTCCGAACCGAGTTTGGTAGCAACGAGGTGTACCACCCAAAGGCTGGACCCGTGAGAGACTGCGAAGAACCTCACACGTAGCTCGTCCGAAGCTGAGACCATGCCCAACTGTGCCAAGTATCGGCTCACGTGCTCGATCGAGCTGGTTCCTTCTGATCCACTAAATTTTGTGAAGTCAGGGAGCCGATACTTAGGTGGCAGCGGGATCAGGTCGTAGTCGTTGGGATACGGCTTGGAATAGCCGATCATCCTCTTCTTCGGCGGTATGCCGAACTTGTCTCTCATGATGGCGGTGATCTCATCCACCGTAGGAGCTGCAGAAGGATCGTTCATAACTTGTCTGGTGGCATACTTAGTTAGCCACGCCGTTTCTCTGCATCCGCTCCAGAACTGCTCCTGCTCCAGCGATTCCTCCTGCCGTGGCAGTCCTTCCTGCGTAACCTGGGTCATCCAGTCGTTGCGATCCGGCACGTATGTGTATCCATGTGGAATTTCCTTGGGCGGCTCATACAGGAATTGGTAGTCGCCTGGATCACCTCCAACCTTGTAGACGACGTACGCCGGTGAACCTTGTTGCTGTGGAGCTGCAAACGTGTGTTGCAGTGGTGGCCTTGTGTAGAGCGGTACCTCCCCTTGGTGAGTTCCTAGAGCAGGACCTGACGGAGAGTACTTGTGCTTCGTGACTTCTTGCACCACATTGAGCGCGACACGCTCCAGAGTATTCACCAAGCTCTCAGCATGCCGATGAAGAGAGTGAGCAACGGCATAATTGACTTCCTGTCGCAGGGCTCTGGTACGTTCGTCCGAAGGGAGAGATAGATCTAGTCCATCTAGCGCGCCTTCGGGTTGGAACCCTTTGAACTTGATCCCGTGCGAACGGGTTTTCTCAAAAGCGCCGATGAGATCGGCTTCCAGGATGGCCTTGAGCTCGTCATATCTCTTCTTATGCTCAGGAGGCAGATCCTCATACTTGACTGGTTCTCCCGCAATCTGAGGTGCGGATGACGACATGGTTGTTGCGGAAGATTGTCCCGATGTCCCAGTCGTGCCAGAATGTGTTGTCTGCCAAAGCCCACCGGCGGCGGTGGTTAAGCAACACGAAGAGCCGGGAGGCTTCAAGGCGGACGGGCCCTGGTCCCTCGACGTCGTCCCGCAAATGCTCCGCACACGACCACGGCGGCTGCGGGCGTGCCACCCGACCTATACGGCCGAGGAAGGTGTGGATTGCTTCGATTAGTTCCTGCATGGCAAACACGTAAACATTAAATACGAGCCCTATCGGCTCTCGGGTTCCCGTGGATCGGCTCAAAGAGCCGATCGCCCCATGGTTCACGTTGGATTTTCAATGACATGGGGATCCTGCTTGATCACAACAAAGCTAAACCAATCTACGACAGTTTAGGGTTTTCACCGTATGATCGGAACATCCTACACGTAGTTGAGCCTAATAGACACGAAAGATAATGGAAAACTAACCCTAAAAGAGGCCTAAAAACCAACATTACGTTAATTCCCGGAACATCCCTCTTAGGACTAGCAAACCATACCTAACGCACTACCGGATCGTTCAACCCGTTTGCAAGGCCTAACCATACGGATATTAAACTAATCCTTGAAGAACAAGGAGAAACTATAACGGATCGGATCTACTAAGTAACGACCAAGCAAGATGCTGCCCTTACACCTGGATAGGTGTAAGGGCAGCTAGATATTGAGGGACGGCACAGCTAAGCAGATATGCGCAAGAAAAGCATCTATGCAAGCCCCAAAACATCTACGATAAATAGTGCTACTCGCCATCAACAACGCTTCAGCACGAGCAACACAAGGTAAACGAATAAACGTTGTGCTGCAAGATGCGATCTAGGCGACATGGTGCTTACCCGGGAGAAACCCTCGAAAGAAGGGGTGGCGATGCGCCTGATTTGTGTTTGTTGTGAACATGATTGTCCTCCTTTTTCGATAACCCTAGATACATATTTATAGTCCAAGGGACTTTCTAATTTGGACGTGCACCTAACCGTGCACGAGTTAAACTCTATCTCTTAATCTAAACTACAAAGCGATCTATTATATTACAGATACACGGGCAATTAAGCCCAAACTCTTTGCGCAAGGCCGCTTCAAAGATGCTCCATGTGTATATTCTTCAAGCCCATCTTCACTTACGGCCCATCTCCTGATTTGGCCAAAATCCGGTGATAACAACTTTACAGCGTTATTTTACATTTTCCGGCACTAACCTATTAACAAGATGCCGAAGTGCCAGTTGCTGTTTTTCTGCTGTTTTTGGTTTCAGAAATCCCAGTAAGGAAATATTCTGAATTGACGAAATCAATGCCCAGGGTCCTATTTTTGCACGAAGCTTCCGAAGACCGAAAGGGGAACGGGGCCACGAGGCGGCAGGACACCGTGCGGCGCGCCGGGCCCCGGCCGCGCGGCCTGTTGTGTCGGCGCCTCGCGTCGCCGACCTACCCTTCGCCTACTTAAAGCCTCCGTCGCGAAACCCCCGTACCGAGAGCCACGATACGGAAAACATTACAGAGGTTTGATGACCCACAAGTATAGGGGATCGCAACAGTCTTCGAAGTATTACCCAATTTATTGATTCGACACAAGGGGAGACAAAGAATACTTGTAAGCCTTAACAGCGGAGTTGTCAATTCAGCTGCACCTGGAAACAGACTTGCTCGCAAGAGTTTATCTGTAGTAACAGTTTTATGGCAGTGGAAATAGTGAAATAACAGCGGTGAAATAAAGACAGCAGTAGTGATTATAGTAAACAGGGATTAAAATACTGTAGGCACAGGGACGGATTTAACGGGCGTTGCATGGATGAGAGAAACTCATGTAACAATCAAAGCATGGGCATTTGCAGATAATAAAACGGTATCCAAGTACTAATCAATCAATAGGCATGTGTTCCATATTTAGTCATACGTGCTCGCAATGAGAAACTTGCACAACATCTTTTGTCCTACCGGCCGGTGGCAGCCTCTAGGGAAACTACTGGATATTAAGGTACTCCTTTTAATAGAGCACCGGAGCAAAGCATTAACACTCCGTGAACACATGTGATCCTCACATCGCTACCATTCCCTCCGGTTGTCCCGATTTCTGTCACTTGGGGCCATTGGTTCCGGACAGTGACATGTGTATACAACTTGCAGGTAAGATCATAAACAACGAATATCTTCATGAATCAATAACATGTTCAGATCTGAGATCATGGCACTCGGGCCCTAGTGACAAGCATTAAGCATAACAAGTTGCAACAATATCATAAAAGTGACATCTACGGATACTAGGCACTATGCCCTAACAATATTATGACTATTACATGACCAATCTCATCCAATCCCTACCATCCCCTTCAGCCTACAGCGGGGGAATTACTCACACATGGATGGGGGAAACATTGCTGGTCGATGGAGAGGCGTTGGCGGTGAAGATCTCCTCCAATTCCCCGTCCCGGCGGAGTGCCAGAACGGAGACTTCTGGCTCCCGCGACGGAGTTTCGCGATGTGGCGGCTCTGGAGGGTTTCTGGCGACTTCGACTTCTCCCGTGCGTTTCAGGTCGAAACCAATAAGTAGTCCGAAGGGGGCGTCGGAGGCCGGGGGGGCCACACCACACGGCCGCGCGGGCCCCCTGGGCCGCGCCGCCATATGGTGTGGGGCCCTCGGGCCTCCACCTCTCTTGCCCTTCTGGCTCCGTCAATATTCTGGTAAAATAGGGCCTTTTGCATAAATTCCGAGGATTTTCCCGAAAGTTGGATTTCTGCACAAAAACGAGACACCAGAGCAGTTCTGCTGAAAACAGCGTTAGTCCGTGTTAGTTGTATCCAAAATACACAAATTAGAGGCAAAACAATAGCAAAAGTGTTCGGGAAAGTAGATACGTTTGGACGTATCAACTCCCCCAAGCTTAGCTTATTGCTTGTCCTCAAGCAATTCAGTTAACAACTGAGCGATAAAAGAACTTTCACGAACACATTTGCTCATATGATGTATATATTCTCATGCTATGGCTAATACTTAAGCAGTTCATAATGAGATACATGCAAATAAGATCATCCAACAGCTATGTCAATCATGGAGAGGTACCAACAATTAATAATAAGCACCATGAATCATGTATATAAGCAGGATTGCAATGTTCATAAGAGAATATGATAAAGTGGTATCTCGCTTGCCCGTATTTGATCGGCAAAACATAAATGCCGAGGCACCTCTTGAGTTCATAGAAAGACTAGAAGTAGTGATTGTCAAAGATAAAAGCATCAAAGTTATACCACAATCAATCATATTTTGAGACAAGCATATTATACTAAGAATGACAGTTGTGCTCTCAAGATAGTGCTCAAAGAAAGAATGGAGACACAACATAAAAGTAAAAGATTGACCCTTCGCAGAGGGAAGCAGGGATTAACATGCGCTAGAGCTTTTCATTTATAAAGCAGGAGTAAAATTATTTTGAGAGGTGTTTGTTGTTGTCAACGAATGGTAATGGGTACACTAACTACCTCATCAACCGGACTCACAAGAGCGGCTCCCATGAATTATTTTTGGGTGGCACTCCTTCCAACCTTTCTTTCACAAACCATGGCTAACCGAATCCTCGGGTGCCTGCCAACAATCACATACCATGAAGGAGTGCCTTTTTATTTAAGTTTTATTATGATGATGACACTCCCCCCAACCTTTGCTTACACAAGCCATGGCTAACCGAATCCTTCGGGTGCCGTCCAACAATCACAAACCATGGAGGAGTGTCTATTTAAGTTGATTAATTCGGGACTGGGAATCCCATTGCCAGCTCTTTTTGCAAAATTATTGGATAAGCGGATGTGCCACTAGTTCATATGAGAGTCCGTCAAAAGTAAATGACAAGGTTGAAAGCTAAACACCACATACTTCCTCATGAGCTATGAAACATTAACACAAATTGAGAAGCATTTTGAAAGTTTTAAAGGTAGCGCATGAGAATTTACTTGGAATGGTTTGAAATGCCATGCATAGGTATTTATGGTGGACACTTTGGAACAACTTGGTTTTCAGGTGTTTGGAAGCACGAGCGGCGTTCCCGCTCAGTACAAGTGAAGGCTAGCAAAAGACTAGGGAGCGACAAATCAAGAGAGCAGTAACTGTCATAATCATGCTTGCGGCAAAATAAATTAACGGAGGCATAAAAGTGATACAAGAACTCTGAAGCAATATAAATCATCGAGGCTTAATTGACTTTTTGTTCAGTCATATGCATGCGTGAGCATGTGCCAAGTCGATATAAATGAATTATTCAGAGGAGGATACCACAATGCCATACTTACTTATGAATAAAACAATGCAAGCAAACATCCATGACATGCTACTCATATTAATAAATTGGAGCTAAACATGAGAGATCATGAACTACTAGACTTTCTCAAATAACATATACCTCACATGAACCAACTAAGCATGCTCATATGGATGAGTATATGTACAAAAATGAAAGCAAATAGAGTTCATACCAGCCTCTCACCACAATCAGATTGTCGTAGATCGTCATTATTGTCTTTTCACTTGTGTAGCTTGGATAATATGAAATGAAAACCACGCTCCAGCCACCGAAGACCATTGAACTCATGATGAACTTTACAAACCAAAGAAGAACAGCAAATATTTTTGGTGTTTTCGAATTGGAAACAAGAACGAAAGAAAACAAGCAAACAAAGCAAAATCTTTTTGGGTTTTCTCATAGCAAACTAACGATAGCAAATAAAGTAAACTAAGAGCAAGGAACCAAATAAACAAATGGTGAAGAGAAACAACAGAAATATTTTTGGTCTTTTTGTGTTTTAGGAAAGAAACAAAGTGAAAACAAAAGAATGCAAACTAACAGAAACACAGAAAAGCAGGATGACAGAAATCTGCCAAATCCTGACAGCAGTACAGAAATCGAAATTAACAAAAATCTTCCATTGCTCAGACCAAAAAGTTTTCAACTAATGAAAGTTAGATAACAACCTGGGGAACATGCTCAAAAATTGGCAACTCAAAATAACGTTCTGGCTGTGCGTACGAATTTTTTTGGTAACAGCACAGAATCTGTTTTTGGACAGCACTTCCCCAAATATCATCTCCCTCTCATTAGAAAACCACTCTAAGAGACTAAACAAGTATGTACAAGTATCCAGCAACCATAATATGCAAAGAATGAGTGATGCCGGTATACCTCCCCCAAGCTTAGGCTTTTGGCCTAAGTGGAGTTCATTCCCAACGAGGGTCGGAGTTCCACGCCGGTGGATCATACATGGAGTGGTAATAGGGCCCCTGTGCAGAAGAATATCGTGGAGGTTCCACATGCCCATGATGTTGATATGAGGAGCTCGCTGCATCGGATGAAGAGTCGGGGTGCTCCTCGGCCTCCTCCACATCTTCCCTTGCACGACGGCTTTCCCTTTCTATGTATGCGTTCAGCTCATTTTCTGTGATCGACCACCCGTCCCTGGCATCAAGGTTAAACAAAGCAGGTGCAGGCAAGCGTACTAGTTTTTCAATTTTCTTAGTTATACTCCAATTTTTCTTATACAAAGTTATCCTATAATGCAGGTTGTTCAAATTAGATGCATCTGAAATAAATTCATGTCTGATCATGGAGCCAACATCAAGTTTCTCTATAGAAAGCGGAATATCTAAATGGTGAGGTCCTACACCATGCATAGCTAATAAGCGAGAGGCGATAAGACCTCCACAAATTCCTCCTTTCTCACGGTTAGTAGCAAGTCTACAAGCTATTAAAGCACCCAAATTATAAGTCCTATCCTGTTGCAAAGCAGCAGCTAAGAAAGCCAAATCTTGGACAGATAATTTACCTCCAGTCCTTCTCGCAAGAACGCACTTTGTAATGAAATAGGCAAAGTAGCGGATGGCTGGCTGTTGAATGCTACTAATCTTACCACTATCATTGGAGAAGCTCCTCCCATTACAAATCCTCGCATAAAGATTTGAGAGCTCCCGCGGTGTTCCCCTGATCTTCTCGCAGGATCCCCACCGCGGCACTCTAATTGCTGTACAAAAATCACTGAAAGGCAAGTCGATAGTTTTGTTATAAATCTTATACCGGACCATGGGGTCAGTTTGAGACCGGTGAAATTCGAAATCCTGCACAACCGACACCGTTAGTTTAGCATATTGGTGAGGTTCACCAACAGTAAAATCTCCCAATCCTGCATTGGAAATTAGTGTTTGAACGTCTTGCAGGATTCCTGCATTCCGCATAAAGTCCGTACATGGGTAATAAGAGGGGTATACTCCCTCTTCACGATGAACTCTCATGACTTGCTGTACCTCCAACTCTTCTTGGTTAAGTTGGTGCATACCTCCTTCCATTTTCTGAAATTTTTCAACAATCATTATAAAATTTGATTTCAAGGTATATAATTGAAGGGAACTACTATAGGAACTTGCTAGAGTACTAAACATGCATCAAAATTAATTTCTACCACTTAAAACAAGCATGCAAGCTCACTAAACATGTTATCTACAGCAGCAAAATATTCAAGATATACTCAACCAAATGAAATTCTAATTGGACAATCAAAGGAGTCACATACCAAGGAGTAAATGTGCCAAATTTCAAACAGAAATCTGGGCTGAGCAAGGAGATCGAAAAATCGCGAGTTCTTGAGCAGAAACACGAGTGAGAGAAACTTGGTACGAGTTTTTTCGGGAGAGAGAAGATGCTGGGAGGAAGAGATGATGTAGTGGGGCAAGGGGTGGCCCACACCACAAGGTGGCGCGGCCCCCTTGCTGGCCGCGCCGGCCTATGGTGTGGCACCTCTGGTGCCCCACAGGTCATCCTCTGGTGCTCCCAGGTGCCTCGTCGAAAAATAGGACCAACGGTGTAATTTTTGTAATTTTTAGAGAACTTCGAAAAATGCACATTTCTGGGTATTAAATTAATGATTACTGCGCAGGAAAATGATTTCTAAAATCTTAAATGACTAAAGCATATTGCAAAACAAAAGTGCTACAGCAAGTAAAATAGGTGAAGGTAGAAAGAAAGAAATAAATGTTGTTTAGCTCTTTTATGCAATAAAATATACTTGTTAACAAGGTTGATCAAGTCTTGCTACCAAATAAATTTTATATGACATAAGAAGAAATAAACCTCAAATCAATCATGTTACCTTATATTGAATTGATATGGATCCAATCACAAGAGTTTGATATTCTTCTCTAGGCTCATATATAGGACAATCAATGGATCCCACTTTGATAGTTTTCACATTAAAAATTGTATTGACTCCACATACTTTATCAATCCTCTTGGGAAAATAGACAGTGTGTTCCTTATCATCAACATTGAAAGTAACCATGCCTTTATTGCAATCAATAACAGCCCCTGCAGTATTAAGAAAGGGTCTTCCAAGAATAATGGACATATTATCATCTTCAGGCATTTCCAACACAACAAAATCAGTTAATATCAAGCAATGCTGAGTAACTTGAACAGAACATTTTCACATAAACCAACAGGAATAGTAGATTTATCAGCCATTTGCAAAGATATATCAGTTGGTATCAACTTATCTAAATCAAGTCTCTTATAAAGAGAAAAAGGCATCACACTAACACCTGCTCCCAAATCACATAGAGCAGTTCTAACATAATTATTCTTGATGGAACAAGGAATAGTCGGTATACCTGGGTCTCCAAGCTTCTTTGGAATCTTACCATTGAAGGAGTAATTAGCGAGCATAGTGGAAATTTCCTCATTGGGGATTTTCCTTTTGTTAGTAACAATATCTTTCATATACTTTGAATAAGGAGGTAATTTAATAGCATCAGTCAAAGGGATTTGCAAAAATAAAGGTTTCATCCAATCACAAAATTTATTATAATGTTCCTCCTCCTTTGATTTTAGTTTCTTAGCAGGAAAAGGCATTTGCTTTTGAACCCAAGGTTCTCTTTCATTACCATGTTTCTCAGTAATAAAATCTTCTTTAGTGTACTTTTTATTTTTAGCATGCTTTTCAGGTTCTTTTTCAATTTCTTCTTTATCAGGAGTATCATTCTTATCATTATCTTCCTCATGTTCATTACCACTTTCAGTTTCAGCATCAGAAATAGAAATACTATTAGGATCATTAACAGGTTCAGAGGATTCTACAACATTCTTATGTTTCTTTTTCTTTTTCTTAGATGGAGCACTAGTTTTAATTAGTTGAGAATCTTGTTCAACTCTTTTGGGATGCCCTTCAGGATATAGAGGATCCTGGGTAGAAACACCACCTCTAGTTGTTACTTCATAAGCATGTTTTTCTTTAGAATTATTTCCCAACAAGTCATTTTGCACTTTAGTAAGTTGATCAATTTGAGTTTGAACCATTTGAAAATGTTTAACAAGTATCTTAACATCATTGGAGGTTCTCTCCACAATACCATGCAATTCACTAATAGCTCGAGAATTTTCCATTAAATGATTCTCTACTCTCATATTAAAGTTTTCTTGCTTAACAATATAATTATCAAATTCATCTAAGCATTGAGCAGGAGGTTTTGAATACGGAATATCTTCCCTAGTAAAGCGTTGAAGCGAGTGTACCTCAATCATGGATGAAGGGGGAATTGTCTCACATATATCTTCTATAGGAGGTAAATTCTTCACATCTTCAGGTTTAATACCCTTCTCTTTAAGAGACTTCTTGGCTTCCCTCATATCTTCATCATTTAATTTAATCATACCCCTCTTCTTCACTATCGGTGTCGGGGTTGGTTCAGGTGTAGACCAATCATCATGATTCCGGCCTATTTTAGCCAATAATTCTTCAGCGTCGTCTGGAGTTCTTTTCCTGAAAACACAACCAGCACAACTATCCAGGTATGCCCTAGACTCAATGGTTAGTCCACTATAAAATATATCAAGTAAATCATGCTTTTCCAAATCATGGTCAGGCTGAGCTCTAATAAGAGAACAAAATCTCGCCCAAGCCTCAGGCAATTTCTCTCCATCTTCCTGGTCAAAATTATAAATTCTCTGCAAAGCAGCATGTTGAGCACTAGCAGGAAAGTATTTTCGAAAGAAAACATCACGCAAGTCAATTGGACTTTTAATAGAACCAGGAGGCAAATTATTATACCAAGTTTTAGCATCATCCTTTAATGAGAAAGGAAAAAATTTAGCGACAAAATAAGTACGCATCTTGACATCATCAGAAAACACGCCACTAAGAGTAGATAACTCAGTCATGTGTTCAACAGCACTTTCTTTTTCAGTACCACAAAAGGGTGTTTTCTCAACAATAGCTATATGAGATAGATCAAGAGAAAAATCATAATCTTTATCCCTAATGTTTATAGGAGATGTGGCAAATTTAGGATCAGGAGATGGTTTATATCTAACAGCATGTTCTGCAAGCAACTTTTTAATTTTTCTTGCATCAGTAGTAGCATTGCATTTTTCAATAAAATCATCATCAAGCTCTACATAATCTTCATCAAGATCATCACTAGAATATTCAACAGACTCAGGTGAATTAACAGGTGTAGCAGCATTTTCATTAGGAGTTTCAGTATTTTCAATTTGTCTAGACTTAGCAATTGTAGCATCTAGAAAAGATCCTAACGAACCATCATTATCAAGCACAGCAGAAGCATCATCACAATTATGAGAGGAATTTTCAGATTCAGCAGAAGTACCAGCATTTGAAGCTTGTGGTGGTGAAACAAGTTTACTTATCACAGATGGTGAATCAAGAGCAGCAGAGGTACTAAGAGTTGTACCTTTTCTTGTAGTGGATGGTAATATGGCGATCTTAGTATCGCGAGGTTTACCCATGATGGAGAATTTGTAGCGAACAATATCAATCCAAGTGAACTTCCAAATAAAGCTATGCTCCCCCAACGGCGCAGAAAATAGTCTTGATGACCCACAAGTATAGGGGATCGCAACAGTCTTCGAGGGAAGTATTACCCAATTTATTGATTCGACACAAGGGGAGACAAAGAATACTTGTAAGCCTTAACAGCGGAGTTGTCAATTCAGCTGCACCTGGAAACAGACTTGCTCGCAAGAGTTTATCAGTAGTAACAGTTTTATGGCAGGAGGAATAGTGAAATAACAGCAGCGGTGAAATAAAGACAGCAGTAGTGATTATAGTAAACAGCAGGATTAAAATACTGTAGGCACAGGGACGGATTTAACGGGCGTTGCATGGATGAGAGAAACTCATGTAACAATCAAAGCATGGGCATTTGCAGATAATAATAAAACGGTATCCAAGTACTAATCAATCAATAGGCATGTGTTCCATATTTAGTCGTACGTGCTCGCAATGAGAAACTTGCACAACATCTTTTGTCCTACCAGCCGGTGGCAGCCGGGCCTCTAGGGAAACTACTGGATATTAAGGTACTCCTTTTAATAGAGTACCGGAGCAAAGCATTAACACTCCGTGAACACATGTGATCCTCACATCGCTACCATTCCCTCCGGTTGTCCCGATTCTTGTCACTTCGGGGCCATTGGTTCCGGACAGCGACATGTGTATACAACTTGCAGGTAAGATCATAAACAACGAATATCTTCATGAATCAATAACATGTTCAGATCTGAGATCATGGCACTCGGGCCCTAGTGACAAGCATTAAGCATAACAAGTTGCAACAATATCATAAAAGTGACATCTACGGATACTAGGCACTATGCCCTAACAATCTTATGACTATTACATGACCAATCTCATCCAATCCCTACAATCCCCTTCAGCCTACAGCGGGGGAATTACTCACACATGGATGGGGGAAACATTGCTGGTCGATGGAGAGGCGTTGGCGGTGATGGCGGTGAAGATCTCCTCCAATTCCCCGTCCCGGCGGAGTGCCAGAACGGAGACTTCTGGCTCCCGCGACGGAGTTTCGCGATGTGGCGGCTCTCTGGAGGGTTTCTGGCGACTTCGACTTCTCCCCGTGCGTTTTCAGGTCGAAACCAATAAGTAGTCCGAAGGGGGGCGTCGGCAGAAAAAGAGCTTGATGGCGTGTAACTCACACGTTCGTTGGGAACCCCAAGAGGAAGGTATGATGCGCACAGTAGCAAGTTTTCCCTCAGAAAGAAACCAAGGTTTAATCGAACCAGGAGGAGCCAAGAAGCACGTTGAAGGTTGATGGTCGCGAAATGTGATGCGGCGCAACACCAGGGATTCCGGCGCCAACTAGGAACCTGCACAACACAACCAAAGTACTTTGCCCCAACGAAACAGTGAGGTTGTCAATCTCACCGGCTTGCTGTAACAAAGGATTAAACGTATCGAGTGGAAGATGTTTGCAAAGAAAACAGTAAAACAAGTAGATTGTATGCTATGGAAAGAATAGGACCGGGGTCCACAGTTCACTAGAGGTGTCTCTCCCATAAGATAAAAGCATGTTGGGTGAACAAATTACAGTCGGGCAATTGACAAATAGAGAAAGGCATAATAATGCATATACATGACATGATAAATATAGTGAGATTTAATCCGGGCATTACGACAAAGAACATAGACCGCCATCCAACTGCATCTATGCCTAAAAAGTCCACCTTCAGGTTATCGTCCGAACCCCCTCCAGTATTAAGTTGCAAAGCAACAGACAATTGCATTAAGTATTGTGCGTAATGTAATCAATAACTACATCCTTAGACATAGCATCAATGTTTTATCCCTAGTGGCAACAGCACATCACAACCTTAGAACTTTCTGTCACTGTCCCAGGTATCAATGAAGGCATGAACCCACTATCGAGCATAATTACTCCCTCTTGGAGTTAAGAGTAAAAACTTGGCCAGAGCCTCTACTAATAACGGAGAGCATGCAAGATCATAAACAACACATGAACAATAGATGGATAATCACCATAATCATAGTACTCTCTATCCATCGGATCCCGACAAACACAACATATAGAATTACATATAGATGATCTTGATCATGTTAGGCAGCTCACAAGATCCAACAATGAAGCACAACAAGGAGAAGACGACCATCTAGCTACTGCTATGGACCCATGGTCCAGGGGTGGACTACTCACTCATCACTCCGGAGGCGATCATGGCGATGAAGAGTCCTCGGAGATGAATCCCCTCCGGCAGGTGCGGAGGCGATCTCCGAATCCCCCGAGATGGGATTCGCGGCGGCGGCGTCTCTGTAAGGTTTTCCGTATCGTGGCTCTCGGTACTGGGGGTTTCGCGACGGGAGCTTTAAGTAGGCGGAAGGTCAACGCGAGGGGCCACACGAGGGGCCCAGGGGGCAGGGCCGCGCCGGCCACCCCCCTGGCTGCCTCGTGGCCCCACTTCGTTAGGTCTTCGGTCTTCTGGAAGCTTCGTGCAAAAATAGGACCCTGGGCGAAAGTTTCGTCCAATTCCGAGAATATTTCTTTACTAGGATTTCTGAAACCAAAAACAGCAGAAACAGCAACTGGCTCTTCGGCATCTTGTTAATAGGTTAGTTCCAGAAAATGCATAAATATGACATATAATGTGCATAAAACATGTAGGTATCATCAATAAAGTAGCATGGAACATAAGAAATTATCGATACGTTGGAGACGTATCAGCATCCCCAAGCTTAGTTCTGCTCGTCCCGAGCAGGTAAAACGATAACAAAGATAATTTCTGAAGTGACATGCCATCATAATCTTGATCATACTATTTGTAAACATATGTAATGAATGCAGCGATCAAAGCAAAGGTAATGACATGAGTAAACAACTGAATCATAAAGCAAAGACTTTTCATGAATAGTACTTCAAGACAAGCATCAATAAGTCTTGCATAAGAGTTAACTCATAAAGCAATAAATCAAAGTAAAGGTGTTGAAACAACACATAAGAAGATTAAGTTTCAGCGGTTGCTTTCAACTTGTAACATGTATATCTCATGGATATTGTCAACATAAAGTAATATAACAAGTGCAATATGCAAGTATGTAGGAATCAATGCACAGTTCACACAAGTGTTTGCTTCTTAAGGTGGAAGGAGATAGGTAAACTGACTCAACAATAAAAGTAAAAGAATGGTCCTTCAAAGAGGAAAGCATCGATTGCTGTATTTGTGCTAGAGCTTTTATTTTGAAAACATGAAACAATTTTGTCAACGGTAGTAATAAAGCATATGAGTTATGTAAATTATATCTTACAAGTTGCAAGCCTCACGCATAGTATACTAATAGTGCCCGCACCTCGTCCTACTTAACTTGGACTACCGGATCTTTGCATGCCATGTTTCAACCAAGTGTCACAAAGGGGTACCTCCATGCCGCCTGTACAAAGGTCCAAGGAGAATGCTCGCATTTTGGATTTCTCGCTTTTGATTATTCTCAACTTAGACATCCATACCGGGACAACATGGACAACAGATAATGGACTCCTCTTTAATGCATAAGCATGTAGCAAAGTTATTATTCTCATATGAGATTGAGGATATATGTCCAAAACTGAAACTTCCACCATGATTCATGGCTTTAGTTAGCGGCCCAATGTTCTTCTCTAACAATTTTGCATGCTCCAACCACTAAAATGATAGACCTTCAGACAAGACGGACATGCATAGCAACTCACATGATATTCAACAATAGTTGATGGCGTTCCCAGAAGCATGGTTATCGCACAACAAGCAACTTAATAAAATATAAAGTGCATAAGTACATATTCAATACTACGATAGTTTTTAAGGCTATTTTGTCCCATGAGCTATATATTGCAAAGGCGAATGATGGAATTTTAAAGGTAGCACTCAAGCAATTTACTTTGGAATGGCGGGTAAATACCATGTAGTAGGTAGGTATGGTGGACACAAATGGCATAGTGGTTGGCTCAAGGATTTTGGATGCATGAGAAGTATTCCCTCTCGATACAAGGTTTAGGCTAGCAAGGTTATTTGAAGCAAACTCAAGGATGAACAAGTGCAGCAAAACTCACATAAAAGACATATTGTAAACATTATAAGACTCTACACTGTCTTCCTTGTTGTTCAAAACTCAATACTAGATATTATCTAGACCTTAGAGAAACCAAATATGCAAATCAAATTTTAGCAAGCTCTATGTATTTCTTCATTAATGGGTGCAAAGCATATGATGCAAGAGCTTAAACATGAGCACAACAATTGCCAAGTATCACATTATCCAAGACATTTTAGAATTACTACATGTAGCATTTTCCAATTCCAACCATATAACAAATTAACGAAGAAGAAACTTCGCCTTGAACATTATGAGTAAAGCCTAAGGACACATGTGTCCATATGCAACAGCGGAGCGTGTCTCTCTCCCACAAAGTGAATGCTAGGATCCATCTTATTCAAACAAAAACAAAAACGAAAACAAACCGACGCTCCAAGTAAAGAACACCAAGATGTGATTGAATAAAAATATAGTTTCAGGGGAGGAACCTGATGATGTTGTCGATGAAGAAGGGGATGCCTTGGGCATCCCCAAGCTTAGACGCTTGAGTCTTCTTAAAATATGCAGGGATGAACCACGGGGGCATCCCCAAGCTTAGAGCTTTCACTCCTCTTGATCTTAGTATATCATTCTCCTCTCTTGACCCTTGAAAACTTCCTTCACACCAAACTTCAAGCAAACTCATTAGAGGGTTAGTGCATCATTAATAATTCACACATTCAGAGGTGACACAATCATTCTTTTCACTTCTGGACATTGCATAATGCTACTGGACATTAATGGATCAAAGAAATAAATCCAACATAGCAAAAGAGGCAATGCGAAATAAAAGGCAGAATCTGTCAAAAACAGAACAGTCCGTAAAGACGAATTTATAAATGGCACCAGACTTGCTCAAATGGAAAAACTCAAAACTAATGAAAGTTGCGTAGATATCTGAGGATCACGCTCGTAAATTGGCAGATTTTTCGAATTTTCTACAGAGAATTATGCCCAGATTCGTGACAGACAGCAATGCTGTTTCTGCGCAGCGATCCCAAATATAACATCAACTTTGACATAGAAACTTTACTTGGCACAAAAACATGATAAGGAGAGGTTGCTACAGTAGTAAACAACTTCCAAGACTCAACAAAACAAAAAATTTCTGTAGGTAAAAACATGGGTTGTCTCCCATAAGCGCTTTTCTTTAACGCCTTTCAGCTAGGCGCAGAAAGTGCAAATCAAGTATTATCGAGAGATGGTGTGTCAACCTTACCTTGGGCTTCATCTTTACCTTTCTTAATGTTTTTCTTTCCTTTTGGTTTAGGAAATATATGATTCCCCCCTGGTATAGAGGTGAATTTCAGAGTGCCTTCTCCCACATCAATGACTGCTCCCAATAATTTCAGCAAGGATCTTCCGAATATGATTTTTCCTGTTTCAATAATAAGATAATCAATGGATACTGTTCTTCCACGAATGGTTGTATGCACACCTGCAGCTATTCCCTTAGGAATTATGATAGAGTTATCAATAAGAGCTATTTCTTCTCCCCCTTTATCGACTCCCCAAAGTTTCAAAGATTTATAAATGTTTTCAGGCATAAGGCAAAATTCATACATAATATCACAATAGGCATGAAGAGTTCGATCACCGATGACAATTTTAACAGAAGGGTCCCATGATGAAGGTTTAGGATTCTCTAAGACTTGTTCAAGACGATTACGAACACAGTGATAATTATCATTTAAGCGAGATGTACTTATCTCGAGATTGTTCAATCTATTATGAATGCTAATAAGGGCTGAATCAAAGTTATTAGCTGAATCATGTGATGCAACCAATTTCTTTATGGCATTAAAAGCTTGATCCCCATTACAATGAAGGAAATCTCCTCCTACTAAAGTGTCCAAAGCATATCTATAGCGAACCATAAGACCAAAATAAAAATTACTAAGGAGCAAACTTAGAGTCATTTGAGGTTCAGTTTTACGATAAGAAGTAAAAATTCTAGACCAAGCATCCTTAAAACTCTCCTCATCCCCTTGCTTGAAAGTGAAAACTAAGTCTTCAGGTGAAGAAGTAACAGGTTCAGAGCTAGACATGGTAATAAAAGTAACTAAAAAAAATTTTGTATTTTAAATATAGAGTGCAGGACAATAAAGCAAACTAGATAGAGTAAATGCGAGTAACTAATTTTTTTGTGTTTTTGATATAGCAAACAAGATAGCAAATAAAGTAAAACTAGCAACTAATTTTTTTGTATTTTGATTTAGTGCAGCAAACAAAGTAGTAAATAAAATAAAGCAAGACAAAAACAAAGTAAAGAGATTGAGAAGTGGAGACTCCCCTTGCAGCGTGTCTTGATCTCCCCGGCAACGGCGCCAGAAAAAGAGCTTGATGGCGTGTAACTCACACGTTCGTTGGGAACCCCAAGAGGAAGGTATGATGCGCACAGTAGCAAGTTTTCCCTCAGAAAGAAACCAAGGTTTAATCGAACCAGGAGGAGCCAAGAAGCACGTTGAAGGTTGATGGTCGCGAAATGTGATGCGGCGCAACACCAGGGATTCCGGCGCCAACCAGGAACCTGCACAACACAACCAAAGTACTTTGCCCCAACGAAACAGTGAGGTTGTCAATCTCACCGCTTGCTGTAACAAAGGATTAAACGTATCGAGTGGAAGATGTTTGCAAAGAAAACAGTAAAACAAGTAGATTGTATGCTATGGAAAGAATAGGACCGGGGTCCACAGTTCACTAGAGGTGTCTCTCCCATAAGATAAAAGCATGTTGGGTGAACAAATTACAGTCGGGCAATTGACAAATAGAGAAAGGCATAATAATGCATATACATGACATGATAAATATAGTGAGATTTAATCCGGGCATTACGACAAAGAACATAGACCGCCATCCAACTGCATCTATGCCTAAAAAGTCCACCTTCAGGTTATCGTCCGAACCCCCTCCAGTATTAAGTTGCAAAGCAACAGACAATTGCATTAAGTATTGTGCGTAATGTAATCAATAACTACATCCTTAGACATAGCATCAATGTTTTATCCCTAGTGGCAACAGCACATCACAACCTTAGAACTTTCTGTCACTGTCCCAGGTATCAATGAAGGCATGAACCCACTATCGAGCATAATTACTCCCTCTTGGAGTTAAGAGTAAAAACTTGGCCAGAGCCTCTACTAATAACGGAGAGCATGCAAGATCATAAACAACACATGAACAATAGATGGATAATCACCATAATCATAGTACTCTCTATCCATCGGATCCCGACAAACACAACATATAGAATTACATATAGATGATCTTGATCATGTTAGGCAGCTCACAAGATCCAACAATGAAGCACAACAAGGAGAAGACGACCATCTAGCTACTGCTATGGACCCATGGTCCAGGGGTGGACTACTCACTCATCACTCCGGAGGCGATCATGGTGATGAAGAGTCCTCCGGGAGATGAATCCCCTCGGCAGGGTGCCGGAGGCGATCTCAGAATCCCCCGAGATGGGATTACGCGGCGGCGGCGTCTCTGTAGGTTTTCCGTATCGTGGCTCTCGGTACTGGGGGTTTCGCGACGGGAGCTTTAAGTAGGCGGAAGGTCAACGCGAGGGGCCACACGAGGGGCCCAGGGGGCAGGGCCGCGCGGCCAAGGGCTGGGCCGCGCCGGCCACCCCCTGGCTGCCTCGTGGCCCCACTTCGTTAGGTCTTCGGTCTTCTGGAAGCTTCGTGCAAAAATAGGACCCTGGGCGAAAGTTTCGTCCAATTCCGAGAATATTTCTTTACTAGGATTTCTGAAACCAAAAACAGCAGAAAACAGCAACTGGCTCTTCGGCATCTTGTTAATAGGTTAGTTCCAGAAAATGCATAAATATGACATATAATGTGCATAAAACATGTAGGTATCATCAATAAAGTAGCATGGAACATAAGAAATTATCGATACGTTGGAGACGTATCAGCATCACCACACGGCCGCGGCCCCCCCGGCCGCGCCGCCATATGGTGTGGGGCCCTCGGGCCTCCACCTCCTTGCCCTTCTGGCTCCGTCAATATTGGTAAAATAGGGCCTTTTGCATAAATTCCGAGGATTTTCCCGAAAGTTGGATTTCTGCACAAAAACGAGACACCAGAGCAGTTCTGCTGAAAACAGCGTTAGTCCGTGTTAGTTGTATCCAAAATACACAAATTAGAGGCAAAACAATAGCAAAAGTGTTCGGGAAAGTAGATACGTTTTGGACGTATCAACTCCGCCGCCAATCCCATCTCGGGGATTCAGGAGATCGCCTCCGGCACCCTGAGAGGGGAATCATCACCGGAGGGCTCTACATCATCATGCCCGCCTCCGGATTGATGCGTGAGTAGTTCATCCTTGGACTATGGGTCCATAGCAGTAGCTAGATGGTTGTCTTCTCCGCTTGTGCTTTCATTGTATTAGATCTTGTGAGCTGCCTAACATGATCAAGATCATCTATTTGTAATGCTACATGTTGTGTTTGGCGAGATCCGATGAATATAGAATATTATGTTAAGTTGATTATCAATCTATCATATATGTGTTGTTTATGTTCTTGCATGCTCTCCGTTGCTAGTAGAGGCTCTGGCCAAGTTGATACTTGTAACTCCAAGAGGGAGTAATTATGCTCGATAGTGGGTTCATGCCTCCATTAAATCTGGGATAGTGACAGAAAGTTCTAAGGTTGTGGATGTGTTGTTGCTACTAGGGATAAAACATTGATGCTTTGTCTAAGGATATTTGTGTTGATTATATTACGCGCCATACTTAATGCAATTATCTGTTGTTTACAACTTAATACTGGAAGGGGTTCGGATGATAACCTGAAGGTGGATTATTTAGGCATAGATGCATGCTGGATAGCGGTCTATGTACTTTGTCGTAATGCCCTGATTAAATCACATAGTAATCATCGTTGATATGTATTGAATCTTTATTTGTCAATTGCTCGCCTGTAATTTGTTCACCCAGCATGTTAGTTATCTTATTGGAGAGACACCACTAGTGAACTGTGGACCCCGGTCCATTCTTTTACATCTGAATACATTCTACTGCTTTTACTGTTCTTTGCAAACAAACACCATCTTCCACTCGATACGCTTAATCCTTTGTTTTCAGCAAGCCGGTGAGATTGACAACCTCACTGTTATGTTGGGGCAAAGTACTTTGATTGTGTTGTGCAGGTTCCACGTTGGCGCCGGTTTCACTGGTGTTGCGCCGCACTACATTCCTCCACCAACAACCTTCACGTGCTTCTTGGCTCCTACTGGTTCGATAACCTTGGTTTCTTTCTGAGGGAAAACTTGCCGCTGTGCGCATCATACCTTCCTCTTGGGGTTCCCAACGGACGTGTACATCTACGCATCAAGCACTTTTCTGGCGCCGTTGCCGGGAACGAAGAAAAGTTACACCACAGAGAATTGTCTCCCACGGCAACAGCACATTTTCTGGCGCCGTTGCCGGGGAGATCAAGAAACGCTGCAAGGGGTCTCCACTTCCAATCTCTTTACTTTGTTTTTGTCTTGCTTTATTTTATTTACTACTTTGTTTGCTGCACTTAAACAAAACACACAAAAAATTAGTTGCTAGCTTTACTTTATTTACTGTCTTGTTCTCTATATCAAAAACATAAAAAAATTAGTTACTTGTCTTTACTTTATTTGCCTAGTTTACTTTATTACTGTTATAATGGGTACTCCTGAAAATACTAAGTTGTGTGACTTCACTAGCACAAATAATAATGATTTTATATGTACTCCTATTGCTCCACCTGCTACTACAGCAGAATTCTATGAAATTAAACCTGCTTTACTGAATCTTGTTATGAGAGAGCAATTTTCTGGTGTTAGTACTGATGATGCTGCTGCCCATCTTAATAATTTTGTTGAACTTTGTGAAATGCAAAAGTATAAGGATATACATGGTGATATTATAAAACTGAAATTGTTTCCTTTCTCATTAAGAGGAAGAGCTAAAGATTGGTTGCTATCTTTGCCTAAGAATAGTATTGATTCATGGACTAAGTGTAAAGATGCTTTTATTAGTAAATATTATCCTCCTGCTAAGATTATATCTTTGAGAAGTAGCATAATGAATTTTAAACAATTTGATAATGAACATGTTGCTCAAGCATGGGAGAGAATGAAATCTTTGGTAAAGAATTGCCCAACCCATGGACTGACTACTTGGATGATCATCCAAACCTTTTATGCAGGATTGAATTTTTCCTCAAGGAACCTATTGGATTCAGCTGCTGGAGGTACTTTTATGTCCATCACTCTGGGCGCCGCAACTAAATTACTTGATGATATGATGATCAATTACTCTGAATGGCACACTGAAAGAACTCCTCAAGGTAAGAAGGTAAATTCTGTTGAAGAAACCTCTTCTTTGGGTGATAAGATTGATGCTATTATGTCTATGCTTGCAAATGGTAGATCTCATATTGATCCTAATAATGTTCCTTTAGCTTCATTAGTTGCTCAAGAAGAAAATGTTGATGTGAATTTCATTAAGAACAATAATTTCAACAACAATGCTTATAGGAATAATTATGGTAACAACTATAGGCCATATCCTTCTAATAATGGTAGTGGTTATGGTAATTCTTATGGTAATTCTTACAACAATAATAAGAGTATACCCTCTGGTCTTGAAGTCATGCTTAAAGAATTTATTAGTACACAAACTGCTTTCAATAAAACTGTTGAAGAAAAGCTTGATAAAATTGATATTCTTGCTTCTAAGGTTGATAGTCTTGCTCTTGATGTTGATCTTTTAAAATTGAAAGTTATGCCTGAGAAAGTTGAAGATGCTAGGTTTGCTAAAACAAATGCCATCCAAGTTAGAATTAATGATAATATTAGATTGTTGGCTGAATTGCATGCTAGGTGGGATAGAGAAGAAAAAGAAAAACTTGCTAAAGAAAATAATGTAGCTAAAGTATGGACTATTACCACCACTAGTAATGTTGATTCTTCACATGTTGCTGCACCTCCTACTATCAATGGTAAAATAATTGGTGTTGGCAATGTTTCTACTCCTAGTACAAAGCGCACAAAATTGCCTGAAACTGCTGAAACTGCTTGTGATAAAACTGCTGAAATTTTTCAAAATATTGGTGACAATGATTCCATTGCTGTAGAACATAATGGTTTATATTTTGATGATTGTCATATTACTGAAGTTATAAAGTTCTTACAAAAACTTGCTAGAAGTCCCAATGCTAGTGCTATAAATTTAGCCTTTACAAAACATATTACAAATGCTCTCATTAAAACTAGGGAAGAGAAATTAAAACTTGAAGCTTCTATTCCTAGGAAGTTAGAAGATGGTTGGGAGCCCATCATTAAAATGAAATTCAATGACTTTGAATGTAATGCTTTATGTGATCTTGGTGCAAGTATTTCTGTTATGCCTAAAAAGATTTATGATATGCTTGACTTGCCACCATTGAAGAATTGTTATTTGGATGTTAATCTTGCCGATAATGTTAAAAAGAAACCTTTGGGGCGGATTGATAATGTGCGCATTACGGTTAACAATAACCTTGTCCCCGTTGATTTTGTTGTCTTGGATATCGAATGCAATGCATCTTGTCCTATTGTGTTGGGAAGACCTTTTCTTCGAACCGTTGGTGCTGTTATTGATATGAGAGAAGGTAATATTAGATATCAATTTCCTCTCAAGAAAGGTATGGAACACTTCCCTAGAAAGAGAATGAAGTTGCCTTTTAATTCTATTATTAGAACAAGCTATGATGTTGGTGCTTCGTCTTTTGATGTTACTTGATTTGCACTTTCTGCGCCTAGCTGAAAGGCGTTAAAGAAAAGCACTTCTTAGGAGATAACCCATGTGTTTATTTTATTACAGCAATTTTTGTTTTGTTGAGTCTTGGAAGTTGTTTACTACTGTAGCAGCCTCTCCTTATCATGTTTTTGTGCCAAGTAAAGTTTCTATGTTAAAGTTGATATTATATTTGGGATCGCTGCGCAGAAACAGCATTGCTGTCTGTCACGAATTCTGGCATAAGTCTCTGTAAAAAATTCAAAAAATCTGCAAAATTACGAGCGTGATCCTCAGATATGTACGCAACTTTCATTAGTTTTGAGTTTTTCCATTTGAGCAAGTTAAGTGCCCAGTCCAGATGCATCTTTACGGACTGTTCTGTTTTGACAGATTCTGTCTTTTATTTCGCATTGCCGCTTTTGCTATGTTGAATGAGTTTCTTTGTTCCATTAACTTTCAGAAGCTTTGTGCAATGTCCAGAAGTGTTAAGAATGATTGTGTCACCTCTGAATATATAAATTTGTGGTTATGCACTAACCCTCTCATGAGTTTGCTTGAAGTTTGTGTGAAGGAAGTTTTCAAGGGTCAAGAGAAGAGGATGATATACTATGATCAAGAAGAGTGAAAGGTCTAAGCTTGGGGATGCCCGGTGGTTCATCCCTGCATATTTTAAGAAGACTCAGCATCTAAGCTTGTGGATGCCCAAGGCATCCCCTTCTTCATCGACAACATTATCAGGTCACTTCTAGTGAAACTATATCTTTATTCCGTCACATTCTTATGTTCTTTACTTGGAGCGTCGGTTTGTTTTTGTTTTTGTTTTGTTTTGAATAAAGTTGGATCCCGCCATTCTTATATTGGAGATATTACGCTCCGCTTTTTCTTATGGAACACTTGTGTTCTTAATTGTGCTTTAATGTTCATGGCGAAAGCTTATTGCTTCGTTAGATTGCTATTTGGTTGGAATTGGAAAATGCTGCATATGGTTTGGCAATTTGGCAATTGTTTGAGCTCTCATTAGATCATGTTTAAGCTCTTGCATCATGTAGTTTAATCTATTAATGAAGAACTACCGTAGAGCTTGTTTAATTTGGTTTGCATGATTGATCTCTCTAAGTCTAGATATTTTTGGGTAAAGTGTTTGAACAACAAGGAAGACAGTGTAGAGCCTTATAATGCTTGCAATATGTTCTTGTGTGAGTTTTGTTGTACCTGTTCATACTTGTGTTTGCTTCAAACAACCTTGCTAGCCCAAACCTTGTACTGAGAGGAAATGCTTCTCGTGCATCCAAACACCTTGAGCCAAAACTCCATGCCATTTGTGTCCACCATATCTACCTACTATGTGGTATTTTTCTGCCATTCCAAAGTAAATTACTTGAGTGCTACCTTTAAATTTCATTCCTCTACCTTTACAATATATAGCTCATGGGACAAATAGCTTAAAAACTATTGTGGTAATGAATATGTAGTTATGTGTCTTAATTCTTATAAGTTGCTTGTTGAGCGGTAACCATGTTTCTGGGGACGCCATCAACTTTATCTTTGTTGGATATCATGTGAGATGCTATGCATGTTCGTCTTGTCCGAAGTAAGTGGACTTCATGATCAAATGGTTTGAGTATGCATATGTTAGAGAAGAACATTGGGCCGCTAACTAAAGCCATGTATCATGGTGGAAGTTTCAGTTTGGACATACAACCTCAATCTCTTATGAGAATATTAACTATTGTTGAATGCTTAAGCATTAAAAGAGGAGTCCATTATCTGTTGTCTATGTTGTCCCGGTATGGATGTCTAAGTTGAGAATAATCAAAAGCGAGAAATCCAATGCGTGCTTTCTCCTTAGACACTTGTACAGGCGGCATAGAGGTACCCCTTTGTGACACTTGGTTGAAGCATATGTTATGCGATGAGAATCCATGTTTCCGAGCTAAGTAGGACAAGGTGCGAGCACTATTAGTACTCTATGCATGAGACATGCAACTTGTAGGAAGTATTATGCATAGCACATATGAATTATTACTACCGTTGACAAAATTGTTTCTATGTTTTCAAAACAAAAGCTCTAGCACAAAAATAGTAATCAATGCTTCCCTCTGCGAAGGGCCAATCTTTTACTTTATTGTTGAGTCAGTTTACCCATTCCCTTCTATCTTAGAAGCAAACACTTGTGTTAACTGTGTGCATTGATTCTTACATGTTTACTTATTGCACCTGTTATATTACTCTATGTTGACAAATATCCATGAGATATACATGTTACAAGTTGAAAGCAATTGCTGAAACTTAATCATCCTTTGTGTTGCTTCAATGCATTCTACTTAGAATTTATTGCTTATGAGTTAGCTCTTATGCAAGTCTTATTGATACTTGTCTTGAAAGTATTATTCATGAAAAGTTTTGCTATATGATTCATTTGTTTAGTCATTATCTTTGTTAGCAATCTTTTGTTCAGATCACTCCATTCATCTCATATGCTTTACAATAATGTTGATCAAGATTATGTTGGTAGCATGTCACTTCAGAAATTATTTGTGTTATCGTTTACCTACTCGAGGACGAGTAGGAACTAAGCTTGGGGATGCTTGATACGTCGCAAACGTATCTATAATTTTATGTTCCATGCTACATTACAATACTTGAGTGTTTTACACATACTTTACAGCGTTATTTTCCATTTTCCGGCACTAACCTATTAACAAGATGTCAGTGCCGTGCGTTTTTCCGCTGTTTTTGGTTTCAGAAATCCTAGTAAGGAAATATTCTCGGAATTTGACGAAATCAACGCCCAGGGTCCTATTTTTGCACGAAGCTTCCGAAGACCGAAAGGGAAACGGGGCCACGAGGAGGCCGACACAGGGCGGCGGGCGTGCCCAGTCGCGCGGCCCTCGTGGGCCTCGCGTGCCCTGACCCTCCCTTCCGCCTACTTAAAGCCTCGTCGCGAAACCCCATGTACCGAGAGCCACGATACGGAAAACATTACGAGAGGCCGCCGCCACCAATCCCATCTCGGGGGATTCAGGAGATCGCCTCCGCACTGCCGGAGGGGAATCATCACCGGAGGGGCTCTACATCATCATGCCCGCCTCCGGAGTGATGCGTGAGTAGTTCATCCTTGGACTATGGGTCCATAGCAGTAGCTAGATGGTTGTCTTCTCCGCTTGTGCTTTCATTGTATTAGATCTTGTGAGCTGCCTAACATGATCAAGATCATCTATTTGTAATGCTACATGTTGTGTTTGGCGAGATCCGATGAATATAGAATATTATGTTAAGTTGATTATCAATCTATCATATATGTGTTGTTTATGTTCTTGCATGCTCTCCGTTGCTAGTAGAGGCTCTGGCCAAGTTGATACTTGTAACTCCAAGAGGGAGTAATTATGCTCGATAGTGGGTTCATGCCTCCATTAAATCTAGTGACAGAAAGTTCTAAGGTTGTGGATGTGCTGTTGCTACTAGGGATAAAACATTGATGCTTTGTTTAAGGATATTTGTGTTGATTACATTACACGCCATACTTAATGCAATTATCTGTTGTTTACAACTTAATACTGGAAGGGGTTCGGATGATAACCTGAAGGTGGATTATTTAGGCATAGATGCATGCTGGATAGCGGTCTATGTACTTTGTCGTAATGCCCTGATTAAATCACATAGTAATCATCGTTGATATGTATTGAATCTTTATTTGTCAATTGCTTGCCTGTAATTTGGGAACCCCAAGAGGAAGGTATGATGCGCACAGGCAAGTTTTCCCTCAGAAAGAAACCAAGGTTATCGAACCAGTAGGAGCCAAGAAGCACGTGAAGGTTGTTGGTGGAGGAATGTAGTGCGCACAGTGAAACCGGCGCCAACGTGGAACCTGCACAACACAATCAAAGTACTTTGTCCCAACGTAACAGTGAGGTTGTCAATCTCACCTAGCTTGCTGAAAACAAAGGATTAAGCGTCGAGTGGAAGATGGTGTTTGTTTGCAAAGAACATAAAAGCAGTAGAATGTATTCAGATGTAAAAGAATGGACCGGGGTCCACAGTTCACTAGAGGTGTCTCTCCAATAAGATAACTAACATGCTGGGTGAACAAATTACAGGCGAGCAATTGACAAATAAAGATTCAATACATATCAACGATGATTACTATGTGATTTAATCAGGGCATTACGACAAAGTACATAGACCGCTATCCAGCATGCATCTATGCCTAAATTATCCACCTTCAGGTTATCATCTGAACCCCTTCAGGTATTAAGTTGTAAACAACAGATAATTGCATTAAGTATGGCGCGTAATGTAATCAACACAAATATCCTTAGATAAAGCATCAATGTTTTATCCCTAGTAGCAACAGCACATCCACAACCTACTGTCACTATCCCAGATTTAATGGAGGCATGAACCCACTATCGAGCATAATTACTCCCTCTTGGAGTTACAAGTATCAACTTGGCCAGAGCCTCTACTAGCAACGGAGAGCATGCAAGAACATAAACAACACATATATGATAGATTGATAATCAACTTAACATAATATTCTATATTCATCGGATCTCGCCAAACACAACATGTAGCATTACAATAGATGATCTTGATCATGTTAGGCAGCTCACAAGATCTAATACAATGAAAGCACAAGCGGAGAAGACAACCATCTAGCTACTGCTATGGACCCATAGTCCAAGGATGAACTACTCACGCATCAATCCGGAGGCGGGCATGATGATGTAGAGCCCCTCCGGTGATGATTCCCTCTCCGGCGGTGCCGGAGGCGATCTGAATCCCCCGAGATGGGGTGGCGGCGGCCTCTCGTAATGTTTTCCGTATCGTGGCTCTCGGTGGGGGTTTCACGACGGAGGCTTTAAGTAGGCGGAAGGGTAGGTCAAGTGGCGGCACGAGGGCCCCACACACCAGGGCCGCGCGGCCAGGGCCCGGCCGCGCCGCCCTGTTGTGTCGCGCCTCGTGGCCCCACTTCGTACCTCCCTCGGTCTTCGGAAGCTTCGTGCAAAAATAGGACCCTAGGCGTTGATTTCGTCCAATTCCGAGAATATTTCCTTACTAGGATTTCTGAAACCAAAAACAGCAAAAACAGCAACACTTCGGCATCTTGTTAATAGGTTAGTGCCGGAAAATGTATAATAACGCTGTAAAGTATGTGTAAAACACTCAAGTATTGTAATAAAAGTAGCATGGAACATAAGAAATTATAGATACGTTTGAGACGTATCAATTGCTCGCCTGTAATTTGTTCACCCAGCATGTTAGTTATCTTATTGGAGAGACACCACTATTAAACTGTGGACCCCGGTCCATTCTTTTACATCTGAATACATTCTACTGCTTTACTGTTCTTTGCAAACAAACACCATCTTCCACTCGATACGCTTAATCCTTTGTTTTCAGCAAGCCGGTGAGATTGACAACCTCACTGTTACGTTGGGGCAAAGTACTTTGATTGTGTTGTGCAGGTTCCACGTTGGCGCCGGTTTCACTGGTGTTGCGCCGCACTACATTCCTCCACCAACAACCTTCACGTGCTTCTTGGCTCCTACTGGTTCGATAACCTTGGTTTCTTTCTGAGGGAAAACTTGCCGCTGTGCGCATCATACCTTCCTCTTGGGGTTCCCAACGGACGTGTACATCTACGCGTATCAGAGTACTGTATATCATTAGTTCCTATAGAATATGCTTCTATGAATCAAATTAATTGTGTAGGAAAAAAATTCGTCGGATCCAAATCCTACATAATTCCTATACAAATTCTATAAATCAAAGGAGCCTAATTTTGTTATTATATAATAAAAAAAACTTCAATTTCTCTCCGTTCTCACGCCTGACTCAGTGCACTAAATGAGTTGTCGAATACGTGTACTTGTGAACAGAAATATCTATCTATATCTAGCAAGGCCACGCAAAATAGCCAATCCCAAAAAAACGGCTAGTTTTTCATTTCGGTTTTCGGGAGAAGGACCCGTGCAGATTCCTGAAAATAGCCTAGCCTAGAAATATTTTCTGGGGAGCTGACAATTGGCCACCAAAAATTAGATATAGCCGACATTGCCACTCAGACTTTCTGCATCCCCTTGTTTCCGTTTTTGGGCGGGAAAAAAAACCGTGGAGATCCCTTAAAATAGCATGGCCTGCAAATATTTTTCGGGGAGCTGAAAATTAGCCATCATAAAACGGGTCTGTCACTCGGACTTTCCGCATCAGCCCCCCACCCCTCCCATCGACTGGAGACTGTTGACGAGATGGAGGCAAGCGACTTCCCCTTCGTGTGGAAGCACTTGTCGTCGCCAACCTCTTCATTGTCATCATGTTACATAGCAACATTTAAGTATGAGTGAATTGCAATGTGATGGACCGAGTCAACCAAAAGATGATCCTATTATGAACATGACAAAAAAGAAATGAGGCAGCCTCAATTTAACATTGGACTTATTTTTAGGGATGGGGTTAGTGAACCAAAGATCATGCACAACAAATTTGTACACACGAATGGTTCACAAATCACACCCTGAACATATGAATCATTTGAGTGCCCAATAGTTCATCATCGGCGAAAAATCATCAAAGGCACGACCACAATCCCCAAATCTTAAAAGAAATAGAGTGAGTTTAATTATTTGCATTTCTAACTTGCATAAATTAATTGAGTGAGTTTAGTTAATTGCATAAATTAAGCGAGTGAGTTTAAATCTCTAATCCCCAAATCTAAAAATATCAACCATTGATCGAAATTACAGATCCGCGCTAGCAATTACCCTATGAACCATATGTGAGCATGGCCTAACCCTAGGCACTAGATGCAAGCATCGTCGGACGGAATCTAACACAAAATGAAGATACCAAACCCTAGTTACCTTCGACTGATCATCGACAATGTTTGTGTTATAGGGGTTCGGTGGCACGAAATATGACTCCTCATATGGGTCCCAATCCAGCAGTCGCTTCCCGTGGTCGTCTTGTTCATCGCTGAGGGGATGGGGGCCTAGACTCCTTCGGCAACGTGGATGGGGGCATGTACTCCAGTGGCTACAGTGACGGGGGCCTCCGATTGGCACACTCCATCGACTGATCTGATAGCTTCTAGGCGGTGAAGACCACCGCATTCTCCTTCTCCATCGCTGATGGTTGGGAACGGTTGCATGCACTGGCGGATCTTAGTGAGGGAAAAACCATGCCATGGCCCGCTGATGCGCGTAGATGTACACGTCCGTTGGGAACCCCAAGAGGATGGTATGATGCGCACAGCAGCAAGTTTTCCCTCAGAAAGAAACCAAGGTTATCGAACCAGTAGGAGCCAAGAAGCACGTGAAGGTTGTTGGTGGAGGAGTGTAGTGCGGCGCAACACCAGGGAAACCGGCGCCAACGTGGAACCTGCACAACACAATCAAGATACTTTGCCCCAACGTAACAGTGAGGTTGTCAATCTCACCGGCTTGCTGAAAACAAAGGATTAAACGTATCGAGTGAAAGATGGTGTTTGTTTGCAAACAGTAAGAACAATGATTGCAGTAGAATATATTCAGATGTAAAAGAATGGACCGGGGTCCACAGTTCACTAGTAGTGTCTCTCCAATAAGCAGTGGCGGAGGCAGGAATAAATTTGACGTGTGGCGGAATCAATAAATGAGAAAATGCAAGACTTTGTTAAATAAATGTTGGTTTTGTTTTTTGTTCAAAAGGTGTATACGTGGAGTGAAAATTACGTGAAGTGCAATTTCAGTCCACAACAAGAAGACCTTTTTCAAATCCAAAGTGCAATTTCAAGTGTGGTCACCGTATTGTCTTGCTAGGCCGGTGGCCTCGGCTCTCTGCTCGTTGGCGGTTGTGGTGCCTAGCCGTCTTCCCTCCAACCACGATCTCAACAGCACGATTAGGAGGTTTCCAAGATTTCAGAATTAGGCAGTTGCTAGCCGGCCGGATTGTATACGCGGAGACTAAAGTCTAAATAGTCACGCACAGCCCAGGCGATCAGTCCTAGACTCCTAGCCCAGCACAACACTACGTATGCCTGGTTTTTTTTTTACAAAGAACACTCCATATACGTAGTACATATGCACCACTGTAGGTATGGCGGCTGCCAGACCTTGCCAGATACCTGGCTCCGCCACTGCCAATAAGATAACTAGCATGCTGGGTGAACAAATTACAGGTGGGCAATTGACAAATAAAGATTCAATACATATCAATGATGATTACTATATGATTTAATCAGGGCATTTAAAAGTACATAGACCGCTATCCAGATGCATCTATGTCTAAATAATCCACCTTCAGGTTAGCATCCGCACCCCTCCAGTATTAAGTTGTAAACAACAGACAATTGCATTAAGTATGGTGCGTAATGTAATCAACACAAATATCCTTAGACAAAGCATCGATGTTTTATCCCTAGTAGCAACAGCACATCCACAACCTTAGAACTTTCTGTCACTGTCCCATTCAATGGAGGCATGAACCCACTATCGAGCATAATTACTCCCTCTTGGAGTTACAAGTATCAACTTAGCCAGAGCCTCTACTAGCAACGGAGAGCATGCAAGAACATAAACAACACATATATGATAGATTGATAATCAACTTAACATAGTATTCTAGATTCATCGGATCCCACCAAACACAACATGTAGCATTACAAATAGATGATCTTGATCATGTTAGGCAGCTCACAAGATCTAAACAATGATAGCACAAGCGGAGAAGACAACCATCTAGCTACTGCTATGGACCCATAGTCCAAGGATGAACTACTCACGCATCAATCCGGAGGCGGGCATGATGATGTAGAGCCCCTCCGGTGATGATTCCCCTCTCCGGCAGGGTGCCGGAGGCTTGATACATCGCAAACGTATCTATAATTTCTTATGTTCCATGCTACTTTTATTACAATACTTGAGTGTTTTATACATACTTTACAGCGTTATTTTACATTTTCCGGCACTAACCTATTAACAAGATGCCGAAGTGCCAGTTGTGTTTTCTGCTGTTTTTGGTTTCAGAAATCCTAGTAAGGAAATATTCTCGGAATTGGACGAAATCAACGCCCAGGGTCCTATTTTTGCACGAAGCTTCCAGACCGAAAGGGAGACGAGGTGGGGCCACGAGGCGGCCAGACACCGGGCGGCGCGGCCTGGCCCCGCCGCGGCCCTGTGGTGTCGCCACCTCGTGTCGCCCTTTGACCTACCCTTCCGCCTACTTAAAGCCTCCGTCGCGAAACCCCCTGTACCGAGAGCCACGATACGGAAAACCTTCCAGAGACGCCGCCGCCGCGAATCCCATCTCGGAGGATTCAGGAGATCGCCTCCGGCACCCTGCCGGAGAGGGGAATCATCTCCCGGAGGACTCTTCATCGCCATGATCGCCTCCGGAGTGATGAGTGAGTAGTTCACCCCTGGACTATGGGTCCATAGCAGTAGCTAGATGGTCGTCTTCTCCTAATTGTGCTTCATTGTTGGATCTTGTGAGCTGCCTAACATGATCAAGATCATCTATCTGTAATACTATATGTTGTGTTTGTCGGGATCCGATGGATAGAGAATACTATGTTATGGTGATTATCAATCTATTACCTATGTGTTGTTTATGATCTTGCATGCTCTCCGTTATTAGTAGAGGCTCTGGCCAAGTTTTTGCTCTTAACTCCAAGAGGGAGTATTTATGCTCGATAGTGGGTTCATGCCTCCATTAAATCTGGGACAGTGACAGAAAGTTCTAAGGTTGTGGATGTGTTGTTTCCACTAGGGATAAACATTGATGCTATGTCTAAGGATGTAGTTGTTGATTACATTACGCACCATACTTAATGCAATTGTCTGTCGCTTGCAACTTAATACTAAAGGGGTTCGGATGATAACCTGAAGGTGGACTTTTTAGGCATAGATGCATGCTGGATAGCGGTCTATGTACTTTGTCGTAATGCCCAATTAAATCTCACTATATTTATCATATCATGTATGTGCATTGTTATGCCCTTTCTATTTGTCAATTGCCCGACTGTAATTTGTTCACCCAACATGCTTTTATCTTATGGGAGAGACACCTCTAGTGAACTGTGGACCCCGGTCCTATTCTTTACATCGCATACAATCTACTGCAATACTTGTTTTACTGTTTTCTTCGCAAACAATCATCTTCCACACAATACGGTTAATCCTTTGTTACAGCAAGCCGGTGAGATTGACAACCTCACTGTTTCGTTGGGGCAAAGTACTTTGTGTTGTGTTCCACGTTGGCGCCGGAATCCCTGGTGTTGCGCCGCATCACATTTCGCCACCATCAACCTTCAACGTGCTTCTTGGCTCCTCCTGGTTCGATAAACCTTGGTTTCTTTCTGAGGGAAAACTTGCTGATGTGCGCATCATACCTTCCTCTTGGGGTTCCCAACGAACGTGTGAGTTACACGCCATCAGCGATCTCCTGAATCCCCCGAGATGGGATTGGCGGCGGCGGCGTCTCTGGAAGGTTTTCCGTATCGTGGCTCTCGATGACAGGGGTATTCACGAACGCTTTAAGTAGGCGGAAGGGCAGGTCAGGAGGGGCAAGGTTCCACACCATAGGCCGCGGCCAGGGCCCAGCCGCGCCGCCCTATGGTCTCGGCCCTCGTGGCCCCACTTCGTATCTCCCTCGGTCTTCTGGAAGCTTCGTGGAAAATAGGACCCTGGGCGTTGATTTCGTCCAATTCCGAGAATATTTCCTTACTAGGATTTCTGAAACCAAAAACAGCAGAAAACAGCAACTGGCACCTCGGCATCTTGTTAATAGGTTAGTGCCGGAAAATGTATAATAATGATGTAAAGTATGTGTAGGATAACGTAGCATAGAAAACAAAAAATTTCCTACGGCGAACACGCAATCCAAGCCAAGATGCAATCTAGAAGACGGTAGCAACGAGGGGATTATCGAGACTCACCCTTGAAGAGATTCCAAAGCCTACAAGAGGAGGCTCTTGTTGCTGCGGTAGACGTTCACTTGCCGCTTGCAAAAGCGCGTAGAAGATCTTGATCACGATCGGTTCCGGCGCCACGAACGGGCAGCACCTCCGTACTCGGTCACACGTTCGGTTGTTGATGAAGACGACGTCCACCTCCCCGTTCCAGCGGGCAGCGGAAGTAGTAGCTCCTCTTGAATCCGACAGCACGACGGCGTGGTGTCGGTGGCGGTGGAGAAATCCGGCGGAGCTTCGCTAAGCGTGCGGGATATGGTGGAGGAGCGGGGCGCTAGGGTTTGGGGAGAGGGGGTGGCCGGCCACTAAAGGGGGCGGCCAAGGTGGTGGCTTTGGTGTGGCCGGCCCCCTCCCCTATGCCCCTCATTATATAGGTGGAAGCCCCAAGTGTTGGACTACAAGTCTCCGAATAAGACCCGAACCCAAAACCTTCCATATGGTGGGAAACCTTCCCAAGCTAGGATTCCCACTAGAGGTGGGAATTCCACCTACCATATGGGGGGGTGGGCCCCCTAAGGGGGAGTCCACTTGGGACTCCTCCCCCACTAGGGTTGGCCGGCCATGGAGGTGGAGTCCCTTGTGGACTCCACCTTCCTTGGTGGTTTCTTCCGGACTTTTCTAGAACCTTCTAGAACCTTCCATAGAACCTTCCGCGACATTTTATTCACATAAAATGACATCCTATATATGAATCTTATTCTCCGGACCATTCCGGAACTCCTCGTGATGTCCGGGATCATATCCGGGACTCCGAACAAATATTCGAACTCCATTCCATATTCAAGTTCTACCATTTCAACATCCAACTTTAAGTGTGTCACCCTACGGTTCGCGAACTATGCGGACATGGTTGAGTACTCACTCCGACCAATAACCAATAGCGGGATCTGGAGATCCATAATGGCTCCCACATATTCAACGATGACTTTAGTGATCGAATGAACCATTCACATACGATACCAATTCCCTTTGTCACGCGATATTTTACTTGTCCGAGGTTTGATCATCGGTATCACACTATACCTTGTTCAACCTCGTCTCTTGACAAGTACTCTTTACTCGTACCGTGGTATGTGGTCTCTTATGAACTTATTCATATGCTTGCAAGACATTAGACGACATTCCACCGAGAGGGCCCAGAGTATATCTATCCGTCATCGGGATGGACAAATCCCACTATTGATCCATATGCCTCAACTCATACTTTCCGGATACTTAATCCCACCTTTATAACCACCCATTTACGCAGTGGCGTTTGATGTAATCAAAGTACCTTTCCGGTATAAGTGATTTACATGATCTCATGGTCATAAGGACTAGGTAACTATGTAATAAAAGCTTATAGCAAATAACTTAATGACGTGATCTAATGCTACGCTTAATTGGGTGTGTCCATTACATCATTCATATAATGATATAACCTTGTTATTAATAACATCCAATGTTCATGATTATGAAACTAATCATCTATTAATCAACAAGCTAGTTAAGAGGCTTACTAGGGACTCTTTGTTTGTTTACATAACACACATGTATCAATGTTTCGGTTAATACAATTATAGCATGGTATATAAACATTTATCATAAACATAAAGATATATAATAACCACTTTTATTATTGCCTCTTGGGCATATCTCCAACAGTCTCCCACTTGCACTAGAGTCAATAATCTAGATTACATTGTAAGGTACCTAACACCCATGGCATTCTGGTGTTGGTCATGCTTTGCCCTAGGGAGAGCTTTAGTCAACGGATCTGCTACATTCAGATCAGTGTGTACTTTGCAAATCTTTACTTCTCCATCTTCGATGTACTCGCGAATCGAGTGGTAACGCAGCTTGATATGCTTCAGCCTCTTGTGTGACCTTGGTTCTTGTGCATTGGCGATGGCACCCATGTTGTCACAGTAGATGACTAGTGGGTCCAATGCACTAGGAACCACACCGAGCTCTACAATGAACCTCTTCATCCATACCGCTTCTGATGAAGCCTCTGAAGCCGCTATGTACTCCGATTCTGTTGAGGATTTCGCCACCGTGCACTGCTTCGAGCTTGCCCAGCTTACTGCAGCACCATTCAATATAAACACGTACCCAGATTGTGACTTAGAGTCATCAGGATCAGTGTTCCAACTTGCATCGGTGTAACTTGTTACAACGAGCTCTTGGTCACCTCCATAACAAAGAAACATATCCTTAGTTCTTTTCAAGTACTTCAGGATATTCTTGACCGTTGTCCAGTGTTCCATTCCTGGATCACTTTGATATCTGCTAGTCAAACTAACAGCATGTGCTATATCCGGTCTTGTACATAGCATGGCATACATGATAGAGCCTACTGCCGAGGCATAGGGGATCTGACTCATCCTTTCTCTTTCTTCTGCCGTAGCCGGTCCTTGAGTCTTACTCAAGACCTTGCCTGGTAACATAGGTAAGAATCCTTTCTTACTTTCGTCCATTCTAAACTTCTTTAGAATCTTGTCCAGGTATGTACTCTGTGATAGCCCTATTAGACGTCTTGATCTATCTCTATAAATCTTGATGCCTAATATGTATGATGCTTCACCAAGGTCTTTCATTGAAAAACTATTATTCAAATAACCCTTTACACTGCTTAATAGTTCTATATCATTCCCAATCAATAATATGTCATCTACATATAATATCAGGAATGCTACAGAGCTCCCACTCACTTTCTTGTAAATACAGGCCTCTCCATGACACTGTATAAACCCGAAGTCTTTGATCACCTTATCAAAACGTCGGTTCCAACTTCTCGATGCTTGCTTCAGTCCATAGATTGAACGCTGAAGTTTGCATACTTTGTCAGCATTTTTAGGATCGACAAAACCTTTGGGTTGTACCATATACAACTCTTCCTCAATGTCTCCATTAAGGAACGCCGTTTTGACATCCATCTGCCAAATCTCATAATCGAAAAATGCAGCTATTGCTAACAAAATCCTCACAGATTTTAGCTTCGCTACAGGTGAGAAAGTCTCATCGTAGTCAACACCTTGAATTTGTCGGAAACCCTTTGCGACAAGTCGAGCTTTATAGACAGTAATATTACCATCAGCATCTGTTTTTCTTTTGAAGATCCATTTATTCTCGACAGCCTTGCGGCTATCAGGTAAGTCTACCAAAGTCCATACTTTGTTATCATACATGGATCCCATTTCGGATTTCATGGCTTCTTGCCATTTGTTGGAATCTGGGCTCATCATCGCTTCTTCATACGTCGCAGGGTCTTCATCATTGTTATCCACAATCATGACATTTAGACAAGGATCATACCAATCTGGAGTGGCACGATCCCTTGTCGATCTGCGAGGTTCAGTAGCTGTCTCATTTGAAGTTTCATGATCATTATCATTAGCTTCCTCTGTTGCCGGTGTAGGTGGTACAGGAACATTTTCCGGTACTGCGCTACTCTGATCAACGAGTAGAGATTCTTCAATCTCATCGAGTTCTACTTTTCTTCCAGTCACTTCTTTAGTGAGAAATTCTTTCTCAAGAAAGGTTCCGTTCTTAGCAACAAAGATCTTGCCTTCGGATCTGTGATAGAAAGTGTACCCTATAGTTTCCTTAGGGTATCCTATGAAGACGCATTTCTCCGCTTTGGGTTCTAGCTTGTCCGGTTGTAACTTTTTTACATAGGCTTCGCAACCCCAAACTTTTAGGAACGACAGCTTAGGTTTCTTATTAAACCATAATTCATACGGTGTCGTTTCAACGGATTTTGATGGTGCTCTATTTAAAGTGAATGCGGCTGTCTCTAATGCATAACTCCAAAATGATAAAGGTAAATCAGTAAGAGACATCATAGAACGAACCATATCTAAGAGAGTTCGATTACGACGTTCGGACACACCGTTTCGTTGTGGTGTTCCCGGCGGTGTCAATTGTGAAAGTATTCCGCATTTCTTTAAATGCATGCCAAACTCATAACTCAGATATTCACCTCCGCGATCAGATCGTAGAAATTTAATCTTCTTGTTACGTTGATTTTCTACTTCACTTTGGAATTCCTTAAACTTCTCGAAAGTTTCGGATTTATGTTTCATTAAATAGATATACCCATATCTACTCAAATCATCTGTGAAGGTTAGAACATAACGATAACCACCGCGCGATGCTACACTCATTGGTCCACACACATCGGTATGTATGATTTCCAATAAGTCAGTAGCTCGCTCCATCATACCCGAGAATGGAGTCTTAGTCATTTTTCCCATCAGACATGCTTCGCATCTATCAAGTGACTCAAAGTCAAGTGATTCAAGTAATCCATCGGTATGGAGTTTCTTCATGCGTTTCACTCCAATATGACCAAGACGACAGTGCCACATATAAGTAGAATTATCATTCAATTTAATTCGCTTAGCATCAATGTTATGTATATGTGTATCACTACTATCGAGATCTAACAGAAATAAGCCATTCTTTTCAGGTGCTCGACCATAAAAGATATTATTCATAAAAATAGAACAACCATTATTCTCAGACTTGAATGAATAACCGTCTTGCATTAAACAAGATCCAGATATAATGTTCATGCTCAACGCGGGTACAAAATAACAATTATTTAGGCTTAAAACTAATCCCGAAGGTAGATGTAGAGGAAGTGTGCCGACAGCGATCACATCGACTTTGGATCCATTTCCAACGCGCATCGTCACTTCATCCTTCAGTAGTCTTCGTTTATTCTTTAGTTCCTGTTTCGAGTTACAAATATGAGCAACCGAACCAGTATCAAATACCCAGGTACTAGTACGAGAACCAGTGAGATAAACATCTATAACATGTATATCAGATATACCTTCTTTCTTCTTCTTGACAAGGCCGCTCTTCAGATCCGCCAAATACTTGGAGCAATTACGCTTCCAGTGTCCCTTCTCCTTGCAGTAATAGCACTCAGCATCAGGCTTAGGGCCGACTTAGGTTTCACAGGAGGTGTGGCAGCTTTCTTGCCACCCTTCTTGAATTTTCCCTTAGACTTGCCCTGTTTCTTGAAACTGGTGGTCTTGTTGACCATCAACACTTGGTGCTCTTTCTTGATCTCAATCTCAGCAGCTTTTAGCATGCCAAAGAGTTCAGGAAACTCCTTGTTCATGTTCTGCATATTGTAGTTCATCACAAAGTTCTTGTAACTTGGTGGCAGTGATTGAAGGACACGATTAATCCCCAGTCTGTTAGGAATCACTATTCCCAAGTCACTGAGTTTCTTCGCATGCCCGGTCATGACGAGCATGTGCTCACTAATGGAGCTGCCTTCTTCCATCATACAGCTGAAAAAATGTTTCGATGCTTCATAGCATTCCACGGCCGCATGAGTCTCAAAAATAGTCTTCAACTCTTTCATCAACTCATGAGGATCGTGGTGCTCAAAACGTTTTTGAAGATCGGATTCCAGACTGCATAAGATGGCACACTGAACTTGAGAGTACCGAGTTTTCCGAGTCGCGTAAACATTCTTTACTTCATCGGTTTCAGTTTCTGCAGGAGGGTCACCTAGCGGTGCATCAAGCACATATTGCAGATTTCCGCCATTGAGGAAGATCCTCACATGACGGAACCAGTCGGTGAAGTTGCTACCGTTGCTCTTAAGCTTTTCTTTCTCTAGGAACTGGTTAAAATTGATTGGGGACGCCATATCTACAACATATTTGCAATAGTTTAGACTAAGTTTATGACAAATTGAGTTCAAATTTTAATTCAACATAATTAAAAATCTAGGTGAACTCCCACTCAAAACAATATCCCTCGCATTGTCTTAGTGATCACACGAACCAAATCCATCACACCTATGCCCGATCATCACGAGACAAGATGTAATTTCAATGGCGAACACTCAAAGTGTTCATCATATCAATCATATGATTCATGCTCTACCTTTCGGTATCATGTGTTCCGAGACCATGTCTGTACATGCTAGGCTCGTCAAGGCCACCTTAGTATCCGCATGTGCAAAACTGACTTGCACCCGTTGTATGCACTTGTTGATTCTATCACACCCGATCATCACGAGATGCTTCGAAACGACAAGTCTTGGCAACGGTGCTACTAAGGATGAACACTTTATTATCTTGAAATTTTAGTGAGAGGGATCATCTTATAATGCTACCGTCGCGATCTAAGCAAAATAAGATGCATAAAAGGATTAACATCACATGCAGTTCATATGTGATATGATATGGCCCTTTTGTCTTTGCGCCTTTGATCTTCATCTCCAAAGCACGGACATGATCTCCATCATCAACGGGCATGATCTCCATCATCGTCGGCGAAGCACCAAGGTCAATGGCGCCGTCTTCATGATCGTCCTCCATGTAGCAACTATTACAACTACTTTGAAATACTACTCAACATGAAATTTAAAGACAACCATAAGGCTCCTGCCGGTTGCCACAATACAATAATGATCATCTCATACATAGTCATCATCACATTATGGCCATATCACATCACCAAACCCTGCAAAAACAAGTTAGACGTTCTCTAATTTGGTTTGCATATTTTACGTGGTTTAGGGTTTTCGAGTAAGATCCAATCTACCTACGAACATGAACCACAACGGTGATACTAGTGTTGTCAATAGAAGAGTAAATTGAATCTTCACTATAGTAGGAGAGACAGACACCCGCAAAGCCACTTATGCAATACAAGTTGCATGTCGAGCGTGGAGCAAATCTCATGAACGCGGTCATGTAAAGTTAGCCCGAGCCGCTTCATCCCACTATGCCACAAAGATGCAAAGTACTCAACTAAAGATAACAAGAGCATCAACGCCCACAAACCATTGTGTTCTACTCGTGCAACCATCTATGCATAGACACGGCTCTGATACCACTGTAGGATAACGTAGCATAGAAAACAAAAATTTTCCTACGGCGAACACGCAATCCAAGCCAAGATGCAATCTAGAAGACGGTAGCAACGAGGGGATTATCGAGACTCACCCTTGAAGAGATTCCAAAGCCTACAAGAGGAGGCTCTTGTTGCTGCGGTAGACGTTCACTTGCCGCTTGCAAAAGCGCGTAGAAGATCTTGATCACGATCGGTTCCGGCGCCACGAACGGGCAGCACCTCCGTACTCGGTCACACGTTCGGTTGTTGATGAAGACGACGTCCACCTCCCCGTTCCAGCGGGCAGCGGAAGTAGTAGCTCCTCTTGAATCCGACAGCACGACGGCGTGGTGTCGGTGGCGGTGGAGAAATCCGGCGGAGCTTCGCTAAGCGTGCGGGATATGGTGGAGGAGCGGGGCGCTAGGGTTTGGAGGGGGTGGCCGGCCACTAAAGGGGCGGCCAAGGTGGTGGCTTTGGTGTGGCCGGCCCCCTCCCCTATGCCCCTCATTATATAGGTGGAAGCCCCAAGTGTTGGACTACAAGTCTCCGAATAAGACCCGAACCCAAAACCTTCCATATGGTGGGAAACCTTCCCAAGCTAGGATTCCCACTAGAGGTGGGAATTCCACCTACCATATGGGGGGGTGGCCGGCCCCCTAAGGGGGAGTCCACTTGGGACTCCTCCCCCACTAGGGTTGGCCGGCCATGGAGGTGGAGTCCCTTGTGGACTCCACCTTCCTTGGTGGTTTCTTCCGGACTTTTCTAGAACCTTCTAGAACCTTCCATAGAACCTTCCGCGACATTTTATTCACATAAAATGACATCCTATATATGAATCTTATTCTCCGGACCATTCCGGAACTCCTCGTGATGTCCGGGATCACATCCGGGACTCCGAACAAATATTCGAACTCCATTCCATATTCAAGTTCTACCATTTCAACATCCAACTTTAAGTGTGTCACCCTACGGTTCGCGAACTATGCGGACATGGTTGAGTACTCACTCCGACCAATAACCAATAGCGGGATCTGGAGATCCATAATGGCTCCCACATATTCAATGATGACTTTAGTGATCGAATGAACCATTCACATACGATACCAATTCCCTTTGTCACGCGATATTTTACTTGTCCGAGGTTTGATCATCGGTATCACACTATACCTTGTTCAACCTCGTCTCTTGACAAGTACTCTTTACTCGTACCGTGGTATGTGGTCTCTTATGAACTTATTCATATGCTTGCAAGACATTAGACGACATTCCACCGAGAGGGCCCAGAGTATATCTATCCGTCATCGGGATGGACAAATCCCACTATTGATCCATATGCCTCAACTCATACTTTCCGGATACTTAATCCCACCTTTATAACCACCCATTTACGCAGTGGCGTTTGATGTAATCAAAGTACCTTTCCGGTATAAGTGATTTACATGATCTCATGGTCATAAGGACTAGGTAACTATGTAATAAAAGCTTATAGCAAATAACTTAATGACGTGATCTAATGCTACGCTTAATTGGGTGTGTCCATTACATCATTCATATAATGATATAACCTTGTTATTAATAACATCCAATGTTCATGATTATGAAACTAATCATCTATTAATCAACAAGCTAGTTAAGAGGCTTACTAGGGACTCTTTGTTTGTTTACATAACACACATGTATCAATGTTTCGGTTAATACAATTATAGCATGGTATATAAACATTTATCATAAACATAAAGATATATAATAACCACTTTTATTATTGCCTCTTGGGCATATCTCCAACATGTATAAAACATTCAAGTATTGTCATAAAAGTAGCATGGAACATAAAAAATTATAGATACGTTTGAGACGTATCAAGCATCCCCAAGCTTAGTTCCTACTCGCCCTCGAGTAGGTAAACGATAACACAAATAATTTCTGAAGTGACATGCTACCAACATAACCTTGATCAACATTATTGTAAAGCATATGAGATGAATGGAGTGATCTGAAACAAAAGATTGCTAACAAAGATAATGACTAAACAAATGAATCATATAGCAAAACTTTTCATGAATAGTACTTTCAAGACAAGTATCAACAAGACTTGCATAAGAGCTAACTCATAAGCAATAAATTCAAAGTAGAATGCATTGAAGCAACACAAAGGATGATTAAGTTTCAGCAATTGCTTTCAACTTGTAACATGTATATCTCATGGATAATTGTCAACATAGAGCAATATAACAAGTGCAATAAGTAAACATGTAAGAATCAATGCACACAGTTAACACAAGTGTTTGCTTCTAAGATAGAAAGAAGTGGGTAAACTGACTCAACATAAAGTAAAAGAATGGCCCTTCGCAGAGGGAAGCATGGATTACTATTTTTGTGCTAGAGCTTTTGTTTTGAAAACATAGAAACAATTTTGTCAACGGTAGTAATAATTCATATGTGCTATGCATAATACTTCCTACAAGTTGCAAGTCTCATGCATAGAGTACTAATAGTGCTCGCACCTTGTCCTAATCAGCTCGGATAACACGGATTATCATCACATGACATATGTTTCAACCAAGTGTCACAAAGGGGTACCTCTATGCCGCCTGTACAAAGGTCTAAGGAGAAAGCACGCATTGGATTTCTCGCTTTTGATTATTCTCAACTTAGACATCCATACCGGGACAACATAGACAACAGATAATGGACTCCTCTTTTAATGCTTAAGCATTCAACAACAAATAGTATTCTCATAAGAGATTGAGGTTGTATGTCCAAACTGAAACTTCCACCATGATACATGGCTTTAGTTGGCTGCCCAATGTTCTTCTCTAACATATGCATACTCAAACCATTTGATCATGAAATCGCACTTACTTTAGACAAGACGAACATGCATAGCATCTCACATGATATCCAACAAAGGTAAAAAGTTGATGGCGTCCCCAGAAACATGGTTACCGCTCAACAAGCAACTTATAAGAATTAAGACACATAACTACATATTCATCACCACAATAGTTTTTAAGCTATTTGTCCCATGAGCTATATATTGCAAAGATAAAGGAATGAAATTTTAAAGGTAGCACTCAAGTAATTTACTTTGGAATGGCAGAAAAATACCACATAGTAGGTAGATATGGTGGACACAAATGGCATGGGTTTTGGCTCAAGGTGTTTGGATGCACGAGAAGCATTTCCTCTCAGTACAAGGTTTGGGCTAGCAAGGTTGTTTGAAGCAAACACAAGTATGAACAGGTACAGCAAAACTTACACAAGAACATATTGCAAGCATTATAAGGCTCTACACTGTCTTCCTTGTTGTTCAAACACTTTACCCGAAAATATCTAGACTTAGAGAGACCAATCATGCAAACCAAATTAAACAAGCTCTACGGTAGTTCTTCATTAATAGATTAAACTACATGATGCAAGAGCTTAAACATGATCTATGAGAGCTCAAACAATTGCCAAGTTATTCCAAACCATATGCAGCATTTTCTGATTCCAACCAAATAGCAATTTAACGAAGCAATTTCAGCCTTCGCCATGAACATTAAAGCACAACTAAGAACACAAGTGTTCCATATGAAAAAGCGGAGCGTAATATCTCCAATATAAGAATGATGGGATCCAACTTTATTCAAAACAAAAATAAAAGCAAACCGACGCTCCAAGTAAAGAACATAAGATGTGATGGAATAAAAATATAGTTTCACTAGAAGTGACCTGATAAGTTGTCGATGAAGAAGGGGATGCCTTGGGCATCCCCAAGCTTAGATGCTTGAGTCTTCTTAAAATATGCAGGGATGAACCACCGGGGCATCCCCAAGCTTAGACCTTTCACTCTTCTTGATCATAGTATATCATCCTCTCTCTTGACCCTTGAAAACTTCCTCCACACCAAACTTCAAGCAAACTCATTAGAGGGTTAGTGCATAATTAAAAATTCACACATTCAGAGGTGACACAATCATTCTTAACACTTCTGGACATTGCACAAAGCTTCTGAAAGTTAATGGAACAAAGAAACTCATTCAACATAGCAAAAGCGGCAATGCGAAATAAAAGGCAGAATCTGTCAAAAACAGAACAGTCCGTAAAGATGAATTTTGCAGGGGCACTTAACTTGCTCAAACGGAAAACTCAAAACTAATGAAAGTTGCGTACATATATGAGGATCACGCACGTAAATTTTCAGATTTTTTGACTCTCCTACAGAGAGATCTGTGCGAATTCGTGACAGACAGCAATGCTGTTTCTGCGCAGCAATCCAAATCTAGCATCAACTTTACCATAGAAACTTTACTTGGCACAAAAACATGATAAGGAGAGGTTGCTACAGTAGTAAACAACTTCCAAGACTCAACAATACAGTAAATAAAATGAAACATGGGTTATCTCCCAAGAAGTGCTTTTCTTTAACGCCTTTCAGCTAGGCGCAGAAAGTGCAAATCAAGTAACATCAAGAGAAGAAGCATCAACATCATAGCTTGTTCTAATAATAGAATCAAAATGCAACTTCATTCTCTTTCTAGGGAAGTGTTCCATACCTTTCTTGAGAGGAAATTGATATTTAATATTACCTTCCTTCATATCAATAACAGCACCAACAGTTCGAAGAAAAGGTCTTCCCAACACAATAGGACAAGATGCATTGCATTCAATATCCAAGACAACAAAATCAACGGGGACAAGGTTATTGTTAACCGTAATGCGAACATTATCAATCCTCCCCAAAGGTTTCTTTTTAACATTATCAGCAAGATTAACATCCAAATAACAATTCTTCAATGGTGGCAAGTCAAGCATATCATAAATTTTCTTAGGCATAACAGAAATACTTGCACCAAGATCACATAAAGCATTACATTCAAAATCATTGAATTTCATCTTAATGATGGGCTCCCAACCATCTTCTAACTTCCTAGGAATAGAAGCTTCAAGTTTTAATTTCTCTTCCCTAGCTTTAATGAGAGCATTTGTAATATGTTTTGTAAAGGCTAAATTTATAGCACTAGCATTAGGACTTCTAGCAAGTTTTTGTAAGAACTTTATAACTTCAGTAATATGACAATCATCAAAATCTAAACCATTATGTTCTACAGCAATGGAATCATTGTCACCAATATTTTGAAAAATTTCAGCAGTTTTATCACAAGCAGTTTCAGGCAATTTTGCACGCTTTATACTAGGAGTAGAAATATTGCCAACACCAATTATTTTACCATTGATAGTAGGAGGTGTAGCAACATGTGTAGAATTATCATTACTAGTGGTGGTAATAGTCCATACTTTAGCTACATTATTCTCTTTAGCAAGTTTTTCTTTTTCTTCTCTATCCCACCTAGCATGCAATTCAGCCAACATTCTAATATTATCATTAATTCGAACTTGGATGGCATTTTCTTCAACTTCCTCAGGCATAACTTTCAATTTTAAAAGATCAACATCAAGAGCAAGACTATCAACCTTAGAAGCAAGAACATCAATTTTACCAAGCTTTTCTTCAACAGTTTTATTAAAAGCAGTTTGTGTACTAATAAATTCTTTAAGCATCACTTCAAGACCAGAGGGTACACTCTTATTATTGTTGTAAGAATTACCATAAGAATTACCATAACCACTACCATTATTAGAAGGATATGGCCTATAGTTGTTGTTACCATAATTATTCCTATAAGCATTGTTGTTGAAATTATTACTCTTAATGAAATTCACATCAACATTTTCTTCTTGAGCAACCAATGAAGCTAAAGGAACATTATTAGGATCAATATGAGATCTACCATTTGCAAGCATAGACATAATAGCATCAATCTTATCACCCAAAGAAGAGGTTTCTTCAACAGAATTTACCTTCTTACCTTGAGGAGTTCTTTCAGTGTGCCATTCAGAGTAATTGATCATCATATCATCAAGTAGTTTAGTCGCGGCGCCCAGGGTGATGGACATAAAAGTACCTCCAGCAGCTGAATCCAATAGGTTCCTCGAGGAAAAATTCAATCCTGCATAAAAGGTTTGGATGATCATCCAAGTAGTCAGTCCATGGGTTGGGCAATTCTTTACCAAAGATTTCATTCTCTCCCATGCTTGAGCAACATGTTCATTATCAAATTGTTTAAAGTTCATAATGCTACTTCTCAAAGATATAATCTTAGCAGGAGGATAATATTTACTAATAAAAGCATCTTTACATTTAGTCCATGAATCAATACTATTCTTAGGCAAAGAAAGCAACCAATCTTTAGCTCTTCCTCTTAATGAGAAAGGAAACAATTTCAGTTTTATAATATCACCATCTATATCCTTATACTTTTGCATTTCACAAAGTTCAACAAAATTATTAAGATGGGCAGCAGCATCATCAGTACTAACACCAGAAAATTGCTCTCTCATAACAAGATTCAGTAAAGCAGGTTTAATTTCATAGAATTCTGCTGTAGTAGCAGGTGGAGCAATAGGAGTACTTATAAAATCATTATTATTTGTGCTAGTGAAATCACACAACTTAGTGTTTTCAGGAGTACCCATTGTAACAGTAATAAAGTAAACTAAGCAAATAGAATAAAGACAAGTAACTAATTTTTTTGTGTTTTTGATATAGAACAAGTATACAAGACAGAAAGTAAAGTAACTAATTTTTTTGTGTTTTTAGATATAGAGCAAACAAGACAGTAAATAAAATAAAGTAAAGCAAGACAAAAAACAAAGTAAAGAGATTGGATGTGGAGACTCCCCTTGCAGCGTGTCTTGATCTCCCCGGCAACGACGCCGAAAAAGAGCTTGATGCGCGTAGATGTACACGTCCGTTGGGAACCCCAAGAGGAAGGTATGATGCGCACGGTGATGGCGTGTAACTCACACGTTCGTTGGGAACCCCAAGAGGAAGGTATGATGCGCACAGTAGCAAGTTTTCCCTCAGAAAGAAACCAAGGTTTAATCGAACCAGGAGGAGCCAAGAAGCACGTTGAAGGTTGATGGTGGCGAAATGTGATGCGGCGCAACAACAGGGATTCCGGCGCCAACGTGGAACCTGCACAACACAACCCAAGTACTTTGTCCCAACGAAACAGTGAGGTTGTCAATCTCACCGGCTTGCTGTAACAAAGGATTAACCGTATTGTGTGGAAGATGATTGTTTGCAAGAAAACAGTAAAACAAGTATTGCAGTAGATTGTATGCGATGTAAAGAATAGGACCGGGGTCCACAGTTCACTAGAGGTGTCTCTCCCATAAGATAAAGCATGTTGGGTGAACAAATTACAGTCGGGCAATTGACAAATAGAGAAGGGCATAACAATGCATATACATGATATGATAAATATAGTGAGATTTAATCCGGGCATTACGACAAAGTACATAGACCGCCATCCAACTGCATCTATGCCTAAAAAGTCCACCTTCAGGTTATCATCCGAACCCCATTCAGTATTAAGTTGCTAAGCAACAGACAATTGCATTAAGTATGGTGCGTAATGTAATCGACAACTACATCCTTAGACATAGAATCAATGTTTTATCCCTAGTGGCAACAGCACATCACAACCTTAGAACTTTCTGTCACTGTCCCAGGTGTCAATGAAGGCATGAACCCACTATCGAGCATAAATACTCCCTCTTGGAGTTAAGAGTAAAAACTTGGCCAGAGCCTCTACTAATAACGGAGAGCATGCAAGATCATAAACAACACATAAACAATAGATTGATAATCACCATAACATAGTATTCTCTATCCATCGGATCCCGACAAACACAACATATAGTATTACAGATAGATGATCTTGATCATGTTAGGCAGCTCACAAGATCCAACAATGAAGCACAATTAGGAGAAGACGACCATCTAGCTACTGCTATGGACCCATAGTCCAGGGGTGAACTACTCACTCATCACTCCGGAGGCGATCATGGCGATGTAGTCCTCCGGAGATGAATCCCCTTCCGCAGGTGCCGAGGCGATCTCTGAATCCCGATACGTCTCCAACGTATCGATAATTTCTTATGTTCCATGCTACTTTATTGATGATACCTACATGTTTTATGCACACTTTATGTCATATTTGTGCATTTTCTGGAACTAACCTATTAACAAGATGCCGAAGAGCCAGCTGCTGCTGTTTTTGGTTTCAGAAATCCTAGTAAGGAAATATTCTCGGAATTGAATGAAATCTTCGCCAGGGTCCTATTTTTGCACGGCGCTTCCGAAGACCGAAGAGATAACGAAGTGGGGCGACGAGCGCCGCCACCATAGGGCCGCGCGGCCGGAGGGGGCCCGCGCCGCCTATGGTGTGGGCCCCTCGTCAGCCCCCCTGACCTACCCTTTGCCTACTTAAAGCCTCCGTCGCGAAACCCCAGTACCGAGAGCCACGATACGGAAAACCTTCCAGAGACGTCGCCGCCGCGAATCCCATCTCGGGGATTCAGGAGATCGCCCGGCACCCTGCCGGAGAGGGGATTCATCTCCCGGAGGACTCTTCGTCGCCATGATCGCCTCCGGAGTGATGAGTGAGTAGTTCACCCCTGGACCATGGGTCCATAGCAGTAGCTAGATGGTCGTCTTCTCCTTGTTGTGCTTCATTGTTGGATCTTGTGAGCTGCCTAACATGATCAAGATCATCTATATGTAATTCTATATGTTGTGTTTGTCGGGATCCGATGGATAGAGAATACTATGTTATGGTGATTATCAATCTATTGTTTATGTGTTGTTTATGATCTTGCATGCTCCCCGTTATTAGTAGAGGCTCTGGCCAAGTTTGTACTCTTAACTCCAAGAGGGAGTATTTATGCTCGATAGTGGGTTCATGCCTTCATTGACACCTGGGACAGTGACAGAAAGTTCTAAGGTTGTGATGTGCTGTTGCCACTAGGGATAAAACATTGATTCTATGTCTAAGGATGTAGTTGTCGATTACATTACGCACCATACTTAATGCAATTGTCTGTTGCTTTGCAACTTAATACTGAATGGGGTTCGGATGATAACCTGAAGGTGGACTTTTTAGGCATAGATGCAGTTGGATGGCGGTCTATGTACTTTGTCGTAATGCCCGGATTAAATCTCACTATATTTATCATATCATGTATATGCATTGTTATGCCCTTCTCTATTTGTCAATTGCCCGACTGTAATTTGTTCACCCAACATGCTTTTATCTTATGGGAGAGACACCTCTAGTGAACTGTGGACCCCGGTCCTATTCTTTAAATAGCATACAATCTACTGCAATTGTGTTTTACTGTTTTCTTGCAAACAATCATCTTCCACTCGATACGTTTAATCCTTTGTTACAGCAAGCCGGTGAGATTGACAACCTCACTGTTTCGTTGGGGCAAAGTACTTTGGTTTTGTTGTGCAGATTCCACGTTGGCGCCGGAATCCTGTTGTTGCGCCGCATCACATTTCGCCACCATCAACCTTCAACGTGCTTCTTGGCTCCTACTGGTTCGATTAAACCTTGGTTTCATACTGAGGGAAACTTGCTTCTATACGCGTCATACCTTCCACTTGGGGTTCCCAACGGACGTGTGCATCTACGCGTATCAAGCTAAATTTCTGGCGCCGTTGCCGGGGAGATCAAGACACGCTGCAAGGGGAGTCTCCACTTCTCAATCTCTTTACTTTGTTTTTGTCTTGCTTTATTTTATTTACTACTTTGTTTGCTGCACCTAAACAAAACACAAAAAATTAGTTGCTAGTTTTACTTTATTTACTGTCTTGTTCTCTATATCAAAAACACACACAAAAATTAGTTACTTGCATTTACTTTATCTAGTTTGTTTTATTTACTGTTGCTAAAATGAATACTCCTGAAAATACTAAGTTGTGTGACTTCACAAATGCAAATAATAATGATTTCCTATGCACACCTATTGCTCCACCTGCTACTACAGCAGAATTCTTTGAAATTAAACCTGCTTTACTAAATCTTGTCATGAGAGATCAATTTTCTGGTGTTAGTTCTGATGATGCTGCTGCCCATCTCAATAATTTTGTTGAACTTTGTGAAATGCAAAAGTATAAGGATGTAGATGGTGATATTATTAAATTGAAAGTGTTTCCTTTCTCATTAAGAGGAAGAGCTAAAGATTGGTTGCTATCTTTGCCTAAGAATAGTATTGATTCATGGACTAAATGTAAGGATGCTTTTATTGGTAGATATTATCCTCCCGCTAAAATTATATCTTTGAGAAGTAGCATAATGAATTTTAAGCAATTAGATACTGAACATGTTGCTCAAGCATGGGAGAGAATGAAAACCTTGGTAAAGAATTGCCCAACCCATGGACTGACTACTTGGATGATCATCCAAACCTTCTATGCAGGACTAAATTTTTCTTCGGAATTTATTGGATTCAGCTGCTGGAGGTACCTTTATGTCCATCACTTTGGGGGCGGCTACAAAACTTCTTGATGATATGATGATAAATTACTCTGAATGGCACACGGAAAGAGCTCCACAAGGTAAGAAGGTAAATTCTGTTGAAGAAACCTCTTCCTTGAGTGATAAGATTGATGTGATTATGTCTATGCTTGTGAATGGTAGATCTAATGTAGATCCAAATAATGTTCCTTTAGCTTCATTGGTTGCTCAAGAAGAAAATGTTGATGTGAATTTCATTAAAAACAATAATTTCAACAACAATGCTTATAGGAACAACTCTGGTAATAACTATAGGCCATATCCTTCTGCTAATGGTAATGGTTATGGTAATTCTTATGGGAATTCTTACAACAATAATAGGAGTGTACCCTCTGGTCTTGAATCTATGCTTAAAGAATTTATTAGTACACAAACTGCTTTTAACAAATCTGTTGAGGAAAAGCTTGATAAAATTGATATTATTGCTTCTAGAGTTGATAGACTTGCCTCCGATGTTAATCTTTTAAAATTGAAAGTTATGCCTAATAATGATATTGATAATAAGATTACTACTACAGCAAATTCCATCCAAGTTAGAATTAATGAGAATATAAGATTAATGGCTGAATTGCGTGCTAGGTGGGATAGAGAAGAAAATGAAAAACGAGCTAAAGAGAATAATGTAGCTAAAGTTTGGACTATTACCACCACTAGTAATGCTAATTCCTCACATGTTGCTGCACCTCCTACTATCAATGGTAAAACAATTGGTGTTGGCAATGTTTCTACTCCTAGTGCAAAGCGTACAAAACTGCCTGAAATTGCTAAAACTGCTGAAACTGCTTGTGATAAAACTGCTGAAATTTTTTCCAACCTTGGGAACAATGATCCCATTGCTGTAGCTCATAATGATTTAGATTTTGATGATTGACACATCTCTGAAGTTATAAAGTTCTTACAAAAACTTGCTAAAAGTCCTAATGCTAGTGCTAGAAATTTAGCCTTTACAAAACATATTACAAATGCTCTCATAAAAGCTAGAGAAGAGAAACTAAAACTTGAAACTTCTATTCCTAGAAAGTTAGAAGATGGTTGGGAGCCCATCATTAAAATGAAATTCAATGACTTTGAATGTAATGCTTTATGTGATCTTGGTGCAAGTATTTCTGTTATGCCTAAAAAGATTTATGATATGCTTGACTTGCCACCATTGAAGAATTGTTATTTGGATGTTAATCTTGCCGATAATGTTAAAAAGAAACCTTTGGGGAGGATTGATAATGTGCGCATTACGGTTAACAATAACCTTGTCCCCGTTGATTTTGTTGTCTTGGATATCGAATGCAATGCATCTTGTCCTATTGTATTGGGAAGACCTTTTCTTCGAACCGTTGGTGCTGTTATTGATATGAGGGAAGGTAATATTAAATATCAATTTCCTCTCAAGAAAGGTATGGAACACTTCCCTAGAAAGAGAATGAAGTTGCCTTTTGATTCTATTATTAGAACAAGTTATGATGTTGATGCTTCTACTCTCGATGTTACTTGATTTGCACTTTCTGCGCCTAGCTGAAAGGCGTTAAAGAAAAGCGCTTATGGGAGACAACCCATGTTTTTACTACAGTACTTTGTTTTATATTTGAGTCTTGGAAGTTGTTTACTAATGTAGCAACCTCTCCTTATCATGTTTTTGTGCCAAGTAAAGTTTCTATGTCAAAGTTGATGTTATATTTGGGATCGCTGCGCAGAAACAGCATTGCTGTCTGTCACGAATCTGGGCACAGGCCTCTGTAGAAAATTCGAAAAAATCTGCCAATTTACGAGCGTGATCCTCAGATATGTACGCAACTTTCATTAGTTTTGAGTTTTTCCATTTGAGCAAGTCTGGTGCCAGCTTTAAATTCGTCTTTACGGACTGTTCTGTTTTTGACAGATTCTGCCTTTTATTTCGCATTGCCTCTTTTGCTATGTTGGATTCATTTCTTTGATCCATTAATGTCTAGTAGCTTTATGCAATGTCCAGAAGTGTAAAGAATGATTGTGCCACCTCTGAACATGTGAATTATTAATTGTGCACTAACCCTCTAATGAGTTTGCTTGAAGTTTGGTGTGAAGGAAGTTTTCAAGGGTCAAGAGAGGAGTATGATATACTATGATCAAGAGGAGTGAAAGCTCTAAGCTTGGGGATGCCCCCGTGGTTCACCCCTGCATATTTTAAGAAGACTCAAGCGTCTAAGCTTGGGGATGCCCAAGGCATCCCCTTCTTCATCGACAACATCATCAGGTTCCTCCCCTGAAACTATATTTTTATTCAGTCACATCTTGTGTTCTTTACTTGGAGCGTCGATTTGTTTTTATTTTTGTTTTTGTTTGAATAAAATGGATCCTAGCATTCACTTTGTGGGAGAGAGACACGCTCCGCTGTTGCATATGGACAAATATGTCCTTAGGCTTTACTCATAATGTTCATGGCGAAGTTTCTTCTTCGTTAAATTGTTATATGGTTGGAATTGGAAAATGCTACATGTAGTAATTCTAAAATGTCTTGGATAATGTGATATTTGGCAATTGTTGTGCTCATGTTTAAGCTCTTGCATCATATGCTTTGCACCCATTAATGAAGAAATACATAGAGCTTGCTAAAATCTGATTTGCATATTTGGTCTCTCTAAGGTCTAGATAATATCTAGTATTGAGTTTTGAACAACAAGGAAGACGGTGTAGAGTCTTATAATGTTTACAATATGTCTTTTATGTGAGTTTTTTGCACCGGTTCATCCTTGAGTTTGCTTCAAATAACCTTGCTAGCCTAAACCTTGTATCGAGAGGGAATACTTCTCATGCATCCAAAATCCTTGAGCCAATTACTATGCCATTTGTGTCCACCATACCTACCTACTACATGGTATTTCTCCGCCATTCCAAAGTAAATTGCTTGAGTGCTACCTTTAAAATTCCATCATTCACCTTTGCAATATATAGCTCATGGGACAAAATAGCCTTAAAAACTATCGTAGTATTGAATATGTACTTATGCACTTTATCTTTTATTAAGTTGCTTGTTGTGCGATAACCATGCTTCTGGGGAACGCCATCAACTATTGTTGAATATCATGTGAGTTGCTATGCATGTCCGTCTTGTCTGAAGGATCTATCACCTTAGTGGTTGGAGCATGCAAAATTGTTAGAGAAGAACATTGGGCCGCTAACTAAAGCCATGAATCATGGTTGAAGTTTCAGTTTTGGACATATATCCTCAATCTCATATGAGAATAATAATTGTTGCTACATGCTTATGCATTTAAGAGGAGTCCATTATCTGTTGTCCATGTTGTCCCGGTATGGATGTCTAAGTTGAGAATAATCAAAAGCGAGAAATCCAAAATGCGAGCATTCTCCTTAGACCTTTGTACAGGCGGCATGGAGGTACCCCTTTGTGACACTTGGTTGAAACATGGCATGCAAAGATCCGGTAGTCCAAGCTAAGTAGGACGAGGTGCGGGCATTATTAGTACACTATGCATGAGGCTTGCAACTTGTAAGATATAATTTACATAACTCATATGCTCTATTACTACCGTTGACAAAATTGTTTCATGTTTTCAAAATAAAAGCTCTAGCACAAATACAACAATCGATGCTTTCCTCTTTGAAGGACCTTTCTTTTACTTTTATTGTTGAGTCAGTTTACCTATCTCCCTCCACCTAAGAAGCAAACACTTGTGTGAACTGTGCATTGATTCCTACATACTTGCATATTGCACTTGTTATATTACTTTATGTTGACAATATCCATGAGATATACTTGTTATAAGTTGAAAGCAACCGCTGAAACTTAATCTTCCTTTGTGTTGCTTCAATACCTTTACTTTGATTTATTGCTTTATGAGTTAACTCTTATGCAAGACTTATTGATGCTTGTCTTGAAGTACTATTCATGAAAAGTCTTTGCTTTATGATTCACTTGTTTACTCATGTCATTACTTTTGTTTTGATCGCTGCATTCATTACATATGTTTACAAATAGTATGATCAAGATTATAATGGCATGTCACTTCAGAAATTATCTTTGTTATCGTTTTACCTGCTCGGGACGAGCAGAACTAAGCTTGGGGATGCTGATACGTCTCCAACGTATCGATAATTTCTTATGTTCCATGCTACTTTATTGATGATACCTACATGTTTTATGCACACTTTATGTCATATTTGTGCATTTTTGGAACTAACCTATTAACAAGATGCCAAAGAGCCAGTTGCTGTTTTCTGCTGTTTTTGGTTTGAAATCCTAGTAAGGAAATATTCTCGGAATTGGACGAAATCTTCGCCCAGGGTCCTATTTTTGCACGGAGTTCCAGAAGACCGAAGAGATAACGAAGTGGGGCGACGAGCGCCGCCACCATAGGGCCGCGGCGGAGGGGGCCCGCGCCGCCCTATGGTGTGGCCCTCGCACCCCTGACCTACCCTTTCGCCTACTTAAAGCCTCCGTCGCGAAAACCCCGCACGAGAGCCACGATACGGAAAACCTTCCGAGACGCCGCCGCCGCGAATCCCATCTCGGGGGATTCAGGAGATCGCCTCCGGCACCCTGCCGGAGAGGGGATTCATCTCCCGGAGGACTCTTCATCGCCATGATCGCCTCCGGAGTGATGAGTGAGTAGTTCACCCCTGGACCATGGGTCCATAGCAGTAGCTAGATGGTCGTCTTCTCCTTGTTGTGCTTCATTGTTGGATCTTGTGAGCTGCCTAACATGATCAAGATCATCTATATGTAATTCTATATGTTGTGTTTGTCGGGATCCGATGGATAGAGAATACTATGTTATGGTGATTATCAATCTATTGTTTATGTGTTGTTTATGATCTTGCATGCTCTCCGTTATTAGTAGAGGCTCTGGCCAAGTTTGTACTCTTAACTCCAAGAGGGAGTATTTATGCTCGATAGTGGGTTCATGCCTTCATTGACACCTGGGACAGTGACAGAAAGTTCTAAGGTTGTGATGTGTTGTTGCCACTAGGGATAAAACATTGATTCTATGTCTAAGGATGTAGTTGTCGATTACATTACGCACCATACTTAATGCAATTGTCTGTTGCTTTGCAACTTAATACTGAATGGGGTTCGGATGATAACCTGAAGGTGGACTTTTTAGGCATAGATGCAGTTGGATGGCGGTCTATGTACTTTGTCGTAATGCCCGGATTAAATCTCACTATATTTATCATATCATGTATATGCATTGTTATGCCCTTCTCTATTTGTCAATTGCCCGACTGTAATTTGTTCACCCACATGCTTTTATCTTATGGGAGAGACACCTCTAGTGAACTGTGGACCCCGGTCCTATTCTTTAAATAGCATACAATCTAATTGTGTTTTATGTTTTCTTGCAAACAATCATCTTCCACTCGATACGTTTAATCCTTTGTTACAGCAAGCCGGTGAGATTGACAACCTCACTATTTCGTTGGGGCAAAGTACTTTGGTTTTGTTGCAGATTCCACGTTGGCGCCGGAATCCCTGTTGTTGCGCCGCATCACATTTCGCCACCATCAACCTTCAACGTGCTTCTTGGCTCCTACTGGTTCGATTAAACCTTGGTTTCATACTGAGGGAAACTTGCTTCTATACGCATCATACCTTCCACTTGGGGTTCCCAACGGACGTGTGCATCTACGCGTATCATCCCCCGAGATGGGATTCGCGGCGGCGGCGTCTCTGGAAGGTTTTCCGTATCGTGGCTCTCGGTACTGGGGTTTTCGCGACGGAGGCTATTTGTAGGCGGAAGGGCAAAGTCGGGGGGCTGACGAGGGCCCACACCATAGGGCGGCGCGGGCCCTCTGGCCGCGCGCCCTATGGTGGCGGCGCCTCGTCGCCCCACTTCGTTATCTCTTCGGTCTTCGGAAGCTCCGTGCAAAAATAGGACCCTGGGCGGTGATTTCGTCCAATTCCGAGAATATTTCCTTACTAGGATTTCTGAAACCAAAAACAGCAAAACAGCAACTGGCTCTTCGGCATCTTGTTAATAGGTTAGTTCCGGAAAATGCGTAAATACGACATATAATGTGCATAAAACATGTAGGTATCATCAATAAAGTAGCATGGAACATAAGAAATTATCGATATGTTGGAGACGTATCAGCATCCCCAAGCTTAGTTCTGCTCGTCCCGAGCAGGTAAAACGATAACAAAGATAATTTCTGAAGTGACATGCCATCATAATCTTGATCATACTATTTGTAAACATATGTAATGAATGCAGCGATCAAAACAATGGTAATGACATGAGTAAACAAGTGAATCGTATAGCAAAGACTTTTCATGAATAGTACTTCAAGACAAGTGATTAGGGTGTCAAGGTGGGATCCCGGTGGGATGTCATTTTGTACTATGTAGTTCAAATTTTGATGTCAAAATTTATACTAAAAAATTTAAATTATACTACAAGTGGGACGAAAGTGGAATCCCACTTGACACCTAAGTGATGGCGTGTAACTCACACGTTCGTTGGGAACCCCAAGAGGAAGGTATGATGCGCACAGTAGCAAGTTTTCCCTCAGAAAGAAACCAAGGTTTAATCGAACCAGTAGGAGCCAAGAAGCACGTTGAAGGTTGATGGTGGCGAAATGTGATGCGGCGCAACAACAGGGATTCCGGCGCCAACGTGGAACCTGCACAACACAACCCAAGTACTTTGTCCCAACGAAACAGTGAGGTTGTCAATCTCACCGGCTTGCTGTAACAAAGGATTAAGCGTATCGAGTGGAAGATGATTGTTTGCAAGAAAACAGTAAAACACAATTGCAGTAGATTGTATGCTATGTAAAGAATAGGACCGGGTCCACAGTTCACTAGAGGTGTCTCTCCCATAAGATAAAAGCATGTTGGGTGAACAAATTACAGTCGGGCAATTGACAAATAGAGAAGGGCATAACAATGCATATACATGATATGATAAATATAGTGAGATTTAATTGGGCATTACGACAAAGTACATAGACCGCCATCCAACTGCATCTATGCCTAAAAAGTCCACCTTCAGGTTATCATCCGAACCCCATTCAGTATTAAGTTGCTAAGCAACAGACAATTGCATTAAGTATGGTGCGTAATGTAATCGACAACTACATCCTTAGACATAGAATCAATGTTTTATCCCTAGTGGCAACAGCACATCACAACCTTAGAACTTTCTGTCACTGTCCCAGGTGTCAATGAAGGCATGAACCCACTATCGAGCATAAATACTCCCTCTTGGAGTTAAGAGCAAAAACTTGGCCAGAGCCTCTACTAATAACGGAGAGCATGCAAGATCATAAACAACACATAAACAATAGATTGATAATCACCATAACATAGTATTCTCTATCCATCGGATCCCGACAAACACAACATATAGTATTACAGATAGATGATCTTGATCATGTTAGGCAGCTCACAAGATCCAACAATGAAGCACAACAAGGAGAAGACGACCATCTAGCTACTGCTATGGACCCATGGTCCAGGGGTGAACTACTCACTCATCACTCCGGAGGCGATCATGGCGATGAAGAGTCCTCCGGGAGATGAATCCCCTCTCCGGCAGGGTGCCGGAGGCGATCTCCCGAATCCCCCGAGATGGGATTCGCGGCGGCGGCGTCTCTGGAAGGTTTTCCGTATCGTGGCTCTCGTACTGGGGGTTTCGCGACGGAGGCTTTAAGTAGGCGGAAGGGCAACGGGGGGCCACACGAGGGCCCCACACCCTAGGTCGGCGCGGCCAGGGCCTGGGCCGCGCCGCCCTATGGTGTCGGCGCCTCGTGGCCCCACTTCCTTCCCTCTTCGGTCTTCTGGAAGCTTCGTGCAAAAATAGGACCCTGGGCGATTTCGTCCAATTCCGAGAATATTTCCTTACTAGGATTTCTGAAACCAAAAACAGCAGAAAACAGCAACTGGCTCTTCGGCATCTTGTTAATAGGTTAGTTCCGAAAATGCATAAATATGACATATAATGTGCATAAAACATGTAGGTATCATCAATAAAGTAGCATGGAACATAAGAAATTATCGATACGTTGGAGACGTATCAGCATCCCCAAGCTTAGTTCTGCTCGTCCCGAGCAGGTAAAACGATAACAAAGATAATTTTTGAAGTGACATGCCATCATAATCTTGATCATACTATTTGTAAACATATGTAATGAATGCAGCGATCAAAACAAAGGTAATGACATGAGTAAACAAGTGAATCATATAGCAAAGACTTTTCATGAATAGTACTTCAAGACAAGCATCAATAAGTCTTGCATAAGAGTTAACTCATAAAGCAATAAATCAAAGTAAAGGTGTTGAAACAACACAAAGGAAGATTAAGTTTCAGCGGTTGCTTTCAACTTATAACATGTATATCTCATGGATATTGTCAACATAAAGTAATATAACAAGTGCAATATGCAAGTATGTAGGAATCAATGCACAGTTCACACAAGTGTTTGCTTCTTAAGGTGGAAGGAGATAGGTAAACTGACTCAACAATAAAAGTAAAAGAAAGGTCCTTCAAAGAGGAAAGCATCGATTGCTGTATTTGTGCTAGAGCTTTTATTTTGAAAACATGAAACAATTTTGTCAACGGTAGTAATAAAGCATATGAGTTATGTAAATTATATCTTACAAGTTGCAAGCCTCATGCATAGTATACTAATAGTGTCCGCACCTCGTCCTACTTAGCTTGGACTACCGGAACTTTGCATGCCATGTTTCAACCAAGTGTCACAAAGGGGTACCTCCATGCCGCCTGTACAAAGGTCTAAGGAGAATGCTCGCATTTTGGATTTCTCGCTTTTGATTATTCTCAACTTAGACATCCATACCGGGACAACATGGACAACAGATAATGGACTCCTCTTAAATGCACAAGCATGTAGCAATGATTATTATTCTCATATGAGATTGAGGATATATGTCCAAAACTGAAACTTCAACCATGATTCATGGCTTTAGTTAGCGGCCCAATGTTCTTCTCTAACAATTTTGCATGCTCCAACCACTAAAATGATAGATCCTTCAGACAAGACGGACATGCATAGCAACTCACATGATATTCAACAATAGTTGATGGCGTTCCCCAGAAGCATGGTTATCGCACAACAAGCAACTTAATAAAAGATAAAGTGCATAAGTACATATTCAATACTACGATAGTTTTTAAGGCTATTTTGTCCCATGAGCTATATATTGCAAAGGTGAATGATGGAATTTTAAAGGTAGAACTCAAGCAATTTACTTTGGAATGGCGGAGAAATACCATGTAGTAGGTAGGTATGGTGGACACAAATGGCATAGTAGTTGGCTCAAGGATTTTGGATGCATGAGAAGTATTCCCTCTCGATACAAGGTTTAGGCTAGCAAGGTTATTTGAAGCAAACTCAAGGATGAACCGGTGCAGCAAAACTCACATAAAATACATATTGTAAACATTATAAGACTCTACACCGTCTTCCTTGTTGTTCAAAACTCAATACTAGATATTATCTAGACCTTAGAGAGACCAAATATGCAAATCAAATTTTAGCAAGCTCTATGTATTTCTTCATTAATGGGTGCAAAGCATATGATGCAAGAGCTTAAACATGAGCACAACAATTGCCAAGTATCACATTATCCAAGACATTTTAGAATTACTACATGTAGCATTTTCCAATTCCAACCATATAACAATTTAACGAAGAAGAAACTTCGCCTTGAACATTATGAGTAAAGCCTAAGGACATATTTGTCCATATGCAACAGCGGAGCGTGTCTCTCTCCCACAAAGTGAATGCTAGGATCCATTTTATTCAAACAAAAACAAAATCAAAACAAACCGACGCTCCAAGTAAAGAACACAAGATGTGATTGAATAAAAATATAGTTTCAGGGGAGGAACCTGATGATGTTGTCGATGAAGAAGGGGATGCCTTGGGCATCCCCAAGCTTAGACGCTTGAGTCTTCTTAAAATATGCAGGGGTGAACCACGGGGGCATCCCCAAGCTTAGAGCTTTCACTCCTCTTGATCATAGTATATCATTCTCCTCTCTTGACCCTTGAAAACTTCCTTCACACCAAACTTCAAGCAAACTCATTAGAGGGTTAGTGCACAATTAATAATTCACACATTCAGAGGTGACACAATCATTCTTTACACTTCTGGACATTGCATAAAGCTACTGGACATTAATGGATCAAAGAAATGAATCCAAAATAGCAAAAGAGGCAATGCGAAATAAAAGGCAGAATCTGTCAAAAACAGAACAGTCCGTAAAGACGAATTTAAAGCTGGCACCAGACTTGCTCAAATGGAAAAACTCAAAACTAATGAACGTTGCGTACATATCTGAGGATCACGCTCGTAAATTGGCAGATTTTTTAGAATTTTCTACAGAGGCCTGTGCCCAGATTCGTGACAGACAGCAATGCTGTTTCTGCGCAGCGATCCCAAATATAACATCAACTTTGACATAGAAACTTTACTTGGCACAAAAACATGATAAGGAGAGGTTGCTACAGTAGTAAACAACTTCCAAGACTCAACAAAACAAAAAATTGCTGTAGTAAAAACATGGGTTGTCTCCCATAAGCGCTTTTCTTTAACGCCTTTCAGCTAGGCGCAGAAAGTGCAAATCAAGTAACATCGAGAGTAGAAGCATCAACATTATAACTTGTTCTAATAATAGAATCAAAAGGCAACTTCATTCTCTTTCTAGGAAAGTGTTCCATACCTTTCTTGAGAGGAAATTGATATTTAATATTACCTTCCCTCATATCAATAACAGCACCAACGGTTCGAAGAAAAGGTCTTCCCAACACAATAGGACAAGATGCATTGCATTCGATATCCAAAACAACAAAATCAACGGGGACAAGGTTATTGTTAACCGTAATATGCACATTATCAATCCTCCCCAAAGGTTTCTTTTTAACATTATCGGCAAGATTAACATCCAAATAACAATTCTTCAATGGTGGCAAGTCAAGCATATCATAAATCTTTTTAGGCATAACAGAAATACTTGCACCAAGATCACATAAAGCATTACATTCAAAGTCATTGAATTTCATTTTAATGATGGGCTCCCAACCATCTTCTAACTTTCTAGGAATAGAAGTTTCAAGTTTTAGTTTCTCTTCTCTAGCTTTTATGAGAGCATTTGTAATATGTTTTGTAAAGGCTAAATTTATAGCACTAGCATTAGGACTTTTAGCAAGTTTTTGTAAGAACTTTATAACTTCAGAGATGTGGCAATCATCAAAATCTAAATCATTATGAGCTACAGCAATGGGATCATTGTTCCCAAGGTTGGAAAAAATTTCAGCAGTTTTATCACAAGCAGTTTCAGCAGTTTTAGCAATTTCAGGCAGTTTTGTACGCTTTGCACTAGGAGTAGAAACATTGCCAACACCAATTATTTTACCATTGATAGTAGGAGGTGCAGCAACATGTGAAGAATTAGCATTACTAGTAGTGGTAATAGTCCAAACTTTAGCTACATTATTCTCTTTAGCTAGTTTTTCATTTTCTTCTCTATCCCACCTAGCACGCAGTTCAGCCATTAATCTTATATTCTCATTAATTCTAACTTGGATGGCATTTGCTGTAGTAGTAATCTTATTATCAATATCATTATTAGGCATAACTTTCAATTTTAAAAGATTAACATCAGAGGCAAGTCTATCAACTCTAGAAGCAATAGTATCAATTTTATCAAGCTTTTCCTCAACAGATTTGTTAAAAGCAGTTTGTGTACTAATAAATTCTTTAAGCATAGCTTCAAGACCAGAGGGTACATTCCTATTATTGTTGTAAGAATTCCCATAAGAATTACCATAACCATTACCATTAGCAGAAGGATATGGCCTATAGTTATTACCAGAGTTGTTCCTATAAGCATTGTTGTTGAAATTATTGTTTTTAATGAAATTCACATCAACATTTTCTTCTTGAGCAACCAATGAAGCTAAAGGAACATTATTAGGATCAACATTAGATCTACCATTCACAAGCATAGACATAATCACATCAATCTTATCATTCAAGGAAGAGGTTTCTTCAACAGAATTTACCTTCTTACCTTGTGGAGCTCTTTCCGTGTGCCATTCAGAGTAATTTATCATCATATCATCAAGAAGCTTTGTAGCCGCCCCCAATGTGATGGATATAAAGGTACCTCCAGCAGCTGAATCCAATAAATTCCGCGAAGAAAAATTTAGTCCTGCATAGAAGGTTTGGATGATCATCCAAGTAGTCAGTCCATGGGTTGGGCAATTCTTTACCAAAGTTTTCATTCTCTCCCATGCTTGAGCAACATGTTCAGTATCTAATTGCTTAAAATTCATTATGCTACTTCTCAAAGATATAATTTTAGCGGGAGGATAATATCTACCAATAAAAGCATCCTTGCATTTAGTCCATGAATCAATACTATTCTTAGGCAAAGATAGCAACCAATCTTTAGCTCTTCCTCTTAATGAGAAAGGAAACACTTTCAATTTAATAATATCACCATCTACATCCTTATACTTTTGCATTTCACATAGTTCAACAAAATTATTGAGATGGGCAGCAGCATCATCAGAACTAACACCAGAAAATTGATCTCTCATAACCAGGTTCAGTAAAGCAGGTTTAATTTCAAAGAATTCTGCTGTAGTAGCAGGTGGAGCAATAGGTGTGCATAGGAAATCATTATTATTTGCATTTGTGAAGTCACACAACTTAGTATTTTCAGGGGTATTCATTTTAGCAACGGTAAATAAAACAAACTAGATAAAGTAAATGCAAGTAACTAATTTTTTTGTGTTTTTGATATAGAGAGCAAGACAATAAATAAAGTAAAACTAGCAACTAATTTTTTTGTGTTTTGTTTAGGTGCAGCAAACAAAGTAGTAAATAAAATAAAGCAAGACAAAAACAAAGTAAAGAGATTGAGAAGTGGAGACTCCCCTTGCAGCGTGTCTTGATCTCCCCGGCACCAGAAAAAGAGCTTGATGGCGTGTAACTCACACGTTCGTTGGGAACCCCAAGAGGAAGGTATGATGCGCACAGTAGCAAGTTTTCCCTCAGAAAGAAACCAAGGTTTAATCGAACCAGTAGGAGCCAAGAAGCACGTTGAAGGTTGATGGTGGCGAAATGTGATGCGGCGCAACAACAGGGATTCCGGCGCCAACGTGGAACCTGCACAACACAACCCAAGTACTTTGTCCCAACGAAACAGTGAGGTTGTCAATCTCACCGGCTTGCTGTAACAAAGGATTAAGCGTATCGAGTGGAAGATGATTGTTTGCAAGAAAACAGTAAAACACAATTGCAGTAGATTGTATGCTATGTAAAGAATATGACCGGGGTCCACAGTTCACTAGAGGTGTCTCTCCCATAAGATAAAAGCATGTTGGGTGAACAAATTACAGTCGGGCAATTGACAAATAGAGAAGGGCATAACAATGCATATACATGATATGATAAATATAGTGAGATTTAATTGGGCATTACGACAAAGTACATAGACCGCCATCCAACTGCATCTATGCCTAAAAAGTCCACCTTCAGGTTATCATCCGAACCCCATTCAGTATTAAGTTGCTAAGCAACAGACAATTGCATTAAGTATGGTGCGTAATGTAATCGACAACTACATCCTTAGACATAGAATCAATGTTTTATCCCTAGTGGCAACAGCACATCACAACCTTAGAACTTTCTGTCACTGTCCCAGGTGTCAATGAAGGCATGAACCCACTATCGAGCATAAATACTCCCTCTTGGAGTTAAGAGCAAAAACTTGGCCAGAGCCTCTACTAATAACGGAGAGCATGCAAGATCATAAACAACACATAAACAATAGATTGATAATCACCATAACATAGTATTCTCTATCCATCGGATCCCGACAAACACAACATATAGTATTACAGATAGATGATCTTGATCATGTTAGGCAGCTCACAAGATCCAACAATGAAGCACAACAAGGAGAAGACGACCATCTAGCTACTGCTATGGACCCATGGTCCAGGGGTGAACTACTCACTCATCACTCCGGAGGCGATCATGGCGATGAAGAGTCCTCCGGGAGATGAATCCCCTCTCCGGCAGGGTGCCGGAGGCGATCTCCTAAATCCCCGAGATGGGATTCGCGGCGGCGTCTCTGGAAGGTTTTCCGTATCGTGGCTCTCGGTACTGGGGTTTCGCGACGGAGGCTTTAAGTAGGCGGAAGGGCAACGGGGGGCCACACGAGGGCCCCACACCCTAGGTCGGCGCGGCCGGGCTGGGCCGCGCCGCCCTATGGTGTCGGCGCCTCGTGGCCCCACTTCCTTCCCTCTTCGGTCTTCTGGAAGCTTCGTGCAAAAATAGGACCCTGGGCGAAGATTTCGTCCAATTCCGAGAATATTTCCTTACTATGATTTCTGAAACCAAAAACAGCAGAAACAAGCAACTGGCTCTTCGGCATCTTGTTAATAGGTTAGTTCCAGAAAATGCATAAATATGACATATAATGTGCATAAAACATGTAGGTATCATCAATAAAGTAGCATGGAACATAAGAAATTATCGATACGTTGGAGACGTATCAACAAGCATCAATAAGTCTTGCATAAGAGTTAACTCATAAAGCAATAAATCAAAGTAAAGGTGTTGAAGCAACACAAAGGAAGATTAAGTTTCAGCGGTTGCTTTCAACTTATAACATGTATATCTCATGGATATTGTCAACATAAAGTAATATAACAAGTGCAATATGCAAGTATGTAGGAATCAATGCACAGTTCACACAAGTGTTTGCTTCTTAAGGTGGAGGGAGATAGGTAAACTGACTCAACAATAAAAGTAAAAGAATGGTCCTTCAAAGAGGAAAGCATCGATTGCTGTATTTGTGCTAGAGCTTTTATTTTGAAAACATGAAACAATTTTGTCAACGGTAGTAATAAAGCATATGAGTTATGTAAATTATATCTTACAAGTTGCAAGCCTCATGCATAGTATACTAATAGTGCCCGCACCTTGTCCTACTTAGCTTGGACTACCGGATCTTTGCATGCCATGTTTCAACCAAGTGTCACAAAGGGGTACCTCCATGCCGCCTGTACAAAGGTCTAAGGAGAAAGCTCGCATTTTGGATTTCTTGCTTTTGATTATTCTCAACTTAGACATCCATACCGGGACAACATGGACAACAGATAATGGACTCCTCTTTAATGCATAAGCATGTAGCAACAATTATTATTCTCATATGAGATTGAGGATATATGTCCAAAACTGAAACTTCAACCATGATTCATGGCTTTAGTTAGCGGCCCAATGTTCTTCTCTAACAATATGCATGCTCCAACCATTAAGGTGGTAGATCCCTCTTACTTCAGACAAGACGGACATGCATAGCAACTCACATGATATTCAATAAAGAGTAATTGATGGCGTCCCCAGAAGCATGGTTATCGCACAACAAGCAACTTAATAAAAGATAAAGTGCATAAGTACATATTCAATACTACGATAGTTTTTAAGGCTATTTTGTCCCATGAGCTATACATTGCAAAGGTGAATGATGGAATTTTAAAGGTAGCACTCAAGCAATTTACTTTGGAATGGCGGAGAAATACCATGTAGTAGGTAGGTATGGTGGACACAAATGGCATAGTGGTTGGCTCAAGGATTTTGGATGCATGAGAAGTATTCCCTCTCGATACAAGGTTTAGGCTAGCAAGGTTATTTGAAGCAAACTCAAGGATGAACCGGTGCAGCAAAACTCACATAAAAGACATATTGTAAACATTATAAGACTCTACACCGTCTTCCTTGTTGTTCAAAACTCAATACTAGATATTATCTAGACCTTAGAGAGACCAAATATGCAAACCAAATTTTAGCAAGCTCTATGTATTTCTTCATTAGTGGGTGCAAAGCATATGATGCAAGAGCTTAAACATGAGCACAACAATTGCCAAGTATCACATTATCCAAGACATTTTAGAATTACTACATGTAGCATTTTCCAATTCCAACCATATAACAATTTAACGAAGAAGAAACTTCGCCTTGAATATTATGAGTAAAGCCTAAGGACATATTTGTCCATATGCAACAGCGGAGCGTGTCTCTCTCCCACAAAGTGAATGCTAGGATCCATTTTATTCAAACAAAAACAAAAACAAAAACAAACCGACGCTCCAAGTAAAGAACACAAGATGTGACTGAATAAAAATATAGTTTCAGGGGAGGAACCTGATGATGTTGTCGATGAAGAAGGGGATGCCTTGGGCATCCCCAAGCTTAGACGCTTGAGTCTTCTTAAAATATGCAGGGATGAACCACGGGGGCATCCCCAAGCTTAGAGCTTTCACTCCTCTTGATCATAGTATATCATACTCCTCTCTTGACCCTTGAAAACTTCCTTCACACCAAACTTCAAGCAAACTCATTAGAGGGTTAGTGCATAATTAATAATTCACACATTCAGAGGTGACACAAACATTCTTTACACTTCTGGACATTGCACAAAGCTACTGGACATTAATGGATCAAATAAATTCACCCAACATAGCAAAAGAGGCAATGCGAAATAAAAGGCAGAATCTGTCAAAAACAGAACAGTCCGTAAAGACGAATTTTAAAATGGCACCAGACTTGCTCAAATGGAAAAACTCAAAACTAATGAAAGTTGCGTACATATCTGAGGATCACGCTCGTAAATTGGCAGATTTTTTCGAATTTTCTACAGAGACTTGTGCCCAGATTCGTGACAGACAGCAATGTTGTTTCTGCGCAGCGATCCCAAATATAACATCAACTTTGACATAGAAACTTTACTTGGCACAAAAACATGATAATGAGAGGTTGCTACAGTAGTAAACAACTTCCAAGACTCAACAATACAGTAACAAAATAAAACATGGGTTATCTCCCAAGAAGTTCTTTTTATAGCCATTAAGATGGGGTAATAAGAGTTGAAGAAAAAGAGAGCATCAAGAAGCAAATTCAAAACACATTTAAGCCTAACCCACTTCCTATGAAAAGGAATCTTGTACACAAATAGATTCATGAAGAACAAAGTGGCAAGCATAGAAAAGCAACACAAGTGCAATTTCAAGATTCTCAACATAAAGAGGGGAAACTTAATATTATTAAGATGCATATAACCATGTTTCCCTCTCTCATAATAACTTTCAGTAGCATCATGAACAAACTCAACAATATAACTATCACATACAACATTCTTGTCATGAGCTACATGCATAAAATTATTACTCTCCACATAAGCATAATCAATTTTATTAGTTGTAGTGGGAGCAAATTCAATAAAATAGCTATCATTATTATTCTCATCACCATAATCATCATACATAGGAGGCATATTGTAATCATAATTAATTTTCTCCTCAATAGTAGGTGGACTGAAAATATCATATTCATCATTGCAAGCATCATATATAGGAGGTAAAGTATCATCAAAGTAAATTTTCTCCTCCATGCTTGGGGGACTAAAAATATCACAACCAGCTTCCCCAAGCTTAAATTCTTCCATAGCTTTAGCAATAATGGTGTTCAAAGAGTTCATGCTAATAACCTTGCTACAACTATTTTGCAAACAAAGTTCCATGGGTTTTTTAATTTTCTCTTCAAACACATCATGTCCTAATTCAAGATAAATTTCATAAAGATCTCTAATTTTTTTGTTGTTTTCCATTATGCCTAACTAGTGAAAATAAAAGCAAGTACAAGACTAGACATGATAACAAAAATAAACTAAATGCAAGTAACTAATTTTTTTTGTGTTTTTGATATAGAGAGCAAGACAGTAAATAAAGTAAAACTAGCAACTAATTTTTTTTGTTTTGTTTAGGTGCAGCAAACAAAGTAGTAAATAAAATAAAGCAAGACAAAAACAAAGTAAAGAGATTGAGAAGTGGAGACTCCCCTTGCAGCGTGTCTTGATCTCCCCGGCAACGGCGCCGAAAAAGAGCTTGATGGCGTGTAACTCACACGTTCGTTGGGAACCCCAAGAGGAAGGTATGATGCGCACAGTAGCAAGTTTTCCCTCAGAAAGAAACCAAGGTTTAATCGAACCAGGAGGAGCCAAGAAGCACGTTGAAGGTTGATGGTGGCGAAATGTGATGCGGCGCAACAACAGGGATTCCGGCGCCAACGTGGAACCTGCACAACACAACCCAAGTACTTTGTCCCAACGAAACAGTGAGGTTGTCAATCTCACCGGCTTGCTGTAACAAAGGATTAACCGTATTGTGTGGAAGATGATTGTTTGCAAGAAAACAGTAAAACAAGTATTGCAGTAGATTGTATGCGATGTAAAGAATAGGACCGGGGTCCACAGTTCACTAGAGGTGTCTCTCCCATAAGATAAAGCATGTTGGGTGAACAAATTACAGTCGGGCAATTGACAAATAGAGAAGGGCATAACAATGCATATACATGATATGATAAATATAGTGAGATTTAATCCGGGCATTACGACAAAGTACATAGACCGCCATCCAACTGCATCTATGCCTAAAAAGTCCACCTTCAGGTTATCATCCGAACCCCATTCAGTATTAAGTTGCTAAGCAACAGACAATTGCATTAAGTATGGTGCGTAATGTAATCGACAACTACATCCTTAGACATAGAATCAATGTTTTATCCCTAGTGGCAACAGCACATCACAACCTTAGAACTTTCTGTCACTGTCCCAGGTGTCAATGAAGGCATGAACCCACTATCGAGCATAAATACTTGATGTGCGTAAATGTACACGTCCGTTGGGAACCCCAAGAGGAAGGTATGATGCGCACAGTGGCAAGTTTTCCCTCAGAAAGAAACCAAGGTTGATCGAACCAGGAGGAGCCAAGAAGCACGTTGAAGGTTGATGGTCGCGAAATGTGATGCGGCGCAACAACAGGGATTCCGGCGCCAACGTGGAATCTGCACAACAAAACCAAAGTACTTTGCCCCAACGAAACAGTGAGGTTGTCAATCTCACCGGCTTGCTGTAACAAAGGATTAAACGTATCGAGTGGAAGATGTTTGCAAAGAAAATAGTAAAACACAATTGCAGTAGATTGTATGCTATGTAAAGAATAGGACCGGGGTCCACAGTTCACTAGAGGTGTCTCTCCCATAAGATAAAGCATGTTGGGTAAACAAATTACAGTCGGGCAATTGACAAATAGAGAAAGGCATAACAATGCATATACATGATATGATAAATATAGTGAGATTTAATTGGGCATTACGACAAAGTACATAGACCGCCATCCAACTGCATCTATGCCTAAAAAGTCCACCTTCGGTTATCATCCGAACCCCTCCAGTATTAAGTTGCAAAGCAACAGACAATTGCATTAAGTATGGTGCGTAATGTAATCGACAACTACATCCTTAGACATAGAATCAATGTTTTATCCCTAGTGGCAACAGCACATCCACAACCTTAGAACTTTCTGTCACTGTCCCATTCAATGGAGGCATGAACCCACTATCGAGCATAAATACTCCCTCTTGGAGTTAAGAGTAAAAACTTGGCCAGAGCCTCTACTAGTAACGGAGAGCATGCAAGATCATAAACAACACATAAACAATAGATTGATAATCACCATAATCATAGTACTCTCTATCCATCGGATCCCGACAAACACAACATATAGAATTACATATAGATGATCTTGATCATGTTAGGCAGCTCACAAGATCCAACAATGAAGCACAACAAGGAGAAGACGACCATCTAGCTACTGCTATGGACCCATGGTCCAGGTGAACTACTCACTCATCACTCCGGAGGCGACCATGGCGGTGTAGAGTCCTCCGGGAGATGAATCCCCTCTCCGGCAGGGTGCCGAGGCGATCTCCTGAATCCCCCGAGATGGGATTCGCGGCGGCGTCTCTGGAAGGTTTTCCGTATCGTGGCTCTCGGTGGGGGTTTCGCGATGGAGGCTTTAAGTAGGCGGAAGGTCAACGCGGGGGGCCACACGAGGGGCCTAGGGGGTAGGTCGGCGCGGCCAGGGCTTGGGCCGCGCCGCCCTGTGCTCGTGGCCCCACTTCGTTATCTCTTCGGTCTTGGAAGCTTCGTGCAAAATAGGACCCTGGGCGAAAGTTTCGTCCAATCCGAGAATATTTCTTTACTAGGATTTCTGAAACCAAAAACAGCAGAAAACAGAACTGGCTCTTCGGCATCTTGTTAATAGGTTAGTTTAGAAAATGCATAAATATGACATATAATGTGCATAAAACATGTAGGTATCATCAATAAAGTAGCATGGAACATAAGAAATTATCGATACGATGGAGACGTATCAGCATCCCCAAGCTTAGTTCTGCTCGTCCCGAGCAGGTAAAACGATAACAAAGATAATTTCTGAAGTGACATGCCATCATAATCTTGATCATACTATTTGTAAACATATGTAATGAATGCAGCGATCAAAACAAAGGTAATGACATGAGTAAACAAGTGAATCATATGACAAAGACTTTTCATGAATAGTACTTCAAGACAAGCATCAATAAGTCTTGCATAAGAGTTAACTCATAAAGTAATAAATCAAAGTAAAGGTGTTGAAGCAACACAAAGGAAGATGAAGTTTCAGCGGTTGCTTTCAACTTATAACATGTATATCTCATGGATATTGTCAACATAGAGTAATATAACAAGTGCAATATGCAAGTATGTAGGAATCAATGCACAGTTCACACAAGTGTTTGCTTCTTAAGGTGGAAGGAGATAGGTAAACTGACTCAACAATAAAAGTAAAAGAATGGTCCTTCAAGAGGAAAGCATCGATTGCTGTATTTGTGCTAGAGCTTTTATTTTGAAAACATGAAACAATTTTGTCAACGGTAGTAATAAAGCATATGAGTTATGTAAATTATATCTTACAAGTTGCAAGCCTCATGCATAGTATACTAGTAGTGCCCGCACCTCGTCCTACTTAGCTTGGACTACCGGATCTTTGCATGCCATGTTTCAACCAAGTGTCACAAAGGGGTACCTCCATGCCGCCTGTACAAAGGTCTAAGGAGAATGCTCGCATTTTGGATTTCTCGCTTTTGATTATTCTCAACTTAGACATCCATACCGGGACAACATGGACAACAGATAATGGACTCCTCTTAAATGCATAAGCATGTAGCAACAATTATTATTCTCATATGAGATTGAGGATATATGTCCAAAACTGAAACTTCCACCATGGTTCATGGCTTTAGTTAGCGGCCCAATGTTCTTCTCTAACAATTTTGCATGCTCCAACCACTAAAATGATAGATCCTTCAGACAAGACGGACATGCATAGCAACTCACATGATATTCAACAATAGTTGATGGCGTTCCCCAGAAGCATGGTTATCGCACAACAAGCAACTTAATAAAAGATAAAGTGCATAAGTACATATTCAATACTACGATAGTTTTTAAGGCTATTTTGTCCCATGAGCTATATATTGCAAAGGCGAATGATGGAATTTTAAAGGTAGCACTCAAGCAATTTACTTTGGAATGGCGGAAAAATACCATGTAGTAGGTAGGTATGGTGGACACAAATGGCATAGTTGGCTCAAGGATTTTGGATGCATGAGAAGTATTCCCTCTCGATACAAGGTTTAGGCTAGCAAGGTTATTTGAAGCAAACTCAAGGATGAACAGGTGCAGCAAAACTCACATAAAAGACATATTGTAAACATTATAAGACTATACACCGTTTTCCTTGTTGTTCAAAACTCAATACTAGATATTATCTAGACCTTAGAGAAACCAAATATGCAAATCAAATTTTAGCAAGCTCTATGTATTTCTTCATTAATGGGTGCAAAGCATATGATGCAAGAGCTTAAACATGAGCACAACAATTGCCAAGTATCACATTATCCAAGACATTTTAGAATTACTACATGTAGCATTTTCCAATTCCAACCATATAACAATTTAACGAAGAAGAAACTTCGCCTTGAACATTATGAGTAAAGCCTAAGGACACATGTGTCCATATGCAACAGCGGAGCGTGTCTCTCTCCCACAAAGTGAATGCTAGGATCCATCTTATTCAAACAAAAACAAAAACAAAAACAAACCGACGCTCCAAGTAAAGAACACAAGATGTGACTGAATAAAAATATAGTTTCAGGGGAGGAACTGATGATGTTGTCGATGAAGAAGGGGATGCCTTGGGCATCCCAAGCTTAGACGCTTGAGTCTTCTTAAAATATGCAGGGGTGAACCACGGGGCATCCCCAAGCTTAGAGCTTTCACTCCTCTTGATCATAGTATATCATACTCCTCTCTTGACCCTTGAAAACTTCCTTCACACCAAACTTCAAGCAAACTCATTAGAGGGTTAGTGCACAATTAATAATTCACATGTTCAGAGGTGGCACAATCATTATTTACACTTCTGGAAATTGCATAATGCTACTGGACATTAATGGATCAAAGAAATAAATCCAACATAGCAAAAGAGGCAATGCGAAATAAAAGGCAGAATCTGTCAAAAACAGAACAGTCCGTAAAGACGAATTTAAAGCTGGCACTAGACTTGCTCAAATGGAAAAACTCAAAACTAATGAAAGTTGCGTACATATCTGAGGATCACGCTCGTAAATTGGCAGATTTTTTCGAATTTTCTACAGAGAACTGTGCCCAGATTCGTGACAGACAGCAATGCTGTTTCTGCGCAGCGATCCTAAATATAACATCAACTTTAACATAGAAACTTTACTTGGCACAAAAACATGATAAGGAGAGATTGCTACAGTAGTAAACAACTTCCAAGACTCAACAAAACAAAAAATTGCTGTAGGTAAAAACATGGGTTGTCTCCCATAAGCGCTTTTCTTTAACGCCTTTCAGCTAGGCGCAGAAAGTGCAAATCAAGTATTATCGAGAGTAGAAGCATCAACATCATTACTTGTTCTAATAATAGAATCAAAAGGCAACTTCATTCTCTTTCTAGGGAAGTGTTCCATACCTTTCTTGAGAGGAAGTTGATATTTAATATTACCTTCCCTCATATCAATAACAGCACCAACAGTTCGAAGAAAAGGTCTTCCCAACACAATAGGACAAGATGCATTGCATTCGATATCCAAGACAACAAAATCAACGGGGACAAGGTTATTGTTAACCGTAATATGCACATTATCAATCCTCCCCAAAGGTTTCTTTTTAACATTATCGGCAAGATTAACATCCAAATAACAATTCTTCAATGGTGGCAAGTCAAGCATATCATAAATCTTTTTAGGCATAACAGAAATACTTGCACCAAGATCACATAAAGCATTACATTCAAAGTCATTGAATTTCATTTTAATGATGGGCTCCCAACCATCTTCTAACTTTCTAGGAATAGAAGTTTCAAGTTTTAGTTTCTCCTCTCTAGCTTTTATGAGAGCATTTGTAATATGTTTGGTAAAGGCTAAATTTATAGCACTAGCATTAGGACTTTTAGCAAGTTTTTGTAAGAACTTTATAACTTCAGAGATGTGGCAATCATCAAAATCTAAATCATTATGAGCTACAGCAATGGGATCATTGTTCCCAAGGTTGGAAAAAATTTCAGCAGTTTTATCACAAGCAGTTTCAGCTTTTAGCAATTTCAGGCAGTTTTGTACGCTTTGCACTAGGAGTAGAAACATTGCCAACACCAATTATTTTACCATTGATAGTAGGAGGTGCAGCAACATGTGAAGAATTAGCATTACTAGTGGTGGTAATAGTCCAAACTTTAGCTACATTATTCTCTTTAGCTAGTTTTTCATTTTCTTCTCTATCCCACCTAGCACGCAATTCAGCCATTAATCTTATATTCTCATTAATTCTAACTTGGATGGCATTTGCTGTAGTAGTAATCTTATTATCAATATCATTATTAGGCATAACTTTCAATTTTAAAAGATTTACATCAGAGGCAAGTCTATCAACTCTAGAAGCAATAGTATCAATTTTATCAAGCTTTTCCTCAACAGATTTGTTAAAAGCAGTTTGTGTACTAATAAATTCTTTAAGCATGGCTTCAAGACCAGGGGTACACTCCTATTATTGTTGTAAGAATTCCCATAAGAATTACCATAACCATTACCATTAGCAGAAGGATATGGCCTATAGTTATTACCAGAGTTGTTCCTATAAGCATTGTTGTTGAAATTATTATTTTTAATGAAATTCACATCAACATTTTCTTCTTGAGCAACCAATGAAGCTAAAGGAACATTATTTGGATCAACATTAGATCTACCATTCACAAGCATAGACATAATCACATCAATCTTATCACTCAAGGAAGAGGTTTCTTCAACAGAATTTACCTTCTTACCTTGTGGAGCTCTTTCCGTGTGCCATTCAGAGTAATTTATCATCATATCATCAAGAAGTTTTGTAGCCGCCCCCAATGTGATGGACATAAAGGTACCTCCAGCAGCTGAATCCAATAAATTCCGCGAAGAAAAATTTAGTCCTGCATAGAAGGTTTGGATGATCATCCAAGTAGTCAGTCCATGGGTTGGGCAATTCTTTACCAAAGTTTTCATTCTCTCCCATGCTTGAGCAACATGTTCAGTATCTAATTGCTTAAAATTCATTATGCTACTTCTCAAAGATATAATTTTAGCGGGAGGATAATATCTACCAATAAAAGCATCCTTGCATTTAGTCCATGAATCAATACTATTCTTAGGCAAAGATAGCAACCAATCTTTAGCTCTTCCTCTTAATGAGAAAGGAAACACTTTCAATTTAATAATATCACCATCTACATCCTTATACTTTTGCATTTCACAAAGTTCAACAAAATTATTGAGATGGGCAGCAGCATCATCAGAACTAACACCAGAAAATTGATCTCTCATGACAAGATTTAGTAAAGCAGGTTTAATTTCAAAGTAGCAGGTGGAGCAATAGGTGTGCATAGGAAATCATTATTATTTGCATTTGTGAAGTCACACAACTTAGTATTTTCAGGGGTATTCATTTTAGCAACGGTAAATAAAACAAACTAGATAAAGTAAATGCAAGTAACTAATTTTTTTGTGTTTTTGATATAGCAAACAAGATAGCAAATAAAGTAAAACTAGCAACTAATTTTTTTGTGTTTTGTTTAGGTGCAGCAAACAAAGTAGTAAATAAAATCAAGCAAGACAAAAACAAAGTAAGAGATTGAGAAGTGGAGACTCCCCTTGCAGCGTGTCTTGATCTCCCCGGCAACGGCGCCAGAAAAAATGCTTGATGCGCGTAAATGTACACGTCCGTTGGGAACCCCAAGAGGAAGGTATGATGCGCACAGTGGCAAGTTTTCCCTCAGAAAGAAACCAAGGTTGATCGAACCAGGAGGAGCCAAGAAGCACGTTGAAGGTTGATGGTCGCGAAATGTGATGCGGCGCAACAACAGGGATTCCGCGCCAACGTGGAATCTGCACAACAAAACCAAAGTACTTTGCCCCAACGAAACAGTGAGGTTGTCAATCTCACCGGCTTGCTGTAACAAAGGATTAAACGTATCGAGTGGAAGATGTTTGCAAAGAAAATAGTAAAACACAATTGCAGTAGATTGTATGCTATGTAAAGAATAGGACCGGGGTCCACAGTTCACTAGAGGTGTCTCTCCCATAAGATAAAGCATGTTGGGTAAACAAATTACAGTCGGGCAATTGACAAATAGAGAAAGGCATAACAATGCATATACATGATATGATAAATATAGTGAGATTTAATTGGGCATTACGACAAAGTACATAGACCGCCATCCAACCGCATCTATGCCTAAAAAGTCCACCTTCAGGTTATCATCCGAACCCCCTCCAGTATTAAGTTGCAAAGCAACAGACAATTGCATTAAGTATGGTGCGTAATGTAATCGACAACTACATCCTTAGACATAGAATCAATGTTTTATCCCTAGTGGCAACAAGACATCCACAACCTTAGAACTTTCTGTCACTGTCCCGATTCAATGGAGGCATGAACCCACTATCGAGCATAAATACTCCCTCTTGGAGTTAAGAGTAAAAACTTGGCCAGAGCCTCTACTAGTAACGGAGAGCATGCAAGATCATAAACAACACATAAACAATAGATTGATAATCACCATAATCATAGTACTCTCTATCCATCGGATCCCGACAAACACAACATATAGAATTACATATAGATGATCTTGATCATGTTAGGCAGCTCACAAGATCCAACAATGAAGCACAACAAGGAGAAGACGACCATCTAGCTACTGCTATGGACCCATGGTCCAGGGGTGAACTACTCACTCATCACTCCGGAGGCGACCATGGCGGTGTAGAGTCCTCCGGGAGATGAATCCCCTCTCCGGCAGGGTGCCGGAGGCGATCTCCTGAATCCCCGAGATGGGATTCACGGCGGCGGCGTCTCGGAAGGTTTTCCGTATCGTGGCTCTCGTACTGGGGGTTTCGCGACGGAGGCTTTAAGTAGGCGGAAGGTCAACGCGGGGGCCACACGAGGGGCCTAGGGGGTAGGTCGGCGCGGCCGGGCTTGGGCCACGCCGCCCTAGCCCCTGGCTGCCTCGTGGCCCCACTTCGTTATCTCTTCGGTCTTCCGGAAGCTTCGTGCAAAAATAGGACCCCGGGCGAAAGTTTCGTCCAATTCCGAGAATATTTCTTTACTAGGATTTCTGAAACCAAAACAGCAGAAAACAGCAACTGGCTCTTCGGCATCTTGTTAATAGGTTAGTTCCGAAAATGCATAAATATGACATATAATGTGCATAAAACATGTAGGTATCATCAATAAAGTAGCATGGAACATAAGAAATTATCGATACGTTGGAGACGTATCAATACTCCCTCAAGTTAAGAGTAAAAACTTGGCCAGAGCCTCTACTAATAACGGAGAGCATGCAAGATCATAAACAACACATAAACAATAGATTGATAATCACCATAACATAGTATTCTCTATCCATCGGATCCCGACAAACACAACATATAGTATTACAGATAGATGATCTTGATCATGTTAGGCAGCTCACAAGATCCAACAATGAAGCACAATTAGGAGAAGACGACCATCTAGCTACTGCTATGGACCCATAGTCCAGGGTGAACTACTCACTCATCACTCCGGAGGCGATCATGGCGATGTAGAGTCCTCCGGAGATGAATCCCCTCTCGGCCGGAGGCGATCTCCTGAATCCCCCGAGATGGGATTCGCGGCGGCGGCGTCTCGGAAGGTTTTCCGTATCGTGGCTCTCTGCTGGGGTTTCGCGACGGAGGCCATTTGTAGGCGGAAGGGCAAAGTCGGGGCGGCGAGGCCCACACCATAGGCGGCGCGGCCCTCCGCCGCGCGCCCTATGGTGGCGGCGCCGTCGCCCCACTTCGTTATCTCTTCGGTCTTACGGAAGCTCCGTGCGAAATAGGACCCCGCGGTGATTTCGTCCATTCCGAGAATATTTCCTTACTAGGATTTCGAAACCAAAACAGCAGAAAACAAGAATGGCTCTTCGGCATCTTGTTAATAGGTTAGTTCGAAAATGCGTAAATACGACATATAATGTGCATAAAACATGTAGGTATCATCAATAAAGTAGCATGGAACATAAGAAATTATCGATACGTTGGAGACGTATCACAGCAACAGTTTTCCCTCAGAAAGAAACCAAGGTTATCGAACCAGTAGGAGCCAAGAAGCACGTGAAGGTTGTTGGTGGAGGAGTGTAGTGCGGCGCAACACCAGTGAAACCGGCGCCAACGTGGAACCTGCACAACACAATCAAGATACTTTGCCCCAACGTAACAATGAGGTTGTCAATCTCACCGGCTTGCTGAAAACAAAGGATTAAACGTATCGAGTGGAAGATGGTGTTTGTTTGCAAAGAACAGTAAGAACAATGATTGCGGTAGAATGTATTCAGATGTAAAAGAATGGACCGGGGTCCACATTCACTAGTGGTGTCTCTCCAATAAGATAACTAGCATGTTGGGTGAACAAATTACAGGTGGGCAATTGACAAATAAAGATTCAATACATATCAATGATGATTACTATGTGATTTAATCGGGGCATTACGACAAAGTACATAGACCGCTATCCAGCATGCATCTATGCCTAAATAATCCACCTTCGGGTTAGCATCCGCACCCTCCAGTATTAAGTTGTAAACAACAGATAATTGCATTAAGTATGGTGCGTAATGTAATCAACACAAATATCCTTAGACAAAGCATCGATGTTTTATCCCTAATAGCAACAGCACATCCACAACCTTAGAACTGTCTGTCCAGATTCAATGGAGGCATGAATCCACTATCGAGCATAATTACTCCCTCTTGGAGTTACAAGTATCAACTTGGCCAGAGCCTCTACTAGCAAGGGAGAGCATGCAAGAACATAAACAACACATATATGATATATTGATAATCAACTTAACATAGTATTCTAGATTCATCGGATCTCACCAAACACAACATGTAGCATTACAAATAGATGATCTTGATCATGTTAGGCAGCTCACAAGATCTAAACAATGATAGCACAAGCGGAGAAGACAACCATTTAGCTACTGCTATGGACCCATAGTCCAAGGATGAACTACTCACGCATCAATCCGGAGGCGGGCATGATGATGTAGAGCCCCTACGGTGATGATTCCCCTCTCGGGTGCCGGAGGCGATCTCCTGAATCCCCCGAGATGGGATTGGCGGCGGCGGCGTCTCTGGAAGGTTTTCCGTATCGTGGCTCTCGGTACGGGGTATTCGCGACGAACGCTTTAAGTAGGCGGAAGGGCAGGTCAGAGGGGCACAGGCCCCACACCATAGGCCGGCGCGGCCGGGCCAGGCCGCGCCGCCCTATGGTCTCGGCCCTCGTGGCCCCACTTCGTATCTCCTCGGTCTTGGAAGCTTCGTGGAAAAATAGGACCCTGGGCGTTGATTTCGTCCAATTCCGAGAATATTTCCTTACTAGGATTTCGAAACCAAAAACAGCAGAAACAACAACTGGCGCCTCGGCATCTTGTTAATAGGTTAGTGCCGGAAAATGTATAATAATGATGTAAAGTATGTATAAAACATTCAAGTATTGTCATAAAAGTAGCATGGAACATAAGAAATTATAGATACGTTTGAGACGTATCACCCGCCCAGCCCCATAGAGGGGGGAAATTTATACCTAGGCACTAATCAAGCCATTTCCGATTCAGTTTATCAGTCCTCGCTTCCTTGTTCTACTCTAGTGCTCCTCTGCTCATACTAGACGCATCCATGGCTCTAGTTTAGGGCAGCTACCGACGTGATGCCGGTGAGTGGGCGAACAGAGGTAGCAACTGGACTACCGGAGGAACTTGATCCGGGGAGTGGCTACAGATCCTACGGGATGAGCTCAGGCCCCAACCCCAAGCATCCAAGCCAGCAGTCCCATGAGGCAAACAGCTAACAGCAGCGGTGATGCATGGCGTTTGACTCAAAGTAATATATATTTGTCACCCAAAGATGCATGTAAAATGCATATGCATTAACTTTGTAATTTATTGAAACATATTCCCACATATTTGCAACATATATGGTGTTATATCCATGTTTTATATTTATTTTTGAGATTTTAACCATGTTTTGTGTATTTTTTATTTTCAGGGACCTATACGGAGTTAAATTGAGCTAGGATTTCGGGAATGTCAATATTTCATCAAGATAAGTATCTGGAGCGCTTGGTCCTCACGAGAAGGGTCGGGAAGCCCCAAAGAGGGTAGGTGGCGCGCCCTAGCTCTTTTGCGCCTCGGCCATCCATTTCGCCTGATTTTTCACCCACCGACTTTGTTTGGCCTAAAAACTCCTATATACACGACCCCCCATGGTTTCATTGGGAGAGCGCTGTAGAAACACTAAAACACCAAAAGAGAGGCTGACCAGCGTAGATTGAAGAAGGGGAAACTCCGCCAGAGCCGGCGCCGGAGGAATCTCCACCTTCTCCAACGTCTTCTATATTATCACCATGATGAAGGGGGGGTAGTCCACCTCTGGACTATGGGTTTGTGGCAGTAGCTTGATCAATTTCTCTTCGGTTCTTCATAAATCCATATGAGCTGCCCAACATAATTATGGTCATATGTGTAATTCTTATGTGGTGAGTCTTTATTCTATGATATTGATATATGATATTGGAATCTATTATGTATAAGATGTATTGATAGATCTATATCATATACCCCGTTCTTAAATGCTTGTTCTGATCCAACTTGTATGCAAGAACATGTGTGGGGAGAAGTGTGTATTAGATGGAGTATCATGGTTGTAGTGATTGAATAGTGACAACAAATTCATAATCTATTATGATTTTTATCTTTGCTGCCTCACTAGGGGTAAAGTGAATGCATGTGCTATGTTTATCATGTGACAATTGTGATAATCTTATTTGCTCAAGGTTACATATTTGATATTCAAAAATCATGTCAAAATACTTAAGGTTGTGCTCTGTTAATTCATAATACAAGATTGCTTGGAGGTTTCTCTTTCTTGTGAAGTATAAGAGAGATGTTTTGCATCATCTTTATGTTAGAACGTGATACCCATATAAATGCTTATCAAACACTAGCTTTTTGCAAGAAAAAAATTTGCTAGTTGGGGTGCAGCAGTAGGAGATCATCGATCGCCGGTGAATCATCTGCTCAGCCTGTGATTTAGTCCCTAGATGGGCGAGGGAAGAACAAGCTCAAGTCCTGGAGGGCTTTCGGCTAGTCCCAAATCTCGACACTTCGCAGTATTAATGTATATATTATCCTTGTGAGAAACTGTGGTGATGTGGTTAAGGCCTTAAGTGTAAAGAGAGAATCAGTTTCATCTTCCAACCGGCAGGACTTCTTCTCCCTAGCTTACCCAATCGAAAAGTTCAGAAGATAAATTCAGAGGACAGCTAATGGCGTTGCGCATGAGCTTGCTCAGCGTGGTACAAATGTGTTGTGCAGTGATGTGTTGATGTATCGGCCTGCATGTTGTGTCCAGTGCTGTATGATCGTATTCCGAACTTTTTGAGCTAATTAATACACTACACATTTTCGACTGAGATAAAGAGTGGTACAGTTGGATACCCCAAATACACAGTAGTTTAGAGGTGCAGTAGAAAAATTACTGACAACAGTGCAGAAGTGGAGTAGAGATTATTGGTGTCGAAGTGCAGTACACTAGGACAGACTAAAAATTCAGCACATCAGTGTAAAATGGTTTAAGAAAAATGCAGTACACAGTAGTGTAAAACCACAGTAGGCAGAAAACTAAAACCTCACACACAAAGTCCACGGTGATTCGGTGAAAACAAATCTCTTTCAGTTAACCACTTCGTTTGATAGAGGCATTTTCTAAGGTTCAAAAAGGATATTTGAAAAGCTGACACTATGATCGTGGATTCTAGCTACTCCCTCTGATAAAGAAGTGAGCTTAGCTCAGCTTACTAGGAGAGTGGATGTACAATCCAGTCACTTAAATTTAAGTCGTCGTACATGTGAATTTAGGTTTTTCTTATTTACAAGGAAAAAATTGTTGTGGGGTTTACCTACAGCTTTTCTTTCAAAAATAAAAGCTCCCGCAGATCCATAATACGTGTCGGAGTTTTAGTTCGAGAGCATTTCTAACGTATGAAAACAGTTTAGAAGTGTGTTTTTTGTAGTAATTGATACAAACAAGTTGGAAGAAAAACAAAAGAAAATTTTGAAAAAAGAAAAACTTTTTCTCCTGGATGAACCGGACAGCCTGAAACCTGGGCATAGGTAGCTCCGAGAGTACTAGGTCGGATGAATCGATCGATCACGGGGACAGGAACGATGAGCTGTCCAGAACGCATCAAGTGGCACACGTGGTCCGCCGATGAGTTGTGCATTGCACGCAGCGTGCTCCTCGTGGTCCATTAGTAAAACCAAATACGGAGTATATTATTCACATATGTGTACCTGGCCTACTTAGCTAAAGGATTCAAGGGAATACAAAATGCAACAAACGCATAGCTAGTAGAGCTCCACGTCACCCCCATTGATTTTGTTTCCACCATTTTTCTCCTCTGAAAATACACTCCACGTTGTTTTCAGTATCCTAAGGTAGGTCCCCAATGGGCCAAGCTCCCAAACCGTTGCATACAATGATCTGATATCATTTTTGGTAATTTTGACATACTAAATTTGTCACCCTAACCTTCTTGAGCTCGTACCGAGGACCGATACATACTAAGTTGTACTCCCTTCGTTTTCATACAGAAGACCACCATAAAAAAACATATTGCGAATATGTAAGGCTACTAAAACTGACCGAGTATATTGATAACGTTTGTACCTCATAGAACGATATTCATAAATGTTAGCCATAGAGAAATATAGGAAGCATATGCACTATGTATAATAAGCCCAAAATAAGAGACTATTTCCGTATAAATAATTGTTCTATTAATTAGTTGGTTGTGTTCTCTTGGTATATAGAATGTGAGTTTGTGGTTTTAAACATAAAACCAAAAGTTTAAAATAGCGCGTTATTTCGACGCTAATAGGGTGTTATAGGATATCTGGAGAGTCAATGGTAAATGTTAGAAATTCTACACACTATGGCGCTATTTTCAAGATAGCATGCTATATCACGCTAAAAGGTTATGGAGTTAGTGCTATTTTTTTTCAACCTATTCCCAAGGTTTCGTGTTTTCTTACGTTAAAAAGAAGAAGTTGATTTGTCATGATGAACCATTAAATTAGATGCTCAACTTATTCACTCATTGATCCATTTTCTTAAAACTATATCCCAAATGAGAAATGATTTATGGGTCGCCGGGTGACACCAGCTACTTCATGGGATACCACTTTTTATACACCGATCCCTTTTTTCCACTGTTTAACATACCGACGCATTGTGCCCATTCATCTTTGCCCCCCCCCACACACACACACACATTTAGTCGCCGAAACTCCCAAATCTTTTTTTATATGTCATTCCCTCCAATTCGTAGACAGAACACGAGCCACCGCCAATTGCCTAGGTCGTACGAAGATAGAAACCATGTGGTCACCGTGCCACCTCCAAATGTATCATAGGGTTGTCGCCCAAGCGCTCAAGCTAAACCATTCAAGCGGACCATCCTCGGCCGCCTCATCACACAATGAGAAGTACCCCGTGAGCGAGGAGACGAGCCCGCCACCATCGTAAGGAGGGAGGAGACGGCAGAGGCTAGGGTTTTGCATGAACAGCCTCCCCACGGAAGAGTGGCGCTCGGGACTTGCCTTGTGCCTCTAGTAACCTTGTTTCGTTTCCACCGTAAGTTAGTCAAACCAAAACAACAGATAAGGCGATACGGCTCAAGATAATACAGTACTAAAAGGGAAGAAATAAAGGACGCCCAAATGAGGAAGGATTTTAAGGATAACCGGCTGCCACCGGCTACTTCCCGCGACCCCGCTTTCTATATATACGCGCCTCTTTTTCCACCCTTCTCAACTTCTCCACACACTCCGCCCCTTCGTCTCCGCCTCCGGCCGCTTCTCCAGCTACCCGCTTGCCGGAGCTCCCAAATCTCCCCTTATACATATATCCTTCCCTCCAAAGCCTAGCTAGCTATATCCTCCGCCTCACGTGTAAAATACAGTAGTATTCTTCTTGACTCGTGAAGCTGCCGGCCGGTGTTAGGAATAGGATCGTCGTCGTGTCCATCGACGGTGGAGTGGAGTGAAGGATGGTCGACAAGGATCGGTACTGAGGAGAAGACAGCGGCGATCGTGGACGCGGCTAAATGTACCGCAAGAACAATTCGGCACTCTCCTGCTTCTACCTTTACCTCCTCTGGTTCTTCTTCCTGAAAAAGTAGGAGAGCAAGCGAGCGAGTGAGCAAGCAAGCGGCGACTCGAGATTTATCGAGATTGCTTGAGCTTGATAGATACATATATAGATTCTGATTGGTTTGGAGTGTGGAAGTAGTGATCTTGGAGATGGAACAGCTGGATCTGAACGTGGAGGAGAAGCCGGCGGCGGCAGCGGTAGCGGCGCGGAGCGACTCCGGGACGTCGGAGTCGTCGGTGCTGAACGCGGAGGCGTCCGGCGGCGGAGGCACCGGGCCAGCGGAGGAGGCCTCCAGCTCGACGCGCCAGCCGGCGCCGGCGACACGGGAGGTGCTCGAGTTCAGCATCCTGAAGAGCTCGACGCCGTCGGCCGAGGGCGAGAATGACGTGGGCGGCGCCGGCGATGACGACGACGAGGAGGAGGCGACACCATCGCCTCCGCCTCCGCCGCGGCAGTACTACCAGCAGCAGCACATGCCGCAGCCGCAGCAACTGGTGACCCGCGAACTGTTCCCGGCCGCAGCCGCCGGCGGTGCCGGCGCGCCGCTTCTCCCGGTGCAGCAGCATTGGGCCGAGCTCGGCTTCTTTCGCCCGGCGCCGCCGCCGCAGCTGCAACCGGACATCAGGTACCTGCAACAGGCGCACGCGCCCCCGCCCCCGCCTCCGGCAGCTGCGCCGCCGCCAGCCAAGAAGAGCCGGCGTGGGCCGCGGTCCAGGAGCTCGCAGTACCGCGGCGTCACCTTCTACCGCCGGACTGGCCGCTGGGAATCCCATATTTGGTCCGTACACAAATCCTCCTCCCCACCAAAAAAATTATTCAATTGATTTTCCGTACTTTGTATATCGATCAAAAATTTCAATCCTAATAATTTTTCTCCTGTTCGTTGCTGATGCAGGGATTGCGGCAAGCAGGTGTACTTAGGTGGATTCGACACTGCTCATGCTGCTGCAAGGTAATTAATTTTTCAGATAGTACAGAACCAGAACTGTGATCATCATCATCATCTGAATTACTCTGCTGCAAGTCTTGTCCACTTTGTTCATTTCACCTGGCAAAAACTTACCTCGAGTTGTGCGCAGGGCGTACGATCGGGCGGCGATCAAGTTCCGCGGCGTCGACGCCGACATAAACTTCAACCTCAGCGACTACGAGGACGACATGAAGCAGGTGACCGATCATCCAACCAACCAACCAACCAACCAACCCACAGATTCAGATTCAGACTGTTGCTGAAACTGAATAACTGATCAACACAAGGAATTCAGTCTGACTCGTGTGCTGTTTGGTCTGGATTCAGATGAAGGGCTTGTCCAAGGAGGAGTTCGTGCACGTGCTGCGGCGGCAGAGCACAGGCTTCTCACGCGGGAGCTCCAAGTACAGGGGCGTGACCCTGCACAAGTGCGGCCGCTGGGAGGCACGCATGGGACAGTTCCTTGGCAAGAAGTAAGAAAACTTTTCTTCCATTTCTACTAAACCTTTTCTTTACTTCTTGACATGTTTACGAATTACGTATGCGTCTTTTGATGTGATTTTGCTGCCCATCTGATGTGATCTGAATCTCATAAGAAAGGGTCATGATTAGATCACCAAACACAACTCCCATGATCATTACGAATGTATTTAAAGTTAGTAGCTAATAAGCCTAGGTCGGTAAATAAGATACATAGATGATCAACAAGAAAATTGTGGGCAGTGGATAGGGAGTTCCTCAAACGCCATGCTTGGGTGCAGGTACATATATCTTGGGCTATTCGACAACGAAGTAGAGGCTGCAAGGTTCCTGAGCTTGGATTCTGCCATTGATAAAAAAGTTCTTTCTTTTTTCTCCATCCACCAAAGTACCGACTCGAATCTCTTCTCTTGTTTCTCTTCTTCCTTTTCTTGTTCCGCAAAATCAGGGCTTACGACAAGGCGGCGATCAAATGCAACGGTCGAGAAGCCGTGACCAACTTCGAGCCGAGCACGTATGAGGGGGAGCTGCTCACTGAAGTTGCTTCTCAAGGTACCTCAATTTTGGTTGATTTTTCTTCTTTTTTTTGGTCTTTCCATGTTTGGCAAAAAATTCTGCCTTATCGATACGCTGATGAACTTGAATTCGATAACGACGATTGGCAGGCGCAGACGTCGACCTCAACTTGAGCATATCTCAACCATCTACCCAGAGTCCCAAAAGGGATAAGGGCAGCCTTGGTCTGCAACTCCACCATGGATCATCTGAAGGCTCTGAACTAAAGAGACCAAAGGCAAGTACACATTTTTTTCCTTAAAAGATTGCACAATCAGTCCAGCTTCACTGCTGGACTTGTATGGCTACCTGATCCACTATGTGATTAATAATTAGATTTCACTGTCACCATGCTAGTGACTGCAGTAAGATGCCCTTATTGTGGCCAAGTCTTTTTCCTAGTGTACTTACATTGGGAATACTTCTACACCGCATTATCTTGAATTAAATTTCACCTCATCGGTCCCACCGTCCAAACTATATTCACCACACAGTACCATGTTTACTTCTGCCTGGTTATGATTAATTATAGTACGTTAGTTTCTTACAGAAATTGAATTGCTTGAGAAATTTATTACGTAGTTGACATTTAACTGGAAAAGTCTTTTGCGTGTTATGCAGGTCGATGCTCCCCCTGGGCTAGTCTCGCTCCCTCATCGATACCCCCTTCTGACCGAGCATCCACCAATCTGGCATGGCCAATCTTATCCAGTATTTATAAATAATGAGGTGAGGTGATACTAAATCATAAAACTCCTTGCACCTAAATTTTGCAAGGTGTCATTTTATTGAATGGATGTCAGTGTAGCTCAAGTGTTGCTTCAATGTGCCACATTTCCTTAGACTCCACACTTCACCCACTGCCTGTCGGTTTCAGAGACATCGGTGCCTTAGCACAAGTTTCATATGTGGGATCTTGAGTTTTCAGAAGCTCTCTGATTGGGGTAGCACTACTAGTCATAGGATTATAAATATTCTTGATTTTTCCTCTGAAAGGAACACCCTAGAGAGTTGACGATTCAGAATTAGCCTATTCCAATATTGTTTGGTCAATATTCCTTCATGTGGCTAAGAACGGTTTGGTTTTACTATTTATTTATTCGCGAGAAAAAAAAATATCTGAATCGTAGCCATATACTATTATAATAGGATTAGTAAGACGCAGAGCTTTACTTCGGAACAAAAGAAAGCTAGCTAGTTCCCATCTTTTTTAGAGTGTTTGTCACCTTGTTTTGGTAAGATTAGTACCCAATTTTCCATTTTTGTTACATTGGTTTGCCATTCTACGTTTTTTTTTTTCAAAGTAAACTCCCAGACTCCTCAACCGGTAAACTTCAAGAATATATTCGCATGCATCATTTTATTATTTTACTTTTCCTGGACAGAACGTTCAACTGGACATATCTTGCTCACTTTCATGTTTTCCGAAGAGAGAAAGAAACTAAGACCAATTTTACAAAAAAAAAATAACAAAGAAAAATCCATTTGCTGCCATTTTTGTTGAATTTATCCTACATGAGTATGCTAAATTGTTCTTCATTTATTCAGGATGCAGCCAGAGATCTTAGCAGAAGGCCAGAGGTGGGCACAGCGGGTGTTCCAAGCTGGGCATGGAGGGTGAGCCACCCTCCTCCTGCGCTACCCTTGCCACTCTTCTCGTCGTCATCGTCCTCTGCAGCATCATCAGGATTCTCCAAAACCGCCACCGCAACAGCTGCCCCAGCCACCCCATCGGGCTCACTCCGGTTCGACCCGATGGCACCATCATCATCGTCAAGCCACCAACAGCACAACCGTCGCTGAAAATAAGCCAAACTGTAAATTTCCGGGACGCCGATATCTTTTTTCCCTTCCGGCATTTCAGCGTTTTCAGTCTTGTGCCGGTGTGGTTTCTTGTAGTGGATTCATGACTGTATTTTCCACGCTGCCCAAGTGAAATGTTGCTTCTCATCATACTCACTGCACCAGCCGATCCGATAATTCTCCTATGGGATACTAACCTCACCATCTGCGATTGATTTATACCATTATTATAGAAAATTGTCACTGAAATTCAACAGTAGAGGTACCATAAGATAAGAGGAATCTTTACTTAGGGAATTATTCCAGTTCCCTTTCCTAGCTGTCTGTGACCCTTGTTCTTGCTCAGGAGCCAACTAACCTTCTGAATTGTGCTGTTGTTTGTTCTTGCACTGTTATAAGATTTGGCTCTAAAGGATGGCAAAGCATTTTGTGCAGGAAAATAATAATTCAAAGTAACCTTCGAAATCATATAGAACTTCATGATCTCTAAAAAAGAAGAAACCATACATGAAATTTTAACTATGCAGCCATGCATACTTTAAGTATGAATAGAGTTATAGAGATGCCAATTCCTCAACAACAACAAAAGGTGATTTTCAATGCTACAATACCATTGTAAACGAATGGTTGCCAAAAAGGGTGAAGGGCATAAAGGTGTATATCAACCAAAATTGCATGGAACAAAACAGAAACTTGAGAGGCACTAGAACAGTTCGATTCGGACAGTTTTCTGTGCAATTTCTTCCAGACAAATTCAGAATATTTTCCAGATTCTGTCACTGCTGGATCGAGACAGCAGCGTGGAGTGGACAGATGACCTCGTCTGCTGTTAAATCTGACGAGATGCACACTGCTGTGATTTTTTCAGGTAAAAATCCTTTTCTGTAGGGGATGGTGATATATAACCCGGCGGCAGCTGTCGGCATCGATCAAGTCACCGGACAACAAAAGTTTAGCTAAGGATTCCATCACGTGAAATGGAACATTTTTTCGACAGCCTCCATGCATCAGCAGTACCAAGATCACTTGTACTAGACAAGAGAAAAGGATATTTTTTTCGTGAAAGAGATGTATATATATGTAGATAGATAGATTCCCTCCGAAAATGCAACTGCATTGGGAATTATGCACACTCTCGTGTGTTTGTCCAAATTGTCCTACCAGAGGGGCATGTGAGAAACGATGAACTCAACATGAATTTAGCAGGAAGCAATTTACTTCGGTAGAAATTATAGGGAAAATCTACCTAACAGGTGTTCCCTTCAGAAGAAATAGCTAGCTGTTTCAGTTGTTCAAGATGCATGCATGGTACTAGATCTACTGGCATGCCTCCTCCAATCCCGTTGTTGTCTTTGCCTTTGTTTACATGCTTCCATATGCCTCTAAAGGTGTTCAGTTCAGCAAGCAAAAACCTAGATACACAAGTTGGCAATAGATTTGTGTTGGTTTTGATGAGGGAGGAGGGTCCACATCAACGTTGCTATGGAAGCACCATGAGATCTAATGGAAAGAAATCTCTACCGAGGGAATCACTTGAAAGATCAGCGATTCACATATGCTGCTTTTGTTAGCAAGATGTGGGGAAAAAATTCTCCACAGAAGAATCCGCTTCACCTTTTTAAAAAATCAGTTATTCTTGTTATCAACCAATTTTACTTATAGTCAGATTTGGGAAAAACTATTTCGATTTGTAATATAAAGAAACAGTCCTATTAAGACTCGCAACCACATAATTTTTATGTAAAAAATATCCCAGAAACTAATATTGCAAAATCCGCACAAATAAACATCTCCAATATGTGTTTTCAGACTGTCAAACTGGTCATCAGCCTTGGAGAATCAAAATATCTGCTAAGGTTGATTTAGTACCTGCAATAATGCAACTTAGAAAAATCAAGCAAGCATACAATTTCTAAATGGCTATGATAACTGTCGTACAGGTGTCGACGTGTAACATTATAGTATTTTGATGCCTTCGTCAGTTGTGTCATTTCATTACTCGTTCCAAGAAAGGATGCCTGAAAATAATAATCAAAGGAACAACTCCATTAGATCACCGACATAAAACCATCTCAGTACATGGAAAAGCTTGCTCAAAACTTAAAGTACAACCACCCGTCTTCAACACCAAGATAAATACAACCACCCATCTTCATCCCACAAAAATAGTTTAGTTTCTAAAAAATATCAAGTTTGACCAAGTGAATTTGGCCTTTAGGGAATAAAATACACAATCAAAATGTTTAAAAAAAATAGGAAAAAGCAAGTTGCCTTGAGGAACAGCATGTACAACTCGGAAAATTGTACTTGCTATTACGGCTTTAGTGCTAGTGACAGTTTGTAACGGTCTTGAAAGAAGGACCACTCTTATGCGTTGCGTTGGCAAAAGTAAAATAAATAAATAAAGTCCAATTTGGGTTTTTTAAGGATTGGGGATGTCCTTATTTTTTGAGTCCATGTGGTGGGTCTCTCTCTCCTTTTGGCATGATTCCTCGAGGGGGGGCATATTATATTTTCTGCGTCGCAGAATTACGTCACTGCTTACGTTAATTCGCAACCTGGTTGTAATAATCTATCGCATGACATGGATTGGACGGAGATTAAAATATTTAACGGTGGGTCGTACCAGTACTATATTAGGCCTAATGACATTGATTATGTTGCATGTTGTTGATGATTCCTTGTATTAGTTGTACTCGAAAGAGTTCTTTTTAAAAGGCGGTCTTGTTGTTTGTACCATGCTTTATTTAATTGAGATAATCTTGTATACCCTGCAGATGTGTGTAATATACTATCGACACAACAGATGTACTACTTTTGGCATACTCTCCTTATAGAAAAAAAGGTATCCATTCTTAATTAAACTGGTCACCTTGATCCTGATTTTGTTAACCCATTCTTAAACATTTGCATTATTCGGTTGTACTACTGTGGTATCCATGAACATTGGAGTTGCTACATAAATAATATTATTTTGTTTCCAATCTTTTCTGAGAGTTGAAATGTATCCCACGAAATTCATCTCATATCCTGAATATGTTTTAGGGAGAAAGCATATAGTGGGCAACCAAGAGGCAGCGTATATGCATATAGCCAGATGGCATAAGTTGAATGAAATAAACTTCATATCATTATGTGTTCAGATTGGCCTGATCCAGCCTTTTCTTTCTTCTAGTGATGTTACTTGTTAGTGCAGAGAGTTGATCAGCACAATGCATTATATAGCAGATACTCTTAGAATCTTATATTGTTGGACTTTGGTGCTGACAAACAAAGTGATCATGTGAAATGCTGCTCCAATGAGTAGAGATGTCCAGAGAAGCCTACAGTCAACATATATACCCTGTTAACATTTCATTTTGATGGGGACGCAACACCAATACTGATTTTGCATGATACATCGCCATCGCTCACGTCACTCCTCAAAACAGGTTATCGCTCCGCTATATTAATATAGGAACCGACCGATACTCGCTCGCGTCATTGCAATAACATATAATCCTCGAGATAGATCTTTCCAACACAAATTAGAGGAAAAATACTGATAATCCTGAAGAAAATCCATTTGTTGTCTCTGCTATTAGGGGGAAATTTTGTAGAATGGCACGAACATTTGCAGTACATTCGGTGTCCCAAGAAGACCAGAGTTTACGTGATTTGCTTAAATTTGACCGTGTTAACATGGGATTATGTAGACGTGCATTGGAAATGTACTTTTTGTTTGGAAGAACTTTGGTATTTCAAGCAGACCAAGAATTGAAAACTGTATCATGCCAAATTCCTATCGTATTTTTTTAACAGGCCGTCTTTTCTGAGGGGGTCAAACGGGCCATAAATTGATAAATACTGCCGAACACTACTTACTTGTCTTCAGCCCATATAGCAGAGCAGTATCAAGGTAAGGAATAATCCATCTGGGCTTTTACTGGGCCACCAAAACTGGAGCTTCATTTTTTACATTATGAAGCTCAGCAAAGCCCATTACTTGCACATTCTCCAGTACAAGCCTCTCGACGTCACACACAGCCCGCATCACCCCACCAGAACCCTCGCCGCCGCCGCCGCCGCCGCCGTCCTCGCCGACGATGACCTCCATCCGCAGCGCGGGGGGCGCGCTGCCGCCGATCCGGCTGGCGGTGGAGCGTGCGCGTCAGGAGGTGCTCCGGCGCGAGCTGGACGGGTGCCAGCTCCTGGCGGGCATCTGGTGCCACGGCTTCACGGTGGCGCAGCTCCGGAGCATCCGCGCGTCGCTGCCGCCCACGGCGCGGCTGGTGGTGGCCAAGAACTCCGACCTGGCGGCGGCGGTGGAGGGCACGCGGTGGGCGTCGCTCCGCCCCGTCGCCCGCGGCATGAACGCCTGGCTCTTCGTGCGCTCCGACGAGATCCCGCCCGCGCTCCGCCCGTACCGCGACTTCCAGAAGGAGTGGAAGCTCCAGCTCAACGACTTCACCGGCGCCGTCTACGAGGGCCGCCTCTACGGCCCCGACGACTTCGCCAAGCTCGAGGCCATGCCCACCAGGGTGCAGTCCTACCAGTACCTCCTCGGCTGCCTCCAGATGCCCGCCGTCTCCGTCCTCGCCGCGCTCCGGGCGCGCCAGGAGGCCATGGCGAACCCGCCTGCCGACGACGCCGCTCCCGCCTCGGAGCTGCCGGAGAAGTGATCAAAGGTTTCTATGTTACAACACTTGCAGCTTATAAAAGCAGCTCCCTTCTTTCTTTTTTTGCAGATTTTGAATTCAGTGTAGTAGACAACACCTAGAAATTCATCATAAAGGATGCATTGCTCCGATGTATCATCTGTTCATGACCTGACATTGGAATGTGAAGAAATGTCATGCTCAATTGCCAATGATGACGATTCAGACCTTAGTTTGTACCAGCATTGTATTGCTAAATTTTTTTCATCTTCTTCGATTGTGTGATTATGAACTAGAGCGATTCTGCGAGGACGTGTTGCTCTGATATATCATGACCAATTGGCTGATTTTGGCTGATGAGCTCATACGCTCTGAAGGCAGTTGGTTTCAGGTGCAAATGGGCGACCCAAATTCTTGAAATTCTTCCAGAATCCGGATTCAGTGTCATCTGCAGTTCTTTGCTCCATCACTGTCACTAGCGCTGGTCGACGCACTACTCATTTTGCTTGATTTTTGTACTTGTATTGGATCGTTCATAAGATGGAGACAGATTAGCTAGGACTGTTGTTGATGCTGTGTTCATTCATTGTGTGTCGGAACTATTGGCGTTTACAAGAATCTCAAATGATATCCAGATATAGTTGAAAGGTGACTTGAGAACAGCAGTGTGTTCTGCACCTCTGGTTATGAGTATCTGTGCATACCATTTGCCTCTTAGAATTGTATCATTTAGCTTCTCTACAGTACATTGTACTCTGCCCCTACTCACTTATCTAAATCAGCAATGATGTTTTTTTTCTAAAAAAGGTATTGTCTTTGACAAATCAGTCATCACCATTCTCTTATTTCTTGATGTTCTTATTGCTGGTTGGTTCAGTCATCGAATATTGTAAACATCATTAATTATAGGCAACTTGTAACAGCCATCACATCGCTTCAGTTGCTGAATAGATGATGGTTTGGGTGCGTCTTGAAGTTTCGCCCCAACCCTAAACCCAAACCATCTCTTCTTATTGCTGGTTGGTTCAGTCATCGTCGTAAACATTATTAATTATCTGCAACTTGTAACAGCTATCACATCGCTTCAGTTGCTGAATAGATGATGGTTTGGGTGCGTCTTGAAGTCCCCCTCCTAGGCACAGGATATCATACGTTCAGAACCTTCCTGGACCAAAGACGCCACAGGTCTCCGCTCCTCTTACAACATTGTAGAGTACCTCTCAAGTTCGGAAATGCCTGGCTTCGGTACAAATTTAGCCTTAAATCTTACCGCATAAAAAGCTTATAATATACTACCTCCGGACTTAATTAATTGGCACCACCCACCAGCTAATAATGCTCTGATCTATCATGACCAACTGACTGATTTTGGCTGATGAGCTCATACGCTCTGAAGGCATTTGGTTTCAGGTGCAAATGGGCGACCCAAATTCTTGAAATTCTTCCAGAATCCGGATTCAGTGTCATCTGCAGTTGTTTGCTACATCACTGTCACTAGCGCTGGTAGACGCGCTACTCATTTTGCTTGATTTTTGTACTGGTATTGGATCGTTCATAAACTGGAGACAGATTAGCTAAGACTGCTGTTGATGTTGTGTTCATTCATTGTGTGTCGGAACTATAGGCGTTTACAACAATCTCAAATGATATCCAGATACTTGAAAGGTGACTTGAGAACAGCAGTGCGTTCTGCAGCTCTGGTCACGAGTATCTGTGCATAACATTTGCCTCTTAGAATTCTCCCTCTTTTAGCTTCTCTGGTGTACATTGTACTCCGCCCCTATTCACATATCCAAATCAGCAATGTTTTTCTTTTCTAAAAAATGATGTTGTCTTTGACAAATCAGTCATCACGATTCTCTTATTTCTTGATGTTCTTAATTGCTGGTTGGTTCAGTCATCGAATATTGTAAACATCATTAATTATCCGTAACTTGTAACAGCCATCGCTTCAGTTGCTGAATAGATGAGGGTTTGGGTGCGTCTTGAAGTTTCGCCCCAGCCCTAAACCCAAACCATCTCTTCTTATTGCTGGTTGGTTCAGTCATCATTAATTATCCGCAACTTGTAACAGCTATCACATCGCTTCAGTTGCTGAATAGATGATGGTTTGGGTGCGTCTTGAAGTCCCCCTCCTAGGCACAGGATATCATACGTTCAGAACCTTCCTGGACCAAAGACGGCACAGGTCTCCGCTCCTCTTACAACATTGTAGAGTACCTCTCAAGTTAGCAGCGAATTATCTAGCAGCCGCGAGATCAAAAGGGGAAGGTAGAATTCGAAGGTGGATGCAGGCTATGACGGGAATAGTAGGACTGGAGCTATCCTCAGAGACTCAAAGGGTTTCTTCATTGCAACAAGTATTCAACCATGGATTCAAGTATTCAACCATTAATGGTACTGAATGATGAAAGACAACTCATCGATCTGAATAACCCACGACATGGATTCAAGTATTCAACCATACGGGCTCAGCCAAGAACTGATGGAATCTTGGTTTTCATACAGCACCAGCTAAAGCAACAACTTGGGAAATTAAATTTCTGAGAGCTATGAACTAATGGAATCTTGGCTCAGCTATCATGCCTAACACCCTCACCATACCCTGTTCGACGCTCTCACATTGCCTGCTAGAGGTTTTCTTTACCTTTGTGTAGGTCCAGCCATCAAGGTGTAAAGAAGAAGAAAGAAAACCACAAAAACATAGCCGATGAGTAATGCTAATTCAAGTACACTCTTATGTTTACAACTTCCTGTGATACAAAATCACATTCGTAAGAAAATATGTCTGAAAACTAACCTGGTGTCATCAATTTCATCTCACTTAGACCCACATTAACATTCTTAACAACATAAACTACGCCTTATAATTTAAAGGTAGGGAGTGACAATATATGTTCTATCTTATTATCTTATATGCACAATCAGTAAACAATTACTTACGAAAAGCCACCAGACAACAGACGGAGGGTAAGACATGTAATTTTGTGATAAGCTTATAACATGGAGTACTAACAAACTGGCAACATTGTATGTTAGGACAGGATTACAGGATCACAACAAAATATAAAGGCAAGGTTCTTGGACTGGTCACACAGATAACACAAACTAACATAATACACAAGGTTACATCAACTAACATAATACTATATACAAGGTGGTTCAGAATCTAAAACAGAGGAACAGTCCTACAGGCATACAGAAAGGAAGATGGCATTCACTACACTGAAGATTCTTGATCTGGAAGCTTTGAGTAGCACGGTACATAGACATAGTGTTGACACCGCTCAAAGCCATCCCTTATCTGCTTGAGTATACCGGTGCTGATGTTGTAAGAAAGAAGCTTATCCGTCCTCTGGTCGGAGAGGAAAACAAGGTCTTTATCCAAGTCGAGAGCAACAATACAATAATCACAGTTCCAAAACCAGAGACGGTTGCCACCATCACCACCATCATCATAGTGAACAAAGTCGTACCTTCCAAATGCATCAGTCATACTAAGATGGCACTTCAAAATCCAAGCCCGTAAACCATGAGCATATTCATCCAGAGTCCAAACTACAATCGAGTGACCATCCACATCTGGCAATGCATAGTGCAAGTTCCCTGAAGATTTTCCCAAGCAACCATGGGTGAAAGTACCCACATAAAAAGAGTCAGATGGCATATCAATAATCCAATGATAGGGCAGTGTGCCATCACTCATTTCCTCCAAGCCTTCAAACACCACAACTTCTTGTCCAGTAGTCTCCGCATACAACATCCCATGAACAAACAAGCGAGACCTATGGGAAACAACTATATCAGAATCCCATTTATCATCCACAAGCCATGAGGAGCTTTCAGACCAGAATATCTCAAGTTTGCTGGTACCAAGTATCCAACCCTGGTGAAGCTTCAGATGAAAATTGAAGATGTAGAACTGCGGTGACCATGATGGATCGAACGCCAAAATAGTTACATAATGAGGGTCATCTGTCTCAGGATGAGTATCAGGAATTATCCTCCATTCTCGAGTTGCTGGGTTGCACACAATGAATCGGCAAATGCCTGGAGTAGTATAGCTGCTCCTATACTTACAAAGGACTAAACCATTGCAGCAGTCAAGGATTTCTAGATGCTCATAGTGTGGTGCGTCAGCAAGAATGTCATCGCTTTCTTCATCATCTTGGGACAGGCTAACAAGTGCGATAGCAGACTTATTGCGACCTTGGTACAAAAGGCCAGTGGTTACTTTTGTGGGCAGCTTCTTCTGGTAGTGTGGATCAGAGGACAAGGCAGACCATGCCTTATATGCACATTTGCATCGGCAATAGTCCTTGTACGTCAGGCGGGAGAGGATATCGACAACTAGATCATCTGTTAGCTTAGCAGCAGTAACTTCCTTGCAACAGCCCATGTCTTTATGTTAGCTAGCTGTCACTAAAAGGAAAATCTAACACTTGTCAGAATAAATAATAATTTTGAATGCTTACAAAAGTCAAACACAATAGTTGTTGATGGATGGAATTCGTTTCATTTGAAGCAATGCATCATGTACACAAATTTATTTATGTTTGATAGTAATAAATCAACTTATTACCCCCCACACAGAGACAAACATCACTTTCTATCATTCATATTCCTTGGATTACATATCTCTTTTGACATTTGCCGGTTTTTTAGGGGAACAAAGTGCCGCTGACTAACTTTTACCAACACATATCAGGGGAACAAAGCATTTCTGATTTTTTTTAGAGAATGGATCCATCTGCAGTTTCATTATAGTAGTAAATTATTGGGATACAATACTCATAAGATACTAAATTATTTCATCAAGAGGTAGAGGTCTAGAGGATATTGACAAACATGCAAATTATCTTTCGGAGTGCAGCTCAAATTTCGTGCTCTCATAAATCCATCTTGAGCCTTAGTCACCCTCCAGAACGAGAATAATAAATAGGACTACTACCATAGTGAATTAATAAAGCAACCCATGAAAATTAAGCACGGACAAAAGGCAGGGCACTCGCCACAGATCAGACATACAAGCGGGGACGCGGCGAGAGAAATGGAGTCAACGTCTCATGGAGGAAGCGGCGTCTGATTGGCAGGAAAGGTAAGAGTGGGGGAGGAAGTAAGCTCAGATCTGGAAAATGAAATGGCAAGGGCAGTTGAAGAACACGAGGGAGAACAAGGGCTGAGGGGAGTAGGAAGAGGACCAGGGACTCACAGTGCAGCTTGCTTCCGGTCGCCGGCGAAGGTGATGTTTCAAAGACTGCCCGCCGGCGAAGCACCAGAGGTCTGAGAGAGAGAAATAGACATATGTGTGTGAGGCGCTAGGGTTTCCGTTACGAGCGACCGTGTCCTCTTCTTGCCTACTAGAAAAATCTGTTCATTCTCAAATTTTACTTTTCATCCAATTTTGTTTATTTGATCGGAAATTAGAAAAATTGTCCATGCATTGATATGGATTACGTGCTATAATTTATCTAATTTCTGTCAACTTTATTTACATTGACGCAGCGACCATCACTAAGAAAATATTAATAACAACCGGTTAGCTGAGAACTAAGTTAGAACCCGTTAGATTGCATCGTGATTCGTGCATACGAGAATTACACATGGATGTGTAATAACACATGCATATCTTTTTGCCCCAGTTACACGTGAATTACACATGAAACCAGGTTGATCGGGAATTAAGCTAATTCTGGGACGACCGGCTAGACCACCTCAAATAGTTCCCTTTTAGCGCTAAAGGTCGAATTCGCGATAAAGAGCTTTTGAATATAAAAACTTAAACACAACCCATTTTTTTCAAAATTGCCTGAGGCTTGGGCGAGATTTTGCTCTCTTATTAGAGCTCAGCCTGACCATGATTTGGAAAAGCATGATTTACTTGATATATTTTATAGTGGACTAACCATTGAGTCTAGGGCATACGGATAGTTGTGCTGGTTGTGTTTTCAGGAAAAGAACTCCAGACGACGCTGAAGAATTATTGGCTAAAATAGGCGGAATCATGATGATTGGTCTACACCTGAACCAACCCCGACACCAATAGTGAAGAAGAGGGGTATGATTAAATTAAATGATGAAGATATGAGGGAAGCCAAGAAGTCTCTTAAAGAGAAGGGTATTAAACCTGAAGACGTGAAGAATTTACCTCCTATACTTACCACGTTGTGGGTCCATTTTTCTCACCACGTTGACACGTCGTGCAAGTGGGGGACACACGTCCTCCGCTTTTCCTGGCGCACGTTCTGTAACCTCGTCAATGTTGAAATACTAATTTGCCCTTGTTGCCACGTGGTAATTATCTCCTGCATTCTTTCTTCATCCAACGGTTCCGTCGCTTCACCGCACCTCTATATAAGATCCCCTTCTTCTTCCTTGAGCACTTCCGCTCGCGCCGTTCTCTGCTCTCCTCTGCGAAATCTCCCCTTGCGCTCCTATACTTACAAAGGACTAGACCATTGCAGCAGTCGACGATTTCTAGATGCTCATAGTGTGGTGTGTCAGCAAGAATGCCATCGTCCAAAGTCTTAAGTCGCGAATATTCACGCGAGCGCACGCGCTATTACATGTATTCTTCTAGCATGCACTTCCTCTCTCATACAACTCAACTAGTAGTTCCAAGGGACTTCCCCTTATAAAGTGGCCGAAATTCTTCTCAATTGGCGAGGTGGGACTAAAGGTTTAGCCAACCAGTCCGGCCAGCTTCTCTTAGACTTATTTTTTGCCAATCTGGCCCAGCCAAACACAAGGCCCACATAGTCCAACACTTATTTATGTGCATTGATTATGGTGGTGGAGCTAGCATCTATGACGGTGAGACTATATGTCGACCGTGAAACTTCTTGTGAGATATCAAATAAACTAATCCTGAACTAATTATGTACTACGTAGGTATTAATTAGATACCATAGGTAGGTGGCCCGCTCAGGTAAAAAAGTAAGATACCTATATATATATTAGGACCCGAATGCACGATTTCATGTGTTCCCTTGTTCGGCAGGCCCCACGATCTCCATCTGATAGGTTTTCACTCGATATTCCATGTTGACGGCACACTCTCATTCTATGAGCTTCCAAATGATTAATTAATCATTTTGCATGCAAATGAGCATTTTCAAGGTGTATGGCTGTTCGATGCATGCTTTTGCTTGGCCTTAGCTTGGTCTTGTCATTTCCTTTCGCCTGGCCGCACACACAAACGGTGGCATTAGTCTAGTTGCCCCATAGAATAATGTAGTGGTCTAGTAAGAGCATCTCCAGTCGTGTCCCCTAAAGCGTCTCCCAAAGCAATTTGGGACGCGCCGGACAAAAAAACGGTCCCACCCGCATCCCCCAAAGCCTCATTTTGTCCGGCGCGGCCCGATACGGTGTCCGGCGTCCCGAGCCCGTCCCCGCCCCACAAGGGACGCTCCGGGCACGCGGACACAACGAAAGCGAGGCGAAGCGACGCGGGGACGCGTCACTCCGTCAAGCGACGTTAATGGCGTCCCAGTTTTCCCAGGCGATGCAGGACGCATCTCATCGTGCATGGCCGCGTGGCCGTCCGCGCTGGCGTTATTGCGTGCAACCACCCGCTGCCAAACCTTCTCCTCGCCGCGGTTCGTCCCAATCTCTCACCGCTCCCAAACCTTCTCCTCGCCGCCCCCAGATCTTCTCCTCGCCGTTCCAAGCAATGTCGTCCTCGTCCTCCCGCAAGATCGCCGCGGCGAACGGCTTCGGCCGCGGAAGCCTCACTGTGAAGGAGGCGTGGGCGCTGTACCACGCGGGATATCCTATCCCGCCGGACATGCGCCTGCCAAGCAGCGGCAGCTGGAATATGGCCGTGAACGGCATTGGCATCCTGTCGCCACCGACGTCGGGCACGGAGCGCTGGAAGGACGCCATTAGGGCCCGGCAGGATCAACTCGACGCCGACGAGCGGGCGGATCCGACCTGGGCGGCCAAGAACAACGACGCCTGGTGGGCCACCTACTTCAAGGCCAAGTACGACATGGAGATGCGCAGCACCAGCGGCCTCATCGGCGGGCCGAACAGCTGGAACATGGACGGTAGCGCCCTGTTCTGGGGTGTTCCGGGGCGCACCCTCGAGAGCGTCATCCGCGGCATCCGCAACGGCGCTCCAAGGTTGGAGGCGCCGTCCTCACCGCCACCGTCTCCCGCAGCGCAATAGCAGCCGAGGAGGACCACGTACTCGTCCTCCTCGAACTCTTCTTTCTCAGGACCGGCCCGATCGACGCTGTCCTCGTCGTACCGCTCGGCGCCCTATACTGTCCCCAATCGCGTGAAGGAGGAGCCGGCGACGCCCGTCAATCCGAGGCGTGGCGGCAGCGGCACCCGGCGGCAGCAAGAGAGGCGCGGCGGCGCCCTCCTCATCCCGGCAATATTTTGGCCGATTCTTCACTGGTTCAGCCTAGAATAGGCAATATTTAGGCCGATTCTCACCGGTTCGCCTCAGTGCTGGCGATAATTTGGCGATAATATTTAAGCTAGTTTTTTCCGGTTCCCCTGATGGAGGCTAGTTTCGGCCCAGTTTTTTGCTTTTTAAAGACAGCTTCTATCTGGTTTGGTACCTGCTGCTGGAAACAAGTTGGCGTATGTTGCTACCCACACGAGTGAGCTATATGCATGTCTATAAGTGCAATTTGTATTACATGTCAATTTTGAGGGCCACGATGGAATTGAAATTAATGAAGAGCAGGAAGCCATCACATGCGCGAGGTCTAAATACATGCATGCCAGAGTGACGCATGTGCTAGCTGCTCGCGGGCGTTCCAGCCATGACGCTTGTTCCCGTCGTGGCCGTCGTTGAAGTTGTACTCGTCGGCTCCCATGGTTGCTATTGCATCGAGTCTGCCACCGGGCCGGTGCTCCCGCGCTCGCCATGACGGGCTTACATTGCCGTGGCTGCTGTCGCATGGAAGAGCACGAGGCGTGTCATTGCCGCGGCCACGGCCGCCGAAACTTTCGTTTCTAAGCCGGCGTGATCGGCTCAACCCCAGCTCCAGCGAGCCGTTGTCATGTTGCCGTACGTGCCCAACGACTTCGTGAATTCCATCCGCGGCCAGCGTACCCTGCAAGCCCCAGAAACACGCAGGTAGCTTTGCAGCTGAGGGGAAACTGATTAACAACCATAAGCTGCTGGTGAGGAAATCTCGCCCGTCTCTACTGGCCATCGGAGCCGCGCTAGTGGACCTCATCCATCTCCAGCTCTAGCGCATCATCGACATCTGCAATGGCGCCGTGTCAACCGGAAAGTGACCAGGCTCTACTGGAAAGCCTTGGACGGCATCAGCATGAGTTCCCGGCCGCCTTAGCCGTGTGGTCTGGTTCGAGCGCCTGACGTCATTGCGTCTGTCAGTCCTCAACTATATGCCGGCAAGGAATTAAGCGAGTTCTTGATCAGTAAAATCATCCCAAGAAACATCAGCTACATGTTTTTATCTTCCATACATCTCTCATGAAGATACGTACATCGCCAGTATATTATACCAAGGATGTGATCCGTTCTCCCGCCGTTGCCGTTGCCGTTGCAGCTACTCCTTTCTCGACGACTTCGGCTCCAGATCTACGAGAGAGCAAGGTTTGGGAGTTAATTTCGTACGGTTGACTGTGGGTTGATATGGCCTAGACGCTGGTGGTAGTCACTGGTCAGCGCACCAGGAGTCCAAGACGACCGCTCGCAACCATTCCATTTCGTCCATGCCCGTATGTGTTTGTCTAAACTCTAGTAATTAGGATAGCTCCATCAGTTAGTGCTAGCCCGTGACGTGACCTCTACATGAGTCAAACTAGGTTTGCTACTTAGCTTAGCTATGTACCAGATCGAGTTGTTGTAAGGTAGGATTAATTTTGAGAAGAAATAGAGATAAATAATGAGGATATATGTATCCGATAAACAAAATCAATGGGCAAACAAAATATTAATGTGAATGGGCACCAATAAGTGTGATTGTTGGATTATATTAAGGTGAAAAACACTGTTAAAATATAAGTCTAACAGGAGAACAACATCTGGTTCTGCCAGTTTGAGACTCCGCCTAGAAAATATAGTAACAAATCAGCACAACTCCTCGAGGATTCCGCCGGCCTTGTCGGCGATGACAATGCTATCGCAGCCACAAGAAAAGTCTCCGTACCCGATGGCGAGGCGGAGGATCACGCCACCAGTCGATCCAAATACCACGACGACCCATATGTAGCACACTACCGGCGGTGCGGATGGAATCATGGAGGGCCGGACGTGAGGCGGGACGAATAGGGATATGTCATCAGTCAAAGGCAAGAAAAGCCATAATCATCGAGTGATGTGTCATAGTGTTGTAGGGTTTTCGAGTTTAAGCTTCAAGAAAATCATCGAGACCCACCGACAGCTTGAAACTCATTTCGCAATAACTTCATCTCAAATGTAAATGCATTTTAATCAAAATTTGAATATAATGCTTGTGAGTAGCTCATATAATTTGTCCTTTAAGTGTTGGTCGGAACTGATCATATATAAGTACTAACCAGCTATGTCCATCCATCTTACGTTGGTTTACTCATAAGGAGCACATGTCGAGGTCAGTGTCACATCATGCTCACCATTTAAAAATGGAAGCAATATCGAAGCCGGTAAAATTGGAAGGCGACTTTTTTTTGTCTAGATACCGATGGATATAAAATTGGTCACAATCAGACTCCCTACGTAAAAGTTAAGATTGTTATTCCGAGACCGGGTGTTTCGGAAAATACAAGACTTTATAGGGGCCCGCGAGAGATGTCTGGCATTGTCCCACCCAAAATTTAGGGCTCTGACTATTCCCACTCCTGCTACTTTCCCGCCCAAATCTCCGCCCGGGCGTTTTCCCGCCCAAATTGTGGGACCCTGTTCCTATCGCGTTAGTTATGTGGGACCAATCTTTCATCACGACTTGTTTATGCATGATCCATGCATTCCCAATGGTATTTTCCCGCCAAAGGTTGAACCGATCACCCGCATACCCTAACTTTACATACAATCTATGTTATGGCCTGTTCCGGCGACATTGAATTGCTCTTTAGAAGATACAACTTTCAAAAGTGTATGGAGTGCGAGCCTACACATGTGCCAATGACTTATAGTGTATATGGAATGATAGGCATTCAATGCCACTCTGGCGGAGGAAGATCTAGGGAAGCCAGGGTTACCGGTGGTGTTGGGAAGCTAGGGTTTTCAGGGGTCGTACTTTTCATCGCCTTTCCTATCACTCTAGAATGCCATCTTGTCAGTTTGAGTCAGAAAGATCTAGGGAAGTCAAATTGAGTCGCATGTTTGGTGTTGTCCCGCCCAAACCATCAGGATCTATGCACGATCACTTTGTTCCTGCTCTGGACGAGTACAAGTGCAGGACGCAAACAGCGATCGATCCTAGAGTAGTAGTACCGTACTGTTTGTTCGCGAGAAAAAAGAAAAGAGGAGATTTATTTTAATCAAAATGGAAGCAGCGCGCGAAAATGGATGCAGTATGTGTATGGCGCCATGCCGTGTGGTCAGGTCGCTCTCGCGGCAAGGGACGGCGCGCGAGCAGATCGAGTACCTGAAGGCTGCAGCTGCGCCTGTCACCGTCGACATATCAACCGACAATGACGACGGAGGTGGGCTCCGAGGTGTCTCCGAGGGCAGCGGCGAATACTTAATTAAAGGGAAGGCCCTTGGCCCAGCTTTATAAATAAAGCGACGACATAGAACAGCATTCGATACAAACTCCACACCACGGTAAAACTCGAGCCTACCCAAACACATGGGCAGCACCGTGATCCCCCTGGATCCTAGGAGACTAAGCAAAGCAAAGAGTCATAGACGGTCGCTAAATAGTCAGCATACATAACCCTGAAGCGGGGCGAATAGATAGTCTGATAAAAGAAAGCTCAGGTCCTAGCTCTTGCATGTAGCCTCCTAACCTCGCGCAGCACCTCGTCCAGCAGCGCCCTGTCCCTCGGTCTGACCAACGCCCTCCAGCACTGCATGTGTCGTGACATATGGAAGAAAACATCAGCAGGGTGCCCAATCAACGTCCCTTCAATAGTAAGCTTGTTACGTATATTCCATAAAGCCCAACACTGAGCCGCAAACGTAAACCATGCTATCCTACGAAGGGGGCCCGGTAACCCTTGTGCTAGCGCAATGAAATCCCCCGCCCCTGCTGGATTCCAAGAAGTACCCAGAAGCTCCCTTGCTCCTGCCCACATGAATCTCGCCAAGTGACAGGCGAAGAAAATGTGGTTACAGTCCTCTGGTTCCCCACAGAGGCTGCAGAGCCCATTTGATGGGCCTCGCCGTCTAGCGACCTGATCACTAGAGGGAAGTCTGCTCCGGATAAGCTGCCAGAGGAAGACTTTAATTCTAGGAGGTACGCGGGTTCGCCAAACCTCCTTGAAGTGGGTGACTGTTGCCCCCTGTGTCAGCCCAAAGTACACTGACTTGGTGGAGAAGGTGCCAGATGGTTCCAAGGCCCATGACACCTCATCCGGCAAGTCCGAGTCCGGGAGTGCCTGCACCTCACGGCAAAGGTTGTCCCACTCAACCATCTCAGCTATGCTAAACTGCCGTCTAAAGTGCAAGCGCCATTCCCCCGGCGATCCATCCACGGTTCTCGCCGCGTGCACCGTAACAAAAGGTTGGTCGCAGCAGCTAAAGATCCGCGGGAAGCGAGCCGACAAAGGTCCCGACCCTGTCCACCAGTCCAGCCAAAAATAGGTGCGCAGCCCATTATTAACTTTGTGTTTGGCCCCCAATTTGAAGTGCCATTTGATCTTTTGCAAGGCATTCCAGAATTGAGAGCCCTTGGTGGGGACGGCTCGCGAGAAAAGGTCCCTACCCTGAAGATACTTCGCGTTAACAAGGTCCGCCCATAGACCCGCATCGCCTTGGTAGATTTTCCAGATCCACTTGAGCATAAGGGCGATGTTCATAAGCCTGGTGTTTAGGATCCCCAGACCCCCAAAAGCCTTAGGCTTGCACACCGAGGCCCAATCCACCATGTGGTATTTCCGCTTGTCCCCCACTCCTTCCCAGAAGAAGCGGCACCTATGTTTGTCCATAGCACTATGAGTGGTGTCATGGAGAAGGTAAATGCCCATTGCAAACATAGGAAGGCTCGAAAGGCAGGAGTTGGTCAGCTCCAGCCTCCCTGCCGAGGACAGGAAGAGGCCCTGCCAGGGGTCAACCCTATGACCCACCTTGTCGGGGAGGAAGCCCCAGTCGGCCACCCGTAGAGGGGCGTCACTCACCGGCAGTCCAAGGTATTTCATGGGGAACTTGCCCAAGCGGCAGTTGAGTAAGTTCGCCAGTCGAGACCTCTCTCCCTCATTGACCCCAGTCAACATAACCTCGCTCTTGTCGAAATTTATCTTTAAACCCGACATGTTTTCAAAGCAAAGTAGGAGGAATTTGAGGTTCGCGATCCCCAGATCGGAAGGTTCAATTAGAACCATAGTATCGTCCGCATACTGAAGGTGCGTCACACCCCCAGGAATGAGGTGTGGGACAACCCCCCGGATGTGTCCCGCCTCACTAGCCCTTGCCAGCATGGCCGCAAGCGCATCGACCATGAAGTCGAAGAGAATAGGGGAGAGGGGATCCCCTTGCCGCACACCCCGTGCGTTGCGGAAGAACGGGCCAATCTCCCCATTCACGTTGATCGCGGTCCGTCCACCCCGGACCAACTGCATCAACCTATGAACCACCGTGGCCGAGAAGCCCTTTCTCAGCAGGACCTCCTGAAGGAAGTCCCAGTTGACACGGTCGTAGGCCTTCTCGAAGTCAAGCTTGAGAAGTAAGCCCGGAAGTTTCTTCACCCTGAGCTCATGTGTAATTTCTTGCAGGGCCAACATGTTGGAGATATGCCCAAGAGGCAATAATAAAAGTGGTTATTATATATCTTTATGTTTATGATAAATGTTTATATACCATGCTATAATTGTATTAACTGAAACATTGATACATGTGTGATATGTAAACAACAAAGAGTCCCTAGTAAGCCTCTTAACTAGCTTGTTGATTAATAGATGATTAGTTTCATAATCATGAACATTGGATGTTATTAATAACAAGGTTATATCATTGTATGAATGATGTAATGGACACACCCAATTAAGCATAGCATAAGATCACGTCATTAAGTTATTTGCTATAAGCTTTCAATACATAGTTACCTAGTCCTTATGACCATGAGATCATGTAAATCACTTATACCGGAAAGGTACTTTGATTACATCAAACGCCACTGCGTAAATGGGTGGTTATAAAGGTGGGATTAAGTATCCGGAAAGTATGAGTTGAGGCATATGGATCAAGTGGGATTTGTCCATCCCGATGACGGATAGATATACTCTGGGCCCTCTCGGTGGAATGTCGTCTAATGTCTTGCAAGCATATGAATAAGTTCATAAGAGACCACATACCACGGTACGAGTAAAGAGTACTTGTCGGAGACGAGGTTGAACAAGGTATAGTGTGATACCGATGATCGAACCTCGGACAAGTAAAATATCGCGTGACAAAGGGAATTGGTATCGTATGTGTATGGTTCATTCGATCACTAAAGTCATCGTTGAATATGTGGGAGCCATTATGGATCTCCAGATCCCGCTATTGGTTATTGGTCGGAGTGAGTACTCAACCATGTCCGCATAGTTCACGAACCGTAGGGTGACACACTTAAAGTTGGATGTTGAAATGGTAGTACTTGAATATGGAATGAAGTTGGAATATTTGTTCGGAGTCCCGGATGGGATCCCGGACATCACGAGGAGTTCCGGAATGGTCCGGAGAATAAGATTCATATATAGGATGTCATTTTATGTGAATAAAATGATGCGGAAGGTTCTATGGAAGGTTCTAGAAGGTTCTAGAAAAGTCCGGAAGAAACCACCAAGGAAGGTGGAGTCCACATGGGACTCCACCTCCATGGCCGGCCAACCCTAGGGGGAGGAGTCCCAAGTGGACTCCTCCTTGGCCGGCCACCCCCCATGGAAGGTGGAATTCCCACCTCTAGTGGGAGGGAAAGTTTCCCACCATATGGAAGGTTTTGGTTTCGGGTCTTATTCGAAGACTTGGACACCAACACTTGGGATCCACCTATATAATGAGGGGCCAAGGGAGGGGGCCGGCCACCCCAAGACCACCGCCCCCCATAGAGTGGCCGGCCACCCCTCCCAAACCCTAGCTTTGCTCCTCCACTTCATATTGCCCGCATAGCTTAGCGAAGCTCCGCCGGACTTCTACACCGCCACCGACACCACGCCGTCGTGTCGGATTCAAGAGGAGCTACTACTTCCGCTGCCCGCTGGAAGGGAGGTGGACGTCGTCTTCATCAACAACCGAACGTGTGACCGAGTACGGAGGTGCTGCCCGTTCGTGGCGCCGGAACCGATCGTGATCAAGATCTTCTACGCGCTTTGCAAGCGGCAAGTGAACGTCTACCGCAGCAACAAGAGCCTCCTCTTGTAGGCTTTGGAATCTCTTCAAGGGTGAGTCTCGACAATCCCTCGTTGCTACCGTCTTCTAGATTGCATCTTGGCTTGGATTGCGTGTTCGCCGTAGGAAAATTTTTGTTTTCTATGCTACGTTATCCTACAGTGGTATCAGAGCCGTGTCTATGCATAGATGGTTGCACGAGTAGAACACAATGGTTTGTGGGCGTTGATGCTCTTGTTATCTTTAGTTGAGTACTTTGCATCTTTGTGGCATAGTGGGATGAAGCGGCTCGGGCTAACTTTACATGACGCGTTCATGAGATTTGCTCCACGCTTGACATGCAACTTGTATTGCATAAGTGGCTTTGCGGGTGTCTGTCTCTCCTACTATAGTGAAGATTCAATTTACTCTTCTATTGACAACACTAGTATCACCGTTGTGGTTCATGTTCGTAGGTAGATTGGATCTTGCTCGAAAACCCTAAACCACGTAAAATATGCAAACCAAATTAGAGAACGTCTAACTTGTTTTTGCAGGGTTTGGTGATGTGATATGGCCATAATGTGATGATGAATATGTATGAGATGATCATTATTGTATTGTGGCAACCGGCAGGAGCCTTATGGTTGTCTTTAAATTTCATGTTGAGTAGTTTTTCAAAGTAGTTGTAATAGTTGCTACATGGAGGACGATCATGAAGACGGCGCCATTGACCTTGGTGCTTCGCCGACGATGATGGAGATCATGCCCGTTGATGATGGAGATCATGTCCGTACTTTGGAGATGAAGATCAAAGGCGCAAAGACAAAAGGGCCATATCATATCACATATGAACCGCATGTGATGTTAATCCTTTTATGCATCTTATTTTGCTTAGATCGCGACGGTAGCATTATAAGATGATCCCTCTCACTAAAATCTCAAGATAATAAAGTGTTCATCCTTAGTAGCACCGTTATCAAGTCTTATCGTTTCGAAGCATCTCGTGATGATCGGGTGTGATAGATTCGATAAGTACATATGACGGGTGCAAGACAGTTTGCACATGCGGATACTAAGGTGGCCTTGACGAGCCTAGCATGTAAAGACATGGTCTCGAACACGTGATACCGAAAGGTAGAGCATGAATCATATGATTGATATGATGAACACTTTGAGTGTTCGCCATTGAAATTACATCTTGTCTCGTGATGATCGGGCATAGGTGTGATGGATTTGGTTCGTGTGATCACTAAGACAATGCGAGGGATATTGTTTTGAGTGGGAGTTCACCTAGATTTTTAATTATGTAGAATTAAAATTTGAACTCAATTTGTCATAAACTTAGTCTAAACTATTGCAAATATGTTGTAGATATGGCGTCCTCAATCAATTTTAACCAGTTCCTAGAGAAAGAAAAGCTTAAGAGCAACGGTAGCAACTTCACCGACTGGTTCCGTCATGTGAGGATCTTCCTCAATGGCGGAAATCTGCAATATGTGCTTGATGCACCGCTAGGTGACCCTCCTGCAGAAACTGAAACCGATGAAGTAAAGAATGTTTACATGACTCGGAAAACTCGGTACTCTCAAGTTCAGTGTGCCATCTTATGCAGTCTGGAATCCGATCTTCAAAAACGTTTTGAGCACCACGATCCTCATGAGTTGATAAAAGAGTTGAAGACTATTTTTTTTTTTTTTTTGGCCGTGGAATGCTATGAAGCATCGAAACACTTTTTCAGCTGTATGATGGAAGAAGGCAGCTCCATCAGTGAGCACATGCTCGTTATGACCGGGCATGCGAAGAAACTCATGACTTGGGAATAGTGATTCCTAACAGACTGGGGATTAATCGTATCCTTCAATCACTGCCACCAAGTTATAAGAACTTTGTGATGAACTACAATATGCAGAACATGAACAAGGAGTTTCCTGAACTCTTTGGCATGCTAAAAGCTGCTGAGATTGAGATCAAGAAAGAGCACCAAGTGTTGATGGTCAACAAGACCACCAGCTTCAAGAAACAGGGCAAGTCTAAAGGCAAGAACAAGAAGAGTGGCAAGAAAGCTGCCACGCCTCCTGTGAAACCTAAGTCCGGCCCTAAGCCCGATGCTGAGTGCTATTACTGCAAGGAGAAGGGACACTGGAAGCGTAATTGCTCCAAGTATTTGGCAGATCTGAAGAGCGGCCTTGTCAAGAAGAAGAAAGAAGGTATATCCGATATACATGTTATAGATGTTTATCTCACTAGTTCTCGTTCTAGTACCTGGGTATTTGATACTGGTTCGGTTGCTCATATTTGTAACTCGAAACAGAACTAAAGAATAAACGACAACTGCTGAAAGATGAAGTGACGATGCGCGTTGGAAACGGATCCAAGGTCAATGTGATCGCAGTTGGGACACTTCCTCTACATCTACCTTCGGGATTAGTTTTAAGCCTAAATAATTGTTATTATGTACCTGCGTTGAGCATGAACATTATATCAGGATCTTGTTTAATGCAAGACGGTTATTCATTCAAGTCTGAGAATAATGGTTGTTCTATTTTTATGAATAATATCTTTTATGGTCGAGCACCACAAAAGAATGGCTTATTTCTGTTAGATCTCGATAGTAGTAATACGCATATACATAACATTGATGCTAAGCGAATTAAATTGAATGATAATTCTACTTATATGTGGCACTGTCGTCTTGGTCATATTGGAGTGAAACGCATGAAGAAACTCCATACCGATGGATTACTTGAATCACTTGACTTTGAGTCACTTGATAGATGCGAAGCATGTCCGATGGGAAAAATGACTAAGACTCCATTCTCGGGTATGATGGAGCGAGCTACTGACTTATTGGAAATCATACACACAGATGTATGTGGACCAATGAGTGTAGCATCGCGCGGTGGTTATCGTTATGTTCTAACCTTCACAGATGATTTGAGTAGATATGGGTATATCTATTTAATGAAACATAAATCCGAAACTTTCGAGAAGTTTAAGGAATTCCAAAGTGAAGTAGAAAATCAACGTAACAAGAAGATTAAATTTCTACGATCTGATCGCGGAGGTGAATATCTGAGTTATGAGTTTAGCATGCATTTAAAGAAATGCGGAATACTTTCACAATTGACACCGCCGGGAACACCACAACGAAACGGTGTGTCCGAACGTCGTAATCGAACTCTCTTAGATATGGTTCGTTCTATGATGTCTCTTACTGATTTGCCGTTATCATTTTGGAGTTATGCATTAGAGACAGCCGCATTCACTTTAAATAGAGCACCATCAAAATCCGTTGAAACGACGCCGTATGAATTATGGTTTAATAAGAAACCTAAGCTGTCGTTCCTAAAAGTTTGGGGTTGCGAAGCCTATGTAAAAAAGTTACAACCGGACAAGCTAGAACCCAAAGCGGAGAAATGCGTCTTCATAGGATACCCTAAGGAAACTATAGGGTACACTTTCTATCACAGATCCGAAGGCAAGATCTTTGTTGCTAAGAATGGAACCTTTCTTGAGAAAGAATTTCTCACTAAAGAAGTGACTGGAAGAAAAGTAGAACTCGATGAGATTGAAGAATCTCTACTCGTTGATCAGAGTAGCGCAGTACCGGAAAATGTTCCTGTACCTCCTACACCGGCAACAGAGGAAGCTAATGATAATGATCATGAAACTTCAAATGAGACAGCTACTGAACCTCGCAGATCGACAAGGGATCGTGCCACTCCAGATTGGTATGATCCTTGTCTAAATGTCATGATTGTGGATAACAATGATGAAGACCCTGCGACGTATGAAGAAGCGATGATGAGCCCAGATTCCAACAAATGGCAAGAAGCCATGAAATCCGAAATGGGATCCATGTATGATAACAAAGTATGGACTTTGGTAGACTTACCTGATAGCCGCAAGGCTGTCGAGAATAAATGGATCTTCAAAAGAAAAACAGATGCTGATGGTAATATTACTGTCTATAAAGCTCGACTTGTCGCAAAGGGTTTCCGACAAATTCAAGGTGTTGACTACGATGAGACTTTCTCACCTGTAGCGAAGATCTGTGAGGATTTTGTTAGCAATAGCTGCATTTTTCGATTATGAGATTTGGCAGATGGATGTCAAAACAGCGTTCCTTAATGGAGACATTGAGGAAGAGTTGTATATGGTACAACCCAAAGGTTTTGTCGATCCTAAAAATGCTGACAAAGTATGCAAACTTCAGCGTTCAATCTATGGACTGAAGCAAGCATCGAGAAGTTGGAACCGACGTTTTGATAAGGTGATCAAAGACTTCGGGTTTATACAGTGTCATGGAGAGGCCTGTATTTACAAGAAAGTGAGTGGGAGCTCTGTAGCATTCCTAATATTATATGTAGATGACATATTATTGATTGGGAATGATATAGAACTATTAAGCATGTAAAGGGTTATTTGAATAATAGTTTTTCAATGAAAGACCTTGGTGAAGCATCATACATATTAGGCATCAAGATTTATAGAGATAGATCAAGACGTCTAATAGGGCTATCACAGAGTACATACCTGGACAAGATTCTGAAGAAGTTTAGAATGGACGAAAGTAAGAAAGGATTCTTACCTATGTTACCAGCAAGGTCTTGAGTAAGACTCAAGGACCGGCTACGGCAGAAGAAAGAGAAAGGATGAGTCGGATCCCCTATGGCAGTAGGCTCTATCATGTATGCCATGCTATGTACAAGACCGGATATAGCACATGCTGTTAGTTTAACTAGCAGATATCAAAGTGATCCAGAATGGAACACTGGACAGCGGTCAAGAATATCCTGAAGTACTTGAAAAGAACTAAGGATATGTTTCTTTGTTATGGAGGTGACCAAGAGCTCGTTGTAACAAGTTACACCGATGCAAGTTGGAACACCGATCCTGATGACTCTAAGTCACAATCTGGGTACGTGTTTATATTGAATGGTGCGCAGTCTGGGCAAGCTCGAAGCAGGTGCACGGTGGCGAAATCCTCAACAGAATCGGAGTACATAGCGGCTTCGAGGCTTCATCGAAGCGGTATGGATGAAGAGGTTCATTGTAGAGCTCGGTGTGGTTCCTAGTGCATTGGACCCATTTGTCATCTACTGTGATAACATGGGTGCCATCGCCAATGCACAAGAGCCAAGGTCACACAAGAGGCTGAAGCATATCAAGCTGCGTTACCACTCGATTCGCGAGTACATCGAAGATGGAGAAGTAAAGATTTGCAAAGTACACACTGATCTGAATGTAGCAGATCCGTTGACTAAAGCTCTCCCTAGGGCAAAGCATGACCAACACCAGAATGCCATGGGTGTTAGGTATATTACAATGTAATCTAGATTATTGACTCTAGTGCAAGTGGGAGACTGTTGGAGATATGCCCAAGAGGCAATAATAAAAGTGGTTATTATATATCTTTATGTTTATGATAAATGTTTATATACCATGCTATAATTGTATTAACTGAAACATTGATACATGTGTGATATGTAAACAACAAAGAGTCCCTAGTAAGCCTCTTAACTAGCTTGTTGATTAATAGATGATTAGTTTCATAATCATGAACATTGGATGTTATTAATAACAAGGTTATATCATTGTATGAATGATGTAATGGACACACCCAATTAAGCATAGCATAAGATCACGTCATTAAGTTATTTGCTATAAGCTTTCAATACATAGTTACCTAGTCCTTATGACCATGAGATCATGTAAATCACTTATACCGGAAAGGTACTTTGATTACATCAAACGCCACTGCGTAAATGGGTGGTTATAAAGGTGGGATTAAGTATCCGGAAAGTATGAGTTGAGGCATATGGATCAACAGTGGGATTTGTCCATCCCGATGACGGATAGATATACTCTGGGCCCTCTCGGTGGAATGTCGTCTAATGTCTTGCAAGCATATGAATAAGTTCATAAGAGACCACATACCACGGTACGAGTAAAGAGTACTTGTCAGGAGACGAGGTTGAACAAGGTATAGTGTGATACCGATGATCGAACCTCGGACAAGTAAAATATCGCGTGACAAAGGGAATTGGTATCGTATGTGTATGGTTCATTCGATCACTAAAGTCATCGTTGAATATGTGGGAGCCATTATGGATCTCCAGATCCCGCTATTGGTTATTGGTCGGAGTGAGTACTCAACCATGTCCGCATAGTTCACGAACCGTAGGGTGACACACTTAAAGTTGGATGTTGAAATGGTAGTACTTGAATATGGAATGAAGTTGGAATATTTGTTCGGAGTCCCGGATGGGATCCCGGACATCACGAGGAGTTCGGAATGGTCCGGAGAATAAGATTCATATATAGGATGTCATTTTATGTGAATAAAATGATGCGGAAGGTTCTATGGAAGGTTCTAGAAGGTTCTAGAAAAGTCCGGAAGAAACCACCAAGGAAGGTGGAGTCCACATGGGACTCCACCTCCATGGCCGGCCAACCCTAGTGGGTGAGGAGTCCCAAGTGGACTCCTCCTTAGGGGGCCACCACCCCCCATGGAAGGTGGAATTCCCACCTCTAGTGGGAGGGAAAGTTTCCCACCATATGGAAGGTTTTGGTTTCGGGTCTTATTCGAAGACTTGGACACCAACACTTGGGATCCACCTATATAATGAGGGGCCAAGGGAGGGGGCCGGCCACCCCAAGACCACAAGCTGGCCGCCCCCCATAGAGTGGCCGGCCACCCTCCCAAACCCTAGCTTTGCTCCTCCACTTCATATTGCCCGCATAGCTTAGCGAAGCTCCGCCGGACTTCTACACCGCCACCGACACCACGCCGTCGTGCTGTCGGATTCAAGAGGAGCTACTACTTCCGCTGCCCGCTGGAACGGGAGGTGGACGTCGTCTTCATCAACAACCGAACGTGTGACCGAGTACGGAGGTGCTGCCCGTTCGTGGCGCCGAACCGATCGTGATCAAGATCTTCTACGCGCTTTTGCAAGCGGCAAGTGAACGTCTACCGCAGCAACAAGAGCCTCCTCTTGTAGGCTTTGGAATCTCTTCAAGGGTGAGTCTCGACAATCCCCTCGTTGCTACCGTCTTCTAGATTGCATCTTGGCTTGGATTGCGTGTTCGCCGTAGGAAAATTTTTGTTTTCTATGCTACGTTATCCTACACAACACGCCCTCGTGTAGGCACCTGCCCTTGATAAAGGCCGTTTGGCTGCGGTCAATCGTCCTATGAGCTATAGCAGATAAGCGGATAGCAAACGCTTTCGCGATGAATTTAAAGATAACATTGATCAAGGCGATAGGCCTAAACTGTTTGATCGTGTCCGCACCCTTCACCTTCGGGATGAGGGAAATGATCCCGTAGTTCAGCCTAGCGACGTCGACCCTCCCCAGGGCAAAGTCGTTCAGCATGTGAAGGATGGGTTTCTTTAGGGTTTCCCAAAACCGCTGGAAGAAAGCCACCGGCAGCCCGTCGGGGCCGGGTGCCGAGTCCACCTTCATGCTAAGGAGAACCTCATCCAGGTCCTCAGGGGTGAAGGTACGCTCCAGAGCCCAGTTCTCCTCGTCAGATACCCGCTGAGCCTCATCCCAGAGGGTAGGGGCCAGGGAGAAAACCCTTTCCTCCCCGGTGGCGCCCATCAAACCCTGATAGAACTGATAAATATGCGCCATCAGAGCCTGCTGTCCCTCAATTTCCCCCTGGTCAGAGAGGAGCCGTGGAATCTGACACTTCCTTCGACGCCCATTAGCAATTGCGTGGAAGAAGGCCGTATTGGAGTCACCCTTGAGGGTCCAATTCCGTCGACTACGCTGACGCCAGTACTCCTCATCCAGCTTGTCGAGATGCAGGAGTTGATCCTCCAGGTGGTATCTAAGTGCCCAACCTTCCTCGTCAAGGCCAGCCGTATCGGCTACCTTGTCGAGATGCTCCACCTGGGAGAGGAGGTTCTCCCTGTGAACCCTCTTCTCTTTGCCTAAGTTGGCACCCCAGCCTTTTAGAAACTGGCGAGAATGCCTCGCCACACATTGCCAAACCTCAACGCTACCTCGATGTGGGCCAAAGTCCGTGAGGAAGCTATGAAGCTTACCCTTGAATAGTTCCCCAAAACCATTCACCTGGAGCCACCAAGTTTGGAAGAAGAACCGCGAGGGCCGGTTCTGCAACCCCTCCCCACTAGACAGTAGAAGGGGACAGTGGTCCGAACCGATCCGAGTGATCGCCGTGAGCGAACACAGCGGAAAGTGGGCCTCCCAGGCCGGGGCAACGAAAACCCTATCAAGCGTGCACCTGATGGGATTAAGTTGCTTGTTCGTCCAAGTGTAGCGAGCCCCTGCTCGCCGGATCTCCCGAAGGGATAGGGACGCAATGGTATCATTAAACCGTCGCACCCTAGACCAACATATGTTGCCACTGCTCTTGTCCCCCGCAGAGCGAATGAGGTTGAAGTCCCCACCAACCACAACCGGCACCGGGCAGGCCGCCACCGACCTCTCAAGCTCGTCAAGAAACTCGTTGGTCCTGCTGTGATCCGCCGGCCCATAAACAAGCATGAAGCACCACTTCATGTTGTTGCTTCTCTGCAAGATCAGGGCGCTAATGAAGAAGGTTCCCTTCCTCCATTCACCAACTTCAAAGCAGTCATCTCGGAAGCCCAGTAGCATCCCCCCTGAGTGGCCTACCGCTGGCACCCAACTCCAATTGAATTGGCTGCCGCACTCGAGGCTACGGAGCTCCGCATATGAGAAGTCTTGCTTGATCGTCTCTTGTAAGCCTAGGATGTCGAGCCTGTTCTTGGACATGTAGTCCCTAAGTTGGGTCCGGCGCCCCTGCTGACCGAACCCCCTAATATTGTAAATCAGGGCGTGCATTTGACTATTTTCTTTTTGCCCCGAACCCTTTTCACCGCCAGCGTCGACTTGGCGGTGCGAGCACCACGCGACAAGCTGCGAGTGTTAGGGCGGCGAGCCACCTCTACCCTCGAGGGGCTCGCGCCAGGGTCGCTGGTGTCTTGTGCCTCCCTGGCAACGTCAACACCAAGCGCCTGACAACTAGGCGGGGCCGCGGGCCCCCCCACCTGGGCCGCGTCTTGCAGCACCACCTGGAGAGCCGCCTCCCTGGCTAAGCTCTCGGCCTCCCTGGCCGCGGCTTCCGCCGCCTGCGACTTGCGGAACGCAGCTTCCGCCAAGGCCGCTTGGGCCTTCTCCTTGGCCCTCATGAGCGAGAGAGCCTCCAGGGGAGTACCCGCACTCGGAGTGAACACTAGACAACTGTCCTTAACCACAGACGACAAATGAGAATCAGGGTAGGCGTCGAGGGCTGAAAAGTTACCTGCGTCCAGATTCTTCTCCGCCGCGCGACGCTGCGCCTTCTCCAGAGCCGGGACGTGCGAAGCAACTCCCGTGTTCCTCGTACTCAGCCTGGTCTGGGTCTTCGTGATCCCCACCGTCACCACCTTGGTTCTCTTCCCCTTCGCCATAGACACCGCCGCCGTCGCCTCCTTCAGCAGTTCATCCGTGTGGCCCCCAGACACGGGCGCCACCGCACGCTGCGCAGCCACCAGCGGAGCGGTCTCCTCAGAGACCAGCCCAACCACAGGGTCTGGAGAGGCCGCAGCGGTGACCAGGTCCCCTGGGGAAGGCTGGAAGACGCCCACCTGCTCCTTGGTACCTCCGCATGGGCTGTCCAGCAGCCATGACCCGACCGGATCCGTGACCTGTGAGAGGGTCTCACCAGATAGGATCGAGGCCTCCGGCTCCAGCCGCACCTGCTCCAAGCGGCGAATACTTCGCGCGCGTGGACTCACGTCGTCGTGGACTCCGGGAGCGACGTCATCTGGGTGCAGTGCCGCCCATGCACCCTGCGCTAGGCCCAGGCCGACCCGCTCTTCGACCCCGCCGCGTCGGCTCTGGCGTTTGCAGGACGCTTCCGGGTGCGCCGAGCTTCTACTACGTCGATCGGCCTCACGGGACTCGGCGTCGGCGGCGCGAGGCTGCCACTCCACTGGAACCTCGGCGACGACGGCGGCGTTGTTAATTATGGACACCGGCACGGCCGTCACGAGGCTGCCTCTCGATGCCTAGGCCGCGCTGCGCGACGCGTTCACGGACACCGTCGTGTGGGGCCTACCCCCCGCGCGCGCCGGCCGTGTTGCTCTTCGACACTGCTACGATCTGAGCGGCTACGCGACCGTGCGCGTGCCCACGGTGGCGCTCTACTTCGGCGCCGCAGAGACCACCAGGCCACGGCCGGCGCTGACGCTGCCGGCGAGGAACCTGCTCGTGGCCATGGACGACCACGGCGTCTACTGCCTGGCGTTCGAGGAGTCCGCATCAGGGCTCTCCATCGTCGGCAACATACAGCAGCAGGGCAACATACACCGTCGACTCTGCCGCTGGCAGTGCTGTGTTGCTGCCACGTACGTACAAGCTGTTTTACAAGCTATATCTTCTTGCTTATGGCGTAGGCGTGTGTACATATTCAGAATTTGACCGTATTATGTACCAGCTAGCTAGTGTATATATAGGTATACAGAATCGGACCGTATTATATATATGCTCGTATATACAGAGTAACTAAGAGCCTAGTGGACACATCGTTGATTCAGAAACAAGTTAAGTGTTGCATTAAGAACAGAACAAGATAATTGCCGATTAGATCAGAGTTCTCGAGTAAAACCATCCGAAAGAAGCATCACACGCATTCAAGATATGCCTACTAGATCAGCTTCATGCATCTCTTGAAGCGATATAGACGTCGCCCGCGAGTATGCCATCCATTCCCATGCTGTCGCCGTTGCTAGTCCTTTCTCCTGCCGTCTTAAGTCGCGAATATTCACGCGAGCGCACGCGCTATTACATGTATTCTTCTAGCACTTCTTCTGTCATACAACTGAATTAGTAGTTGCAAGAGACTTCCCCTTATAAAGTGGCTGAAATCCTTCTCAATTGGCGAGGTGGGACTAAAGGTTTAGCCAACCAGTCCGGCCACCTTCTCTCAGACTTATTTTTTTACCAATCTGGCCCAGCCAAACACAAGGCCCACATAGTCCAACACTTACTTATGTGCATTGATTATGGTGGTGGAGCCAGCATCTATGACGGTGAGACTATATGTCTGTGTATGTTCTGCACCGTGAAACTACATTAATTTTGTTTTCCCTCCAAAATGAGTCGCATAGAAACATTTTTCCCGCCGAATTTTGGAGGAGCTACTGCCATTCTCCCCCACAGTTGCAGCTCCTCCTCTTCCCTTCCACCACCATGCCGCCGAAGAAGCTCGCCGCTGATGGCGCCGAAGAGGGCCGCGGGCAGCGGCCGGGGCATGTCAAACGCGGAGTGGGCGGAGGATCAGGAGCAGCGGCAGAACGAAACTCGCGACAGGGCGGAGAGGGAGAAGAAGTGCAACGCGAAGAGGGTGGCGGCGGCGGCGGAGGAGGAACAGGCGAGGCTGATCTCCATCAACTTCGGCCAGCCGCGCGTCGGCCAATTCCCCGGGCCATGGCCGACCCAAGGTATGATCGGTTGTCCTTCCATCTCGCCGGCATGCCGGCCACGGCCATGTTCCACGACACCTACGCCGCCGGCATGTCCGGGTTTACACCATCACCGCCAGCGTACGACGGTGCGATGTACGAGGGCATCTCGCCTGCTCTTCGACGTGGGCCGCTCTCCTTCTCCAACCCCGGGATGTCGCCGCCGAATGAGCCTGTGATGCACGAGATGATCACGGCAGGCTCCGTGGCCGCCGCGTCGAGCCCGAGTTTCTTCACACAGGAGGAGGCAAGGGCGACTGATGTCGTCGCATCGCGGGGCGGCGTCAACCTCGACCACGGTCACCCCGATGAGAACGACGGTACCCAAGACGTCGATGAAGAAGATGACTACGTCGAGTACAACCCCGACGATCCAGCACCTGCCGCATTGGCGGGCCGCCCCGAGATCGGCCAGAAGAAGCACAAAGAGCAGAAGAAGGTCGGCCATCCAGCCGACGGGTTGCAGGCGTCCTTCGACAAGTGCTGGGCCGACGCGAGGACCGCCGGGAGGGATGACAAGCATGACGTGCGGTGGAAGGAGATGCTCGCCAACCAGGGTGTCCGGATTGCCTTGCTCAAGTAAACCTACGCGGCGAAGAAGAGGAACACCGACCTGGCGTTCATGATCGGCGGCAACGACGTCAACATGGACGACGAGACCAGGGCTTGGTACGACATCCATCGCCAAGAAATCCTCTGGCCACCGTCGGCTCCTTCGTCTTCCGCTTCGACGTCAACTCCCTCCGCTGCGACAACTGTAGGCGCCGATGCTTCGCCGCCGCCCAATGCCGCGCCAGACACCGATGCTTTGCCGCCCTATGCCACGCCAGACGCCGATGCTCAGGACGGGACCGCCGATGAGCCTGTAATCATCTAGTTTCGATAGCCAGAATGTGGCTGATCCGATCGTCGGACTTTGGCGATTCTTTTGTGTAGCGGGAAGACGATATTTTTACATCCAATCCGGCGTTTGTTACATCCGGATTTTCGCCGGGGGGCTCGAATGGCTGGAGATGCTCTTAATGCCTCCCTCCCTCCCGTCACTTTCAATGTTCTTCTCTTTCTTTCTTCTTATATTTTAATCATATACATGTTTGATAAAGTTTTCAAACGCAACAAGAATCACTCGATTCAAAGTCCGAATGATGGGTCAAGGGAATGATGAAGTAGTCCAAAGAACGGCACTAATGGTATTCCAGAATTATACTAGATTGGAAAAAGTTGGTTTTCCCGCTCAAACTTTGAGACGATATTATTCTTCGAGACCAATTTATTGTCCCGGCTAGCTTGGTTCCTCACCCGTGCTCTACATTGGCTACATCACACACCACGTGCTAACCATGCATGAGTCACATTGATACTCTAGCCAACCACCACACACCACGTGCTAACCATACAATATAATTTCACGTTATCTCCCTCAACAATTTCATTAATGCATGTACTTCTTTCAATTTGCTTCTATTATTAGCAACGGACGACCAAGGCAAAGCTTGATCTACTTCCCCTACATACACTAGTGCAACTACTCCTTAGAAATGGCTTGTTGGTGATTAGGCGAATACAAGTCTGGTTAGCTTTCCACTTGGATTAACCTCTCCAATTTTGTTACATGCAGGTATTAACATTCAATTTAAAAAGCAAGGATGAGTAGAAGCAAAATAATTAGGGGTGAATTACCTTCTCATTTACCGAAAATAATTAGGGATAAGTAAAAGTAAAAGCAAGGAGACGACGCGAGGGGGTCCGTAGATATGGCTTGTTGGTGATATGGCAGAAGGTCGCCCACCATTGCAATGGCGAGATCTCGCTAGAAGGCTCCACTAGCTCAGCGAGGATGAAACCACCAATCTCAACACACCTCTATCTAGTGCTCCCTAGAGAAGCATACCGCCTTGCCAAGCGTAAACCCCACCTCCACGGGCACGAGGACCAGAAGGCAGTGGTGGCACCGTCGGTCGCCCATATGAGTCTACGAGAGGCAAGCAGTATCTGGGTGAGGTAAAGTTATTAGAAAAATAAGAACGCATAGTTTGGATCAAGAAAATGAATTTAAATATAACAAACTAATATATAAGCATATTTAATACCAACATATTTCACTTGTGCATAGAAAACCCCCAGAACCTTTGGAATTGTCCAACCGGTTTCTATTTAAAAAGTTCCTTTCTCATAGCGCACAACTATGATCTCAATTAATTGTGTTGTGATTTTATGACCAACGAGTCATGGTGGCGAGTTTGGAGGCCTACTTAAAATCGGATAGATTGTACACGCCACAACAACACCATCCTCCTTGCGGTGACATCATCGACAATGCCCCATAGTGAGAGTCTGCACCATCGGCTTTGAGAGACCCGAACCATGACATCTCCCTATTCAACAACACCGGCAATCATCTTGTTAGCGCCAATGAGTCTTGGCCGATCTAGTCAAATTGAGTCGCATGTTTGGTGTTGTCCCACCCAAACCACCAGGATCTATGCACGATCACTTTGTTCCTGCTCCGGTTGCTTACCCAAAAAAATTGGGACACCGTTCCCATCACGTTATTTCTCCGAGACCAATATTCCGTCAGCGTTTGTTTACTGCATGTTTTATGCATGGGACACACCACACGTAACCTGTGCATGGTCCATGCATGCCCAACTTTATTTTCCCGCCAAAAGTTGCATTACTCACCCACGTGCACTAACTTTTGCATATGGTTTCTGATATGGCCGGTTCTGGTGGCTTTGGGAAGCTCTCGGAAATCTAGGCATTACAAGGATGCATGAAATACGAGTCTCTATGTGTATGAATGACTTATAGTGAAAATGTAACTACAGGCATGAAATGCCACTCTTGCCGAGGAAGATCTAGGGGTATCTGGTAGCTTTGGTTTCGACTGCTCTGTTAAGATTCATGTACTAGCCACTTGAACCAAAAGTCCGAACTGATGGAAAGGGCTAGGCAATCTACTTATACACTTCACAACACCCCCACTCGCGTGTGACGGGAGAAGAGAGAGTCAAAACGTGAAAGAAGAAGAGCACACCGAAACGGCTAAGAGGGGGAAACAGCAATTTTAGGCTTAATTGCAAACCGGGGCAACAACAATTTTTAGGCTTAATTGCGAAAACCATGTGAAAGCCAGGATTTGAACTCGAGACCTGGGGCTCTGATACCATGTTAAGATTCATGCACTAGCCACTTGAACCAAAAGTCCGAACTGATGGAAAGGGCTAGGCAATCTACTTATACACTCCTTTTCATTGATGCGACCCCCTCGCCTTCACTAGGATTTATCCCACGGTCAAATACCTACCTCCACCGCCACGACCCTCCCTCCGTAACCGGCCTAAGTGCATTCCCCCACCAACATCGTCTCTTATTCATTGCTTCTACATGCCGACCTCCACTAACCTAATTGCCTACACATCCCCCACCCCCAGTTGACGTTGTTTCCTCGCTTCCCCCACCCAGTTCAAACTTCTGCCACCCCTATATATACAACACTCTAGGCTCGGATGACATTGATCTTCCCCCAACGGTGTGTCACCCCCTATCCAAAACCCCAAGTTTCGGGACACAGTTGACATCACGACGGTTCTTCGAGTCCAATATTTCGTCACAGTTGATTTCCTGCCTTTTTTATTCATGCATGGGCCGCAACACAAGTGCTCTGCGCGGCCTTATTATTCGCGGGAGAAAAGAAAAAAAGTATAGCGCAAATGGCGGAGCCTCCGATGCTAAGAGCATCTCTAGTGGTTCCTCTAAATGAGTACCTCTATATCTCCATATAGATGACCATTTATAAATATTCCCTTTTAGATGTCCTAAAGTTTTTCAGTGGAACGTCTATGTCTAGATCGTCTATATTTTTGATTTAGTCACTGTCAAGTGAACCTCTTGATCTCAGATGTGTGTGGGTACGCGTGCGCGGGGAAGAATTTTTCTTTGGATGATCCTCGCTCCGTCCTCTAGATTTGGAGGATGAGTAGAGGAAATGGATGATCCTCTATATTTAGATGACCATTTAGATGAGCCACTGAAAACGTTTTTTTAGTCCATGGTCATCTATACACATTTAGATGATTTTATAGAGAAGCCAGTGGAGATGCTCTAACATATAGCGCGCGAGTACAAGTGCAGGAAGAAGCAAACAGCGATCGATCCTAGAGGAGATTTATTTTAATCAAAATGGAAGCAGCGCGCGAAAATGGATGCAGTACGTGTACGGCGCCATGCCGTGTTGTTGGGTCGCTCTCGCGGCAAGGGACAGCGCGCGAGCAGATCGAGTACCTGCAGGCTGCAGCAGCGCCTGTCGCCGTCGACATATCAACCGACAATGACGACGGAGGTGGTCTCCGAGGTGTCTCCGAGGGCAGCAGCGAATACTTCGCGCGCGTGGGCTCACGTCGTCGTGGACTCCGGGAGCGACGTCATCCAGTGCAGTGCCGCCCATGCACCCTCTGCTACGCCCAGGCCGACCCGCTCTTCGACCCTGCCGCGTCGGCTCTGGCGTTTGCAGGACGCTTCCGGGTGCGCCGAGCTTCTACTACGTCGATCGGCCTCACAGGACTCGGCGTCGGCGGCGCGAGGCTCCCACTCCACTGGAACCTCGGCGACGACGGCGGCGGCGGCGTTGTTATGGACACCGGCACGGCCGTCACGAGGCTGCCTCCCGACGCCTAGGCCGCCGCGCTGCGCGACGCGTTCACGGACGCCGTCGTGTGGGGCCTACCCCCGCGCGTGCCGGCCGTGTCGCTAGCTCTTCGACACCTGCTACGATCTGAGCGGCTACGCAACCGTGCGCGTGCCCACGGTGGCGCTGACGCTGCCGGCGAGGAACCTGCTCGTGGCCATGGACGACCACGGCGTGTTCGAGGAGTCCGCATCAGGGCTCTCCATCGTCGGCAACATACAGCAGCAGGGCAACATACACCGTCGACTCTGCCGCTAGCAGTGCTGTGTTGCTGCCACGTACGTACAAGCTGTTTTACAAGCTATATCTTCTTGCTTATGGCGTAGGCGTGTATACATATTCAGAATTTGACCGTATTATGTACCGGCCAGCTAGCTAGTGTATATATAGGTATACAGAATCGGACCGTATTATATATATGCTCGTATATACAGAGTAACTAAGAGCCTAGTGGACACATCGTTGATTCAGAAACAAGTTAAGTGTTGCATTAAGAACAGAACAAGATAATTGCCGATTAGATCAGAGTTCTCGAGTAAAACCATCTGAAAGAAGCATCACACGCACTCAAGATATGCCTACTAGATCAGCTTCATGCATCTCTTGAAGCGATATAGACGTCGCCCGCGAGTATGCGATCCATTCTCATGCTGTCGCCGCTGCTAGTCCTTTCTCCTGCCGTCATGTTATCGTCTCCGATGACTTTGGCTCCAGCTCCACGATCAATACAAACGTGTGTATTGATGACAAGTCGATGTGTTAGTAAGGCCTCCTTTAACTGCGTCCATGCCCTAGTATGTGTTTTTCTAAACTCTGATTAGGATATATAGCTCCATCAGTTAGTGCTAGTCCCAGATGAGTCCAACTAGGTTTGCTGCTTAACTTAGCTTTGTGCAATGCACACGTTTGTTTGTATGTACCAGATTGAGTAGCTGTATATACATAACCAGAAAAATTAAAATCAATGGGCAAACAAAATATTAAGGTGAATAGGCACCAAAAAGTGTGATTGAGCCGTTTTGAGACTCCACCTTGAAAACCAAGTAACAAATCAGCACAACTCCTCTAGGATTCCGCGGCCTCGTCGTGATGACAATGTTATCGCAACCACAAGAAAAGTATCGGCCTCATCGTGATGACAATGTTCTCGCAACCACAAGAAAAGTCTCCCTAAATTATCGGTGGCGTGATCCAAGGGCGAGGTGGAGGATCATGCCACTGCCCGATCCGAATATCACGACAACCCATATATAGCACGCTACCGGCAGCGAGGATGTACTTGCCCTACTTTTGACTCCCAGAGATGATGCGGTTGGTGGCGGTTGTGTCTCAGTCGTGTCACCTCTCCGCCCCGACCGAATATGGGTGGAGGGCCGAAGGTGAGGCGGGGCGAATAGGGCTACGTCATCGATCGAAGGCAAGAAAAGACATAATCGTCCAGTGATATGTCATAATGTTGCAGGATTTTTTAGTTTCAGCTTCAAGAAAATTATCAAGACCTGCTGACAACTTGAAACTCATTTCAGAATAATTTCATCTGAAACATAAATGCAGTTTAATCAAATTTTGAATATAACTACTATGACAAGCCGGTAATTGGTCTAGCGGCAATGAATGCTTGAGTAGCTCATAAAATTTGGCGTTTACAGTGTTGGTCGGAACTGATCATAAGTGCTAACCAGCTATATCAATCGATCTTACACTGGTTTTCTAGCAAGGAGCACACAACGTCACATCATGCTGACATCACGGTGATTTATACTAGTGGGCTACCTTGCTAGTTAGTCAATTCTGCAAGCTAAATTTGATCATTTTAAAATCAGCAGCAGGACCGAAGCTGGTAAATTGGAATGTAACTTTTTGTTTAGATACCAATTGGAATAAAATTGGTCACAATCGGACTCCCTACGCAAAAGTTGGACTTGTACGAGACTTTATATATAGGGGCCGCGAGAGATGTATGCATGGTATAGTCCCGCCCAAAATTTAGGGATCTACTGCCTTCGTTATGATTACTCTACATTCTAAAAAAAGAGACAAACTGGTATTGCATTTATTAGTACTACTTGGATATGTGAACAACCAATCCAAACTAAATTGAAAATAACGTCCAGTGAAGAGAAAAGCCACTTCGTTTTTAGTGTTGTTGTTGGCTAAAAGTTAGAATGTAGAGTGTCTGGGAATAAATTTTCAGGCTAGAATGTAGACTATTTCAGAACGGAGGGAGTATGCCACTTTGTACCCGTTTCGGCTGCTTTCCCGTTGAAATCTACGACCGGGCATTTTTCCGACCAAAATTTTGAGACACGGTTTCCATCGCGTGAGTTCTCTAATACAAATCTTTGTCACGGTTGGTTTATGCATGGTCCATGCATTCCTAATGGTATTTTTCCCACCAAAAGTTGCATGGCTAACCCCATACCCTAACTCTGCATATGGTCTCCGACATGGTCGGTTCCGACAGCGTTGGACAGCTCTCAGGAGGATAACGCTTTAAAAAGTGCATGGAGTATGAGCCCACACAGGTGCCAGCGACTTATATTGTACATGGAATGCTAGGTATACAATGCAACTCCCGTCGAGGAAGATCTTGGGAAGCCAGGGTTACCGGTGGCATGGGGAAGTTGGGGTTTCCACGAGTCATATTTTTCACCGCCTTTCCTATAATTGGCATGCCATCTTATCGGCGCCCCTCTCTACTTTATGCTTGCCCATCATGTCATGTGCCAAGACACACGTTGTTATTTTTAGGCTAGTTGACGTGCATGAAGTAATAGATATCCATGGGATAGAGGCCGCTAATGGTATTCCAGAACTATAGATGAGGAAAAGTCGGTTTTTCCACCGAAAACTTTGGAACACTATTATTCTCAAGAGTCAAGACCAATTTATTGCACTGACTTTGTTTCCAGCACGTACTCTGCATGAGCTACAACACACACCACGTGCTCACCATGCATGAGCCAGATATTGATATACTCTAGACTGCCACCCCACACACCAATTGCTAACCATGCAATATGATGTCGCAGTTATCTCGCAGTTATCTCCCTCAATGATTACCTTCATCACGTACTACTTTCAATTTGCTTCTAGTGTTGGCAACAGACGACTAATGCAAAGGTTGATTTACTTCCATTCCTAGATACCTACTTCCTCCATTCACAATCACCCTGTGTTCTAGGTTTAATCAAAGTCAAACTTTGTAATGTTTGACTAATAATATAGACAAAAATATTAATTTCTAGAATATAAATTTAATACTATTATAATCATCTTGAAATGTATTTTTTATTACATAAATTTACAGCTATAGATGTTGTTATCTTTTTGTTAAATCTTTGCATAAACTTTTAAAATTTTGACTTTGACTAATGCCAAAATGATAGGGTGAATAAAAAGGGAGGGAGTGCATACATTAGTGCAAATACTTTTGTTTAGCTACATAGATACAACTCATTAGTGATTAGGAGAAACCAAGTCTCTTTAGCTTTCCACTTTGATTAACTTCTCTAATTTGTTGTTACATGCGTGTATTACCATTTAATATAAAAGCAAGTATACTTAAAAAACAAAATAATTAGGATTCAATTACCTTCTCATATACCGAAAATTCCAGGTTACGACAAAACACCGCCCGACAGTGCAATGGCCAGTTACGATGGAGTTTGATTACTCCGGGAAAAGACGACTTTCAAAAGTGCATGCAATATGAGTCTACACCCTCTGGCCTCGTCTTCTCTTCCACCCAAACTTTGGGACACGATGTTTTCCCGCCCAAACTTCGGGAAGTTTTTATCCTTCGAGACCAATTTGCCATCCCGACTTGATTTCCTGGGTACCCTCTGCATGGGATACAACACACATACTTCGTGCATGGACGATGCATGTTAAACTCTAACTTTCCTGCCAAAAGTACACTGGCCCACCCGCGCCCCCTCACTTTTGCATATCTGCTCCTATTAGGGTGATTCTGGCGGTGTGGGAAAGGTACCGGAAAGCTAGATATTATGAGGATGCATGCAATACGAGTCTACATATGTGCGCAAGGAGTTGCAATGAACATGTAATTATAATCATGAAATACCACTCCGAACGAGGAAGATCTAGGGAAGCTAGGGTGTCTAATGGCGTCAGATAGCTTTTGGTTTTGATGGCTCCTACTTTTCATTGCCGCGAACCTCCCGCCTCCACTAGGATTTATCCCAGGGTAAAATACCTACTTCCACCACATTCACTGGCCAAAATGCAATAAATGGGAACTAGGATTTCCTTTGCTTTTAATCACGTTCACATGCATGCAACCGGTGGAATCAATCTATCGATCACATTTCCGGAGTGCATGGGCACGTGCACGCACGGTAGCGATCTCTGAAAAGTGGCAGCCTTTATTACTCCCGGCGACGGTGACGCTCCGGAATGTGTGGGCCTGCTCTTCTTCGGCCGGTCCGAGGCCATGCTCGTGGGCACTGTGTGGGTGCCCCTCCTGCACCACGTCGGGGGATCAGCGGCGGCGGCGAGAGGCTCCCGCTTCAGTCCAACCTCTTCGACCTTGGTGAGGACGGCGGCAGCGACATGGTATGGACATCGGCACGGCCTTGATGCGACCGACTTCCGACGCCTACGGGCTACGGCGTGCTGCAATTCAGCTATGATAACAACAACTCAACGAGAGATTGCACTCTGAAGGAGTGGATGTCAGACTGCATCACAGATCCTTATAATGATATGCCTACTAACACAGCCTTCATGCATCTCATGAAGCGACATATGTCGTCTGCATATTATACGAGGATGTGATCCGTCCTCCCGTTGTCGCCAGCTTCTGTTATTATACGAGGATGTAGAGAACAAGGCTGGGAGGCCGATGGAGCTATTAGTGTACGGCTAACTGCGGGTTGATGGTGTAAACGCTGGTGGACGTCATTGATCAGCTACCATAATGCTCTGATTACACTAGGATGACCACTCGCAACCATTCCGTTGAAGTTGTTGGTCAAGAAATTTAGCCTGCATGTACAGGCCACCGACATCACGCTCATGGACCTTGTTGTTGTCCTGCTTCAGAACATCGTCGGATGGCCTCCTCAACCACGCCTTCCCTACTAGTGATCGAGGATCCAGTAGAAGGCCTTCGACAACCCGTCGTTGTTGTGTACACCGATGAGGCGCGCATATTCAATTAGATGAGGGGTGCTGACAAACTGCCGAGGCGCCAGGGATATTTTATTTCATTTAATACTTATATTTATTTTTCAATTAGTTTTACTTTTTGTTGACTATTTATTAATGTTACTTAAGACAATGTGTATATACCCATACTTTTTGCAATACAACAAGTACTCTTCATCTTCATCCCCCCACATATATCAGGGTTTCGGAGCAATCCGCGCTTCGGAGAATCTGCTAAGTGTTATCGTCCGAATGTGAGGAAGGTCACACTGGGGAGCTATTTTTGCACCATTACACGTTCCACCGCACTTTCACACATATCATAGGTCCACATGCAAGATTTGATGGGATTCTGGTGCTCCCGCGGTCATTTTCCTCCTCCCACACCCCCCCCCAAAAAAAACAGCGATATCTGTGCCCCGGCGGGTCTAGCCCCCTAGATTTCTCCGCGCGAGGTTCCACCAATGTATGTTTTCATTGGTTTAGGTTTGTTTAGGACATATACACATGGAAACCAGGCTTGGGAACCTTTGGCTCATGCTAGCCTCCGGTATACCAAGAAGAATTGCCTTGATCTACTGGTTAGGGTTAGGGTTAGGGTTAGTTTTAGGGTTAGGGTTTAGGGTTTTGCAGCTCCTGTGTCAGCAGTTGTAGTTACATTACTCTAGCCTCCCTAGTTATCAGAATCATTCCCAGTTTGATCACAGCTTGCATTCACTGTTGGGCCATTATCCCATGAGTCACCCTTCTCGGTAACTTGTTCTTCAAGACAATCTTCAGAAGTGGGCATGCCAAGGTTTTGGCTTGGTCGCCGGTGTGAAATCGATTTGATCTGGTCGTATCCTTTGTGCTTAGGTGGGTTGGCTTGCACTTTGTTGCTGCTGCCCGCTTCGTGGCGTGGCAACCAATTTGGTCCAAGAGAAGAGATGAGAAGAAGTGGTGCAAAAACCCAGCCCATGCGAGCTTACACGGACGGTATCAAGTCCAGTCAAACCCAGCCCATGCGGCAAAGGAGAAAAAAAAGGAAGGAAGGAAGGCCCAAGGAGAGCAGAGGAAGCTGATGGATCCAATCCAGCGAGAGCGGAAGTGGCAAATTTGCTCCTCTCAATTGGTTGTATAGGAAAAAAAAAAAGCAAAACAGCGCGGCCCAACCCAGTAAAGTCAAAAACAGCTGCGGATGCGGAGCGAGCGAAGAGACTCGACTCGATGTCCGCCACGCAACCTCCTCCGCGATGTCCGCCACGCTGCCAAATAATATTGATCGACACACATTGCAGGGATTCGATTCGTCTCATTCAAGCTCAGCAAAGCCCATTACTTGCACATTCTCCAGTACAAGCTTCTCGACGTCACACACAGCCCGCATCACCCCACCAGAACCCTCGCCGCCGCCGTCCTCGCCGACGATGACCTCCATCCGGAGCGCGGGGGGCGCGCTGCCGCCGATCCGGCTGGCGGTAGAGCGCGCGCGCCAGGAGGTGCTCCGCCGTGAGCTGGACGGGTGCCAGCTCCTGGCGGGCATCTGGTGCCACGGCTTCACGGTGGCGCAGCTCCGGAGCATCCGCGCGTCGCTGCCGCCCACGGCGCGGCTGGTGGTGGCCAAGAACTCCGACCTCGCGGCGGCGGTCGAGGGCACGCGCTGGGCGTCGCTCCGCCCCGTCGCGCGCGGCATGAACGCCTGGCTCTTCGTGCGCTCCGACGAGATCCCGCCCGCGCTCCGCCCCTACCGCGACTTCCAGAAGGACTGGAAGCTCCAGCTCAACGACTTCACCGGCGCCGTCTACGAGGGCCGACTCTACGGCCCCGACGACTTCGCCAAGCTCGAGGCCATGCCCACCAGGGTCCAGTCCTACCAGTACCTCCTCGGCTGCCTCCAGATGCCCGCCGTCTCCGTCCTCGCCGCGCTCCGGGCGCGCCAGGAGGCCATGGCGAACCCGCCTGCCGACGACGCCGCTCCCGCCTCGGAGCTGCCGGAGAAGTGATCAAAGGTTTCTATGTTACAACACTTGCAGCTTATAAAAGCAGCTCCCTTCTTTCTTTTTTTGCAGATTTTGAATTCAGTGTAGTAGACAACACCTAGAAATTCATCATAAAGGATGCATTGCTCCGATGTATCATCTGTTCATGACCTGACATTGGAATGTGAAGAAATGTCATGCTCAATTGCCAATGATGACGATTCAGACCTTAGTTTGTACCAGCATTGTATTGCTAAATTGTTCATCTTCTTCACTTGTGTGATTATGAACTAGAGCGATTTTGTGAGGACGTGTTGTGGTGTGTACTGATCTGTTGACATGTCAGGTTTCTTTGTGGTTCAGTTGCAATTTCAGTCAGAAATAAGCTCTTTGTTTCGTAGGCAGTTTGTTGCACTGATCTATCATGACCAACTGACTGATTTTGGCTGATGAACTCATGCACTCTGAAGGCATTTGGTTTCAGGTGCAAATGGGAGACCCTAAATTCTTGAAATTCTTCCAGAATCCGGATTCAGTGTCATCTGCAGTTGTTTGCTCCATCACTGACACTAGCGCTGGTCGATGTGCTAGTCATTTTGCTTGATTTTTGTACTAGTATTGGATCGTTCATAAACTGGAGACAGATTAGCTAGGACTGTTGTTGATGCTGTGTTCATTCATTGCGGGTCGGAGCTATAGGCGTTTACAAGAATCTCAAATGATATCCAGATACTTGAAAGGTGACTTGAGAACAGCAGTGTGTTTTGCAGCTCTGGTTATGAGTATATGTGCATACTATTTGCCTCTTAGAATTATCTCTCTTTTAGCTTCTCTTGTACACTACTCTCGGACATGGTGTTTTGGCTCATATGTCTAAATGCACCTATTAAGAAAATTGTATTTTAAGTTTATTCTAAAATGTCGAAAAATTCTGGAAAAAAAATCATGGATGTACATCTGGACATTCTATGTTCACTCACAAAAGTTGTGTAAAAGAAACATTTTGTGTGGCCTACATAAAAAAAAATGTCACATGAAAAGCTATTTTGGATCATCGAAAATTGGCATTTTTACACAGCCCATAAAATTATCATTTCTTTGCGAAACTTAGTGTGTAAACACAGATGTCAAGATGTACACCTAGAAAAAAAATCAGATTTTTTGAAAATTTTAAAATATATTTTTTACACAACGGTGCATCTACATCTATGAGCCAAAGCCAAAGAGGATTTCCCCACTACTCTGCCCCTACTCACTTACCGAAATAAGCAATGTTGTCTTTTTGTAAAAAGAAAGATGTTGTGTTTCACAGATCAGTCATCACCGTTCTCTTATGTGTTGGATGTTCTTATTGCTGGTTGGTTGAGCTGTCCAATATCGTAAGCATCATTAATTCTACGCATCTTGTAACAGCTATCACATCGCTTCAGTTTAATGAATAGATGATGGTTTGGGTGCGTCTTGAAGTTTCTTTTCCCCCCTTGATAATCTTAAACCCAGGTGAGCATAGACACAGAATATCATACGTTCAGAGCCTTCCTGGACCAAAGACGCCACAGGTCTCCACTCCTCTTCCAACATTGTAGAATACCTCTCAAGTTCAGAAATGCCTGGCTTCAGTACAAATTTAGCCTTAAATCTTACCGCATAAAAAGCTTATAATATAGCTGGGAACTGATTTTGTCGTCTGATATTTGGTGACCGCTTTATTTTCAGTTTCAAAAGATTGGAGCATGGATTACCACATCATTTTTCCCTTTTTTGTGCCGCTAAGTACTAGTACACCATATTGGCCTAAATGATAGTGAATGATGAAAGACAGCTCATCGATGTCAAGAACCCACGACATGGATTCAAGTATTCGACCATACGGGCTCAGCTAAGAACTGATAGAATCTTGGTTTTGGTACAGCACCAACTAAAGCAACAACTTGGCAAATTAAATTTCAGAGAGCTATGAACTAATGGAATCTTGGCTCAGCTATCATGCCTAATACCCTCACCATACCCTGTTCGTCGCTCTCGCATTGCCTGTTAGAGGTTTTATTTACCTCTGTGTAGGTCCAGTCGTCCAGGTGTAAAGAAAAACCCACAAAAACAAAGCCGAGGAGTAATGTTAATTCAAATACGCTCTTATGTTTACAACTTCATGTGATAAAAAATCACAATCATAAGAAAATATGTCTGAAAACTAACCTAGTGTCATCAATTTCATGTCACATAAACCCACATTAACGAAGCAATTGTTCTTAACAAAATAAACTACGCCTTGTAATTTAAAGGTAGGGAGTGACAATATATGTTCTATCTTACATCCACAATCAGTAAACAAGTACTTACAAAAAGCCACCAGACATAACGTGTAATCTTGTAATAAGCTTATAACATGGAGTACTAGCAAACTGGCAACATTGTATGTTAGGACAGGATCATGGGATCACAACAAAATATAAAGGCAAGCTGGTCACACAGACAACACGAACTAACATAATACACAAGGTTACATCGACTAACATAATACTATATACAAGGTGGTTCAGAATCTAAAACAGAGGGAACAGTCACAGAAAGGAAGATGGTATTCACTACACTGAAGATTCTTGATCTGGAAGCTTTGAGTAGCACGGTACATAGGCATAGTATTGACACCGCTCAAAGCCGTCTCGTATCTGCTCGAGTATACCAGTGCTGATGTTGTAAGAAAGAAGCTTATCCGTCCTCTGGTCGGAGAGGAAAACAAGGTCTTTCTCCAAGTCGAGAGCAACAATAGAATAATCACAGTTCCAAAACCAGAGACGGTCGCCACCATCGCCACCATTATCATAGTGAACAAAGTCATCCCTTCCAAATGCATCAGTCATACTAAGACGGCCCTTCAAAATCCAAGCCCGTAAACCATGAGCATATTCATCCAGAGTCCAAACTACAATCGAGTGACCATCCGCATCTGGCAATGCATACTGCAAGTTCCCTGAAGATTTGCCAAAGCAACCATGGGTGAAAGTACCCACATAAAAAGAGTCAGATGGCATATCAATAATCCAATGATAGGGCAGTGTGCCATCACTCATTTCCTCCAAGCCTTCAAACACCACAACTTCTTGTCCAGTAGTCTCCGCATACAACATCCCATGAAGAAACAAGTGAGGCCTATGGGAAACAACTATATCAGAATCCCATTTATCATCCACAAGCCATGAGGAGCTTCCAGACCAGAATATCTCAAGTTTGCTGGTACCAAGTATCAAACCCTGGTGATGCTTCAGATGAAAATTGAAGATGTAGAACTGCGGTGACCATGATGGATCAAACGCCAAAACAGTTACATAACGAGGGTCATCTGTCTCAGGATGAGTATCAGGAATCATCCTCCATTGTCGAGTTGCTGGGTTGCACACAACGAAGCAGCAAATGCCTGGAGTAGTATAGCTGTTCCTATACTTACAAAGGACTAAACCATTGCAGCAGTCGACGATTTCTAGATGCTCATAGTGTGGTGCGTCAGCAAGAATGTCATCGATTTCTTCATCATCTTGGGACAGGCTAACAAGTGGGATAGCAGACTTATTGCGACCTTGGTACAAAAGGCCAGTGGTTACTTTTGTGGGCAGCTTCTTCTGGTAGTGTGGATCAGAGGACAAGGCAGACCATGCCTTATATGCACATTTGCATCGGCAATAGTCCTTGTACGTCAGGCGGGAGAGGATATCGACAACTAGATCATCTGTTAGCTTAGCGGCAGTAACTTCCTTGCCAAGGCCCATGTCTTTATGTTAGCTAGCTGTCACTGAAAGGAAAATCTAACACTTGTCAGAATAAATAATAATTTTGAATGCTTACATTACAAAAGACAAACACAATAGTTGTGATGGATAGAATTCGTTCCATTTGAAACAATGCTTGATAGTAATAAATCAACTTATTACCCCCCGCACACAGAGACAAACATCACTTTCTATCATTCATATTCCTTGGATTTACATATCTCTTTTGACATTTGCCAGTTTTTTAGGGGAACAAAGTGCGGCTGACTAACTTTTACCAACACATATCAGGGGAACAAAGCATTTCTGATTTTAAGATAATGAATCCGTCTGCAGTTTCATTATAGTAGTAAACTATTGGGATACAATACTCATAAGATACTAAATTATTTCATTAAGAGGTAGAGGTCTAGAGGATATTGACAAACATGCAAATTATCTTTCGGAGTGCAGCTCAAATTTCGTGCTCTCATAAATCCATCTTGAGCCTTAGTCACCCTCCAGAACGAGAATGATAAATAGGACTACTACCATAGTGACTTAATACAGTGGCGGACGCAGGAAAAAAACTGAGGGTGGGCACACTAAAAAAAAAATTTGGCCATATCCCCCAATTGTGATAAAAATTTACCGAATATAAATATGTTTAGCTAAAGTGTCGATTTTTTTACTTTTTATTATCTTTGTGGTTGTGGTTGGCATGGGTTTTTTCGATATATGCTCTCCGATCATCATTTGGAACATTAACATCGTACCTTAAAATAGGAACCCTTTCCCCAGATCATATGGAATATGCTCTCTGATCATCATTTGGAACATCGTACCTTAAACTCTGCGTCCGCCACTGACCGAGGCACCAAGCCACCGACAGGGAGGCAGCGGCCGGAGCGGGGATGGGGATGGGGAGGCGAGCACGCTGGCGACCGGAGTCGGGGTTGGTAAGGTGAGGCGGTCGACCACCGACGGCCGGCGTGGGGAAGGTGGATGCGGCGGCGGCGGCGGCGTGTCTGGGGCAGGGCCGCGGGTGTCGAGTCGAGCTCTGGAACCGCTCTCTCGTTGACCACAAAGCAGGCCTTATTGGGCTTTTTTCTAAGTTCAGATTAGGGGTATTTCCGGCCCACCCGCTGCGTACGCCCATGAATTAATAACGCATACATACCCCATGAAAATTAAGCTACCGCTCAAAAAAAAAAAAAAAAATGAAAATTAAGCTCGGACAAAAGGCAGGGCACTCGTCACAGATCAGACCTACGAGTACAAGCGGGGACGCGGCGAGAGAAATGGAGGAATCGGCGTCAGGAAAGGTAAGAGTGGGGGAGGAAGTAAGCTCAGATCTGGAAAATGAAATGGCAAGGGCAGTTGAAGAACATGAGGGAGAACAACAATACGGGCTGAGGGGAGTAGGACGAGGACCAAGGACTCTCACAGTGCAGCTTGCTTCCGGTCGCCAGCGAAGGTGATGTTTCAAAGCCTGCCCGCCGGCGAAGCACCAGGGGTCTGAGAGAGAGAAATAGACAGGTGTGTGTGAGGCGCTAGGGTTTCCGTTATGAGCGACCGTGTCTTCTTCTTGCCTACTAGAAAGATCTGTTCATCCTCAAATTTTGCTTTTCATTCAATTTTTTTATTTGATCGGAAATTAGAAAAATTGTCCATGCGTTTCTATGGCTTACAGGCTATTATTATTTATCTAATATTTCTGTCAACTTTATTTACATTGACGTAGCTACGAAAATATTAATAACAAACTATCATCATGTAGCATCATGGACCACCTCAAATAGTTCCCTTTTTAGCGCCAAGCGTCGAATTTGCGGTAAAGAGCTTTTGAATAAGAAAACTTAAGCACAACCCAATTCTTTTCCAAAAATCGATCAGCCCGCGTATCCTTAATCTGGCTTAGCCCTTTTTTCCATTCTCTCGTCCAACGGCCTAAGTGGTGGCTTACTCTCCTTGGAGCATTCCAACCGAAATGGTAGATTTAACTCTGCCAACTTGGAAGCTGTGGGTAAAATTTGCCTCTTTCGATTTGTATTTTGTAGTGACATTCCGATCTACTTTCTAACTCCCACTCTCCAAATTTCAGATCGAGTTTATACACTTGAATAAAGTTTGTTTTTAACCGAAATATTTAGTTCAATTGATAAGAAATGGGGCCATATCGTACTTTCACAAAGCACTGAAAAAGGGGATCAGGGGAATATTTTATAAGTTGTGACACTTTTCTCGTAACCTCTATTATTTCCCACATGACCGCCATATTTTATAAACATGTAATGAAAAGTGTGGCAAATTATAAAATCCCCTAGGATCAGGAGGTAAACCAATCTATAGTGTGTAGGGAGGAAATAACGACCATGGCTCTGGTGTGTACTCGCTTGCTGGCAGACCTCAAGAAGAAGAAGACAAATTTGGAGGAGGCTCGTCGGATGTGACATGGTTAACTTATATTTAGCGTGGTTGATTCGGGAAAGGAGGTGGAGAGAGGTATGTGAGGGAGAGAGAGAAGTCCACCTCTGCCCAGGCTCCAGCAAATCGATGTGTTTGCCACCAGAGCCGCACCTGAAGACGAATCCGTCCATCTCACAAGAGCGAAGGATCAGCTCCACTCGGATCGGGACCTGCACCTCTGGCTAAAAGTAGATGAATCCGACCTCGCGACCGCGCATGGTCAGCTCCACCTCCATCTAGATCAGGAGTGTCACAGGTGGCCAGGGGCACCAGGGCACCCGGTAGGACAACGGGAGGCGGAACGTCGGGTGCCGCTGATGGTTCTCCGGTGATGGCGCCAGACAATCTTGGTGGCGGTTGTTGTGAAAGCGGTTGGTAAACCCCAGGAGGAAGGTGTGATGAGCACAGCAGCAAGTTTTCCCTCAGTATGAAACCAAGGTTTAATCGACCAGTAGGAGAAAAACGTGACTTCTGAAGGTGTTGCTAGCTGACTAGTGGCAGGACGCACTACGGCCGCAACAACGTGGAACCTGCACACAACACAACCAAAGTATTTTGCCCCAACTTGGTGAGGTTGTCAATCTCACCGGTTTGCTGAACACAAAGGATTAGACGTATCGAGTGGAAAAAAATGTTTGCAGTAATTAAAGAGGACAGAGCTTTGCAGTAATTAAAAGAACAGGATTGCAGTAGATGAATTCATCAGTGTAAAGGAAAGGGCCGGGGTCCACAGTTCACTAGAGGTGTCTCTCCATAAAGATAAATAACATGCTGGGTGAACAAATTACAGCTGGGCAATTGACAGAATATCGACCATACTTGACAAGATGATTACTACGAGATTCGTTTGGGCATTACAACATAATACATAGACCGTAATCCAACTGCGTCTATGACTAATAATCCACCTTCCGGTTATAGTCCGAACCCCTTTCAGTATTAAGTTGCAAGCAACAGATTATCGCATTAAGCAATGTGTGTAAAGTAAACAATAGAATTACCCTTGGATAAAACATTGTTGTTTTCTCCTAGTAGCAACAGCACATCTACAATCTTAGAAGTTATTATCACTCTTCCAGAAAACTAGAGGCATGAACCTACTATCGAGCATAAATACTCCCTCTTGAAGTCACAAGCATCTACTTGGCCAGAGTATCTACTAGCAACGGAGAGCATGTAAGATCACAAATAACATATGACATGAATATATAATCGACCTCAACATAGTATACAATATTCATCGGATCCCAGCAAACACAACATGTAGGATTACATAAGGATAATCTTGATCATGTAGGGCAGCTCACAAGATCTAAACATGAGGCACAAATTGGAGAAGACACCCATCTAGCTACTGCTATGGACCCATAGTCCAGGGATGAACTACTCACGCATCACTCGGAGGCGGGCATGGCGATGTAGATGCCTCCGGCGATGATTTCCCTCTCCGGCAGGTGCCGGGAAGAGCTTCTAACCCTCCCGAGATGGGTTCTGGCTGCCGCGACGGAACTTTTCGTGGATGGAGGCTCGGGTCTTCAGGGTTTTCCCGAGATCGTGAATAAATAGGCGGAGGGCGATGTCGGTGGAGGCCAGGGTGGCCCACACCCCTAGGCGCGGCCAGGGCCAGGCCGCTCCTAGGGGCGTGTGGCGTGCCCCCCTTCGACTCCCCTCCGGACTCGTCTTCGTTACGGTAAAATATTGACTTCGGCTTTTATTTCGTCCAATTCCGAGAATATTTCCTGTACAACTTTTATGAAATATAAAACAGCAGAAAACAGGGAACTGGCACTGTGGCATCTTGTTAATAAGTTAGTGCCGGAAAATGTATAAAAGTGCAACGAAGTATGAGCAAAACATATATGAATTGGTGTAGAATAAGCATGGAGCATCCAAAATTATAGATACGTTTGAGACGTATCAACCGCCACCACTGTCATTGTGATGCGAGGCGGGGTGTGGATGGACCGATGGAGGCATCAAGCTCGAGTTTTGGCATGGAGGAATTCATGCGTTTTTGCAGCTGCAGCTTGACCTTGACGCAGTTTTTTTTATTTCCATCCAACCGAACAGTTATTTGATGTAGGCGGTAGCACAGGCTGTAATATTAATTAAAAACAAGGGATAACTCAAAGTTTGACGAAGAAAAAGGCAGAAATCTGAACTCCTTTCTTATCATGGTGGATGTTGGTGTTGCGGTGTGAAAGGACGTGGACAATTCCCGTAGTTATGGTGAATGTGGAAGAAGAAGGTGGCTAAACCCATGACGGCCTAGAGGAACGATGCATGTTGGACGCCATGAAAAAGTGCGGCAGAGGCGTATGTTAAGTAGTGCGAGGTAGCCTGCCGAGGGGGCGCGGTAGCCACAAGCTGCAGTAGAGATGAGTTCACCTGGGCCGCAACAGCCTAGGGAGCTACGAAAAGTGCACGATAGCTTGTCATGGGTCTGCGGCATGCAACATGCATGCACACTTAGATGAGCAAACCTGACAGCGAGGTAGGTGGCGTGCCCGACAGAGAAGCTAGAGTTGTTCATGGTGGTGATGACCACATGCAACGCAAGGGCGCCCTATGTTGACGACGAGTAGTATACTAGGGGACGTGCTTATAGTCACATGCACGACAGCAAAGTTGTACGCGCCATGGTGTGGACGATGATGCGCAGATCGGAACTGATGGTGTTGTGGGTATACTTTATGGGTGTATCAACAGCGTGGCCTAGATCCGGCAAGCCCGGGTGGCCCATAGACGGTGATGGTGGCATGTGGCCCATCGGACGGCCCAGTTGCTGTAGATCAAGATGGATGATGTCCAGCCCAGGAACAAGGAGCCGGATCCCAACCGGCCTACTGAGGTAGCCGAATCCTTGGAGGTCTATGCCAGGAGTCAGATCCGTGAAGGCCCATGAAGGAAGCCGGATCCATGACGACAAGTTAGGCATAGGTGGATCCTTGACGTACACGGCAATGTAATATTCCGTAGTTAGGCAACTTGTATTCCGGTAGGACTCTCCATAGAAACCCTAGATCCGGGCGCCTATATAAGCCGGATCCTGGGAGCCCTTAGGGGAAGATCTCGAGTTAGACACGAGACAACCACAACTCATTGTAACAACGCGAAAGCGCCCAGATAATTCCAAACAAGCAGCAGTAGGCCCTGTCTCCGAACAGGTGTTCCGAAGCTGGGTAACTCGCGTACCACCGTCCCGAGGACTCTCCGCCCAATGGCCCCTACTTCATCTTCCCTCCATGAGGATCCCTCCTCTGGAGTACCGTCGAATAGGCAACGACGCTTGGCGCCCACCGTGGAGCCGGCGTCTGGAGGCCGGAACCGGGAGGGTTCTCGCCATGGGAAGCTACGACGAATCCATCGTGTGGGCGTGTCCTTTACACCGGAACTTTCCGATCGTCCCTCGGACGAGTGCTGGATTCCGGCTAAAACCGACCCCATCAAGCTCTCCATCGTCCCAATCGGCGGCATTCACATCTTCATCGGTGAAACCGTCGATTCCGACGGAAACGCCCTAGTAAGTCACGCTGACGCGACCGCCACTGAGCAGGACGCAGTCGCAAAGATCCAATCTGAGATGCAGGAACTTCCTAAGCAAGATTCCGCCTTAGATCTGGAAATTTCAAAACCCACCCAATCCGCCCCTGAGCAGGAAATTACGGTGGAAGACCAATACAGATCCGTCTGGGTCTCCCAGGTGTTAGAAAAGCAAAGGTGCCACTTCGTGCATTACCACGCACATACCGCAGGAATCGCCCCTCCTCCGGACGGAGCCGGACCCATGCAGGTCGAAGCTTCCGGAGACAGCGACGCCCCGGATCAGCAGGAGGCTGCCGGAGACAGTGTTGCCCCGGATCAGCGAGAGGATGCCGGAGATAAAGAAGAGTCAATCTTTGGCAACTTAAGTCCAACTTCCGATGACGCGTCATCCATGAACACAGAGGAATACAACCGTGTTACGAAGGAGTTGGAGGATGCGGAAAAAGCTGAGGCAGAATCCGCCCCGCCAAAGGAGGTCCTTGCGACCATAACCGGACTGGAGCAGGAAGCTGACAACGAAGCTACTCCGACTGACGCCAGGCTCCCAGGTCCGTCCAATTCGGAGACTCCGCCTTCGCGGCCACGTCGCCGCGCTGCGCTGGATTCCGGAGAAGAACCTGTCCTCGAACACTGGGAGTATCTGTCCCCAGAAGAGCTCGTCGAGCAAGCAGGCATAGGTGCCATCGCGCACTCGGAAATCCTCAACAAGCCAATAACTCCGGACGATGCCGCAGATCCGGAGGCCTTAGAAGCCAAGAGGAAGGAAATGTTGGCTACCGCCAAGAGATTTGCCAACACCGCTATGGCAATGCTGGAGGAAAGGCAAGAGGCAGAAGACGTGATGAATAACTTCCTCAAAAGAGAGCGCGAAGCCGTTGACTCCTTGCAGAAGGCCAAACAACTCCGGGAACAGTGGGAGTCCATGATGGGTGATGCCCAGAAGGAGGCAGATAGGATCCGACGGGAAGCTGTCACCCCCCGCAAGATCAACTTTGCAACCCCCACCGCTCACCAGCCGCTCACAACTCCAAAGGACAACATGAAGAAGGCTGCGGAGATTCTGACCAAGAAAGATGAGGAAATTGACATCAACCACCTCCGTACACTCGTAGCTTCAACAGTGAAGCAACAGAGTAAGGCAGACACTTCGCGCAGGTTGGAATCCAATCCGGAACTATGTGTCTCCACCGCGCAGAAGGACGCCTCCGGAAGGCATCATCGTGACGATGAATCGCGCACCGGATCCACGGAGCGCAGAAGGAGAACCAGAGAACATCCAAATCCGATCCCGGTTCCATCGAAAACACCTCTGACGGACCCAAGGAAGGGACAGGATCCGATGTACGCTGTCAAGGATAAGTACCAAAACCCATCACCTCCACCCCGGAGCGTGAAAGTGCATGGAGCCCCCATGTGTGGTTTTGGTAATTAATGACAATCCCTATGGACTAATGTTTGCATTGAGTTATATTTGTAGGAGTTGTCCATAGGCAATTCTTGAACCATATGTTGGCTTCAAGGTTGCAATAAGAAGAATTTGATGAAGGATATCAAGTGTCAAGTATGTCTTGAAGATGAAGATGAAGTGAGCCCTCAAGTTACTTCAAGACATCAACATGTTTGTATTAGGTTGCAATAAGAAGAAATTGATGAAGGATATCAAGTGTCAAGTATGTCTTGAAGATGAAGATGAAGTGAGCCCTCAAGTTACTTCAAGACATCAACATGATGAAGAATGAAGATATGAAGTGCAAGTTCAAGATGAGCCATCTCGAAGAGATCCTTTGCTTGAGTCTTGCCATCCAAATGAAGAAGATCAAGTCTCAAGTATGTCTTGAAGATGAAGATGAAGTGAGCTCTCAAGGTTAACTTCAAGACATCAACGAAATGAAGTGCAAGTTCAAGATGAGCCAACTCGAAGAGATCCTTTGCTTGAGTCTTGCCATCCTTATGGTGATCATGGATATGTGAAGATGCGCCGAAAAGAAGCTCTCCCATGGTGGATTATGGGGGAGCAATCCACAAGACTTCGTCAAGCAAGCACAATCAAGAAAGGCGTTCCATCTTGTTGATGTCAAGATCGTCGTCATCGAGCTCAAGTGGAATGCACAAGTATAAGGTTTGCTCTTGATAGGGTTTCTTTCTCACCGGTCTCATAGTGTAGTTGGAGACCGGTTTATAGTTTAGTTGCCGTACTATCAAGAGGGCTCTCGAGTGAGTAATCGATCATATCGTTCGGAGAGAGCTCAAACCTTTGCATCCTTGCATCATCTTTCTTGGTTGTTATTTGGACCTTATCCATGTGATGTTTTAGAGCTTGTGCTTATTCTCATGACAAGCTCTAGTTCATCGAAAACGGATTTCGCATAGATCACTTGTTGCGTTTTCGAGTTTGGTTCATCATCTTTCTTGGTTTTATTTGGATCTTATCCATGTGATGTTTTAGAGCTTGTGCTTATTCTCATGACAAGCTCTAGTTCATTGAGAATGGTTTTTGCATGGGCAACTTGTTGCATTTTCGAGATTGGAGGTTTTACCGGTATGTCTTTTTTAGATAGGTCAAACCTTTCATCATTTGTTTCTATCCTCCCTTGTTGGACTATGATGGTTTCCTGCATGATCTTGTAGAGCTTGTTCCTAGCTTCAAAATGAGCCCAAGATCATCAAAATCGGAGTCCGGATGCTAAAGTTATGCCCGTTTTAGTTTTGGTGTTTCTGCAGTTTTCGGGGGCGGATAATCCGGCCCGAATGCCATTCCGGGCAAATATCCGGCCAAATATCCGGCACGGGGGGCGATTTTCGGGGGGCAGATAATCTGGCCCGGGCGGATTTTCCGGCCTGGGAGGTCCCAAACGGTCATATTTCGTTGGGAGGGGTATATAAGACCCCTTCTTCCTCCTTGGGCTGGTTGGTTCACTCTCTCTCTCCCCTCCATTGTTGTCCTTCAAAACTTGCCCTAGTTCTTGATTCCTCCCATGATTCTTGCATATTCTTGAGGAAAAAGAGAGAGGAGATCTAGATCTACATCTTCACCAATCAAATCCCTCTCTTTGTGAGGGGAACCCACTAGATCTTGATCTTGGAGGATTTTTTGTTCTCCTCTTTGTTCTTCCTCTCTTATTCCCCCAATAGCTTTTGTAGCTTTGTTGGAATTTGAGAGAGAAGGATTTGAGCATCTTTGTGGTGTTCTTGCCATTGCATTATTTGGTGCATCGGTTTGAGTTCTCCACGGTGATTCGTGGAAGTGAAAGCAAGAAGGTTGTTACTCTTGGGTCTTTGGACCCTAGACGGCTTAGTGGCCTTTGTGGCATCTTTGTGGTGTTCTTGGGGACTCCAATTAAGTTGTGGAGATTCTTCAAGGGCAAGGCCTTAGTGGCATCTTAGTGGTGTTCTTGGGGACTCCAATTTAGTTGTGGAGATTCTTCAAGGGCAAGGCCTTTGTGGCAATATTGTTGGGAGCCTCCAATTAAGTTGTGGAGATAGCCCCAAGCTTTGTAAGAGTTCGGTAACCTCCCTAAGGTTACATAGTGGATCGAGGACATCCCTCTTGGTGGGAATTCTCGAGGAGAATACGGTGGCCCTTGTGCATTTGGAGTGACTTGTCCTCCACACCGCTCCAACGGAGAGTAGCACTCGCAAGAGTGTGAACTTCGGGCTACATCGTCGTCTCTCGCGTGCCTCGGTTATCTCTATACACGAGCTCTTTACTTATGCACTTTACCTTGTGATAGCCATCGTGCTTGAAGTTATATATATCTTGCTATCACATAAGTTGCTTGTATTGCTTAGCATAAGTTGTTGGTGCACATAGGTGAACCTTTGCTTAGAATAAGTTGTTGGTGCACATAGGTGAACCATAGTATATAGGCTTTGGGCTTGACAAAGTAAACGCTAGTTTTATTCCGCATTTGTTAAGCCCATCTTGTAAAAGTTTAAATCGCCTATTCACCCCCCCTCTAGGCGACATCCGTGTCCTTTCAATTGGTATCAGAGCAAGGTCTCTCATTCTTAGGCTTCACCACCTTGAGAGTAAAGATGTCGGTTAGGGGATTAGTGCAATAACTTGTTTATATTTGATGGCACAAATTATGATCTATGGAAAATTTATGTGCTTAATATTTTACGGGGTATGTCCCCGGACATGGAGCGATTTCTTGGCATGGGTTTTTCTTCTCCTAAGGATCCTTAAAATTTATCTCTTGGGGAGGAGAAAAACTCTTGCCTCGATGCTCTTGCTTCTCATGTGTTTTCCATTGTTGTGAGCAATGAAGTTACTTCATCAATCATGCCTTTTGGGAGCTCTCATGAATTATGGACAAAGCTTCAAGATAAATATGATGTGTCCAATATTTTTGAGGATGATTGTATTGCTTCCACTTCCGGCCGTGATGAGTTCTCATCTTCATCCACTTCACCAAAGTGTGTCAAGACACAAGGTAATGATATGGTGAGTGGTGATGAAAATTGCAATGTTGATATTGAGCTTACTATTGATGATTCTTCATCTCTATCTCATTGCAATGCTTCATCTATGGACTCAAACACATCTAGCACTAGAAATGATTTACATGCTTGTGTTGATAGTCCTTGCATATCATGTGTAAGTTGCTTGAATAAATCTAATGATGATATGCTTGCATTGTCTTGTGGCCATGATAAAAATGCTTCTATTTCCTCTAGTTGTTGTGTGTCTAACAATGTAGAGGAAACCAAAGATTCTATTGGTCAAGACAAGATCTTGAAAGGAGCCTCAAGTAACTCCTCATCTTTATCTCACGGTCCTCATATATGCCTTATGGCCAAGGGTTCCACGGTACCTCCTACCATGGAACCTAATATGTCTCGTGGTGATAAGGATGAGGATGAATATGAAGAAGAGGATTGGGTTGTCTCTCTACGCGATAAGGGTAAGAGTGTATTCAAGGTTCTTTGCAAAGATAAAATTGCTAGCACTCACTTCTTTGAAATCTTGACTACCGCTATTGAGAGCCAAAAACTTATTTGGATGCATGAGAACACCATTGATAAAAAGGGTGCTCTTGAACGTGAGTATGCCAATGATGTGGCATCCCTAAAGGATGAACTTGAAGAAGAACAAACCACCAAGGAAGCTCTTGAGGAAACCTTTGCTCTAGAATTGTCTAGAGAAAAGGAAAACCATGATAGAGCTCTTGAGGTGGCAAATGAACTAAAGCTAAAAAATGATAAGCTTATGTTTGTTAATGCTAAACTCCTTGAGGATTTTGAGCAACTCAAAAAGGGCTCAAGGGTCATTGAGAGTGCGCTCACCAAACTCACCGAGTCGCATGAGCAACTTAAAGCTTCTTATCTAAAAGAGCATGCCAACTTGCCTTCTCCCATTGCTACTAATAATGATGCTTGTGCTACTAACTCTACTTCTTGTGAAGCATCTATCTTGAAGGAGAATGTTGAGCTAAGGGCTCAACTTGAATTGCTAACTAGCAATTATGGGAAATTGGAAGAAAATCATGGAAAGCTTTCTAGCTCCCATGAGGATCTTCTAGCCTCTCATGATAGGCTAAAGTTAGCTTATGAGGCTATCATATCTAAGGCAACACCTTGTGAGCCTCATGTGGGTACTAGCACTACTACTCAAAATGTTATATTGCCATGTGCTAGTCCTAGTAATTCATCCACTCACAATATTGCTAAATCTTGTGATGAATTTTCTTCCTTGCCTTGTTGCTTTAACAATGAAGGTTCTACTTTCTCTAGTACTTGTGTTGTTACTAACCATGTAGAGGAAATCAAAGAGCTCAAGGCCCAAGTCACTTCTTTGAAGAACGACTTGGTAAAGAGTCATGAAGGGAAATGCAAACTTGACAAGATGTTGAGTGTGCAACAATCCCCCAATGACAAGAGTGGACTTGGATTCAACTCCAACAACAAGAACAAGTCCAAGAACAACAAGATTAAGAAGGGCCAACTACAAGTCAAAGACCCGGCCAAGATTGTTTGCTTCAAGTGCAAAATTGAAGGGCATCATGTTAGATCTTGCCCTTTGAAGAAGAAGCAAAAAGGGAAGCGGCCTCAAGCTCAAACTCATATTCAACCTCAAGTTGAAGAAATGCCACTTCCCAAGAAGAATCAAGTCAATGCTCCCATTGTGGAGAAATCTAGTGAGAAGAAGGAGAAGAAAAGAACTTGCTACATATGCCGTGAGAAGGGCCACATCTCCTCCTTTTGCACTATTGGTACCTCATCCAACTCTATCACCATTGATGATGTTTATTCTCTTCGTAAGGATGAGGGTGGCAATGTGTTTGCCAAATATGTTGGTGCTCAAAGTGGTGTCAAGAAAAGAACCATTTGGGTTGCCAAGCCTATTGTGACTAACCTCTTAGGACCCAACTTAGTTGGGGACCAACAATCCAAAACTTGATCAATAGGTGCTTGTTGGAGGGAATTGGAGACTTGGCTATATCATGAAGAATTAAGGGATCTTCATCATTTATATTATCTCAAGCCAAGTCTTTTGGTTATCTTGCTTCTATCATATATTCAATGTTCCTCCTTGCGGTAACATGTTCTCAACTCATTTATATTGAAAGTTACTCGCCCCTTTGCATGTGTTAGTTTTGTTCCTAACATGTGTTTGTATATGTTGTGCTTCCTACTTGTTTTGCTTGAGAAATCAAGTCTATGCATGTTGGGTTGCACACCATGTATTTGTGTTTGTGTTGGAGCCTCTTTGCATCTTGTTGTATCTTATATGGCTCTTATGAGCGATTAATGGACTATCCCATTTTGGGGGAGTGATATTCCTTTGGGAATTTCATGATCCTAAACAATGTGTGTACATGAGGAATATCACTTAGAATTGATATTGCGAGATTATCTAGTCGCTATGTGGTATGTCATCTTCATGAGAAATTCAAATTCTAATGTCCATTAATATCTCTAGTTGGATCTTATTTGCCTCTTGTGAAAATAAATTCCTTATCACATTATGGGGGAGTAATAAGCTTTGTGCATATTACAAGCCTAGAAAATGTGAACATTTGAGGTTGTGTCACATAGAATTGATACCGTAATTTATCTCTCTCCTATGTGGCATGTTTGCTCAAACAAGCTCCAATTTGCTTAAATGGCTTCATTGCTAATATCTTTGTGGATCTTATTTGTGAAAGTTTTTCTTGGCATGGTTTTTCACAACGTGTCCCTCAATACATTTTTGGAAAACCATGTGCTTCAAGTCATACTATTAATTGCTTTGCATGTTGGTATGAATACTATTAATTGCTTTGCATGTTGGTATGAATATTACTAATTGCCTTGCATGTTGGTATGACTAAATGAAGCTATCAAGAAACTATCTTTGCATGATGGTTAACTCTTATCTTTTACCATATGCTTTATTCGTTGTAAATATGATCTTATGTATACTTACAAACTACCACCGGAAATATTTCCTAATACCTCTTGTCCTAGGACAATTGGTAATCAATTATGAGGTAGATATTTATTGATCATATCTACATTGGCTCTTGTGTTTAAATTGCCTTATTTATTGCCATGAATTTGTTGTGCTTTGACTCCCATGTGTCTTCCTTGCATCTTATGGATCTAATTTGTCTATTCAAACTTTCTTAGCATTTTTAGTAGATATAGGTAGCGTGATGATCCTAGTTTTGTGCATTTTGTATCCATATTCTAAATCCTAGATAATGCACTAATCTTGGGGGAGCTCTCCTATATTTGTTATAATGCTTAAACTTCTCTTGATCATTATCAAAAATTTGGTTTTGGGAGACATAAATTTTCTTTTTGGTACTTTGTGCCATCATAAAAAGTTTCGAGGGTTTGGTTTATTTGTTGGAACCTTGCTCTCTTGGGAGTTGGTTATCTCATTCCTTTGTGTTTAGGTTTAATTAGCTTCTTATAATGAGATAATTCTTTGGAGTCAATCTTGTGTTGATTTGATTCTTTGATATAATTTGGGCAACCATTGTCTCTTGATTTATTTGGTGTTTTGTCCAAATTGTATCTTCCTTTGGTTCTTGAAAGTATTGTGCATGCATATTTAATATATGTATATCTTATGGCATGTGTTACTTTCTTTGATCCAATATATAGGGTAAACTCCATCAAATCCTAATTTGGCTAAGATGTGCATGAAATTCATTTTCATATCTATATGCACATAGAATTGTGGAGTTTGTCCTATATGTTGTAGTGTGTCTAACTACTTCGGACCCAATTAGTTTGGGGACCATTTTGTACTTACCTTTGTGTTAGGTACAATGGATATGCATTGGATGCTTGTCTCACTCTTGGAAAGAAGTGGTGACTCAATGGTAACTTGAGGCAAGCTAGGATGGTCAACGAACACATATCTACTACATCCACACCAATGCTATCTTGGTAACAAGTATCTTCTCATGCATACTTTTCTTGTATCCAACCTTATGGTTGCATCTTGGCATGAATCTCTTGATTTGCAAATAGTGTGCTTCTTGCAAAAGTCTTAATGAAACCTCTTTATTGTGAATGTGAGTAATTTGAGATGAGTGCATTTGTTGGGAAGTATATTAAATCATGCTCATGATTCATCCATCCCAACTATGCCTATCTAGCAATTTTATTGCATATCAATTCCTCAAGGCTCTCACATGTGCAATATAGATGAAAGTGCAAATTTAGTTATTTCTTTTGGTATCCTTGTTTGTGATACTTGTTGACTTTCTCAATGCATCCCAACTATCTTCTTTCCCTTGTTGATATTTGTGATGTATTTTAGATGTTTGTGGTTGAAGTTCATGAATGTACAATAAGATAAAATTGAGCCTTTGGCCATGCTATTAAGCAAAAATTCTTATTGGTATATTGCATGACTTCGTCTTGGATATCATGCTATATTTCTTGCGTATCTATTTTGTGTGTGCATGTTTCTTTGTGGATAAATATCTTTGTGATATTGCCCACTTAGAGAAACTTATACACATAAGAGATGATACATCTCCTTTTGATATCTTATTTATTTATTGCGTGTTGATTGGTCATGCTAAGCAATATAATTCATTGAAGACTATGATGATGCTTTTTGCTCATCCTTGTAATAGTCTTATAATATGCTTTATCATGCCTTTCACATATCCTCTTGGTTGAGCCTTTTTATTATGGTGCCTCTTACTTGTTGCTCAACTATTTGTTTGTTGCAAGTGTTAAGCTTATTTTTCTATCTATGATCTATTGCAAATGTTTGTGTTTTAAATGGTAATGAGGGAGTGAGGATTCCATTTTATGCATATTGTATTCAAATGCAACATTTTAATTTATGCATGTACCTTGGGGAGCTTCCTCATTTGATTTAGAGCACTATCTTTTGGTGATCATTAGAGTTTGATTCACTTGGTATCTTTTGTTTTTTTATGATATTATGGGAGTGATGATTCCATGTTTGTGCACTTTATACTCCAATGCAAATTGTCTAGTTTTGTGCACAAACCTTGGGGAGCTTCCTCATATTATTTAGAGCAATCTTCTTGATCTTATCATAATATCTATCTTTCTTTTGGTATCTTCTTTGTGGTTCATTTGGTTGCTTGCTTCATTTGTTGAAGCTTCTAGACTTTGTTATCTTTTTGCAATCTTTGATCCTATCTATAGTGTGATTCCTTCCGAATATTCGTCATTGGATACGTGCATTTGATTCCACTCAAATTATGAGAAATGCACACGCTATGGAGGAACTCTCACTATATTGGCCATCTAAATTTTTCACCCATTTCGGCAATTGGTGCCAATGGGGGAGAAGTTTGGAGGGTTTAAGGGAATTTGGTTATGTCTTTGCTTTGTGCTTAAGCATGTGCCTTTATTGCATTGCATCTTGTTGCTTTGCATAGTTGAATAGTTAGAGGAAACTCCACTAGGCTTTGAATGCCAATATATGCAATGAAAGTCAAGATCATTCACACACGCATATATTATGGGGGAGTTTGCTCTATATATTCAACTTGTTTGTTACTTCAATTCCTTATATAAACCCTCTCAAAGAGATTGTCATCAATTACCAAAATGGGGGAGATTGAAAGTGCATGGAGCCCCCATGTGTGGTTTTGGTAATTAATGACAATCCCTATGGACTAATGTTTGCATTGAGTTATATTTGTAGGAGTTGTCCATAGGCAATTCTTGAACCATATGTTGGCTTCAAGGTTGCAATAAGAAGAATTTGATGAAGGATATCAAGTGTCAAGTATGTCTTGAAGATGAAGATGAAGTGAGCCCTCAAGTTACTTCAAGACATCAACATGTTTGTATTAGGTTGCAATAAGAAGAAATTGATGAAGGATATCAAGTGTCAAGTATGTCTTGAAGATGAAGATGAAGTGAGCCCTCAAGTTACTTCAAGACATCAACATGATGAAGAATGAAGAAATGAAGTGCAAGTTCAAGATGAGCCATCTCGAAGAGATCCTTTGCTTGAGTCTTGCCATCCAAATGAAGAAGATCAAGTCTCAAGTATGTCTTGAAGATGAAGATGAAGTGAGCTCTCAAGGTTAACTTCAAGACATCAACGAAATGAAGTGCAAGTTCAAGATGAGCCATCTCGAAGAGATCCTTTGCTTGAGTCTTGCCATCCTTATGGTGATCATGGATATGTGAATATGCGCTGAAGAAGAAGCTCTCCCATGGTGGATTATGGGGGAGCAATCCACAAGACTTCGTCAAGCAAGCACAATCAAGAAAGGCGTTCCATCTTGTTGAGGTCAAGATCGTCGTCATCGAGCTCAAGTGGAATGCACAAGTATAAGGTTTGCTCTTGATAGGGTTTCTTTCTCACCGGTCTCATAGTGTAGTTGGAGACCGGTTTATAGTTTAGTTGCCGTACTATCAAGAGGGCTCTCGAGTGAGTAACTCGATCGTATCGTTCGGAGAGAGCTCAAACCTTTGCATCCTTGCATCATCTTTCTTGGTTGTTATTTGGACCTTATCCATGTGATGTTTTAGAGCTTGTGCTTATTCTCATGACAAGCTCTAGTTCATCGAAAACGGATTTCGCATAGATCACTTGTTGCGTTTTCGAGTTTGGTTCATCATCTTTCTTGGTTTTATTTGGATCTTATCCATGTGATGTTTTAGAGCTTGTGCTTATTCTCATGACAAGCTCTAGTTCATTGAGAATGGTTTTTGCATGGGCAACTTGTTGCATTTTCGAGATTGGAGGTTTTACCGGTATGTCTTTTTTAGATAGGTCAAACCTTTCATCATTTGTTTCTATCCTCCCTTGTTGGACTATGATGGTTTCCTGCATGATCTTGTAGAGCTTGTTCCTAGCTTCAAAATGAGCCCAAGATCATCAAAATCGGAGTCCGGATGCTAAAGTTATGCCCGTTTTAGTTTTGGTGTTTCTGCAGTCGGGGGCGGATAATCCGGCCCGAATGCCAATTCCGGGCAAATATCCGACCAAATATCCGGCCCGGGTCCAGATTTGGGGCGGATAATCCGGCCCGGGGGCGGATTTTCCGGCCTGGGAGGTCCCAAACGGTCATATTTCGTTGGGAGGGGGTATATAAGACCCCCTTCTTCCTTCTTGGGCTGGTTGGTTCACTCTCTCTCTCTCTCCCCTCCATTGTTGTCCTTCAAAGCTTGCCCTAGTTCTTGATTCCTCCCATGATTCTTGCATATTCTTGAGGAAAAGAGAGAGGAGATCTAGATCTACATCTTCACCAATCAAATCCCTCTCTTTGTGAGGGGAACCCACTAGATCTTGATCTTGGAGGATTTTGTGTTCTCCTCTTTGTTCTTCCTCTCTTATTCCCCCAATAGATTTTGTAGCTTTGTTGGAATTTGAGAGAGAAGGATTTGAGCATCTTTGTGGTGTTCTTGCCATTGCATTATTTGGTGCATCGGTTTGAGTTCTCCACGGTGATTCGTGGAAGTGAAAGCAAGAAGGTTGTTACTCTTGGGTCTTTGGACCCTAGACGGCTTAGTGGCCTTTGTGGCATCTTTGTGGTGTTCTTGGGGACTCCAATTAAGTTGTGGAGATTCTTCAAGGGCAAGGCCTTAGTGGCATCTTAGTGGTGTTCTTGGGGACTCCAATTTAGTTGTGGAGATTCTTCAAGGGCAAGGCCTTTGTGGCAATATTGTTGGGAGCCTCCAATTAAGTTGTGGAGATAGCCCCAAGCTTTGTAAGAGTTCGGTAACCTCCCTAAGGTTACATAGTGGATCGAGGACATCCCTCTTGGTGGGAATTCTCGAGGAGAATACGGTGGCCCTCGTGCATTTGGAGTGACTTGTCCTCCACACCGCTCCAACGGAGAGTAGCACTCGCAAGAGTGTGAACTTCGGGCTACATCGTCGTCTCCGCGTGCCTCGGTTATACCCGAGCTCTTTACTTATGCACTTTACCTTGTGATAGCCATCGTGCTTGAAGTTATATATATCTTGCTATCACATAAGTTGCTTGTATTGCTTAGCATAAGTTGTTGGTGCACATAGGTGAACCTTTGCTTAGAATAAGTTGTTGGTGCACATAGGTGAACCATAGTATATAGGCTTTGGGCTTGACAAAGTAAACGCTAGTTTTATTCCGCATTTGTTAAGCCCATCTCGTAAAAGTTTAAATCGCCTATTCACCCCCCTCTAGGCGACATCCGTGTCCTTTCACCGCGTCCTCCTCCACCTCCTCGCCGCTGTAGTCCCGCCGGAAACACCAGACCCCATGGGCCTGGTGGAATTAATATCCGCGACAACGTGGCACCTCAGAGGAACCGGAACGCGGAGCGCACGCCGGACCCTCGCCGGAGCCGAAATGAAGAACGCGAGCCTGAGCCCCGCAGAAGCCAGAACGAAGGAGACGACCGCCATCACGGAGAAGGTAGTCACCGAAGCCGGAGTTAGCAGCAAGAAGGGCGCGGCGAATCTGAGGCGGAAGCAAAGTCCCACAGGCCCCCTCGCAGATCTCCCTCCCCACCACCCAGTGGAGGAGGTGGAGGCGGAGGCGGAGGCCGGAGATCCCGCTCCCGCTCAAAATCCCCTCGCAGTGGCTCCCACGACGCACGGGAACATCTCAACGAATACAGATCAATATACATTGGCCCAAAATGCTTTGGCAGGATGATCTGAGAGGAACCAACACCAAAAGGCCTAAACCTTAAGCTACCCGGAAATCTGAAGCACTATGATGGCAGTGAAAGGCCCGATACCTGGATCGAGGACTACTTCAACGCAGTCAGCTTTGCCGGAGGAAACCAGAGAATAGCCTGCCGCATGCTTCAGTTGTACCTTATTGGTCCAGCCCGTACCTGGCTCAGCGACCTCGAAGAGAACTCCATCTTTTGCTGGTTTGACCTGAAGATAGCCTTCGAGAAACACTTCAGGGGCACCTACAAAAGGCCTGCCACAACAAGCGACTTGCAGGCATGTATCCAGAAGAAGGGTGAAACTTCACGGAATTTTCTCACCCGATGGTTAGCAACAAGAAACGAGTGCGAGAACGTGGATAACCGCACAGCTATGCACGCCTTCATAGGTGGTTTGCAGAGGGGAGGACTGCTCCGGCATAAGCTTACTTGCTTGGTCAATGAAAACAAATTGACTTTGGATGACATGATCACCATTGCCAGCAATCACACCGCCGCTGATGATGACGCAGGTGGAGATCTCGCAGCCACAGCCATACCCCTGCACCTGCAAAAGAAGAACCGTGACAACGGCGGCACCAGCAACAGCAACAAGCGGAAGAACCCCTCCGACGACCAGAAGGGCGGCGGATCCGACATGGTTGCCATGACGTTCCAACGCGGAAGTCAAGGAGGCGGAAGAGGTCGTGGCCGTGGTGGCGGAGCTGGCAGGGGCCAGCAGCGAGCTGACGAGGTCACTGTTGCCGGAACCCGCGCTCCCCGTACGAAGAATACAGGGATATGCCATGTTTAGCCCATATCGATCCGGCTACTGGCAAGTCCTCCCACACCAACCGCAACTGCAAGTGGGTTAATGATCTCAAACCGACCCGGAAGCAGGATACAAGCGTGCCCGAAAACACCGCCCACGAGGCAAAGGAGGCAAGGGCAAGAACAAGGAAAAAGATGAGGATAGTTCCGAGGCGATGGACGAAGATGACGCTTCGCCGGATCCGAAGGAGGCTTCTGCAGCTAACAAATCCAACCCCTTTGTCAAAAAGAGTGCTGGCGCATACCACACCTTCCTCGGAACCCCAACGGTCCGGGCCAAGAAATCGGCCCTCCGGATCCTGAACGCCACGCTTCCAGCTGTGCCTCAGTACATCAAGTGGTCGGAAAATCCGTGCACCTTCGACAGGTCGGATCATCCCACTGTCATCCCCAAAGAGTGCTACGCTTTGGTTGTGAGTCCCCGCATCGACGGGTATGACTTCTCCAAGTGCCTCATGGACGGCGGAGCCAGCCTGAACATCATGTACCTAGAGACTATGGAGAAGATGAACCTCACCAAGGAACAGCTCAAGCACAGCACCACGAAATTCCATGGTGTGGTTCCGGGTAAGAAGGCAAATTCTCTGGGCAGCATCAAACTTCCCGTGGCCTTCGGCGATGTTAATAATTTCCGCGAAGAGATGATCACGTTCGAAGTTGTGCCCTTCAAGATCTCCTACCACATCATTTTCGGCAGGCCCACCTACCACAAGTTTCACGCAAGGGCGTGTTACATCTACAACAAGCTCAAGATTCCGGGTCCTAACGGTATGATCACCGTATCCGGAGACTACAAGAAAGCTCGAGACTGCGAGGAGGGCGAAGCCGCCTTTGCAGAATCGGTGATATCTGGAGAGGAGCTGCAAGGCTACAGGGCCGCGGTGGATCCGAAAGAGATGCATACCACCAAGAAGCAGATCTCCGAACAGAAAAACTCGTTCAAGGCCGCGATAGACACCAAGAAAATTGACCTCGTAGAAGGCGATAGCTCTAAGCAGGTGTCTGTCGGAGCTGGCCTGGACCCCAAATAGGAAGGCGCGCTCGTCGAGTTCCTCCGAGCTAACATGGATATCTTCGCATGGCAACCTTCTGACATGTCCGGAGTACCAAGGGAACTCGCCGAGCACTACCTCAACATAAATCCGGGTGCAAAACCGGTAAGCTATGCGATGCTTTGGAGACAAGAAGCGCCGCGCCATAGGGATGGAATTAGCGAAGTTACTAGAGGCAGGTTTTGTAGTAGAAGTTATCCATACTGATTGGGTCGCAAACCCCGTCCTTGTACCAAAAAAGAATTCTGAAATACTAAGAATGTGCATCGATTACTCCGGCTTGAATAAGCATTGTCCGAAGGATCCGTTTCCTTGCCGCGCATTGACCAAGTCATTGACTCGACGGCGGGGGCGAAACTTCTGTGTTTTCTTGACGCATATTCCGGGTATCATCAGATCCGGATGAAGAAGTCCGACCAAAAGGCGACCTCGTTCATCACACCCTTCGGCACTTACTGCTATATCACCATGCCTTTTGGTTTGAAAAATGCAGGTGCCACCTATTAACGTACGATGCAGCGATGCCTGAAGGACAAAATTGGCCGGAACGTGCACGCCTACGTCGACGACATCGCGGTCATGACCCAGAAAGGATCCGACTTGATCAGCGATCTCCAGGAAACCTTCGATAATCTTCGACAGTACAAGATGATGTTGAATCCGCTGAAGTGCGTCTTTGGCGTGCCAGCCGGAAAACTCCTTGGCTTCATTGTGTCTCATAGAGGCATTGAAGTTAACCCGGATAAAATCAAGGCTATCCTAAACATTAAGAGGCCAACTTGTCTCAAAGATGTGCAATGATGTCGTCGTGGTGAACAGACAGATGCCATGGGATGGCTTAAGTTGGGGCCGGATGTGCGCTAGAGGATTCGGGGGAGGGTTCGGGATCTGGAAAAGATACCGGATAGTATGGAAAAGCTTGGCCGATGGCCTAAGGTAGAAGAAAGTACGGACTACCAAACCTTCCCTTCTCTATTATCTCAGAATCTCCACCGCGTACGGGTGTGCCCCCTCTCCTTATATAGGGGAGAGAGTGGCTTACAGGGGAAGAAACCCTAGGAAACCCTAATGGCATCTTTGACTAGACAAACTACTTTACAAAGCCACTTTGGCTACCGACGCCGGTATGTCTTTAATCGAGCGGTGACATCCTCCGGTACCTTTTACGTCATCATCTTTAGACGTCGTTCAAAGCCGAAGTGCTTCGCTCATCCTTGTCCTCTAGCTCTCGAGAGAATCTTTGACCAGTCTTGCCGACGTGCTAGCCTGTACCGGTATCCGGTACCTTTTAGCCGGTTCCGGTATACCCCTCCTAGGATACCGGCATGATTCACTTTGCATAGAACCAATTCTTGTTATCCGGAATAACTTTTAAACCGGTACCTTGATGGCTCAAACCATCCGGTTCGGCATGCCTTTGGCATACCGGGGTCATCCCCCCAACATTAGTCCCCGAAGCTGGTATAGTCCGGTGGATCCTATCCAACGGACCATGCCAGGTTCCCATACATTCAAGGTGCCGGTTTAATCTTTTCGGTAACCAGTTCAAAGCTTCTGGCATCCTTGCCGAACTTATGTTAACACCAAGCCTTTCCGGTATGTTTGTCATTAAGACCTTCCTCGACGAAGCCGAGAATATGTCGGGTACAGTGCCTGTCAGTGACATGCGCACTGTGCCTGGCACGACAGTGTCAGGGGTCATTTCCCTTCGACTTCTGCGCCAGCAATTATGGCGCCACACCGGATCCTCGCTGCCGTTCCGGATCCGTGTGGCCTCCCTGTGGCTTTCTGTTTTCCGCGCGCGTACCATCGCGCCACGTGGCGGCCCACGAGGTGAACCGTCGTGGCCCAGCGGTTGCCGGCCCACGACCTCTTCTCTCTATTTAAGGGGGGAGCGGTTCCTTCCCCTCTTCTTCTCCGCATTCACCACTTCTCACGCGCCCCGAGCTCTTGCCCATTGCGCTCTCGCCGCCGTCGTTCGCCGCTTGAGTTCCTCTCTTCCGACGAACCTCCGCAGCGACTCCTCCGTGTTCGGCTGCGCAGAGGCTCTCTGCAGCGCCTTCGCTGTTGCCGCGCCGCGCGTCCTTCGGCGACCTCTGCTCTTCTCCATCGCCGTTCATCTCCACCGCCGGTAACCTCGCCGCATCTCCGGCGACCATCGTCCTCAACGTCCTCCGCCGCCTTAGGTTAGCCTCAATGCCTCTACGCTCACTTCCCTTTGCCTTCCAGTTCTTGGGCCGGTGGGGGATTTACTTTCTCTTTTCTTTTGGTTTTTCTCTTACTCGTAGATCTTCGCGCAAGGCTAGATCTCAGGAAAACTGTTTTTAGATAGACTTGGGCATCTTTTGACCAGTATGTCTTCCGAAGCATATCTTTCCGACTCTGCCGGCAGCAGCCACCACAGCGGGGCCTCCGACGGGATCGAAGCAGAGCTAGACCGGATGAATACCTCTTCATCTGCTCCCGAGGCCGGAACCGGAAGGGGTCAGGAGGCCAGCAGCTCCAGCCAAGCTTCCGGTGCGAACTTGGCGGCGATCACCCGCGGAGCCTGGAAAGGCTCCGACGTAAAGCAGCCGGAAATTGACTGGTTGTACCGCTCCCGGAGGATACCGGCACAAGTATCTTGCCGGATTCCGCGCGGCGAGGTGGAACCCGCGCCTGAACCCGGAGAGTATGTAGTTTTCTCTGCCCATTTTGAGCGCGGTTTCGGCCTTCCGGCCTCTGATTTTTTCCGCGAGTTCCTCGACTTCTACAAACTCCAACCTCATCACCTTCCTGGCAATGCCATTTTTTATCTTTCTTGTTTTGTTTCTTTCATGGAGGCCTACATAGGTCTCCGTCCTACAAAAGAAGCTTTCGCTCGCTTCTTCGGCCTTCGGATCAACTCGGTCCAAGGCAAGAACATCCCCAATCCTAAACCTCCGGTTCAGTGCGGCTCTTGCATCATCAGCGCGCGCCAGGGGAGCCCCATTCTGGCCTCTCATGCCGGGCATGGCAATAGACCTTCTTTTACGTGAAGAACAAGGGCGCCGCTGATTTCATCAATCTGCCGGCTTACCTCCCCCGGGACGCCATCGAAGGCCAACTGGAAGTTCAATCCGGGGACTAACCATATCGAAACCAACCGGATTGTTCGATTCCTGGAGAAGCTCAAGAAGGACACGGATATCTGTTCCGATGATATCATCCGCGCGTTCATCTCACATCGGGTGCTCCCTCTCCAGCGTCGGGCTCACAAGATGAGCCAGATGTGCGGCCCCCATGATCCGACCAAGATCACCAGCTGCCGGTTAAGCAAAAAGGACGTAGTCCTCAAGGCTAGGCAAATTTGCCAAACCGACATGCCGATGGACTGGGAGTGGGGCTTCCTTCCCCTCTGCTCCCTGAATCCCCCAACTGCCGAAGTAAGAACTGAACAATCCGGATTGTTGTTCCGGTAGCTTTTAACGTGTTGCTAACCATCTTTCTTCTCTTTTTTCAGGCCTGCGAGCGCTTTCCTCGCATTGCTGCGGAGGCACTACAAGGCCCTATCCGCAAGCGTGCCTTGGACGAGGAGGATCCGGATCCTTACGTGGTTGGGAATAAGCACAAGATGGGCAGGACCCATACTTCACGCCCCGGTAACTTTTCAACCGCAGCTTCCGGTTCCGATGATGAGATCACTGTTCTCGAGGTATTTTATTCTTTCGCTTCCTTATACCCTGTCTTTCTGTAGATCTTCCCTCAGCCAGCGCCAACCCACAGGTTGTGGAGCACGCCACCCCGCTGGAGGCAGAGGTTGGCCAGGAGTTCCTGGAGAAACTCTCCTCCCGGGGCCAGAAGAAAAAAGCGCCGGCACCCGAAGCCGGTACGAGCGATGCTCCTCCTGCCAAGCGCTCCCGGAAGGAAGTTGTTGGCGGGAAACAGGTCACCGCCAAGCATTACCGGAAGCGGGAAATGCCGGTTGCTTCCGGGTAAGTTTCCGTTTCCACTTTCCTTTTGTTTCATGATTTTCTTTTTCCGGAAGTTTTTTCTGAACCTCCTTTTTTCTTTATCTTTTCAGCCCTGCGCTCAAGATTTCCAAGAGCGCCACCGGCATGAGGCCGGAAGGCTCTGAGGATGCCACCAGGGCCTCACTTCCTCCTCAACCAAGTCCGGTACCATCTGGTGCCGGCAAATCTCCTGCCTCCTCTCGGGGAGGCAACACAAGTGCGGGGCGCGGCCCCCGAAACTTCCCATCACCGCGCGGAGGAGGATTTCTTTTCCCCTCCAGAAGCCGAAGACACCGGCGCCAGCAACATTGGCGCCGGTAGCGAAGATACCGGGCGGGCGGAACCTCTGGTTCCTCCCGTTCCCAAGAAAAAGAAGAAGGCATCTGCTTCCTCCCCCTCCAAGTCCGTGCCGGCAAGCTCTTCTCCGGCAAAGGATGCACCGGAAGCTTCTGCGCCCACCAAGGACGCACCATCATCTCCTCCGGCAGCCCCTGCCGGCAAACCAGCTGCCGCCAAGGTTACCGCTCAGCAACTTGCTGCAGTGGTCACTGCGGCGAGCGCTCCCTCTTCCGGCTCGCAGTCACTAGTACTGCACGCCGGCCGCGCCGCCCTTGTGGCCGGAGAAACGGCTCCAGCTCAGCTGGGCCGGATCACCGAGCTCACCCGCGGAGGAGCCAACCTGGGCCACCTCGCTGATTACGCTGAAAAGTGGAATCAAGCGGATCTGTCCCCAGCGACGCGCGGCCTGGGGAAGGACAAGCTGCCGGTGATTGATCCTGCCGGCCCCCGGAGCACTGGGCAACATTTTGGCCGGCTGCGGCGCGCGGTCAAGGAGTTCGACACTGCTTGGCACGATGCCAGCGACAACGTGGTGGTAAGCCGCACACTTTAAACTTTCATCTTTCAAACCTATGCCGGTTGTCAATCTTCCAGTTGACATGTACATCCTCCCAGTCCCCGAGTTTCGGGTTGAGAGCGCAGCTCTTAGCGCGAAACTTTGTTAGAAAGACAAGAAACCGGCATAGCCAGTCCCCGAGTTTCGGGTTGAGATCGCAGTTCTTAGCGCGAAACTTTGTTAGAAACACAAAAAACCGGCATAGCCAGTCCCCGAGTTTCGGGTTGAGATCGCAGTTCTTAGCGCGAAACTTTGTTAGAAACACAAAAAACCGGCATAGCCAGTCCCCGAGTTTCGGGTTGAGATCGCAGTTCTTAGCGCGAAACTTTGTTAGAAACACAAAAAACCGGCATAGCCAGTCCCCGAGTTTCGGGTTGAGATCGCAGTTCTTAGCGCGAAACTTTGTTAGAAAGACAAGAAACCGGCATAGCCAGTCCCCGAGTTTCGGGTTGAGATCGCAGTTCTTAGCGCGAAACTTTGTTAGAAAGGCAAGAAACCGGCATAGCCAGTCCCCGAGTTTCGGGTTGAGATCGCAGTTCTTAGCGCGAAACTTTGTTAGAAACACAAAAAACCGGCATAGCCAGTCCCCGAGTTTCGGGTTGAGAGCGCAGTTCTTAGCGCGAAACTTTGTTAGAAACACAAAAAACCGGCATAGCCAGTCCCCGAGTTTTGGGTTGAGATCGCAGTTCTTAGCGCGAAACTTTCTTAGAAACACAAAAAACCGGCATAGCCAGTCCCCGAGTTTCGGGTTGAGATCGCAGTTCTTAGCGCGGAACTTTCTGTCAATACCGGCATCTTCTTACCGGAACCTTTTTATCTTGAACAGAGCATGCTGGATACCCGGAAGCACCTCTTCGAGGAGCTTCTCTGGGAGCACCGGGAGCTTTCTGAGGCCCATAGCAAGTGCCAAGGTTAGTTTTTGCGCCTCCGGCTTCTTTTTACCGGTTGCTTCTTCCTTTAAGTACTTATAACTCTTTGCACGCCAGCTGTTCCGGAAGCCACCGTCGAGGCCCTTACTGCTCAGCTCGCCACGCTCAAAGGTATCATTTCCTTTCCGGTTGGTTTCCGTCTTTCCAACATACCGGTTATCTTTCTGTTAACACTTTGCTCCCGGATTGCAGCTGAAAAGGAGCAGCTTGCCAAGGAGCACCAACAAGCTCTGGATGCTCAGAGGACTCGCTTCTCCGAGCTGAAGGAACAGCTCAAGGAGGCTGAACTCCGCCACTCGCGAGAGCTCAAGGAGGCCCAGGCTGCTGCTGAGGCTAAGTTGGATGAATCCTTGAAGGAGTTCACCAACAATAGCGCGGTGTTGCGGGCGGAGCTGGAGGAGGAGAGCCGGGCGCGGAAAGAGGCGCAAGACCGGATCGCCACCCTCACCACGGATCAGGCCGAATATGACCGGTTGGTCATTCAGGCCGATACACTGGCCCTCCGTAAGTCTCTTTTCTTCTTTTTGCTTAAAAGCTTGCACTTTCTGGCAGTATGTCCTTATACCGGTTCCTTTTTTCTTCTTTTTCTTTCCTTGCAGAGCTCTTCCCGGATTCCCAGCCCTTTGCGCAAAAGCGGGTAACGGAGCGCAGGGTTGAGCAATCTCTCAGCAATCCGGATGCGCCCTGGGACCCCTATGATCATCTTGTGGCGCTGGCCGCCCGGATCTCTCATATGAGAGCTGTGGACCGGCATCTAGTTGAGATGCCGGAGAGGGCCATGCAAATTTTCAAGGTGTTGTGGCCTGGGGAAGCCGTTCCGGCAAACCTGACGCTCCTCTCCGATCGCTTGAGGGATGCCGGAAGAAGGTTCCGGGAATGGAAGTGCTCAGCGGCCCGTGCCGGAGCGGATGCGGCGCTACGCATCGCCTGCTCTTGGTACGAAGACTTGGATCTGGACGTTTTCCACAGCCTCCGCGGCGATGCGCCCACAGATAAGGATCCGGTCTTGACCGCCAAGCGCCAGGACCGCGCCTACCGGATTGCAGAGTTCGTCCACACGCGCACCTTCATCCCTCCTCCTCCCGGCGTCAGAGACGAAATCTCCGACGATGAGGAAGAAGACGTTGAGGACGAGGAGGAAGCCGCAGAAGGCGATGCTCCTCCGGAAGCTCCTGAAGCCGGCGCGCAGCCTCCAATTGCTTGAATATCTTGCTATGTGTTTGCCACACCTGCTGTCTTAAAACAATGCTCATTAAATTCTACCCCGGTATGCCGGGGTTTATGATGTGAGATAATACTCTGCCGCTCTTTTGGCTGTGCTACAACATTTTATGCCGGTAAGCTATACCGGTAATCTATCAAGTTTAAGTTTGTATGCTATCTTAGCATTTTACTCATCGTTTGCTTTTATCTTGCACTGTGAAGATTCCGGAATTGTTTCGGCATTCAATCCGATGCACACTTGGTTCTTTTACTTTAGCTCTGCCTACCTCTTTTGGGTGTTTTGGCGTATGAGTCACAAAGTTCTTTTGCCAAGCAAGCACTTTCTTGAACTTAGAAATAACTCGAAATTGTCACAAAAAACCGGTATAACCGGGGTTAGTCAAGCTTTCTTCGGATTGTTTGTTCTGACCCTCTCTATGCGTGTTTCACGTGCTTGGATCCTTCCGGTTTATCTTGCTTGCCATGAAGCCGGGTTTCGGACAGCAGCAAAGTCGAAGACTCCGGTAGGTTTAGCACGCTACTATACCGGAAAAAGAAGATGTCCAACAAGCAAACCGGTATACTGAGAAAACGTGTTGCATTGGCTGAGTGATAAAGACTCCGGATTCATTCCCGCATCCAATCTGATGCACGCTTGATTCTTTTGCCAAGCAAGCACCTTCTTGAACTTAGAGAAAAAACTCAAATTCTTTTACCAAAAAACCGGTATAACCGGGGTTAGTTAAACTTTCTTCTGGACTGTTTGCTTTCGGTTTCTTTTCCGTTTTTCACGTGCGTAGAACCTTCCGGTTTATCTTGCTTGCCATGAAGCCGGGTTTCGGACAGCAGCAAAGTCGAAGACTCCGGTAAGTTTGACACACTACTAATCCGGAAGAGCGAACCTTAAGCAAACAAAACCGGTATACGGAAAAAATAAACATATTGCATGCAATTTTGGTAGAGGCAGTCCCCGAGATTCATTCGAGGTGCCGACATTTTTTATTCATAGCAAATAAGGTACAAAAAAGAACTCCTTACAGCACATCTTCAGGAATAGAAAGGACGCAGCAAAGCTATGTTCCATGGACGCTTGGTCTCCTCTCCTGACCTGTCCGCCTTTCCCTCCTTTGATTCCTGTGCATCGATCAAGTAATAGGCATCATTGTGTAGAGCCTTGCTCACAATGAAAGGTCCTTCCCACGGAGGTGAGAGTTTGTGGCGCCCCCAGTGCGCTGCACTAAGCGTAGCACAGGTCCCCTTCCCGGAACACTCGGATTAACCTTCCGGCTATGATATCGTCTGAGGTTCTGTTGGTATATGGCTGTTCTTGCCAAAGCCAGTTCCCTTGCTTCTTCTAGCAAGTCCACATCATTTTCTCGGGCCTCTTTTACCTCTTCTTCGGTATAGAGCTGAACCCTTGGTGAATCATGTATGATATCGGTTGGTATCACGGCTTCCGCCCCATAAACCATGAAGAATGGAGTGTATCCGGTAGACCGGTTCGGAGTCATTCTTATGCTCCACAGCACTGATGGTTCCTCATCGAGCCAACACCCCGGTGTTTTTTCAAGCGATTCAATGAGCCTTGGTTTGATACCGGAAAGCACCAACGCATTGGTTCTTTCCACTTGGCCAATGCCTTGCGGGTGTGCGACTGAGCACAGGTCCAGCTGGATGTTGTTATCCTCACAAAATCTTTTGAACTCACCTTAAGCAAAGTTTGTGCCATTATCAGTGATAATGCTATGCGGGTAGCCATACCGCAGAATAACATCTTTCAAGAACTTCACCGCTGTATGCCCATCACATTTTGCGATAGGTTTCACCTCAAGCCACTTAGTGAACTTATCCACCATCACTAGGATGTGGGTCATGCTTCCCCTTGCAGTTTTGAATGGGCCAACCATGTCAAGGCACCAAACAGCGAATGGCCAAGTTAACGGTATAGTTTTCAAACCGGATGCTGGGTTATGGTTTTGCTTGTCGTACCTCTGGCACCCGTTGCATTTTCGTACAGATCCTCGCATTTTCCAAGTAGGCCGCAGAATCCGTGCCGGAACACTTTTGCCACCAGCGCCCTTGATGAGGCATGATGCCCACATTCTCCTTGGTGAATTTCCACCAGCATCTCTTTTCCCTCTTCCGATTCCACACATCTTTGAAGGACACCGGTAACACTTCTTTTGTATACCTCTCCGTTGATGATGGTATAGGCCTTGGACCTCCTCTGGATCCTTCTTGACTCATTTTCGTCAACCGGCAGGGTGCCGTTGATCAGGAATTCCTTAATAGGTTCAACCCAGGTTGGTGCTTCTCGAACCAGAAACACCGGCACGTCCACCTCCATACTATCCACCAGCATAGCTTGTTCCGGCTTGGATCCAGCAGTCCCCGGGTTTACCGGAACATTCCCCGGGTTTCCTTCGTCAATGTCCATTGGCACAACGTGTGACTCCGGTACAAAGATCGATTCAGACTCCGGACTTGGTTTGATCGATGGCGCCCTTAGGTGAGCCAAAGCTACTCCGGGAGGGATTTCTTGCCTGGAGGAGCCCAACTTAGAGAGTGTATCCGCGGCTTCATTTTCCGCCCGGGGCACATGGTGAAACTCACATCCCTCGAAGAATCCGGCAATCCTTCTGCACATGAAACCGGTACGAGGCCATGTTGGCATCTTTTGCGTCCCAATCTCCGGAACATTGTTGCACCACAAGATTTGAATCGTCGTAGCAAATGATCTGGTGTGCACCGATTTCTTTTGCGACCTTGAGCCCATGAATTAGATCCTCATACTCAGCGACATTGTTTGATGCCCTGAAATGCACTTGTAGAACATACCGGAGGTGATCTCCCTTAGGTGAAGTAAGAACTACACCGGCACCTAGACCCTCTTTGAGCTTGGACCCGTCAAAGTGCATCTTCCAGTATTCTACTTTGTGTTCCGGCGGTTTGTATTCCATTTCCGCCCAATCGACCAGGAAATCAGCCGAAGCTTGCGACTTAATGGCATCTCTTCTTTCGTATACCGGTACATATGGCGATAGCTGAATTGCCCATTTGGCAATCCTGCCGCTAGCATCCTTGTTGCACATGATATTGAAATGGGTGCCTCGCTCACCACCTTCATGGGGTGCTCTTCAAAGTAGTGCTTGAGCTTTGTGGCGGCCATGAACACGCCGTAGGTCATTTTTTGGAAGTGGGGGTAGTTTTGTTTTGAGAGGGAGAGCACCTCGCTCAGGTAGTATACCGGCCTTTGCACGGTTTTTCCTTCCTCTTCTCTTTCTACCACAACCACAACACTCACGACCCGGTTCGTTGCTGCTATGTACAACAGCATGGGTTCCCTTTCCAAAGGTGAAGCCAATACCGTGCAGTTGCTAGCATTTTCTTTAGTTCTTTGAACGCAGCGTCTGCCTGCGGGGTCCAAACGAAGGTATCGGATTTTTTCATCAAAGCATAGAGCGGCAAAGCCTTTTCGCCCAACCGGCTTATAAACCGGCTCAGCGATGCCAAGCTTCCGGTAAACTTTTGCACATCTTTGAGATCTTGCGGTATAGTCATTCTTTCGATGGCTCGGATTTTTACCGGATTAACCTCTATTCCACGGCTTGAGACGAGAAAACCAAGCAGCTTGCCCAGAACGCCGAAAGTGCATTTTGCCGGATTGAGTTTCATCCGGAACCTTCTCGGTTGTCAAACGTTTGCCCAGATCGCCGATCGGTTTCTTTACCTTAGTTTTTATCACGACATCGTCCACATAGACTTGCACATTTTTTCCAATTTGATCAAACAAACACTTTTGCATACGCGCTGGTACGTTGCACCCGTTGCGCAAACCGAATGGCATAGTAACATAGCAATAAGCCTGCGGGGTAATGAACGCAGTTTTTATTTGATCTTCCTTTTTCGGGAATTTGATGGAAACCGGAATAAGCATCCAGGAAAGACAACAGTTCATCCAGCAGTAGAATCGATCACTTGATCAATCCGGGGTAAAGGGAAGGATCTTTCGGGCAAGCCTTGTTCGTTGGTGTAGTCGATGCACATGCGCCACACCTTAGGAGCTTTTGAGTCTTCCTCTTTTTCTTCTCGACCAAGACCGGATTGGCTAGCCACTCGGTATGCGTACCTCCACGATGAAACGGCAACCCGCAACTTTGTTACCTCTTCCCCAATGATTTTCCTCCTGTCTCAAATAACCGGCGCAAAGGTTGCCGTACCGGCTTTGCATCCTTCCGACATTCGAGAGTGCTCAGCCAACCTCTAACACCTACCAAGTCATCAGTAGACCAGGCGAAGATATTCCGATTCTCACGGAGGAAGTTGATGAGCGCGCTTTCCTATGCCTCATTCAGGCCAGCACCGATACGAACGGTACGCTCAGGGTATGCCGGGTCCAGCACGATGTCTTTTGTCTCCTTGGTTGGCTTAAATACCGGTGTGCCCAAGTTGCCACTCATTGCCGCTAAGCTCAACTGTGAGGACTGAGCCAGCGAATCGCAGTTTGCATCCTTCTTTTTCCTCTGCAATCACCGATTCTCGCTGATTTGATCCGGCGGAAGCGGTTTCCAGCGAGATCTTGTAGTTTCACCACGATCAAGGGTCCACAAGGTGCCATCTTCATCTTGAGATACGCCATATGAGTGGAGGCCATGAACGCCGCCAATGCCGGTCTCCCCAGCAGAGCATGGTAAGGACTGTCTAGGTCCACCACCTCAAAAGAAGGTTTCACCCGGCAATTATCTCGTCCTCCAAACGATACATCCACCGGACTTTTCCCATGGGGAACAGGATAATCCCGGAACGATTCCGTGGAATGTTGTATGAGTTGGTTGAAGCATGTTTTCTGTTATAGCGTATGCATGGTGTGCCGGTACATGATATTTATGTTGCTCCCATTGTCTATCAGCACTTTGCTGAACTTGACACAGTCGTTGGCCCATGCATGATTGGGCCCACAACAAGAGCGTAGCCACCCGGATTTGGCATTATCTGGGGTGATCCTTGAATGACCAGGTAATTTCCTGATCTGACCACAGCATGTATTTTGGAACTGCCGGCATCACTGCGTTCACTTCCATGGAACGCGATGCATGCTTTGCTTGTCTGTTGGCTCAGTAACGAACACAACGCAGCACATATCCGGGTCCTGGTAAACATTCCGGCCTAAAGGTGCCGGTGGTGGAGCTTGGTTAAAACCTTGTGCCACCTGGTGAACTTGTTGCGGCTGCTGCCGATTCGGCTGAGGCTGTACCGGTAGAGCATTTGCTCCGGTAAGCGGGGGTGGTGGTGGTAGTCTTCCGGTACCCTGGTCCTTTGCATCTTTCATCATGCCTTTTTCCATCAATCTTTTGGTCCAAGTGCAATCTTTTGTCAAATGGTTCGCCTTCGCGGGATTGGTGTGCCACGGCACGGCTGATCCATAGCGGATTCCATGGTATACCTTTCATCATTTTGCCACGGTTTCTTTTCAACCCATTGTTTTTAGGACCGCCTTGGTGGCTGCGATCCGTTTTTTGCTCTCAGCTCAGGCCTTAATTATCCGCACCGCTGCTACTTGTCATGTCCATACCTCCGATCCGAAAATCTTCCTTCTTTTGTTGTGCCGGTTGTCCGGTATTGATCTTGGCGCGTTGGCTGTTTGTGCTGTTCAGCTTGAACCGGTTGCATTGGGTCTCCCAATGCGTAGCTATCTCGCCACATGTATCATCTCTCCAAAGTTGCATGTTTCTCTGCAACTTTGCCAGTTGGTGAACCTCTTCGCACCCATTGCAAAACCAAGCAATGGCTGTGCCTCGATCACTCCTTCACAGAGTTCCTCGTGGAGTTCCACCGGTAAGGTAATCCCGGTCCTGCTTCATTGGAGCGCCGCACGCACAGGCGAGCCGTCGCGGTCTGTTTGGCCTCCGTACGGTCCGGTTACTACAAAGCTTCTCAAAGTCCAACCAGCCATTTATGCTTCCCGCCGGCAAGTTGTTAAGCCAAATGCGTGCCGCTCCTACCAGGAAGGATGGTACGATTCTCACGGCCCAACGGTTTCCTCCACCGTTACTGCCCTCCGCCGCCGCGACGCACATCGCGGTTACATAATCCCAAGGGTCTTCCGGCTTAGTGGTGCCATCGTATGTTTTTGTGTCACGGGCAACTGGAAGTTGCGAACCGGTGGTTCCTCTTTCATGATTCGTGGGCCAAAGCATTTTGGGCCCGGAGGACCTTCGCTTCGATCATCTCGATAAATACACCTGTCCAGCACTGTGCCTCGCATCCCGGTCTGGCATCTTTCTCCTACGCGTTCCCCTGGGTTCCTGTAGGTCTGATTCTTTCGTTCCTGAATCGGCTTCATCATAACGTTCCGGCACCGCGGCTTGCCTGTCGGTACCTTGGCGGAGGCATTCCTCCTCAACATATGCTGCTCTTGCTGCTCGATAATTTTGGCTTCATCTCTACCGGCATAATTATTTCCGGCATAACCATTTCCGATAGCCACGAACTGCCCCATGGCTTTTTCTACCGGACTCGTGTCGCCCGGCTTGTTGTTTTCCGGCAAGTACCGGATCATACACAGTCATTTGCTGCGCATTCACCTCTTTTTCTTTTCTTCTGTCCGGATGAGGGGACGATGCCTGCCCATGGGACTTGCTTCCGGCATTTTTTGCTGAGCGCACAGATTTTGACGCTGCAGCTTTGTTCATCTTAGCAAGCTGCTCAGCATTTTGTTCCTGTATCATGTCAAGCAATTCCTAACACGATCCTCGCTGTTTGCTAAAGCATCTCCTAAGTTTAGTCACACAAACTTACAAGAGCCCTAGCAGCTTTATGGTTTTATCCGGACTATTACTTAGGTTTTTCTACGATACTCAAAGATGCAGAGGTACTTTTCCGCAAGAATCTCCTTACGCAGATCCTAATCTAGATTGCGAGCTCTAAGCGGTTCTCCGGTACTCTAGCAGCGCCTAATGTAGCAAAGCCATGGGTAGCATTATACTCACGTAGGGTTAGGTTGCTCGCGCTGCGCCGGATGATGTCCGCGCCTCCGGAGAGCAGGCGTTGCGCCTCCAGCTCCGCCCGAGCCGCTACGGATCGATGTTCGCGCGATGGGCGTCGCCGCCGTTCATGGCCGCTTGAGTGGGGTTTCCGGTGGAGGGCATGCACCCGCAACCTCCGGTCACGCCGGTCGGTGGCTTGGCCGTGCGCATAGACCTTGTCCAGCGCCTTCCACCGCAGCTTCAGCGCCCGGCGCACCAACGACCAGCACCTCCACGCTGCCGGCGGCGTGGCCGCCGCGAACCGTAGACCTTGGCGGGTCCGAGCTACCAGCACCGGCGAGAGGCACGGCGCTCGGGGACGGTGCCGTAGTAGATGCGAGGTGCCGAACTCGATGACGCTGCCGTTCTTGGGGAACTTACCGCCGTTGGCAAAGCAGCCAGTGTTGTCGTTGATGAAGTCCATCGCGAGGACGCGGTCGACGAGCGCAGTGACGACATGCTCGCCGGAGATGGTGAGGAGGCCCGCCCGAATATGAACTCTAGCAAGCGCAGCTGCTGGCCCCACGGTGGGCGCCAACTGTCGTCGTGGTGAACAGACAGATGCCATGGGATGGCTTAAGTTGGGGCCGAATGTGCGCTAGAGGATTCGGGGGAGGGTTCGGGATCTGGAAAAGATACCGGATAGTATGGAAAAGCTTGGCCGATGGCCTAAGGTAGAAGAAAGTACGGACTACCAAACCTTCCCTTCTCTATTATCTCAGAATCTCCACCTGCGTACAGGGGTGTGCCCCCTCTCCTTATATAGGGGAGAGGGTGGCTTACAGGGGAAGAAACCCTAGGAAACCCTAATGGCATCTTTGACTAGACAAACTACTTTACAAAGCCACTTTGGCTACCGGTGACCGGTATGTCTTTAATCAGGGGTGACATCCTCCGGTACCTTTTACGTCATCATCCGCTTTAGACGTCGTGGCTTCGTTTAAAGCCGAAGTGCTTCAATCATCCTTGTCCTCTAGTTCTCGAGAGAATCTTTGACCAGTCTTGCCGACGTGCTACAGTGTAGCCTGTACCGGTACTCCGGTACCTTCTTAGCCGGTTCCGGTATACCCCTCCTAGGATACCGGCATGATTCACTTTGCATAGAACCAATTCTTGTTATCCGGAATAACTTTTAAACCGGTACCTTGATGGCTCAAACCATCCGGTTCGGCATGCCTTTGGCATACCGGGGGTCATCCCCCCAACAAATGATTAACTGGTTGTGTTGCAGCAATCAGTAGATTTGTTAGCCGTCTTGGCGAGAAGGCACTACCTTTGTACAAGCTGTTGAAGAAAACAGACAAATTTGTCTGGGACGACGCAGATGCACTTCAGGGGTTGAAGAAATTTCTCCTCCCCACCCATATTGGCATCTCCGGAAGAGTCGAGCCTATGCTCCTCTATCTGGCAGCTTCCAATAAGGTTATCAGTCTCGTCATCGTGGTAGAGCGAAAGGAAGAAGGATATGAGTACGGAGTCCAGAGACCAGTCTATTACATCAGCGAGGTTCTGACGGAATCCACGCAAAGATACCCCCACTTTCAGAAGCTAGCCTATGGAGTGTTCCTAGGTAGCCGGAAGCTGAGACACTACTTCCAAGAGCATCCCATGACAGTTGTGAGCAAAGATCCATTGTCGACGATCATCAACAACTCCGACGCAACAGGGCTCGTAGCGAAGTGGGGAATAGAACTTTCCGCCTTCGACATCAACTACCAAGCCAGAACTTCAATCAAATCTCAGATTTTGGCGGATTTTTTCGTCGATTGGACTGAAGCGCCGGAGGGCACACGTGCCGGAGCCGAACCTTGGGTCATGCACTTTGACTCGATCCAAGCAACATCAAGGCTCGGGGCTGGAGTTACCCTGAAGTCCCCAACCGGAGAAGAACTGCAGTACGTTCTGCAGATCCACTTCGAAGCTACAAACAATATGGCGGAATACGAGGCTCTACTACACGGTCTGCGCATCACTAAGGAAATTGGGATCAAACACATCATATGCTGTGAGATTCCGACTTGGTGGCACAACAAGTGGCTGAACCTGGAACGCCAGAAACTCCATTATGGCGGCTTAGAGACGAAGTTGACGAGATCGCCAAGAGCTTCCTCGGATATGAAGTCAAATACGTCAGGAGAGATGATAATACAGCGACAGATATATTGTCCAAGCTCGGATCCGGCAGGAAACCCATTCCCTCCGGAATTTTCTGTGAGCACCTACGGATACCCTCGGTGAAGGGCGCTAACCCGGAAAACCCAGATGTGGCAGTGTCTCCGGCTAAGGAGGTGATGGTAATCACTCCGGCTTGGACCAAGCCTTTCCTGGATTACCTTATGGACCAAATAAGTTGCCGGACGACGAAGTCCTCGACGAGCAAGATCCTACACAATAGTTGATGGACAGCTCTACAAACGAAGTGCAAATGGGGTATTTCTGAAATGCGTCTCAAACCAAGATGGCATTGAAATCCTCGAGAGATCCACGCAGGTGATTGCGGGCATCACGCCCCCAGGTCCTCGTTGCAAAAGCTTTTCAGGATTTTATCGGCTCACAGCTAAAGAAGATGCTGAGAAAATAGTGAAAACCTGTCGAGGTTGTCAGTACTACGCTACTCAACCAAATGTTCCGGCTCAGGAGCTGAAGACCATCCCTATCACTTGGCCGTTCGCGGTCTGGGGGCTAGATATGGTCGGAAACAAATCATCTCCTGGCGGTTTTGAGTACCTCTTGGTCGCTATTGACAAGTTCAGTAAGTGGATCGAGGCAAAGCTAGTGAGAAAAGCCGATGGTGCTACGACACTAAAATTCGTCTGCAGCCTCGTAGTGAGATACGGCATCCCACATAGCATAATCACAGACAATGGCACGAACTTCGCTCAAGGAGAACTGAAGGATTATTGCAATGACATAGGGATCCGGCTTGACTTGGCATCTGTGGCACATCCACAGTCCAATGGGCAGGTCAAGCGAGCCAATGGCCTCATACTAGCCGGAGTCAAACCTCGCCTTGAAGAACCGCTGCGCCGCGCAGCCGGAGCTTGGGCTGAGGAGTTAGATTCTGTTCTGTGAGTTTACAAACCACCCCTAACAGATCAACATGGTTTACCCCCTCTTTCTAGTATACTGAAGCTGTGCTCCCCTCCGACATCATCCACGACTCCCCGCAAGTTTCCGCCTATAACGAAGATGCCGCTGACGATGCTAGACAGTTATCTGTGGATCTGATCGAAGAAGCTCGGAACTTAGCTGACCAGCGCTCCACCATTTACGAGAAACTCCGACGCTACCATAGTCGCCGAGTTCGGAATCGCTCGTTTACGGAAGGTGACCTGGTCCTCCGCCTTCGACGGTGAAAGAGCATAAGTTGCAATCTCCATGGGAAGGACCCTTCACATCAGCAAAGTGCTACACAACGGATCTTACTACCTCGTTGATTTCCACGAGTTAAAAGGCAGACCTGCCAATTGGCATCGGAAACAAAAGCGAGAGGATCGGATGACATATATGATGAAACAGATCGTCCTGGAATATAGCACACCTACGTCCTTTCCACACTTAATTTTCGCATTACATACTTTGTAATAGTTATACATGATCAATGAAATAAAGCATATGGTTCACTCTTTGAGTCTTTTACCTCCTTTAGTTGTTCATTTTTGGATCGTGTATGTTTTTTCCAACTAAAACAGCAGAGCTGGATTTTTCCGCCTTGGCGTGTATGAAAGTTGTGATTTTCAAAATCGTCCTTAGGACGTGAGCTTAAGTTTTCTTGGTGGATGAGTTTTTTGTTGCGAACTTATGGATTCCCGGTAATGACTTCCGGGCTGGGGGCTTATTTCCGCGGTTATTGACGGATCGCCACTGGGCTTCGTCGCCGCAGGCGAGCGTTTCTGGCTAAAGGTCTTCCGGCTCGTGGAAGGTCAAATAAGCAAGCCGGAAAACTTAGAAACTAGCACTTGCTTTTTTAATAAACGAAACATGCATATAATATTTAACGGATAGCAGGATAAGTTTCTCCCGCCCATGCAATTGTTTCGTCCTAGCTACTTAAGAATATTTAAGTTATATATTACAAATCCTCGATGGGGCCAAAATGATGCATTGTTTTTTCCGCGGGAATAAGTTTCTACTTCTCCTTAGCTGGAGAAGAACGAGCTTCATCTTCATTTTGTGCATGTTCATCTTCCGCTTCTTTGGCCGGAGAAGAAACAACACCTTCATCATCATCATCCTCAATTTCTTCTGTCGGAGAAGCAGCGCCTCCCTTGGATTTATCTTTAGAACTAGTCCAGGTAAACTGGCTACCGTCGCCGGATCCGACAGGACGTGCCTCCGCTTCTCGCTCCTTGACATATTCTGCTTCAAGGGCTTCGTCAGCAGGAAGCACCACCTTGTCATAAAATTCATCGTGACGAATGCGGCGCGCAATCCGGGAATCGTAACCACTGCATGCATTTAATAATGCGTCTACATTGGCATCCGGAGGAACTCCGGTAGTGGTAAGATCGATGTCCAGATGCGGAGCACGCGCAAGGCACATAGCCAAAGACATTTGGGCAGCGCCCCTGGCAGATGAGGCTTGAAGATCAACAATCAAGTCCGAGAGGGCATCCATTCTTTTGACAAGATCCCGGACATTGCAGCTCCTACTATCTTTAATTGACAAGTTGTAGCAGATTTTCCGACACGCGCAGATCAGATCGTGGCAGTCTTCTCCGGCAAGCCGGATCAGATCATCACGCGGGAACTGGATGCGGCGCTCTTCATCGTATCCAAGCGGCTCTGCACAAAATGGTCGGAGCTGAGCGTCAGTTTGAGTTCAATGGATAAGTTTGACCTGGGAGTTCTGGATACTCACCCATGACATCTGTGTTGAGAATGTCCCAGCCTTTCTCCGCAATATTCATGTAGTTCCGGAGCCCATGGACTTCTCTTTGCAGTTTCTGCAGTGTGTCACTGTCAACCTTTCGCTTGCTCACAAAATCAGCCTCTTTTTTAAGGAACTCAGAATTCTTCTCCGCCAGCTGCTTCTCTGCATATTCTCGTTTCCGATCCGCCTCCATGAGCTTTGTCTCTAAACCTTTATAAGAGGAGCGCAGGCTCTCAAGATCGGAGGATGCAGTGGCAAGGGAAGAGGATGCACCTATTAAAGTTAAGTTACAATCAATTCAGTAGTCGGAATTTGGACTAATGACACTAGTCGCCAACCCGCGCATCTATGCGCGGGCTGGTTTGTATATTATGCTAATATCCATAACAATATGATTTTAATTTTGATGACTTACTTGTTGCTCGAGATATGTTTGTTTTGGATTTCCATTGTAATTTCTGATTGTTAACAAAGTGTAGGAGCTTTTCATCATTTCACATATTTTATGCGAGATTTGTTGAAATTTGTTTTAAATTTATATTGCGATATTTATTACTACCTAGTAAAATTTCTTATTATCACAAAATATTCCACAATTTAATCGCTAGATTTTACTACTATTGGAAGGCATTATCCGAGACCTAATTGTATTTTTATATTTTTATGGACATATGTTCACATAAAGCTACGTCCTCACGTGAAGATAAGTACATTTGTTTACATGAGATGGAAAACTACAATAAATATCAATTAATGACTTTTCTACTGGTGGTACTAAATATCAAGTGAATTTGGACCTGATTAAATACATCCATACACCCAATAGTTGAGCTATTTTAACCTTCTTTTAGTGTGGAAAATAATACCCACTTCGTATGGAATTAACTGACTCATATTTGTCTATATTCATATGTATATGTATTTATATACATATTTTGTGAGTTGATACATGTAAGTTAGTTAATTCTGGACAGAAAGAATATGATAAGTTGCATGGAATTATTAGTCCTGCTTCAATTAATCAGAGCATACTGGCGCTCGGAGGCAATGGAGCTTTAAAATACCTTAGAGACAGAGTGTGGTACACATGCAACCTGCCATTTATTAGCCGACTGACACCACTAATTTTACAAAACTCGGTCCATCCATTCGATTAAAGAATAAAAGATGAACATTTGCAAACTTCAGCGATCAGGGATGGATTCTCATCGCCTCCAAGCCATCTCTTCTGGGTTGGACGCTCATGGGCATCTTTTGATCGCTAAGCAATGGAAGTAAATAAAAACTCATGTTTCTTTTGGTTAACACGAATTAATATGGAAGTTTTTGGAATGTCAATTGCAAAAGCAACTTCAGTATATTGATACCTGGGATTTTTGTGATTGAGAGCTCGTTGATTCTTATATTTTCTTGGTTTCAATTCAACCGACTTCTTTTCTTTTTGTCAAGCTTCCACAGTAGCGCCCTTTATTCATGGAGGCACATTGCTAATTAAGTAGTAATATACATGGGCTGTGACTGTATGAACTATTAAAGCCATAATTGGATCCAAACCTTGTGACCGAGATAAATCTAAACAATTACATGAAAATAGAAAGCATGCGATTCCAATGACAGAAACATAGCTCTGGAAGAAAGCAAAATACACTCCATCAGCCTAATTCATTAAAAAAATGGCTGATAAGTTAATAAACAACTTTAGTGGAATAAATTAATCACAAATTACATAAAACTGATGAAAGAAAAGCGCAAGTGGTCATAGAATATATAGAGGCGTACCTTGCTCAAGCAGTAGAGGAACTATACATCTCCTTAAGCTGTCAGGCCTCATTGCACCATAATGCTTCTCTGTTTCTGAGCCACCGAGACAGCACGATATATCAGAATAAATTACACAATAGAGTTCGATTTTTTTTGAAGTAAATAATTAATCTATATTTTACTTTGCGTCTATGAGAAAGCCAAACATCAATAGATTTCTTACCAATTACTGTTCAGCACCAGCCGCACCTAAAGCTTTGTGCTATCGATGCTCATGAATCCCATATATATATATATGCGCCGTTTATGCCACCACATCCGCATAATGCACTGCTCCTAGCAGCCATGAGAACGTCCGTTCAGGCTACGTGCATCCTGGAGCCATACATGGATAGCAGCTTATTCCCAAAGTACTAATTAGGAAAATATACCATGGACATGACACAAAAAATAGATCTAACATGCAGCAGTAATATTTTACAAATACCATCAAGCAAAATTATTTTAGATCTGGCATGCGATCGCACATGATTCAATACTGAACTGCATTGTGCTATGATGGTGTTTGCTGTTGTGCCTGCATGACTGATCGATGTGGAGAGAGTCTAACAAAAAAATTAAACAAATCTCACAGGGGTCATAGTTGATGTAGTAATATACCACGTACCAGCGGCCACGGCACCGGCGACAGGAGCACAGAAAGCAGCCTCCAAGATGGCATCGCCCTCACCATTGAGAAGCACCCTGATTTCCGCTGATATTGGCATGAGTAGGTTAGGAGGATGTTAGGATTTGCTATCACGGGAAGGAGTCCAAAAAGAATACAATTGAGCAAAACAATTTAGATGTGTTGCGATTGGATAGGTGCTGCGGATAAAGGATCTGCCTCACGTGAGGTTACGTGCCTACATAACTTGTGGCGGCCAGGTAACGTCCCGTAACGTGCCAACGTAACTTCATGTGGTACATTATAAATCTCGACTTTCTTGACTAATCTTAACCATAAATTTTAGATCTAACCGTCGTAATTATTCTGATGATGTGGATTAACGTGGAGTCTTTTACGGTGCCTCCAATTAGTAAATATAAGATATAAGAAGCTTGGCCGGAAACACACCTTGGGCTTCCGCCAGCTGCTTTTCCAGATCCGCAATTTTTTCTTTTTTCGCTTCTATGTCATCCGCCTGGCTCAAGGTGACGCGGCGCTGTAGGGAGATGTTCTTGTACAGTTCATAATGCAGCGCCTGTTGTTCCTGTAAGAGACGGAGCATGGATAAGTTTCCGGATGCATTTAAGTTTTTATGTGAGACTCTTTCGAAGCATCATTGCCGGAAAAATTCCGCCATGACGCTTGGGGGCTACCACAACACTTTAAAAAATTTCAGTTTGGTTTACTCAAAGCATCAAGGTGCTAACTATTGCTAGTTTCCGCCTAGATGCTTGGGGGCTACTGGGAATATTGGTTCACCTTGCGCTTGACGAGCAGCTGATCGAAGAAGTCATTGATTTCCTTCTTGTGAAGTTGAATCTCGGAAGAATCAACATCAGCTTTGCCCCAGGCATTTCTCAGCATGGAGTTCAACAGATCTTGCTCAAGCTCCCACTTTTCCGCTTCCATCAGCTTATGGAAGAACTTATGTGAATAAGCCTTCGGAGTGGAGTACAGGTTTGATGGATCACCGAAGTTGTCCGGAAATGCGACGGCATCCTTAGCCGGAGCTTCAGCCTTATCGTTGGAGGTCACTTCCGCTTCTTCCGGGATCTTTTCTTGCGGTTCCTCTGGAGCAGTTCGCTTAGTAGCAGAACAGCTTCCACCTCCCTTCTCGATGCTCACGAGAATGATCTCCGGTTGAGCCTGGGCAGCTGGGTCGGGAGAGGGCTGAGCCTCAGGCGGAGTGGAGTGAGGAGCTGGGTTGGAGGTACTTGGAGGTGTCGGAGTAATCGGGCCCACGGCCGGAGACGTTTTCAGATACTTCATAATCGACTTCTGGGTATTAACCCGTGAAGCCAGAACTTTTTGGCTCCTGTGACAAGCAAGGGAAAGATATAAGTAAAAAAGTTACACAAGTTAAAAATGAGATGAGTTCTCGGATACTTACGTGGCGCCGGGAATCAGTGGGCGCGACCCTTTCCCTGCTGCGGACAGTAGTTTGAGGCGTTCACGCTCCGCCTTCCTCGAATCGAGTGGGGGTGGTTTAGTTTTGGCCTTTTTGGCGGAGGCCTCGCCGCTGGCTCCGGCTTCAGAGCCGGAAACCTTGGCGCGGGGACGCTTGGTGGTTCGGGGAGCAGCTTTCTTGGGAGCTTGCTCCTCCTCCTCGCTGTCGTCCTCCGGATCCTCCTCCGCCCCCTCGGCACTGCAAGGTACTCGGAGTACGATTCCAAAATCTTCCTCCGCCAAAGAATTGAGCTGGAGAGGGAAAAATGGAGAAGTTAAAACACTTCAAGAATGAGAAGTTAAAATGTTGAAATACGAATACGTACCGGAGGACACTGGTTGTTGGTCTTGATATCTTTTACAATTTCCGGGACCGGTTGGCCCCGGGTAATCTTCACAAGCATCTTGATCCTCCTTTTTAGAGAATCCGTCGGTAGGTTGTCACGGGTGACTCGAAGCTGGTCATCAACCCCGGAGTATTCACAGATCAACCGCTTGTTATATTTCAGGGGCTGGATCCGGCGAGAAAACCAGCTGAGAGTCAGGTCTGTTCCGGTTAGCCCGTCGTGGACTAACCAGGAAATCCTCCGCACTGCTTTATCCAACTCCTGGTACTGGGCGAGGGCGGGGACGAAGCTCCAGCTTGTTGATGAACACAGTCACGAAGCATATCCTCAAGAATCTGGTTTACTCGCTCAGTCTATCCTCCAGTTTGCGGATGGTATGCGGTGCTAAAAGCTAACTTGGTTCCTAGAGCTTCATGCTGGCTCTTCCAGAATCGTGATGTGAATTGGGTGCCTCGATCAGATACTATCCTTTTGGGAACTCCATGGAGACTGACAATTCGAGATATGTATAGCTCTGTCAAATGGCGACCGTTGAAGGTAGTCTTGACTGGAAGAAAATGGGCGACCTTGGTAAGACGGTCAACAATAACCCATATTGAATCATGACCGCGATTTGATCTTGGAAGTCCGGTGATAAAATCCATTCCCACTTCATCCCACTTCCAAACGGGAACTTGCAAAGGTTGAAGTAAACCGGCTGGGCATTGATGTTCGGCTTTAACTCGCTGACAAACATCACACCTAGCAATAAAGAAGGCAATGTCCCGCTTCATTCCGTGCCACCAAAAGGTTTCCTTGAGATCTTGGTACATTTTTGTTCCTCTGGGATGAATCGAGAAAGAGTGTTATGGGCTTCCTCCATAATTAGCTGCTTCAAGTCTGGAATATTTGGCACGCAGAGACGTTCGTTATACCATAGAATTCCTTCTGCATCAATAGAGAATCCAGCCACTTCTTCTTTGCCCATCCGGCGTTTGATACCCTCAATACTCCCATGGCCTTTCTAGGATTCCTTAATCTGATCCACCAAGGTGGGTTTAAATTCCATTGCGGCTAAAAATCCATGGCTAACTAGTTCCAGACCAAACTCCTCAAACTCCTTGTATAGCAAAGGTTGTTCGGCCTTTAGGCGAGCATTCAGAGAACATGGCTCTCTGCTAAGGGCATCGGCTACAACATTTGCTTTTCCAGGATGATAGTGAATGCTGAGATCATAATCCTTGACAAGCTCTATCCACCTTCTCTGTCGCATATTTAGCTCCTTCTGAGAGAATATATACTTCAGGCTCTTGTGATCGGTGTAAATCTCACACCGGTTCACGATGAGGTAATGGCGCCACGTCTTGAGAGCATGAACTACGACAGCTAACTCCAGATCATGAGTGGGGTAATTCATCTCGTGAGGTCGAAGTTGCCGGGATAGGTAAGCAATAACCTTTCCTTCCTGCATTAGAACACTACCAAGTACAAGCTTGGAAGCATCGCAGTAGATAACAAAGTCCTTGGTGACAAGGGATTAACTTATCAATGCCTACGGATTGTAGACTAGGGTTTAGTTGGAAGTAGAGGGCAAGTAGATCTCGAAGGTTTCAGCCGAAAAGTACTCACGATTATGAAAACTAGGGTTACGTGAAGCAATGAATCGATCCTCTTCTTTGTCCCTCGACTCCTTTATATAGGAGGAGCGAGGGACTCGTGATACACAAGTTACAGAGTCCGGGAGGGTTTCCAACCCGTCCCAAGATTACAAATTTATATTTCCTAATACAACTCAACTTTCCTTAATTCTATTTTGGGCTTCCAAACTTCATATTCTTCGAGTCATGGGCCTTCAGCAAATCCCGGGTACTATCTTCGGCAGGCCCATTGGGGATGCCTATGTCAGTAGCCCCCGAGATTTTACTTGAATCGAAGAGTCGGGAAAATCTCCAGTTTTATATTTTCGCCAAGCTTATCACATATCTTTAGATACGCAATTCTATATTGTACAGGATAATGGTAATTGGGGCTAGTTCATCTGACGGATCAAGTACTAGTTAACTGCTCTAGTGGCAATCCGCAAAGACCTACTTCAAAATCACGTCCCTGGACATGATCTCGGATACTGGTGTAAACTTCGACAGTGCCGCTTAAGGTCTTACCATTCGTCGAGTCCAGTCATATTTTATGGTACCTAACGCGTCCGTTAGGATTTTTCTTCGTATCTGTTGATACGGAAAAGTAGCAATCCGACGTCGAGACGGTGCCACGCCGCCAGAACAGATCTGGTCTTACCTTCGCAAAGTTTTGCGGCATTCAGATTATTCGCGACTTTTAGCGCTCTCGAGAATATATTGTCGAGTGCCTTTTCGCTGCTGGAATAGCACATTTTATTGAGTCACGGATGACTTATATTGACTTCCGATGGGAGTATATGTCGAGTTATTTGTTTAACTCGAAATATGCTCACTTCTTATATTATTTCATCGGGCACGCGAACAGCGTTCCGATGGGAGTAGCCCCGAGGCTACAGCCAAGGATTTATACTTGGTTGTAGGCTCCACATTTCATGCCGCTATATTGTCATTCTTTCTCGAGCTTTTTATATCTATCGGGTGCGCGAATGGTCCCGATGGGAGTAGCCCCGAGGCTATGAACAAATGCTTGCGTTTGATCATAGGCTCCCGCAATTTCTATATTGTCATACTCGAACTTTACTTTTTCCAAAGTAGCCCCGAGCATTTGGGCAAAACTTGTATTTGATCAAAGGCTCCCAAAATAACCGATAATTTTTCCTGCCGCCAATCTTCTTATTCTTTACTTGTCGAGATTTTTCCTTTGGTCAAAATGACCTCATTACTGACAATAGCCACGATCGTCGCATCCAGAAAAACGCGAGTGCTACTCTCTCTCTGTCTTGTGGGTCCAAATTTCTTGTCAGTTTGACACGTCGTGCAAGTGGGGGACACACGTCCTCCGCTTTTCCTGGCGCACATCCTGTAGCGCCCGTTCTGTTGCTTCACAGTAAAAATACCTTTTTACCCTCTCATTATGAGTTCATTGTCAACCGCACGATTTCTCCATCCAACGATGCGTTGATCTGAGAAATCCCTATATAAGTCCTTCTTCTTCCTCCATTCACATCTTCGCTCGCGCCGCACCTCTGCTCTCCTCTACAAAAGACCTCCATTACGCCCATTGCTTTCTGAGCTCATCCACGCACAAGCGTCACTCTTTCACTCCCATTGATGCCACCACGCGCGCGGCTTACTCGCCACAGCACGCCCGAATCCAAGATGGCCGCTGAAGATCTGGAGTGGGAGAGATCGAAAATCTCCAACCAGGACATCAACCTGATGAAGAAGTTGGGCCTGATGAAGAAGGAAGGCGCCATTCGCTTCCCCAGCGAAGAAAGCTACCCATCTCCTCCAATCCAGTATCGGGTTAGTTTTGTCGACCACCTCATCTGCGGTCTCTTCACCCCAATTCATGATTTCCTCCGCGGCCTCCTCTTTTTCTATGGGGTTCAGCTGCACCAGCTGACCCCCAACTCCATTCTCCATGTCGCCATTTTTATTACTCTCTGCGAATGCTTCCTCGGAGTCCCTCCTAACTGGGCTCTGTGGAAACGCATCTTCTGCCTCCGCCGTAATGGCTCCCACAACGCCGCTTACAACATAGGCGGCGTTGTTATTTGCATCCGCTCTGATGTCGAGTATTTTGACGTCAAATTCCCCGACTCCGTCCAAGGGTGGCGCAAAAGATGGCTCTATGTGCGCGAAGAAAGTGCCAACTCCGTCGAGCACAACATAGCTCCTTTTGATGGAAGCGCCAAGATTCTTCGCCGCCGTTCCTGGGATGCTGAAGCTACCGAAGAAGAAAAAACGGCGACAGAGGCCCTCATGTCCCGTATCCATGAGCTTCAGAATACCCGCGGCAAGGAACTGTCGGGTATTCAAATCACAGCCTATTTCCTTAGGATTAGGGTGCAGCCTCTGCAGGCTCGCAAAAATCCCCTTTGGACGTATGCTGGCGAAAAAGATGCTAACAGGATTTCCAAGGACCTTTCTGTAAAGGACTTGGAAAAACTTATCCGAAGAATTTCTTCGCTCAGCAAGAAAGACCCTATTCCATCTTCTTGCCGTGTGGAGCCATACAGTGTTTCCAACCCTCTCCCCAAGGTATCTTCTCCAACTATTATTTTGTCTTCCCGAGTTTTTTACTTTTTGTCGACTGCTATTTTTGTTGATGTTCCCTGCATAAATTTTTGTCGACATTTCTTGTCTTTGTAGAATCATCCAGTTCTAGCTTCTCTTCCTCCTCTTCCTGAAGATGGAGAAGTCGAAGAACGGGCTGTTGTCACCGACGACAACCAGGGTACTTCTCGCCCTGAGAGTGAAATCGCGGGTTCTCGTAAATCCGCGGCTTCTTCGAAAGAGAAGATTCGAGGCTATCGCATCGACACACTCGTCCTCCGCTGTTTCTCCAAGGAACAAGAGAAAAAGGGACGAAGTTGACGATTCTGGCACCTCCAAGACCGGCACCTCTGCCGAAAGTTGTTCCTACTGAAGAAAGGACAACTTTCAACCCTTACGAGGATGCCCTTGTCAGCTCGTAAGTGTTCTGTTGCTCTTTGTTGTTTGCTCTCGATATTTTTGTCTATGTTGTTTCTTACTTTGTCGCCTTTTATTGTAGTGACGACGAGGATGAAAATCCACCCATTGACGCGACTGCTAGAACGAGTACGTCGCATACTTTAGTTGTCGCCGAAGCACAACCTGATGAAGAGGAAACTTCGCCTCCTCAGCAGGACGTTGAGCTCACTGCTCCAATTGAGAGCCCCCGTGCCTCTTCACCGAAGAGAGCTAGGGTTGAGCCAGCCAAGGAAACCTCCCAATTAATTGGCAGTTCCACAACTCCTTCACTGGATGATGTAAGTTCTTCACTTCTTTTCTGTGTTTCGAAGATTTCAATACTGTTGACTCCCCTCTATTTTTGCTTCTTTTGCTTGTTACTGTCGAACTTTTCAATTTCTATATTGATTTTTCTTCCTCGACTTTCCTTTTGCAGCCTTTGATGAAGGAGTTTATTCGTCTTGGTACCCAATTCGTCGGGTACCATGACCATGCTAACAGGCTTGAAGGTACTATTTTTGCTGCTTTTTCTCCTGATTGAATATTCTGCATCATAATTGTTGTCATGACAATTGTTATTGTCCATTATGTTTCCAGCTGACCTTGCGGAAGCCAACAAACGTGCTGACGCTCTTGCTCTGAAATTGGAACAAAGCGAAAAGGCCCGCAAGAAAGCTGAATCAAACGCCGCCGTTGTTGAAGATCTTCGAAAAAGACTTCACGACGCAGAAACCTCTCTGAGTGACAATATTACTCAGCAGACCGCTCGAGAGAAAACAATTATCTCTCGACTAGAGGCGCAAAGTCGACGTTTTGTCAGTAAGTGCTCTAATTGTTTCTTTGTTCTTCGAGTACCGTCCTTTCCTTAACGCGCCTCTTTCAACAAGGTATTTTTCCATCGTCAGGGAGGACGCGTCAAGAGTACGAACTTGAACTCCCTGAAGGTGATCATCTTTTCGACGCGCTCTCCCTACTCGAGATTCATGGAGACGAAGCACGCCACGGCATTGATGATGCTGACTCAGGCCTGACGAAGCTTTTCCCATATTTCTTCTCGAAGAAAGAAGAACCCAAGACTTTTGCTGAACTTGCCAAGTGCTTCAATGTTGAAGAAGATCTTGGGCATAATCTTCGACAAGAAGGCTTGAAGATTGGTGTTGAAGGGACCATCGCCTTGGTTGCTGATAGCCAACAAAACGTCGACTGGTCCAAAGTTGGCGATGTGCAGAAGATGGAGACAAAGAGATGGCAATCTTTGATCAAGGCCGCCAAGCCAAACTCGAAGAAAATCCTCTCTTTCCTTGGATTCAAGCCAACTCCGGCTCCTAGTTCGTCGAAGCCGGAGGTCAAGTAGATCACCTTGTCTTTCTGTGCTTTTTCTTTTGATGCTGTCGCCATAGTAACTCTGGCGACAACTACCCCATTAGTTCAATAGGAACTTTGTGATAGCCATGTAAATACATGTCCTTATTAATGAAAAAGCTATGTTGCCGAGGTATTGATGTCGAATTATTTTCTTTCCAGTTGATTTTTGACAACTATACCACTGGGCCTCATTCCTCAACTACCATGCCTGCGGCGTCTTACCCTAAAAGGTTCTCCATTGCCGAATATACTGGAGGTTTATCGAGTGCTGCTCAAAGTGAGGATTTAGACGAACTTCGTGAAGAACTACAGTCGAAGAAAAAACAAATTCTCGTGATCATGGAACAGTCTCGAAGATCCTCTGATAATGAGAAACGAGCTATTCAACAAGCTCAAGAAGCCATGGCGTTGAAGGAAACTGCAGTTGCTGAGGCTACCGAAGCTACGCGCCGAGAGAATCATATGCTTGAGCTGATGAATGATGCTAGCTTGGATATGGCGGGTATGCTCCGCAAAACTTGGTCATATTTTAATTTAACCTTACTATCTTTTACTCCTTGCTGAAGCTTCCGGTGGAACAGGTTCTTTCTTGGATACTGCTGCTGAAGATCAACGTGTTGAAACCCGAACCAATGTCCTTGTCAGGCTTGCTCGCGATCATGGTGCCAATTTTTGGGTCACTCCTGAGCGAACTCGCCAAATAGTCAGATTTCAAGATCGCGCGAGTCAGGTCCATGATTTTCTCGACTTCTGTACGAAAACTCTGTCTTTAGTCTACAGACCATGTTTCCTCGCAACAAAATCCCAGACACCCTTCCTGCCTTGATGGAGAAATTTCGAGATGCTCCTCGTATTCATCAATTTGTGCGGGCTCAACTAGAAGCTGGGGCAAGATTCGCCATGATTATGATACAGATCTGCTACCCAAAGTTAGATCTTACTCAAATTGTCGACAAGTGTCTGGCCAAACAGGCGAAGCGAAGGAGAAACGTTGACAAAATTGACGACACTGTGCGCCCTGTAGCCGAAAAAATGATGGACGAACTGCTTCGGCTGGATGCAGAATTCTTTGTAAGAGGTAGTTATGCTGAACATAGCACTGGTGCTGCAAATAACGAGGGAATCAATATAGACGCTATATTGAATGCTGATTGAAGAATTCCTTTGTTGTTTTTTCTCTGTCGAAGAAATGCCTGTATATTGTAAATAACACATGTTGTCAAGTATCTCGAACTATTTTTGTTTCAACGAGCCCCCGAGCCTTTTATTGGTTCTTCCTGTGTCTCTATATTGTTTCGCGAGGTGTGTTGCACCAAAGCGAAGTTTATTGTTTTGCGAGTTCTATTTTGTCGGTAGTATATATATGGTAGCTGCTGGGTGCAAGCCCCCGAGCGTGTCGAGAAAAAAGATGTATATCACCAATATCTTTTCTATATTGCAGCACCGCGAGCCCGCCTCATTAAAAACCTTTCCAGCCCCACCGGTGCCCCGAAAAGGAAAAGAGTGCGTCTGCGCGTTTCAGTACATTGTATTTTTACAAAGGAGAACTATATTTCGACTCTAAGCGTAGAATCGCCGGAGTTGCGCCACGTTCCAGGGATTTGGCTGCAACCCCGTCTTCTTGTCCTTTATCCCGTATGCTCCTCCTTCGATTACTTCGTGATAATGTAAGGGCCAAGCCATGGCGACTCGAGTTTTTCATGACTTTTGAGTGAGTCGAAGAACTAAGTCGCCCACCTGAAAGGATCTTGGTCGTAAACGTCGACCGTGGTAGTTCTTCAGGTCCCGCTGATATTTGGTGACCCGTGATAGCACTTCATCTCGAGCTTCATCAAGTGCATCGACATCATCCTCCAATGCTTTCCTTGAGGCCTCTTCGTCGTATTCTATGACCCTTGGAGAATCATGTTCTATTTCTATCGGCAGTACCGCTTCAGCTCCATGGACCAGAAAGAACGGGGTTTCCTGTGTCACCGTATTTGGTGTTGTTCGAATGCTCCACAACACACTGGGCAACTCTTCAGGCCAGGTGTGTCGAGCTTTTTGCAAGGGCGTCAGCAAACGCTTCTTGATACCATTGCAAATAATTCCATTGGCTTTTTCGACTTGGCCATTGGTTTGCGGGTGCGCAACTGATGCAAAGTGTAGTTTAATACCTACCTCTGCACAATATGCCTTGAATTCTTTGGATGTAAAGTTACTACCATTGTCCGTGACGATGCTATGAGGTACTCCAAATCAAGACGATGCTTTTCACGAACTTAATTGCGACGCTCCGTCAGAATTTATCGGCTTTGCTTCTATCCACTTTGTGAATTTGTCGGCGACGAGCATGTACTCGTATCCTCCCGGCGAAGCTTTGTGTAATTTTCCCACCATATCGAGACCCCATCGAGCAAAGGGCCACGACAAGTATTGGCATCAACTCGCTGAGAGTGAGGTTTTGCGGCAAATCCTGCATGCGTCACAAGTACGAACTATTTCTTTTCGCATCTCGATTGCTGTCAACCAATAAAATCCTGCTCTGAAAACCTTGGCTGCTATAGCTCGACCGCTTGCATGATGACCACATATTCCTTCGTGTACATCCTTCAAGATTATCCTTCCTTCTTCGGGTGTGACGCACCTTTGTAACACTCCCGAAATACTTCGTTTGTATAACTCCCTTTGACCACAGTGAAGGCTTTAGAACGTCCGATAACTCGCCTTGCTTCAATCGGATCATCGGGTACTTGTTTTCTTAGGATGTATGATATGAACGCCGCATCCATGGAATTTGCACCATCATTACTAGGTCATGTTCCTCTTCTTCTTCGGTGCTTCTTTAGCCCCCGAGGGTTTCTTGTCCTTCTCCTTCTTGTCTTTTTTGACTTTGTAGATCTCTGGCTATTTCCTCCCGTATACACCGTGGAATCGTAAGACATCATGACCCGATATTTGCGAGAACGGCTTCATCGTTGCTCAGCCTGCTGATGTGATTTACCTCGCATCCATCAAACAGCTTCTCTAGCTCGTTGTACACTTCTTTGTATGCTATCATACTATCATTGACTGCATCACATTGATTCATGACTTGCTGAGCCACTAATTGCGAGTCGCCGAATATTTTTAGTCGAGTTGCGCCGCAAGCTTTTGCCATCTTCATCCGTGTATGAGGGCTTCGTATTCTGCCTCATTGTTAGATGCGTTTGGGAACGTCATCCTCAAGACATACTCAGCTTGTCGCCTTCGTGTATTAGTATCACGCCTGCTCCAGCCCCTTCTAATCTCTTGGACCCGTCGAAGTTCATAGTCCAAGTTTTCGATAAATCCGGTGGTCCCGTATTTTGTAACTCCATCCACTCGCAATGAAGTCTGGTAGAATTTGTGACTTTATTGCTTTTCTTTTCATACGTGATGTCCCGAGGGAAAGCTCTATTCCCCAAAGGGAGACACGACCCGTAGCTTCTGGGTTGTTTAGTATATTGGACAAGGGCGCCTCGTTGACCACTATTATCGGTGTGCCGAAAAATAGTGCCGCAATTTTCTTGCGTTGTAAACACTCCGTATGCTAGCTTTTGGTACCGAGGATACCTTTGTTTTGAAGGTGATTTCGCTGATGAAAGTAGGCCATGTACTCCATGAATTTTTCCTTCTTCCTCTTTCGACAACAAGTGCGTGCTTACCACCCGAGGTGTGGCCGCAATGTATAACAAAAGGTTCCTTTTCCTTAGGTGCCACCAAGATTGGCGGTGTCGAAATTGTGCGCTTGAGATCCTCGAAAGCCTGTCCGCTCTTCGTTCCATTGGAATTTCTCCCTGCTGATCAAGGCGTAGAACGGCAATGCCTTTTCTCCTAACTCGGCGACGACCCTAAAGCTGCGATCCCGCTAGTTGCTGTATTTCTTTTAACTTTGTTGGCTTCCTCATTGTTACTATAGCTTGTATTTTTTCTGGATTAGCTTCAATCCCTCTTGCTGAAACTAGGAACCCGAGAAGTTCTCCTGCGGGGACGCCGAAAGAGCACTTTGTCGGGTTCAACTTGAGGCAGAACTTGTCTAGGTTGTCGAAAGTTTCCTTTAGGTCCTCGATCAGCGTGGACCCTTTCTTTGTTGTTATGACGACATCGTCGATGTATACTTGTATATTTTTCCCAATCTGTGTTGACAGCATTTCTGCATCATCCGCTGATATGTTGCTCCCGCGTTTTTTAGATCAAAAGGCATTGTTTTATAGCAAAACACGCCATAAGGTGTTATGAACGCTGTTTTGACTTCATCTTCTTCTTTTAATTTGATCTGGTTATAACCAGAATATGCATCCAGGAAGGAAAGACGTTCGCAACCTGCCGTGGAGTCTATAATTTGATCGATCCTTGGGAGGGGAAAGTGATCCTTTGGACAATGTTTATTGAGACACGTGAAGTCGACGCACATGCGAAGGACTTTCGTGTTTTTCTTCGGCACCAACACTGGGTTAGCTACCCACGTGGCTTCCGTATGTAATTCTTTGATAAAACCAGCTTCTCCGAGTCGATCAATCTCCGACAACATAGCTTTGCGGTTTGGTTCCGAGAAACGCCGCAATGGTTGTTTGATTGGTCTCGCAATTGATCCACATTTAGGTGGTGCTCTGCAAGTTCCCCGGGTACTCCTGGCATGTCAGCCGGACACCATGCGAAGATTTTCCAAAGCTCACGAAGGAACTCGACGAGCGCTTTCCTATGCGAGGTCCATGTTAGTGGCGATGGACGCGTTTTCTTTGATCCGTGTGAATTCCGCACCTCCTTGGAATCTTTGGTAGTGTTAAATGTTGGCTCCCGAGAGGTCTCCCTACATCCGGCAATACATCATAATCGATCATGAGCCTGACGCCATGTATTCGCTTGCATCCCGAAAGTTTCGACAATGATGAAAATCCTTGTCGCATTAATCAGCTAACGCGAAACGCCTTTGACCGTAATTGGTCCATTAGGTCCAGGCAGCCTCCATAACAGGTACGGTAATGTGGTACCGCCATAAACCCGGCATATGCCGGTCGTCCCAACAAGGCGTGTATTGCGACGGAAATCCACAACTTCGAACTCCAGCCTTTCTATCCTGTTTTCTGTTCCAAACCGTACGAGATTGATCTTCCTAGTGGATAACTCGGCTTATCCGTGTGATACCATGGAAACGTGTGTCCGTGGGTTTTAGGTTTGCTATGGATATGTTCATCTTCCTTAGTGTGTCTCGCATACATAAGGTTTAGACTGCTCGCTCCATCTATGAATACTCGAGATACGTTGAATCTGCGATCACTGTAGGATAAGTTAATCGCCTGGTCGAGGAACTTGTCGCGGGTGATCCGCTATTGTGAAGCCAATATCTCTATCCCGACCAATTTAGGTACTCGATCGTTGGTAGAGGCATCTTCTCTGCCATGAACACTTGTCGCGAGATTACTTTCTGAGCCCTATTAGACGGCCTAGCTTTCTCAATCATCGAGACGCGCCGTTGGAGTTGGGGTCGACATACGGAGGTGGGTGTGGTGTTGCCGCTATTTTGAGTGTGTCGATTTTGTCCGTAATTGCGGGAGGAGGTGGTAGGTGGATCTCACTCCTTGTCCCCTGAGGGTATTTGCTGCCCGAGCATTGGCTTGCCCTGCGAACCTCAACATTGCTTGAAAATTTCGACAATCCTTCGCAGTGTCCGATCGCTTCCCTATTGTCGAGATAGAAATGCATCCGACATGGCCCGTTCATCATATCCTCGGGAGATATATATGGTCTCTGAACCTTGGTCCACTATTTTGCCTGTTACGGGAATCATCTCTATTGTCGCCTCATTGCTCATTGCTTCTTTGATGGTCATCTCTATTGCTTCCTCCACTGCTTCCTCGAAAACCACCGATATTTGGCCAGGAGCATCGTAACTCGAGAACTGTCGAGGAAAACGTCGTCTATTTTGAAAATTTCGACCACGGTCCTCCTCCGTGACCTATGTCGCTTATTATGAATAGCGTCCTCTCCATCCGCCCACCGTTTGCGATCTCCATCAGTGTGACACGTTTTTGGGTTGGTTCTTCCCAAGTCCTCGACGAAATCACCTCGTCGGATTCCCGCTACGAACGCATCTATTGCCCTCTCGTCTGATATGTTCTCTCCGAGTTTTTAATGATGTTCCACCTCTGGATATATTTCTCATAGATCGTCATGCTTTTGTTGACACGACCTCAGCTCCTCTAGTGATGCAGTTTTGCATGTGGATCTGAAGTTCTTGACGAATATGCCCTCGAAATCATCCCAGCCGATGGAACCTGAGAAGCTTCTTTATCCAAGACCTTGCAGCTCCACTTAGGTGCACTTGAATGCTCGCATGGCCGTTGCCCTTGTTCCGCCTAGGCCACCGTCTCGAGATAATCGACCAGCCAATCCTGGATCTTGCAAGCCGTCAAATTTCTTGAAATTATCGGTAACTTAAACCCTGAAGGCACCCGAGTTTTCCCTCGTAAAACATGGTAGCCCACACATATCTTCTTCAGCTATGTCTGGAGAATGCCGATGCTCCCTCCTATTTTGTCGTGCCCTGTCTACTCTTGCTTGAATTTCTGTGTCTCTTGCCCCGCTTGTTCTCTCGGGAACTGGTGTTGCGACAGCAGGTCGTGGACTATTTTGCCTTGCTGATCCTTCGGGGGGCGAATTTACGAACGCCGCTCCCATGGCTCCAACTCCTGCCATGGCCATATTGTACAGTGCCTCTCTTGGATCTCCTGCAGGTGGTTTAGATGCGAGGATAAAAGCTTGCGTCGCCATGTACCCCGCTTCTGGTGTCTTGGGAATAAGGTTCCCCTCGTGTCTATCGACATAAAGGACATGTCGAGGTTTTGGACCAGACTCCCTCTCAGCTTCGGGTATGTTGTTTAAACGAGATCTTGCCCTGTTGCGGGCTTCTCTGTGATCGCTTCCCGAAGTACCTGACTGTCGACTCAGCTCTGCTCTTCTCCTACTTGATGCCGATGCTGCTTCTTGCCTCTGCCTAGCGCGATCTTTTGTTTTTCAAGTTCTCGCCTGGTACGCGCGAGCCTATATTGATATGCTTGTAATTCCTCTGGTGTCGCTGTTACGGTCATCGGCTCTGTGCCGTTGATAGCTCTTTCCACTCGATCCCATACTGCCTGCGGAAATCGCACCATCTCTCGTGTCGTCGTGCCGATGTATTTTGTCCCTAGGCCTCGCGTGAGATCCGCAGGATCGACGAACGGATTTCCCGCCTCGTCGATGTCTCTTCTTGAGGTCGACTTGTTTCTCCGATCGCATAGATCTGATGATATTTTATTTTTTCTATTTTGTCGAGATTGGTGACACCGTCGCGAGACCGGCGAAGACCTTTCCCATAGTAATGGATTTGTCGATGGAGTCGAGACCGTCGACACCGTCGAGTCGCGCTTATATTGGAGTCCGCAGACGACTCGAAGGACATGTCGCTGAAGATCTTGGCGAATTTTTCACTTGCCCTAGTGCTGATGAAGCGTGGCAAGGAGATTTCTTCGTCGCCTAACTCGACCGATGATGTCGAGCTCGAAAAATCGGAATCGACCGCTGATAATCCCGACGAGATCGGAATTTCGAGACGATACGCTCCTTCCTTCTCGACGCGGAAGTGGAACTTCCGAACGTCATCTCCATGGGCTCCTCCAGATATGCATATGCATCCAAACGGGAGGGCGGGTGAGGCATAAAATCGACTAGAGCAGTTTCGATCTGTTTACCTCTATCCATCGCTTTGCTTGCAGTTGATGAAGTCGATGATCCTGAACGTGCCATCGAGATCGGCTCCTTGACACCTCTAATTCCCACAGACGGCGCCAATTGACAAGGATTAACTTATCAATGCCTACGATTGTAGACTAGGGTTTAGTTGGAAGTAGAGGGCAAGTAGATCTCAATCACCCGAAAGTACTCGACGATTATGAAAACTAGGGTTACGTGAAGCAATGAATCGATCCTCTCTTTGTCCCTCGACTCCCCTTTATAGGAGGAGAGCCGAGGGACTCGTGATACACAAGTTACAGAGTCCAGGAGGGTTTCCAACCCATCCCGCAAGATTACAAATTTATATTTCCTAATACAACTCAACTTTCCTTAATTCTATTTTGGGCTTCCAAACTTCATATTCTTCGAGTCATGGGCCTTCAGCAAATCCCGGGTACTATCTTCGGCAGGCCCATTGGGGATGCCTATGTCACTTGGTGACATCTGGCATAGTCAAGATTGGAGCAGACACAAGTCGCTTCTTGAGCTCTTGGAAACTTTACTCACACTTGTCAGTCCATTCAAAATTCTTGCCTTTCTTGAGTAATTGGGTCATGGGTTTGGCGATGCTTGAGAATCCCTCAACAAACTTGCGGTAATATCCCGCTAATCCGAGGAAGGATCTCACTTCGGTTTGGTTAGTAGGCGCCTTCCGTTCCATGATGGACTTGATCAGAGAGGGGTCGACAGAGACTCCTCCGGCTGATAGGACATGACCCAGAAAACCGACTTCCTTGAGCCAAAACTGACATTTGCTGAACTTAGCATATAGTTGGTGCTCTCTCAGGGTACCCAAAACAAGTCTCAGATGTTCTTCATGTTCTTCTTCAGTCTTAGAATAGACTAGGATGTCATCAATAAAGACCACGACAAACTTGTCGAGGTACTCCATGAAGACCTTGTTCATGAGATTCCTGAAGTAGGCGGGAGCATTGGTTAGTTCGAAGGACATTACGGTGTACTCAAACAATCCGTACCGAGTGGTGAAAGCTGTCTTGGGAATATCCGACTCCCTAACCTTAAGCTGATGATATCCAGTGCGGAGATCAATCTTGGAAAATACATGGGCTCCATTCATCTGATCAAATAAATCTTCTATCTTGGGAAGGGGATATTTATTCTTGATGGTCACATCATTAAGCTTCTGGTAATCCACACACAAGCAAATGGTACCGTCTCGCTTATCCACAAATATAACAGGTGATCCCCAAGGCGAGGCACTGGGTCGAATCAGACCTTTACTCAACATGTCATCCAGCTGCTTCTTCAACTCAATCAACTCTTGGGGGTTCATGAGGTAAGGCCTCTGTGCTATGGGTGTTGTTCCAGGGATTAACTCAATAATGAACTCGATATCCCTATCTGGAGGCATACCGGGTAATTCTTCTGGAAACACATATGGGTACTCACAAACGATCGGGACTAGCTTGATGGTTGGTCATGAGACACTCTTTTTGTAGTAAGCTCGAGATGAAGGTATAGTGGCGGTATACTTCACTTTGACTCCTTCACTACTTGTCAGGGTAATGGCTTTTCCGGCACAATCAATGTGTCCTTGGTATTGGGTCATCCAATCCATCCCAAGTATCACCTCTATACCTTGGGCTCCTAGAACTATGAGTTCATCTTGGAAAGGTACTCCTTGGATTTCTATGGGAACTTTCTTGCAGGATAGACGGGTTTTAGCAGTGGATCCAGGTATTTGTACTAGCATGAGTCTATCCATAAGGGTCGGTGTCATCCCACTTTTCTTAACAAAAGGTTCAGTAACAAAGGAATGCGATGCTCCGGAATCGAATAAAACTCTTGCAGGGGTGGAGTGGACTAGGAGCATACCCATCACGATGTCGGGAGATTCCTCAGCTTCCTCAGCATTGACATGGTTCAGATGTCCCCTGGCAGCATTTGCTTGTTTCTTTGGTGGGGGTCTCTTCCCAGTTGCTGCGCGAGCTTGGCCTTGATTGGGTCTTGGTGCATTGGGGCGCTGAGCGGCATTCATCTTGGAGCGGCATTCACGGGAGAAGTGTCCAAGCTGTCCACAAGCAAAACAGCCATCTCCCGGGGTACAAACAGTGGGGTTGTTGCGGGGGTTGTTGTTGTAGTTCCCTCCTCCGGAACGCTGTGGCATAGCTTGGCGATTGGGGTTGTTGTTGGTGGGGCGATATGCTGGGGCTGGAGCTCGCTGGGGCTGGGGCGCCGGCCTAGGTGGAGGCTGGCCGCGGAACCTTGCGTTGCTGGGTCCACTCTGCTGCTGCTGCATCTTGCGCTTGCGGCTCTCATAAGCTGCCTTGCACTTGGACTCCACCATGATAGCGGCATCCACCAGTGCTTCCAGGTCAGGGTAGGGAACAGCCACAAGAATGCTCTGGATCTCCTCATGCAGACTATTAAGGAAACGGTCCCTCTTCTTCTCATCGGTGTCGGTGTCCTGAGGGCCATACCTAGCCAGGGTGTTGAACTTGTCAAGGTAGTCAACCACACTTGTGTTGTTCTGCTTCAGATTGTAGAACTCATCCCTCTTCATCTTGAGTAGTCCAGTTGGGATGTGGGCTTTGCGGAACTTGGTCCTAAACTCTTCCCAGTTGATCACGTGGCCTTCAACTTGCATTGCCTTCATGTTCTCCCACCATGCTCTTGCAGGACCAGCGAGGAAGTGTGTTGCAAGAGCAACCTTCTCATTCTCACCAACAGTAGCAACCTCCAGATTGTTCTCAATAGTGCGGAGCCAGTCGTCCGCATCGAGTGGTGCAGTGCACATGGAGAACACATGTGGGTTGGTATTCTGGAAGTCCGTCAGCTTGGACCTCGGTCCTTCTTCACCATCCCCACCATTGTTGTTGTTTCCTGCGGTGAGCTGAGCGATCTGCTGCAGGGCCGCGATATTGGCTTGACTCTCAGCGCGAGCAGCTTGGCGGTCTTCCATCAAGAGGCGCAAGATCTGGGCCATGTTGGGTTCGGGTGGGGGTGGAGGATCATTCTGGCTTCCAGAGCCGGTACGGTGAGTGTCAACCATATGATGAGACAAGGGTATAAGACAAAGGGGAAACCTCCGGTAGGCAAGTCTCTTCTAAGGGGGGGGGGTGTGATGTATAAAAACTCGTTTAAAAACTCAAAAAGTGATAAACACATAAACACATAAACAGATGCAAACATAACCATGGCATAAACACATCCAAAAGATCAAGTACACAACCAAGTCAAGGTCACAGCTGGACCAACATCGCGATACATAGGGGATAACATAACAGGACATCACTATCGAAGGTGTTCAAACTAGTCGTCGTTGAGGACAATGGTGTCGCCCTCAAACGGCGGCTCCATAGGGTCCTCCTCCTCCTCTGCCGACCCCTGGGGTGGAAGGGGTGCTGGCTCCTCAGGTTCATCGTTGATGAAGGTGAGGTTATCCTCATCTTCATCGTCCTTATACAGATCGTAACCCTCATCCTCCATATAGTCGTCGTCGTCACTCAGGAGGGCAGCATTCTCCTTGCGGAGATCCTCACCCTCGTCCTCCAGGGTCTCGATCTTGTCCTCGGCCTCACGGAGGGCAGTCTTGAGGTGCGCCACCTTGACCTTCAGCATGTAGTTAGATTCTCTAACTCTGAGCTTCAGCCTCCTCTGGCGGCGAGCTTCGAGTTTCACCAACTTCAGCTCCTCCTTGGCCTCGTCGAGCTCAGACTTCAGCACCTCATTCTCCATCCTGTTGGATTCAAGGCTGGCCTGGGTCTGGTAGAGCAAGTACTCCATCTGTGCAACCTGGCGACCAAGAGGGCAGGTGTAAGGAACCACGGTGGGGATTCCCTCCTTGTCGCGGCGTCCCAGGCTGGCGTGGGGAAGTCCCTTTGACTCCAGCTCTTCACGGTGGTGAAACACAAGGCGGGCAAGAGCTGCCTGCATCACCCGGACCAGTCCTTCCTCCCAGGTGCGATCAAACAGCTGGATCTCGATCTCCTCGAGGTTTGCCACATGGGAACCACGAAGAGTGCACACCACCCTCCAGGACAATTCTCCGTCCTCCATATCCTCCATCTGCCCGCCCTTCACCTCGGGAAGCAAGCGACCAACTGCCTGCGACACCTCAATAAGGGCGGACTCAAAAAGGTACCGAGACTGCTCAACACCAAGCTGACGGCTCTTGGTGTACATTGATGGGATTCGTAGCATAGAAAACAAAATTTTCCTACCGCAAGAACGCAATCCAAGCCAAGATGCACCCTAGAAGACTAGCAGAGAGGATGAACGAGACTAACCCTTGAAGAGTTCCAAAGCCTACGAGATTAGATCTCGTTGCTGCGAAGATGATCACTTGCCCCTTTCAAAAGCGCGTAGAAGATCTTGACGGCCATGGTGCACAACTCCGTACTCTGATCACACGTTCGGTGTTGATGAAGACGACGTCCTTCTCCCGCTCCAGCGCAGCGGAGTAGTAGATCCTCCCTAATCCCTAGCGACGACGGCGTGGTGGCGGTGGTGGTGGAGATCTCTCCCATGGCTTCGCCTATGCGCCGCGGGAGAGATATGTGGAGGAGGGGCGGCTAGGGTTTGGGAGAGGGGAGGGGGCACCGTCTCAAGGGGTGCGGCCAAGGTTGTGGCTTGTGTGGCCGGCCAGCTCCTCCCCTCTTTATATAGGTGGAAACCCCCAAGAGTTGTAGTCCAAGTCTTCAAGACCCCAACAACAAAACCTCCCATAGGTGGGAAACCTACTCAAGGGGGTAGTCCTACTCAAGGTGGGACTCCCACCTTTCCTGAGGTGGGTCACCCAGGTGAGCCCACCTAGGACTCCTCCCCTAGGGTTTGGAGGCTAGGGTGGTGGAGTCCCTCTCCGGGACTCCACTTTCCATGGTGATTTCTTCCGGACTTTTCTAGAACCTTCTAGAACCTTCCATAAATGCACCTGATCATTTCCAAACTTGGAATATGACTTCCTATATATGAATCTTATTCTCGGACCATTCCGGAACTCCTCGATGTCCTGGATCCCATCCGAGACTCCGAACAAAACTTCGAACTCCATTCCATATTCCATATCTACTTAAACGACATCAAACCTTAAGTGTGTCACCCTACTGTTCGCGAACTATGTAGACATGGTTGAGACTTCTCTCTGAACAATAACCAATAGCGGGATCTGGAGATCCATAATGGCTCCCACATATTCAATGATGACTTAGTGATCGAATGAACCATTTACATACGATACCGATTCCCTTTGTCTCGCGATATTTTACTTGTCCGAGGTTTGATCATGGTATCTCTATACCATGTTCAACCTCGTCTCCCGACAAGTACTCTTTACTCGTACCGTGGTATGGGTCTCTTATGAACCATTCATATGCTTGCAAGCTAATTAGGCGACATTCCACCGAGAGGGCCCGTAGTATATCTATCCGTCATCGATGGACAAATCCCACTCTAATCCATATGCCTCAACTCATACTTTCCGAATAATACCTAATCCCACCTTTATAACCACCCATTTACGCAGTGGCGTTTGATGTAATCAAAGTTCCCTTCCGGCATAAGTGATTTATATGATCTCATGGTCGAAAGGACTAGGTAACTATGTATCGAAAGCTTATAGCAAATGAACTTAATGACGTGATCTTATGCTACGCTTAATTGGGTGTGTCCATTACATCATTCATAATGACATAACCTTGTTATTAATAACATCCAATGTTCATGATCATGAAACGATGATCATCTATTAATCAACAAGCTAGTTATACAAGAGGCTTACTAGGGACTCTGGTTGTACACACATGTATCAATGTTTCAGTTAATACAATTATAGCATGGCATGTAAACATTTATCATAAACACAAAGATATATAATAACCATTTTATTATTGCCTCTTGGGCATATCTCCAACATACATAACGTCCACCATCTACACAAAATTTTAAGGTTGTAATTAGTAATGTGACCAAAAGTGTGCAAAATTTTAAGTACATAAAGTAAAACTTTAAGGATCAATGCAAGTAACTTAGATTTAAGAGAACTTAGGGGAGAGACAAGGCATTATTTCAGTATATAGTCATCTCATTTTTTATACCGAAATTAGTTTTGCCCTACATTAAAGCCCATGCTAACTAAGGTCTCCCACAGTCAGGATAGCTCTGATACCACTCTGTGGGGACCCCGGACTAGCTGTCCGAAATACCCGATATGCATTCAACTCACGATCCCATGATCAGTTGCCTGAGCGCATAACCGAACTGATACAGTTACATCATCCATTACATAGTACCGAATAATAAGTCTTACAACACGGTCACATGACCAAGTCTTACATAAATGCCACTTCAGGCTGAGTTCACACAAACAGTTGCAGCGGATACAAATCAACGGTGTCGGGCCCAAGTCATGCCTTAAACCCTACAGGCAGCTGACTGGGAGATCGTCCTAAGTCGCATAGTCGTCAAGGTAACCTCCATCGTCTTCATACTCCTCCTCATAGTCTGGCCAGGTAAATAGCCAGGGACAAAGCCGTGAGTACATTGGAATTGTACTTGCAAACCATCATGAAGGTACTTTGGCAAGAATGCAGGATAACAAGTGCTAACTAAGATGACAAGAAGGAAAGACTAGTTTCTCTTGTGGATATAGTATTTGGAAGGGAAAACAGTTTCTCTTGTGGATATGGCATCCCTATATCTTTGTTGAAGAAGATACTTCAAAAGAGGTTCTACGACATCTCTATATCTTTGTTGAAGAAGATACTTAAAAAGAGGATAAGACATAAAACCACTAGGATGGGGTAACCCAATTTATTTTTCTTCTGGTCATCTACATGGCCAGCAAAACTTTCCCGTACCCTTCCGGTACTCCAAGATCAACTTTCTCTTTAACAAAGTAAAGCATTTCTAAAACAAAACTCATCAGGCTAAGCAACGGCCATTCCAACCGTCCATGACCGCGGACGCGGCTATTCGAATAGATTTGACCTGCAGAGTTTGCACACTTTCCCCACAAGATCCGCGAGTCTATCATGTGGGCATCATCCCTGCATATCAACTATGCCATGATAAAAACTCAGACATAACCTTTCGCCTATTCGCCTTAATATGGGAACCTACCCTATGGAGTATGTACCTCCCCGGCAAACCATGGCAACTCACCTCACTTTGAGCGTGACTCCATTCCCACAGCGGGAGACCCATAGTGTCCTCCGGATGGGTAGCCCCGAGGGCATCCCGTTATACGATTGTCTCCACCGACGACAATCCGGATTCCGGGGTGTCATCACCCTTATATAGTTACGAGTTTCCCACACTAATTTGAATAAACTACGAGCTAAGCCCCGTGCCCATGTTGGGGTAATGTGGTTGCACGGGTTAATTGGCATGGGTGAATACTTAGGAGCCAAAGTTTTTGAAAAACTTAATTTTCCTTCCAACCAACCATACCAAGATCCCTTCCTTTCATAAGCATACACTTGGATAAAACCAACTTATCCAAGGTTTAAAAATTTCTTTAAACAAAGTATTTTCCGAGGGGTTCCCAACCTAAAGTTTTATTGAGGTGGACTACATCAAGGAGGATGATGCTAGTCATCAAACTACTAAGGGGAAGATACTTGAGGTGTCAAGGGGGTCAAACATACTTAGGTAAGTATGCATAGTGTCAACATAAGTAGAATCAACCCAAGATGGATCAAGGGGCAAAGTTTTCAACAAGGTAAACCACAACAAGTAATACAACAGAGAGAGATCAAAAGATGGCTTGCCTTGGTTGGCTAGTCCCCGGTCTTCCTCAAATTCTTCACCAACTTCTTCCCCTTCAACTTCACCAACGTTCAAATCTAGCGTCGCAAAATAAAAGGGGAACAACATACAATCAACACCATATTCCAAACTTGCAAGCAAGGTTAAAAAGAAACAACACTTAAGCATGCAGGGGTACTGGTTTTGCAAGATCAAAACATAGGTTGGCTATTTTTAATAAGAAGAGGTGGTCAAAGATTTTAAATAAACAAAAAATTTAGGTTCAACATTTCATGTGATACACAAATAATACAAACAGTAACGTTATTGCAAGAACAGAGGCTAATACTAATTTTTCTAGATGGCCAATACTAGAACAAGACTAACAAAATTGGATTTACTCAAAAAGGTTAATCCTACAATTTTATAAATTAACTTGAATCTTAACTATATATATAGAGCAAGATTCATATGCCAAAAATCGTAGAAAAATCCTAAAAATACGGGACCAGTGGCATCTGAAAGGTTTTGAAATTCTAGTTCTAACGCAATTGGTTTCACTCAATTTGGATGTATAAAACTCAAGTTATGTGCAATTGAAGTTCTCTAGTTTTAATCAAATTTTAAACATAAATTTGAAATTTCAAACATTTAAAAAGGGCGGGAGTTCTCTGGGCCGTGCGGGTGTCGAAATGGGCCGGCCCAGGAGATTTTCCACGCGGCAGGGATGAAGAAAAAGAAAAAGAAAAGAAAAAAGGGGGAGAGGGGCCCGTGGCGGGCTAGGCCTCCATGGCCAGCGTGGCCTGCATGGGCCATGCAGCCACGGGATGAAGATCCGACGGCCCGAGGCCATCGTCTCCTCCACGTTCACGCGGCGCGCGGCGGCCAGGAAAAACAGAGATGGTGGGGGCGGGGCAGGGCTCACCGGCGAGGCTTGGCGGCGGTTGGCGACGGCGAGGCAGGGTGGCAGCTTCACGCGGGCGTCCAAGGGTGGCCTTGGCGACATCCTGCTCCTCCTCCACGACAGCTCCCGGCGTCGTCTCCTTCGCGGCAACGTACGGCCTGGGCGTGGCGGCGGCTCTCTCTGGCGAACCTGGCCATGGTGATGGGCGCGTTATATGGTGCAGGGGCAGGGGAGGGTAATGGAATGGGGAGGGTGGCGGCATGGCGTTGGAGGCGAGCTCCACCTCGCGCGTCACCACGCGGTGACCACGAGTAGCAGGGCTTCGGCGTCAGTGGCTCGAGCAGCAGCTCGAGCAGCGCCGTAGCGCGTCTGGCAGCGTGGGGTGGGGTGGTGGAGAGGTGTGAAGGGGCAGAGAGTGGAGAAGTGGGGGTTTTTATAGGGAGAGGAGGGGGACAGGCGGATCGGCGACGGCCAACGGGTGGCGAAGGCGGCGGCCACGCGAGGTAGTCGAGACGTCAGCGCGGGCGTCGAGGGGTTTTGGTGGGGTTCCGAGGCGCGGGAGGGGAACCGAGGTGAGGGGAGGAGAATCGAGGCGCCAGGCGCTGGCATGCGCGCGCGCTCTCCTACCCACGCTAGGGTTTCGGATGGGGGGTGCTGATGGTGTTGGGCTTGGTGGAGGGAGAGGGAAGGGTCCTTGGGCTGGGCCTTAGGGTTGGGAGGCGCAGGGGAGAGGGGAGAGGCAGGGCACATGGCCTCGGCCAAAAACAGAGAAGAGGGGAGAAAGAAAGGGGGAAGCGTCCCCCCTTAGGGTTTGCTCCAAAAAGAGAAGAAAGAGGGAGGGCAGGGGTCCATGGAGTGGAAGGGGGCCATGCAAGGGCTTGCATGTGACAAAAATTTGGAGAGAGGGGGCATAGCACAAGGAATGGAAAAAGAAAAAAAAATGGAAATTAAAAAGGGGTGGTGTGATGGTGGTGATGATGCCACCCTAAGAAGTGGTGACAAAAATTTAGGGGAGAGGGGGAGTGCTTCCCCCATCTAGAGATATTTTAGAAACAAGGAAACAAGGCTCACAAAGGTTGGATCATGTGATGAAGGTTTTTTTGGGAGTAGGGGATATCCAATAAGGGAGGGGTACTAGGGTTCAAAGTAGTTTTCAAAAATTTGGTACTTAGGGTTTTAGGTGGAAGGCTACACACAAAGAAAAATTAAACACTACCATATGCAAGAATCTATCCTATGCACACACAAAGTAGCATGAGAAAAAGTTTTTGTTGGTTCCAAATTTTCAAAACTGGAAATTATGCAAAGTTGGAAAAGTGGGTTGTTACATGCGCGTCCAGCGCTCCCGATGGGAGTAGCCCCCGAGTCTAGGGACGGATGTTTGCAACCGTGCGTAGACTTAAATCTATTAGTCAAAAGTTGTAGATTCCTTCGGATGCTGCTTTCCTTCGAGTGCTTTTGTCATAAGGAGCCGATAACTTGGATGATGTGACGCCCCGGAACCGGTACCATGAGGATTCCAGCGATCCCGCCGAAATCCGCACGATATCGATTCAGAGACGCCCTCCGACACGACGTGCGCGACGGATCACACACGTGATGCCAGAGGAATTAACACGAGCGGTAACATTACAACAGGATTACAATAGAGCCCGCAAGAAACATATATTACAACAACGACTCCAACGAGTCAAGATACAAATATAAAATACAAAGATCCGAATCATACAAAAGATCGAATACGTCCGAGTACGGACAAGATACAAATTGGACTAAGAGTCCCGAAGATAAATGATGGCGTCCATAACCCTGCCCAAGCCAAGCCGGAAGGGTAACCTTCTAACGTCGTTCAGTCGAACATAACTTCATACCTGCCCTGTTATGTCCCAAAGAAGGAAGAATAAGTACGGTTCGTACTTAACAAGACTTCAAGACGTATAAGCATTCATCAACCAGTCGTCCATTGTACTTGAGGCACAGGGGACTTAGAGGACGGAAGAGGAACGTCATAGGCAATATGGTGGGGTTAAGCGGCACCGGAAGCACTAAAAACCTATAGAGACACTCCACAACAATCTTAATCGGAGAAGGTGAGAGATGACAAACTAGCAGCTCTATACTCGCAAACATAACACACCGATGTGTTCCCCCTCGCAAGGAAGTACTTACAAAGGCACTCACACGGTGGACAAGTTTTATTAGGTAACCGTTGTAGTAATGCTATATTACTAGGCAAGTTATTAGCAAGTTATTAACAACAACATCAAAGGTGTAGTTGTTCTATGATCGAGCCATACAACTTCTAAGTCGTCCATAACCGCGGACACGGCTTATTCATAAGATGTACACCCTGCAGGGGTTGCCCAAATGTAACCATATGCATGCTCGAACCCGCGTAGACAAGCGCGGAGTCTCACAACAAGACCGTTCTCAGCTTCAACAAGAAAGTCTAGGGGGCCACCCAACTAAGCTACCCGTGACGAAGTCCGGCCGTACTCCGAGACGGACTTAGGGTTTGCGTCGACGGCTAGGAGTTAGAGTAACATGGCAGTGGTGAAATGGTTACAGATACCGAAACAGGGCAAAGATGAAATGGTTTAGAAGCACGACAACAAATGATAAGGAAGAATACATGGCATAGGCAAATAAACCAAGGTCGTGGCCCTTTTCAATCGACTTGAGAAAAAGGTAAAGGGTGAGGGGGGTTCCAATAATCGTCCCCACGGACGGTAGAGCGCTCAATCTCGAACAGATAACAAGAACTCGGGTCCTAGGGGACATTAGCGAGTCAAAGTCCCGATGCTTTCGCAAAGGGGCTCGTATGCCTTCACAATTTTAGTTAGCACAATAAAGTAAGTGTGATTATCTCCAACAACATGGTCCATAAACCATGTGTCATGATTCCCCAACAGATAACCCAATAAGATAAACGATAACGGTAACGAGATATAAAAGGCACTAGCATGCACTACGACTCACAGGGCAGACCCGAACCAAACAACAGCTATAGGAGGTGGTAGTGGCAATATGGGCTGCTTGGAGGTAACAAGTGGATAGGACACGTGACAAGAACGCAACTCAAGGCTAGCATAAGAGAGAAGGCAAAATAAAAATAGGTGAGCGACTCCTGCAGAGACAGGAGTTTAGGAAATGCTTGCCTGTTAAAGCTGCCGAGGAACATCCGAAGATCCTTGGCGTATCTCACCACACCACTTCGGGATCCTATCCGGGAAGAAGCAAATGCTGGACAAACAACGTGTGCAAGTCTTACTACTACGGATAAGAAAAACCGGCATGCTCAAGATATGGTATGCATGCATGACATGGCAAGGACGATGCGATGCACTTATCCAATTTAATCGGAATCGGAATCCCGGACAAACAAATAGGGTTGAAGTTGCATTTCTACCGAAAAAGTTAAGTGTTGATTAGCATGGCATAACATGGCAAGGGTGCGCTACTTCAGTATTAATCGGAGCGGGGAAACCCTAGTCGGTGTCCGAAATACTCCGGTGGTTCAATTAGGGTGAAACATACACGAGCTAACACGGGCGACATGATGCGAGATGCAAACAGAGATATGGATGGCATATTAATGATCCTTGCATTTTTCTGATCAAAATTGATATATAACACTTTTTCATTTGAGTTACAGATTAAAAGTTATTAAGGAAATGGTTTTTATTAATTAAAAATAGATATACAGGTTTATTTTAAATAGAAAAGGGCCCCAACGAAAATTCTAACTGAAAACAGGACTGCGGGTTAGTTTTAAAGAGTGGCAGGGGGTTATCTGGTAAAGAACAGGAGGCAGGGGCACCGGGTTAAGTGAGATAAACATGCAGGGGGAATTCGCAAAAACTTCAGATCTGGAACTGGGGAGACTTTTCTCACCGGGTTCTGTTTGACCCGCAGGCTGACAGGTGGGCCCCGCGGGGTCGATGTGGCGGTGACGTGGCGAAGCATCCTGGCACGCCCGCCAGGTGCTCGACGGACCGCTGATGCCGCGCGCGTTCTTGGCGACGCGGTCACCGCGGCACGACGATGAAGGCGCGGGTGAGGTGGCGTGTTCCAGGGAGCGGGAGCGGGCGCGTTCGACGCGTCTCGCCTGCGCAACGTAGGTGGCCCAGAAGCGGGCGACGGCGCGGTCGTGGGGATCGGCGGGGAGGAAGGCGGGGCCGGAGCAGAGGGGGAAACCGGAAGCAAATAGAAGGGAGGAAAGGTCGAGGAGGTGCGGAAGTTTACCGAGAAGACGATGGCGAGGTCGAGGAAGGCGGAGGAGGACCGTGGCGGCCGAATTCGGCGAGAAACGCCGGCGGCCGGGGTTGGGGGAACGAGGTCATCGGCGGTGATTTAGGGCGCCTTGAGTCGATTCATTGCAGAGGGTTGAAGAAGACGACGAGACGGAGCTCGACGTGGCATCGGCGAGACGAGGGATGGCCGGAGCTGGCCAGGCGATGGCGAGGTGCTCACGGTGGCCTTGGGGTTTCCTTCCATGATCTGTTTCTTTCGTGGCGTGGAAGAAAAGAGGAGAGGAGAGACGTGGGGAGGAAGGCTGAGGCGTGGTCCAGGAGGAGATAAAGCGAGGAGGAGGGGGCTCACATGGGGAAGGTTGGTGCGGTGGTGGAAGGGGAGGACCACGGGAGGATCACGCCATCCTCGTGCACGAAGAAGACGACAAGCGGTGCGTACCGCTTCGTCCAGGAAAAGTGGGCCGAGATGGGCTGGTGGTGGTGGGCTGAAGGGAGAAGGGTTGGGCTGCTGGGAGAGAGGAGAAAGAGCAGGCCAGGCTGGGCTGAGGGAAAAAGGAATGGCCCAGGTTAGGGTTTGGTTTTTCCATTTTCCTTTCCTATTTTTTTTTTAACTCTTTGAATTCAAAAACATATTCAGTTTTGAATTAGAACCAGGGGTGTGAGTGATACTAAAGGAAATAGATTTCAAATATATACTTTATTTGTAACCCAAAACAGAACACAATTTTATATCCAGAATTTCTTTGTTGTAAAGACTTAATTACAAAATAAGAAATATGGGAGAGTTATAGTTTAGGGTTTTATTTAAAATAAGAGACAAGGGAGGTTTATAAAATAGTTTGATTTTTGGGAAACCATGGATGATATGATGCAAATGCCATGATGATGCACAAAAGAAAAGGAACAAACAAAATCTATAGGGGGTCCTACCCGGGGCCGTTACAGATGACGTCATCAGTGACGTCGTAACTGCAGCAGCGAGTCTGATGGGACGTGACCTGGTAGGCCTACCCCTGTGCTGAGCAGTCTGTTTTGGAAATGACTGAACGTTGCATTTTATCCGAGGCATCTCCTCGATTTCCGTGCGTAGTGGAGGTAATGTTCCTTTGGCATGCTTGTTATTTTGACACGTGGTGAGCCAAATCTACGCCCGATTTCTACGGCGCGAATCCACCGGCCCAGATCCTCAGTAACTTTTCCTTCATAAGGGGGAACCAGGGATTTTACTCCCCTTTGTCCCTGCCATCCTCTTCTTCTTCCTTCGTTCCTGCATCTTGCCGCCGCGCCCAAATCACCAAAGTTCTTAAGAAACCTTGCCAAAATGGTTAAGAAGAAGGGCGCCGCCGCCACCGTCAGCGCCGCCATGAGCGCCACCGGTCCTAAGGCTGCCACGGCCGCATCGAAGAAGGTTGCGCCGGAAACCCCCGCCGCCGTTACCAGGGACGCTCCAGGCGATTGGCCCGCATCCACAATGACGAAGCGCGACGAGAAGAAGGCGCGGAGTCTTGGCCTGATCTCCGACAAGGAAGAAGACGTCCTTCTACCAGGTTCAGATTCACGTCCCAATCCTCCTGCTTGTTTTACTGTAATGTTCGCCGCGTTCTTGTACCGTGGGTTATCCCTGCCAGCACATTAATTCCTTCGGTGTCTTCTGCTCTCGTACGGGATTCAACTTTGGCAGTTGACCCCAAATTATATTCTTCATCTTGCGATCTTTATCACCACCTGTGAGGCTTTCCTTGGAATTGATCCCCACTGGGGCTTATGGACGAAGATTTTCTTCGTTAAACGTTATAGTAGTAGCAATGGATCCTTCATCACCGGCGAGGTTGGTTTTGTTGTACGAAAAGAAGTGAACTACTTCAACTTCCCAATGAGAGAATCAGTCCAGGGATGGAGGTTGAAGTGGTTTTATCTCAAAGAACCATCGACAGCTGGTAGCAACACATGCCTGCCGAAGTTTGCTAACGTTCTCGAAGCTGTGCCGAAGAAATCCTGGAAGAACACACTGACAACCAAAGAAAAGATAGTAGCTGACAGGTTGTATGAAAGAATATTAGAGATTAAGAGCACCAATGACTCCTGCCGCATCCGAAGCTCCAGCTTCAACAAAAGAGATGCCAACAGCTTCTTCTTTCCCGAAGGGAAAAGAACTACCTTCGACAGCTGCCTCTTCCCCTTCGGCTCCTGAAGGGCATGTAAGTACCGCAACATTTCTTATATTTGATGATGATTCTTCCTCTTCCAGCCCCCGAGTCTATATCGGCTGCTTGCTGTTGAATGTAGACTCAAAGGAAGTTTTTGTATAATCATAACGTATTTGTTTTGTGTTATGTCACAGCCTATCCAAGCTGCAGTAGCAGTAATAAGGGATTTTGCCTCCCGATTTACTTTCCTTGAAGCTGAAAACGCTCGGCTCCAACAAGACGCCCAATCGAAGTCTGCCCAGTTTGATGAGGCAGTTAAAATAGCGGCCACTGCTCGGCAAGAGGTTGATTCATTGAAGAAAGAACTTGGTCAGCTGAAGAAGAAGCTGAAGGAGGAGGAGAAGCAAAGGGCGAAGGCCCAAGTCCAAACGAAGGAGAAGGAGGATAAACTCCGCAACTCCATCACGGCCCTGCTGGGTAACTTTATTGCAGTGTCTTCGGGTTCTTCTTTCTATTTAACTTTATTGATTTCCTTGCTTCTGTTTTTGTTTCTTGCAGGAGCTGCCGATATTCCTCTAAATTATGTAGGCAAGCTTCCAGTCGATACTGTTGTCGATGATATTTCCTTAGTGATTGAGTCCGGAGAGATCGTCCAAGCTCTTCTTCAGAAGAACAAGGCGGTCTTGTCGAGATTCCATGCCATGATTTTCCCGAAGGCAAATCAAAACAAGACCCTAGAGCAGCTGGTGGATACTTTCTCCATCGACACCGAAGGCATCATCGAGCTATTGAAACGTACCTCACGTACCTACGGCGCTCTTCTTGCCTCTGATGCGGTATGGCTTCAAGGACGATATGGAATCACTGACAACGGAGCTGCCGAAAGATCAAGATGGGCTGGTTATTGATCTTAGCCCTTTTAGAGTGCCTGCGCGCCAATGCGCGCGGCAACTTCTTGATTTGGTCGAGGCTAATAAACCAGCTCCTGGTGGAGCTTCCCCAAGCTCGTCAACTCATACCCAGGCTCCTTGAATGTTTCCTATCAAATTTGTAACTGATACTTTGCTTCGAACAATGGCTTTTCTAGAGCCCTGTTTTGTAATGAATTTGAGCTGGCAATGTTGCCAACTATTCCTTTGTAATTGACATCTTTAGCTTTGATTGCATGCTCCCGATGGGAGTGATTGAAATTCTTGATATTGTACATATTTATGATGCACACTCGATGGTGTATCTGCAGGTGACTCCAGTGGTCCCTTTTGTCGAAGATACTTCGGCTGCTGGCTCTGAGACCGGCCTTCTTCAACAGATGAAGACCCGAATATCTCGGATGGAAAAAGATCTTCTGGGTATTCATGCCATGGCAGCTGTAATAAAGAAGAAAGGCGAAATGGCTGTGGAAGCAGAGCGGTATACGCTGAATGAATTGCAGAAGGCCACAGACAGCTTGAGCTGTAAGTACTCTACACAATACTTCGACTCCCTTAATTTTGAGGGTACTTTGTCCTTGGTTCCTGAACTTTGCTTTTATCATCTTTACCAGTCATAGCTCTGAACTTGTCCGAAGAAAACAAGCGAGTCCATGAGCGAGTCGAAGCTTTGTCGAATCTGTCGCAATTCAATGAAGTCTTCTGGAGCAGCAAGTCAAAAGCTGCCACTATTGTAAAATTCCAAGATCGGGTGCAACAAGTGCATCGATTTTTTGATAAATGTTATGCAGGCCTAAGGATGATATGGAAAGCAATGTTCCCTCTCAATCAAGTTCCGCCAACGTTGCTGGCTTTGATGTCAAACTTCAGAAATGCCGAGAGAGTCCGTGCTTTGGTTCGCAGCCAACTTCTTGCTGGAGCCGAAACAACTTTGGCTTTTGTATTATTGCAGCATCCTTCATTGGATTTGGAGGCAATTGCTAAGGCCGATGCCGACGTGAGCCAGTACTTTCCTGTCGTCAGAGACCCTGCCTCTATCATAGTTGCTAGATTGGAGGTTAGTTCTGAGGCGAACTATGCAGTTGAAGCATCTCATGAGTATCTTGATAACTTTGATCATTTGTATAAATGAGACAATTGCTGTAAATTACTTTGTTGAGGATTCTTCTTCATACCCGAATATTCAGGTACCTTGGGTGTAAGTTTATTCGCGTGTACGATTTAACTTATTTGCCCAATCCCGTGAACTTTTCTTCATATTTGTATCAATGTCCATGAGATGAACGAATCTTCGAAGTTGATGACTTTGTCACTTTAATAAAGTATTGTTGCTTTGCGAGATTTTCTTCAGATGCCGGTGGCAATTTTTGAGTATTTATTGACTGAGCTGCAAGCTTTGGCATGCTAGCCCTTCGGCATCGGTATTATGATGCTCATGATTTGTATAGTATCGGCAACAAATTTTTGAGTGATCAGCTCATGTTGCAGGCCCAACGGACCCGAAGTAATCGCAACTTTGCTTAGAACCGAAGGTGTATTTTTGAATTTTGTCTGCAGCAGCCCCCGAGCGAATCGAGGGAATCATGTGCACTATTGTCTCCGTTGCTCTTAATACCCCCCTTTTTAAAAGGTACCGGCGTGGGCCTTCCATTTCACATTGTTTCCGACTTATTGCGACACTCGCATGTTCCCTGAGGCTTTGCAGAGGTGTTTGTATTTTGTCGTATTTTTCTAGGGTCCTTTGATTATCATCGATTGCAGCACTCGCATGTTCCGTGAGGCTTAGATGAAATCATTGGATATAATCAGTATAGGCGGCTCTCGATCTTTTTTATCGGGTTCGCTCAGTGTCCGCGGTATTGTGCGAAGATAGAATCAGTATATGCGGCTCCCGATCTTTTTATCGGGTTCGCTTACTGTATTTCTGAAGTCGATGTTTCGCGGTATTGTGCGAAGATAGAATCAGTATACGCGGCTCCCGATCTTTTTTATCGGGTTCGCTTACTGTATTTCTGAAGTCGATGTTTCGCGGTATTGTGCGAAGGTCTTGAAAAAATATTGTCGGGTGTCCCGAATCAATCGAATGCTTGCATAGATGAAATTTGAACTTTATTAATAAGTCTGTAACGATGAGATAAGCTAAACTGCTGTGACTTTAGAAAGCCTTATTGAAAATAAAAACTGCTACGGAAAGTAAAGATATATGCCACCACTCGTCTTCTTAAGTAAGAGGAGGGTCTTCGATGTCTGCTGAGGTGCCGATAGCATCTGTTGAGGCATTGGCAATTGATGCCGAAGTATTATTGACTTATGTCGAGGCACTAACAACTTCTACCGAAGTCTTGATAATTGGTAGTGATGTAGCAGGATCGTCTGGCTGTTTCTTCGACTTCTTGCTGCTGTCTACCTCCTTGAGTTTAGATTCCTGGTCTTTAAGAGCCAATTGTTTGGGGAGAACATCCGAGGTCTTGACTTCCTGCTTAACCCCAAATTTGGCAGCAATCTTCTGGAACTCTCGGTCGCAATTGTCGGATCGAGAGAAGCTTCCATGAACCGTGATATTGGTCCCATTGTTGCCTGGCATCTTGAGCTTTAGATATGCGTAATGAGGCACAACCATGAACTTGGCATAAGCTGGTCTCCCAAGGATAGCATGCTACTGTGATTCCCAATGTACTACCTCGAACTCGATCCTTTCCTTCCTGAAATTGTCAGGTTTTCCGAAGACTACATTCAAGGAGATCTTGCCGAGAGGGTATGCTGACAAGGTCGGAACAATGCCATGAAAGCACATATCAGATTCCTGCAACATATCAGATGTAATGCCCATCGCCTTGATCGTACTTGTGAATATCAAATTCAATCCGCTTCCTCCATCCATGAATACTTTGCTCATGGTGAATCCGCCTATTTGTGCTTCGAGTACCAAAGCGGAGTGGCCAGGTCTTGGAATAGACATCGGGTGATCGGCCCTACTGAACAGGATGCTCTGTGAAGACCAGTCGATGAACTCAGGAACGTTTGCCATGGTGACTTCTGCAAGATTAATTTCTTGCGTAAGTTTCTTTATCTCCCTCCTGGAGACGCCAATTTTGTGGATCATACTCATCTGTCCCCGAGGCAGAGGAAAAGCTTCATTGGATGTGCGAGGCTGAACTTGCTGAATCTGATGCTGCGGTGGGGGTGGCGGGTTAGGAGGTTGCACTCCAGGTACCGTCGGGTACGTTTGCCCTTTAGCTGATTCATTAAACTTCTGGAGATCAAGAAACTGTCGGCAGTCCCTGAGCAGATGGCTCGACTTCTTGGTGTTGTCTTTCGGGTCAATGTATGAATGTATATAACAGGGAGCATTCAGCTGCTCAGCAAACGGCAACTCCGGAACCCGCGGTGGCCGTTCCCTATAATTGCCTTGATTTCCACCGAACCCGCTGCGGTTGCTGTCCCGACGATCATCGCGTCCATCGCCGCGCCGATCATCATACCGGTCGTTGCATCGATCAGTGTAGCCTGCTGCAACGATGTTGGTGTCGCCGAAGGTTTCGTATCA